>CM077165.1:80897053-81497053 GCA_039583875.1 Platanthera guangdongensis | reverse complement strand
AGGTCTTAACTTTAAATTGTACATTAAACTTGTGATTTGCTATAGTATACAGTCCTGTAGGGCAGTTTTCCTAGGACTGGTCCTAGACAAGGGCAGAAAGTCATTTTGATGCCCAAGTCAAACCAGTAATCAACATGGCCCCAAATTTTGGGTACATGCATGATTAGGGCATATTTAGACCCTACCAAAAATTGAGAATTTGTGGGGATAAAGTTCCTATCGTTTTTGCTTAATCATCAAAAAGTAAATAAATGAAATAAATTGAGTTGTATGCCTCCAAATGGCCCCACATTTTGGTGGCATACCCTTAGGAGCATTATCAGTGTATGTTTAAAATTTCAGCCAATTTGGACTATAGCAAGTTAGGTAAATCCACCTGCATGTGTTGGCTTGATATAGGCTTGGTGTGCATTTAGCCTAAAATGAAATATTGTGTATTCAGCCATCTTGGAACAGTCAAAAATCCTGATTTTATTTAAAAGGACATATTAGGGTGTAATACACCCCTCATAGAAATAATGGGATTTTTGGAAGCAAAAATCCCATTATTTGGAATTTTTGAAGAATTGGACTTTTTGATAAATAAATTTTAGAATAGGCTTATCCATGAGATAAAATACCCAAATTTTGTCAAGGCCAATATCATGTTAGACTTAACTCCTGAAAATTTTTATTTTTGTGTTTGATGAATTTTAAGTGGAGTTATGTAGAATTAAAATTTTGCCATTATCACATTTATTTAGACAATTGATGGAATATTAAGTAGAAAATTATGAAAATTTTTCTAGGGTTGTGTTTGTGAATAAATAACCTTGTATATTTATCTCAGCATTTTTGGATGAATCAGTAAATTTTTAAAGCTTATAGTGTCATTTTGGTAAATTGTAAAGAATTGAATTTGGTAGGCCATTACACTATAGAAGTTTATGAAACTCTGCCATTAGCCTTAAAATAATGATATTTAAGCTCTGTAATTTTCCTAGAATTTTCAGTAATGTATTCCTCTTACTTCATTTGGAAAATGAAAATTGTATGAATTTTGTATTAATTAAGAAATAAATAGAAATAATCAAAGGAAAATTATAAATTTTGTTAGACAACAATATGGCACCAAGATACATCTCAGGAAAAAATTCCTTAGGTCAGTGGATTTAAATTTGTGATACTTCATGTATTAAATGACCTAGGGGATTAAATTAATAATTTAATTAAAGTCCTTAATGACTTACGAAAATTATGGAAATTTATCCTAGTCATCATGTAGGTCCATACCATCCTAGGATAAATGATTTGAGGCATATGGATAGAGGAGTTGGAAGTTCCATTTCGGGGTGGTATTAGGTCATGGTTTGCGTATAGCATAAATGAGTTAGAGTATAAGGACCGTCAGGGGATAGATCGACGTCGAGCTAGAGATTGAAGTTGGTGAATAACCCTGGTGGGTAGTATTGTTAGTGATGAAAATAAAAGTGCAAGTCCTTAGGTAGTAACTGGAGTGGAGGCCGACGGAAGACCGTCGGTTTCCCGGTAATATCTTAAGTCATTAGGATTGTTCCAGAGCAATAATGAGAGCTGGGGTGAATTATGGGTAGTCATCAACTAAAGTAAATATCCTTGCGAAAGGGAACTTTGGGCGTAATCCCATCGTAGTTTCTAGTGCCCCCGAGAGCCCTTCACCGGGTATACCCTGGGCAGTCCTGGGATTAACCTTAAATCACTAAGTATAATAACCCGTAGACAAGAGTAATCTAAGAGGTTAAGACATTTGTAGTACATTCTCACCCGCGTAGGGTTGGAGAGATTCTTGATATATGCTCACCCGTGTAGGGTTTGAGGGAATTGTAATAAAGGCACTATCGTGCGTTCTCACCCATGTTGGGTTTGAGGGATTTAGGACAGGTTGGTCCTGCGAGCTGTAGGCTCGGGATGAAATACTTGCATGTGCATAAATATAGTGGCGGGGCATGCGGTACTGGCCGTTCGTCACACCGATGGCAATACGGTGCACCAGGCGGTTGTGAGGGTTAGAGGGGCCAGTGGGTTGTTTTACACTGCGGTCTGGAGGACGATCCCCGATAACGCACATCCGACCCAACAAGACTGACGGGTTGTCAGCAAAGTATGTACGCAGAAACTCTAAAGTGCACCTTGGACGTGTACAGAGGCGTATGAGAGGGGTCTAAGGTTTGGTAGTGTGCATACCGGCCTAGAAGTGGAGACACCCGCTCCGCTACTGCCGTATCCACAGGGGTGGTACCCGAGAGTGAAGCTAGCTCTCAAAAAGTGGGAACTAAAGGTCTGTGATCACAGAGTCGTTGTGTGTGAGTTGCACTTGCCTGTGCATAAAATTGTATCATAACATTCATTCATATTAGGTCATACGCTTCATAGATCCTTATCATATAAATTAGTATGGGCTCTTTTATATGATAAGTAAAATTTTCTAGAAATCCTAACTTATATATTTGTATGGGCATTTATATAAGTTAGAGTACTTTTGTGATGGTAGTATAGTGGTAGAATAGTTTTATTTCCATGCTCTTACTTTCTGTTCTTTACTTCCTTTACTAGTACTGCACTTTACTTACTTGTACCATATACTTAGAACTGCTAGAGTAGAATGATAATATCCATTATAACTGTTAGTTAGATCTTGTCACCTGTTTCCACTGTTGCTACCCCTTGTTGTCCTCCGCTTCGTCCTCCCGCTCGGTGCCTAGGAGTTGCGGGGGGAGGTGCGGAGGAAACGACTTAGTCTTCTTGACTAATGGTCGGTGACCATACTATTTTTAGGAGCCCGTGGAGATGGAGCACCAGCATGATGAAGAGACAGGGCATGAGGAGCAGATACCGCTACAGTAGGCTACTACCACTACTGTGCGCCCTCGGGTGGGACGATTTCTGATGTATTAGTATAGCTTCCGCTTTTATTTGAGAGAGAGAGTTGATATGATGTACTGGGCATAATCTCTTATTACTCTTTCATTTTGTACTCATTGTGGACTCTGTTTCTATACTTTTCATTCCATATATATGATATGTACTCTGTGACTTGTGGACTAGTAGAATTGTTACACTGCTATACTTCTTCTCTCATATTGGCTTACATGTTATGTGTATGATCGTAATAGTCGGAAGAATCGGCGTGTTGCGGTGTCGACTAACCCGTGCATTAGTGCCACCGTAAGACGGCGGTTCTGGGCATAAGACCTGGTAGCCCTCCTTGGTAAGGGGGAGGGGGTCTTACAAATTGGTATTACTTGAACAAACGATCATATGAGAAAGAAGTCCACAACACGGGACCACCCCCGCCCGAGCATTAGTTTGCGGACAAACTATGCAGCGGAAGCAGTGGTGTGCCCATGTGTAAAAGTCACATAAAATGGTCCACTAAGTACAATGAGTTAGGCCAGTTTTGTTTTAACCTTACCTTTATGCAACATCTACAGGTCGCCGCGCCGCAAAATGTGGCTCCTCCCCCTCCAGCTGCCACTCCATTCCTACATACGGAGATGTGGCAGACTTTGACGACGATTCTGGATGCCTTCAAATCCCAGCAAGTCCCGGCTTCGCAGCCAAATCCGGGGTCTAGCTAGCTGAGTACCTTCAAGAGCCTGTCCCCACCGATGTACCGTGGGACAGAGGATGCGGTAAAGATGGAGGAATGGCTGGAGGCCATACACGATATTTTAGCAGGCATCAGCTGCACAGTCGGTGAGGCAGTACCTCTAACCACCTCTGCACTAGAGGCTCATGCGAAGAGATGGTGGAAATCAGTGCGGGAGTCTACATATGCGGACTGGGAGCTGTCAGACATATCCTGGGAGGAGTTTGGCGATGTATTTTTGGATCACTTTGTCTCTACTACGGACAGAGATGCCTTGGAGGAGAGGTTTTTGAACCTCAGGCAGGGGACTAGATCGGTGATCGAGTATCAGAGAGAGTTCTCTCATTTGGCCAGGTTCACAGGGAATCATGATACCGATGATAGGAGGTATGCCAAGAGGTTCTACCGGGGCCTCAGGGATGATTTGAGGTAGGCCTTGCTATTCATCTCTCATGGCACCTCAAGGCAGATCATCGAGATGACAAAGAAGCTGGAGGCTGACCAGCTGATGGTGCAAGGCAGAGGAAAGAGACCGTTTGATGGGTCGACATCAGGAGAGAGCAGCAGGGGCTCTCAGAGAGGCGAGACTATCGGATACAAGAAGGGTGGGGGACGTCGTCGTCCCAACTTCAGGCAGGAGCAGGGGCCTCCTCCAGCATTAGCTCCCCCACCTCTACAGGTGCATGATCCGAGGAGAAAGGATGACCATGGCCACCGGCAGGTAGTTTGTTATGGATGCCGCCAGCCCGGGCACATTAGGTCGGAGTGCCCGCATCGATTCCATCCTCCTCCTCCTCCTCCACCTCCAGTGGCCCTAGTACAGCAGGGCCGAGGCCGAGGAAGAGGCCGGGGATATCACGGCAGGGGACGCAATCAGGAACAGATATACGCTTTGGACCTCACGGAGCAGAGGAACCCCGAGGAGGTTATCACAGGTACTTAAGATTATTATTAAATTCCTTGAGTTTTCAATTATATAGTACCTGGAACTATAGGGTAATAATTAATTTTAACTTAAACAAACCTCAGGCATAGTTATGATCAGCGGCAAGCCCGCACATACTCTCTTCGACATGGGTGCTTCGCACTCGTTCGTATCTGAGGCCTTCATAGACGGACTCGAAGGCGTGGAAAGATTTCCGGGACTAGAGATGAGGGTGCGTCTACCCGATGGGTCAGAACTGCGGACCACTGCTCATTGTGATATGGAGGCCGAGATTGGCGGCAAGGCATTTGAGGCGCCAGCAACTATTCTGAAGCTGCAGGACTTCGACTTGATTTTGGGCATGACAAGGTTACATCGGAACCATGCTCAGATAGATTGCCCATCAAGGAGGATCACACTAAGGCATGGAGACTCCCATGTTATCATCGAAGGTACTCAGCCTATCTGCCACCAATTCTTATCTTCTGTACAGGCTGTGAAGGCCCACGAGAAGGGAGAAGAAGTTTACCTTATCTGATTTGAGATGGTGGGAGCAGAGACTTCTATTTCAAATATTCCGGTGGTCCGGGATTTCTCCGATGTGTTCCCGGAGAAATTGCCCAGGCTACCACCAACCAGAGACTTGGATTTCAGGATTCAGTTAGTACCGGGAGCGAGGCCGGTGTCCCGGGCACCTTACAGGATGGCTCCTAGAGAGTTGGCAGAGTTCAGGACTCAACTTCCGGAGCTAGTTGAGTCGGGATTTGTGCGGCCCAGTTCATCGCCGTGGGGAGCGCCAGTTCTCTTTGTGAAGAAGAAGGACGGGTCGTTGCGACTATGCATAGATTATCGGGAGCTGAACCGGTTAACGGTCCACAATACCTATCCACTGACTCGGATAGATGAGCTATTTGACCAGCTGCAGGGAGCCTTCTGGTTCTCTAAGCTAGATTTGCGATCCGGTTACTACCAGCTCCGCATCCGGGAAGAGGACATACCGAAGACGACATTCAGTTTACGTTATGGATTATACGAGTTCACGGTGATGCCTTTTGGGCTCACGAATGCCCCTGCCGCATTCATGAGTCTAATGAACCGTGTATTCGAGCCCTTCTTAGACCGCTTCGTGATTGTATTCATCGACGACATTTTGGTCTATTCCCGAACTCAGGAGGAGCATATAGAGTATTTGACGCAGGTATTGCAGAGGCTGAGGGAGTCCCAGATGTATGCAAAGTTTTCAAAGTGCCAGTTCTGGCTACAGGAGGTGGCCTTCCTGGGGCACACTATCAGTGGGGCTGGATTAGCAGTGGATCCAGCCAAAATAGAGATAGTGAGGGATTGTCCACGGCCGAAGACAGCATCCGACATTCGCAGTTTCTTGGGGCTAGCAGGGTATTATCGTAAGTTCGTGGAGGGGTTCTCGAGGATAGCACTCCCCCTCACGTCCTTGACGAAGAAGGATGCAGATTTTGTTTGGTCAGAGCAGTGCGAGACAGCTTTTCAGGAGCTGAAGGACCGACTCATCTCATCCCCTATTCTTGTGCTTCCATCCGGGAGTGAAGGATTTCAGATCTATACAGATGCCTATTACCAGTGGATGGGTGCTGTCCTGATGCAGCATGGACATATTATTGCTTATGCTTCAAGACAGTTGAAGAAGCATGAGCATAACTATCAAGTACATGACTTAGAGCTCGGGGTTGTCGTATTCGCCGTAAAGATGTGGAGACATTACTTATACGGGATTCATTGTGATATTTTATTCAGATCATAAGAATCTTAAATATATCGATACGCAGAAGGACTTAAACCTACGACAGAGGAGATGGCTGGAGTTCCTCTGCGACTATGATTATAAGATCCACTACCATCTGGGGAAAGCGAACACAGTAGCAGATACTTTGAGTAGGAGGGCCGGCACTTCTGGACCGGAGCCTCGGTTGATGTCTATAGAGCTGCTACGGATGATGGAAGACATGCACATTACCATGGTATCTGAGGCCGAACCAGTGGTATATCGAGAGTATTTGAGCTCAGTGATCAGTGATGATGATATACGGGAGCACATCCGAACACATCAGAGGCTGGATGCTGCATTACAGCCGATTTTCAGTGCCCTGGAAAGGGGCAAGGTTGAGGACTACACGCTACAGGATGATCTTCTTCGATTCCGTGGACGCATTTACATACCAGCAGGGGGCAGTATCCGGGATGACATACTCAGAGAGGCTCATTGCTCCAGATATTCAGTGCATCCCGGTATCACCAAGATGTGGGCAGATTTGCGGAGGTCTATGTATTGGCCTGGGATGAAGAGGGAGATCACTCATTTTGTGACATTCTGCGAGAGATGTCAGCGCTTGAAGGCGGAATGTAAGACCCCAGGAGGTTTGCTACAGCCACTGCCAGTCCCAGAGTGGAAGTTCGAGGACATTTCTATGGATTTTGTGCACGGACTACCTCGCTCCCACTCTGGGCATGATTCTATATGGGTCATAGTAGACAGACTGACCAAGGTAGCGTGCTTTATTCCAGTCCGGAAGGATGCCCCAGTTGCGGTTCTGGTGAGACTATTTGTGGAACAGTTTGTCAGATACCAATGCATTCCCAGGACGATTGTTTCGGACCGTGATGGTCGGTTCACTTCGAGCGAGTGGAGGGTCGTGCATGATTACATGGGCTCTCGGCTTACTTTTAGTACCTCCTTCCACCCGCAGACCGACGGACAGACCGAGCAGACCATCCGGACCATGGAGGATCTACTCCGACTATGCATATTGGATACAAGGAAGCCTTGGGAAAGGCTACTACAACTGATTGAATTCTCCTACAATAACAGCCACCAGGCTAGCATCAGGATGGCTCCGTATGAGGCACTTTATAGGAGGAAATGTCGTACACCGTTGTCATGGGTTCAGGACGTGGATACCAAGGCTCTTGGGTCAGATTATATGAGGGATACAGAGGCCCAGGTACATTTGATCAGGGATCGACTGCTAGAGGCCCAGAGCAGACTGGCAAAGTATTATGATGCTCGGCACCGGAAGGTGGAGTTCCAGATTGGAGACAGGGTTTTCTTGAAGATACGTCCAGTACACGGTGTCTCTCGGGTGAGGAGGCACAAGAAGCTCAGTCCTCGATACATGGGGCCGTACTTGATCCTGGAGCGGATCGCCCCATTCGCTTACCGACTGCAGCTGCCACCGGAGCTGGGTGCACTACATGACGTTTTCCATGTCTCTTCCTTGAGAAGAGCTCTCCTACGGCCGGAGCAGCATGTTACTACTACAGCCGGTCTGATAGCACCAGATAGATCCGTCAGATTGGAGCCGATCCGGATTGATGATACAGATGTCCGAGTGTTGCGGAAGAAGAAGGTCCCTCTTATGAAGGTGCTGTGGTCCAACCATGGACGGGAGGAACACACTTGGGAGCCGAGGAATCTAATGCTGGAGCGACACCCGTAGCTGTTCACTTCAGGTATACTTTAGTTTATACGTTTAAAAATTTCTTATAATTGTTGCAAGTAGAACCCCGTAGACCCGAACTTAAATTTTGGGGACGAAATTATTTTCTTTTTTATTGGAATTTGTAACATCCCATGTTACTTCTAGGCCCCTTTCACTTAGATTGGGTTAGGCATGGGGTGCGTGATAGAGGATTTAGCTAGTTTTGACCCTGGGTAGTGGGTTGTAGCCATGTGGGCCCACTAAGGGGCCAAGGTCAAACTAGGTCAAACTAGCCTAAATAGGAACCCTAACCACACCATGACCCCACCACAATGCCCTAACCCTAAAACAATCTAAGTGGACCCTAGGGCATGCCATTAGGTCAATCCTTTGACCCTAATTGACCAAAGTCAACCATGGCCCTAATATGGTCAAACCTATACCTATAGGCCCAATTAGCCCAAGTGGGGCATCCCCTTGGCCAAACCCAAGTTGGGTGGTGCCACTAGGCTCATGACCATCAAAGTGGGGTCAGCCCACTCACCTTGGTTGACCAAGTAAACCCATTTAACCTAAAAGAGAAAATGAAGGCCAAGCCCATTCCCATTGGGCTAAGCCCATCCAAATCAGCCCAAGCCCAACCCAAGTGGTCAAAGACAACTTCTAACCCCCAAAATCAGGAAAGAGAATACATGCAAAGGGGTATAAAAGGAATTTGGAGAGGAAGAGGAGAGAGAAATGGGGATGAAGAGGAAGGGTGGCCACATGGCCACTCCTTCAGCTGCAATTCACTGCCTAAGCATGCTGGCCGGCCTCCTCTGATTATTCCAGAGGAATTTGGAGCATGGTGGCCACATGGCACCATGGGTGAAGCCTCCAAAGCCCCAAACCGAGCTCACTTTGGAGTTAACTCCACATATAGTCCACCTCAGCCCAAATCACCCCCCACCATCAGCTTCAGAGAGAGGAGAGGAGTGGAAATCGACTACTGGATCGAAGCAAATGGTGGAGAATCGTGATTTTGAGCAGGAGATCGCCGGAGCTGTACAACCATGGCCACCCGCCGCCAAACTCGCCGCCGCGCCGCTATACAGGTCTGTTTCACCTCACCTCTACCCGTACTAGAATCCTAGATCAACTAAGGGAGATATCGGGCTCAATTGAGCCCGATGCCATGGGAGAAATGAGAGATTTTTCCAAGCTTTTCTTACCGCTCGGGATCGCCGTCACCACCGTCTCCCGCCGCCTCATCACCGGAAAATGATAGCCACCACCACCGTGAAGGTGATGGCACCGTTGGCCGGGGGTGGCGCCGCCTCCGGTGGCCGGAAATGGCCCCGCAATATCCCCCACGTCGGCTCGATCTCAGCCGTTGAACGATTGGGGAAGTTGAACGGATGTCGTCAAAGTTGCTTTAAGATTCGTGCGGCCGATCGTATTTAAATCAAATTAAAACTATAGCATAAATGATTATGTGTCACATAAATTCGGTTGTCTTTCATGCAAGATGTAGGCCTCTTAGAGGCATTTCCAGAAACTGTACTCTACATAAAAGTTGTAGAATAAGTTCTTAACGTTAAATTGCCAGCTTAAAATTGTGATTTGGTGTAGTATACAGTCCTGTAGGGCAGTTTTCCCAGGACTGTTCCTAGACAAGGGCAGAACTTCATTTTGATGCCCAAGTCAAACCAGTAATCAACATGACCCCAAATTTTGGGTACATGCATGATTAGGGCATATTTAGCCCCTGCCAAAAATTGAGAATTTTTGGAGATAAAGTTCCTATAGGTTTTGCTTAATCATCAAAAAGTAAATAAATGAAATCAATTGAGTTGTATGGCTCCAAATGGCCCCAAATTTTGGTGGCATACCCTTAGTGGCATTAGCAGTGTATGTTTAAAATTTCTGCCAATTTGGACCAGATCAAGTTAGGTAAATCCACCTGCATGTGTTGGCTTGATATAGGCTTGGTGTGAATTTAGCCTAAAATGAAATATTGTGTATTCAGCCATATTAGAACACTCAAAAATCATGATTTTATTTATAGAGACATATTAGGGTGTAATACACCCCTCATAGGAATAATGGGATTGTTGGAAGCAAAAATCCCAATATTTGGAATTTTTGAAGAATTGGACTTTTTGATAAATAAATTTTAGAATAGGCTTATCCATGAGATAAAATACCAAAATTTTGTCAAGGCCAATATTATGTTAGACTTAACTCCTGAAATTTTTTATTTCTGTGTTTGATGAATTTTATGTGGAGTTATGTAGAAATTACAATTTTGCCATTATCACATTTATTTAGAAAATTGATGGAATATTCAGTAAAAAATTATGAAAAAGTTTCTAGGGTTGTGTTTGTGAATAAATAACCTTGTATATTTATCTCAGCATTTCTGGATTAAACAGTAAATTTTTAAAGCTTATAGTGGCATTTTGGTAAATTATAAAGAATTGAATTTGGTAGGCCATTACACTATAGAAGTTGATGAAACTCTGCCATTAGCCTTAAAATAATGATATATAAGCCGTGTAATTTTCCTAGAATGTTCAGTAATGTATTCCTCTTACTTCATTTGGAAAATGACAATTGTGTGAATTTTGTATTAATTAAGGAATAAATAGAAATATTCAAAGGAAAATTATAAATTTTGGTAGAAAGCAATATGGAACCAAGATACATCTCAGGAAAAAATTCTTTAGGTCAGTGGATTTAAATTTGTCATACTTCATGTATTAAATGACCTAGGGGATTAAATTAATAATTTAATTAAAGCCCTTAATGACTTAGGAAAATTATGGAAATTTATCCTAGTCATCATGTAGGTCCATACCATCCTAGGATAAATGATTTGAGGCATATGGATAGAGGAGTTGGAAGTTTCATTTCGGGGTGGTATTAGGTCATGGGCTGCGTATAACATAAATGAGTTAGAGTATAAGGACCGCCAGGGAATAGATCGACGTCGAGCTAGAGATTGAAGTTAGTGAATAACACTGATGGGTAGTATTGTTAGTGACGAAAATAAAAGTGCAAGTCCTTAGGTAGTAACTGGAGTGGAGGCCGACGGAAGACCGTCGGTTTCCCGGTAATATCTTAAGTCATTAGGATTGTTCCCGAGCAACAATGAGAGCTGGGGTAAATTATGGGTAGTCATCAACTAAAGTAAATATCCTTGCGAAAGGGAACTTTGGGCGTAATCCCATCGTAGTTCCTAGTGTCCCCGAGAGCCCTTCACCGGGTATACCCTGGGCAGTCCTAGGATTAACCTTAAATCACTAAGTATAATAACCCGTAGACAAGAGTATTCTAATAGATTAAGACATTTGTAGTACATTCTCACCCATGTAGGGTTGGAGAGATTCATGATATATGCTCACCCGTGTAGGGTTTGAGGGAATTATAATAAAGGCACTATCGTGTGTTCTCACCCGTGTTGGGTTTGAGGGATTTAGGACAGGTTGGTCCTACGAGCTGTAGGCTAGGGATAAAATACTTGCATGTGCATAAATATAGTGGCGCGGCATGCGGTACTGGCCGTTCATCACACCGATGGCAGTACGGTGCACCAGGCGGTTGTGAGGGTTAGAGGGGCCAGTGGGTTGTTTTACACTGCGGTCTGGAGGATGATCCCCGATAATGCACATCTGACCCAACAAGACTGACGAGTTGTCAGCAAAGTACGTACGCAGAGACTCTAGAGTGCACCTTGGACATGTACAGAGGCGTATGAGAGGGGTCTAAGGTTTGGTAGTGCGCATACCGGCCTAGAAGTGGAGACGCCCGCTCCGCTGCTGCCGTAGCCACAGCGGTGGTACCCGAGAGTGAAGCTAGCTCTCAAAAAGTGGGAACTAAAGGTCTGTGATCACATAGTTGTTGTGTGTGAGTTGCACTTGCCTGTGCATAAAATTGCATCATAACATTCATTCATATTAGGTCATACGCTTCATAGATCCTTATCATATAAATTAGTAAGGGCTATTTTATATGATAAGTTAAATTTCCTGGAAATCCTAACTTATATATTTGTATGGGCATTTATATAAGTTAGGGTACTTTTGTGATGGTAGTATAGTGGTAGAATAGTTTTATTTCCATGCTCTTACTTTCTGTTCTTTACTTTCTTTACTAGTACTGCACTTTACTTACTTGTACCAGATACTTAGAACTGCTAGAGTAGAATGATAATATCCATTATAACTGCTAGTTAGATCTTGTCACCTGTTTCCACCTTTGCTACCCCTTGTTGTCCTCCGCTTCGTCCTCCCGCTCGGTGCCTAGGAGTTGCGGGGCGAGGTGCGGAGGAAACGACTTAGTCATTTTGACTAATGGTCGGTGACCATACTATTTTTAGGAGCCCGTGGAGATGGAGCACCAGCACGACGAGGAGATAGGGCTTGAGGAGCAGATACCGCTACAGCAGGCTACTACCACTACGGTGCGTCCTCAGGTGGGACAAGTTCTGATGTATTAGTATAGCTTCCGCTTTTATTTGAGAGAGAGTTGATATGATGTACTGGGCATAAGCCCTTATTACTCTTTCATTTTGTACTCATTGTGGACTATGTTTCTGTACTTTTCATTCCATATATATGATATGTACTCTGTGACTTGTGGACTAGTAGAATTGTTACACTGCTATACTTCTTCTCTCATATTGGCCTACAGGTTATGTGTATGATCGTAATAGCCGGAAGAATCGGCGTGTTGCAGTGTCGACTAACCCGTGCGTTAGTGCCACCGTAAGACGGCGGTTCTGGGCATAAGACCCGGTAGCCCTCCTTGGTAAGGGGGAGGGGGGGGGGTCTTACAGCACATTAGTGCCTTTATTCAAAATCCCACAAACCAAACACGTGTGAGATTGCATATAGTGCCTTTATCCAGAATCCCTCAATCCCATCACGGGTGAGAATGAACCACAATTTCCTAACCTATTAGACTACTCTTGTCTAGTGTTAGTTACACCTAGCAGTTTAAGGTTGATCCCAGGACTGCCCAAGGAATGCCCGGTGAAGGGCTCTTAGGGGCACTAAGAACTACGATGGGCTGAATCCCAAAGCTCCCTTTCTCAAGTATATTTACTTTTATTAATGTCTACCCATGATCCATACTCAGCTCTCGTTGTTACTCTGGAACGAACCTAATGAATTAAGTTATTATTGTGGAATCGGCGGTCTTCCGCCGGTATCCGTTCTAACTTCTGTCCTTGAGGTCTTGCACTCTATCGCTCGATACTATAAAGTGACTACTAGACACCAATCAGGGTTTGTCTTCCAATATAGTCACCAACTCAACCCTCTATCGTATCACCTGTGGGTCCCAGTGACACGAGCTATATTTTGCTAAGCGCACCCATGACCTAATGTTGACCCGTATGATGTGTCATCCAAACTATTGGGTCAAATGTTCCTAATTACATATTATGATTGTTATGACACATGATGATGATTGAACTGGGTTTCGTTATTTTCCCATGGATTAAGGGGCCTAAATTAATCTTTTTAATTGTGCGACCGGGTCACCTTGAACATGAAGTACTACAATTATTGGTTCAACATGCCTACGATTTTCACTAGGTGTTATATAGGGTTAAATATTGCTGCCTATGAGATCTCTTAATATTTTCATGCAAATTCCTATTTATTTCCTACTTAGAAAATAAATTCCAATTCAACCATTTTTAAAATAAAGTACCTCAACCACTCACCCCAAAATGTTAAGAAAATTAGTAGGTAATTATGTTGATATAATAAGGCTAATTACAGAATCTCAAATTCCTAAAACATGATCTGACCTATCTTATGCCCATATAAGAAATATTACCAAAATGCCATTATTAGAGTTTTTAATATGTTGGGACATCCAAAAATTCTCAAATAATTTATTAGGAACAAAAAAAAATTAATAAACCATTGTAAAAATTTTCAGAATTTTTAATACAAAATTTCCCATATTTTCAATTAATTTCCAAAAGGGCAAAATGGTAAATTTTACTTAAAATCCAAGGAAACATTATTAAACAGTGTCATAAATTTTTCTAGAGGTGAACTTTACCCTACTAGATCCTGTGTCAAAAATTTATAATGTAAGGAATTTTTTTGCCCTATTTTCCAAATTTATTTCCTAACTAGACATTTTTTCCAATAATTCCAAATAATAGGATTTTGATCCCAAAAATCCCAAATTTCCCATGGGCGGTATATTCCATTCCATTGAGCCTTTGTCCAGAGTTTCATGGACATGCAATCAACCAATTGGGCTAAATTCACATTTTTTTCTATTTTTACTATTGGCACCACAAACCTAAACCTACCTTTCTCATGAAAGTGGGATTACCAAACATGTATTGGTCAACAGAGACTGAAATTTCTACCATGGTATTATATTGACCCAATGGACATGCCACCAAAATTTGGGGCCATTTGGAGTTGTATTTCTCCAAATATTCAATTAATTTAAATATGTGTATTTTACCAAATACTGTAGAAAATATTTTTCCACAAATTTCCATTTTTGGTCAGTACCTAAGTATAACATAGTCACATGCATGACCAAAATCCCAGGTCATGAAGACTTATGGTTTGGCCTGGGTACTCATTTAAAGATCTGCCCTAGCCTAGGACCAGTCTTGGTAGAATGGCCCTACAGGGAGCCCTACTGCTCCAAATTACATGTTTAGGGAGTCAAAACAACGTTAAGATATAGATCTACAATTGTTATGTTGGTGACCAATTCTGAAATTGCTTCTAATGGGCCTATATTTAACATGCAAGTGTCTGAATAATGTGTGACAGAAATATTAATAAGACTATAGTTTAATTCACATTTAATTCAACGGCATCCCATCAACTTCCTCCGCCAGCCGACGGTCCAGATGCATCCCGCCTGTAGAAGCTTGATCTAGTGTTTCCCGGTCATCCAGGCACCTCCCCGGCCGGCCACCACCACCACCACCACCTCCATTGAGGTGGGGGCTAACGTTTGGCGACGACTTGGCCGCCGGAGGCGGCGGTTTCCGGCGAACCCGAGCTCCATTAAAAATCATGGATTTTCTCCCACACCTCACATGGATTCAAGCTCAATTGAGCTCGAAATCTCTCCTAAATGATCTAGGAAGCTAGCACAAGGGGATAGGAGGAGAAATGGACCTTAATCGGAGCCCGACGACGGCGGCGGCGGTGGTTGGCCATGGAATTTCTCCTCTCCTACGAGATTGCTCCCGAACTCATTTCTCCACCAAAAGCTTCGATCCAGATATCAAATTCCACTCCTCTCTCCCTTCTGAAGGTGATGTTGAGGTCAAAATGGGGGTGGGGTGGCTGATTATTGTGTTTTGAGTAGTGGGAATTTTGGCCACCACCTTGGATGCTCCTCCATGGCTCCAAGTGGCACCTCCTTTGATAGAATTTGGCTGGGTGATTATTCCTAATCTTAGAACTGAGCTTTGGGAGGGAGGAGGAGGGCCAAGTGGCCTCCATCCCTCATTTCCCTCACATCTCTCTTCTCCCTTTCCCCAAATTTCCAAAAACACCCCCATGCATGCACTCTCTCTCCTATTTTAGAGGGGTAGGGGCTGTCATTAACCATTTTGGATGGTCATGGGCCTTGGCTCATGGGCTTTGCCCATTGGGAATGGGCTTGGCCTCCCTTTTTCTCTTTATGCCTTATGTTGACCAAGTTGACTTTTATGGTTGACTTGGTCAACTTGATGAGTGGGCTAGCCCCACTTGATGGTCATGAACCCCTTGTCATCACCCAATATGGGTTGGGCCATGGTGATGCCCCACATGGGCTAATTGGGCTTATATGTATGGATTTGACCAAATTTGAGTTATGGTTGACTTGAGTCAACTTGGGTCAATGGTTGACCCAATGATGTGGCTATTGGTTCACATAGATTGCTTTTAGGGTTAGTGGCATAGTGGTGGGGTCAATGTGTACTTATGATTCCATTTTGTGCTAGTTTGACCTGATTTGACTCGAACCCTATAGTGGGCCCTATGTAAATCCACCCTAACTCCATGAGTCAAACCTTGCCAAACCCTTTTCATCCACCACATGTCTTAACCTAATCTAAGTTTAGGGGTCTAGTAGGAAATGGGATGTTACAAATCCCAATAAACAAAAAAAATAATTTCATCCCGGAAATTCAAGTTCGGGTTTAAGGGGTTTCTGTGCACAAGAATTTTAAGAAACTTAAACATAATTAAAGTATACCTGAGGCGAAAAGCTCCGGGTATCGTTCTCGCATCAGATCCATCGGCTCCCAGGTGTGCTCCTCCCGTCCGTGGTTGGACCCCAATACCTTCACTAGGTGAACCTTCTTCTTGTATAAAGCTCTATAAGGACTCATTCCAATACTTGTCTCGCGATTGTTCTTTATAAGAAAACTCTATCAGAGGTAACCGTCCCTTCCAAGTGTATTTTCGTTATACTTCGTGATATTCATAATCAAGGTTACATGGGCATATTTCCAAGTCTTCTGACACATTATCATTAAATAAACCTTAATCGTAGGTTGGTTCGGAGTCCCTTAAGAGCAAGGATCACCAAATACGTGAGAATTAGTAATCTTATTTGTAGAATTGAGCACATATATCTCATATTTCTCTTCCAGAATCGCATCATGCCTTATGACTTATACCATATTGATTCTTCCAATACAAGTTATCGTGATATTATTTATGACGAAGATCCAACTTATGCATAGTAATTAACCAACTTCCAAGATTATGATGTGATGAAGAGATCATCATCCTGTTTCTTCTAGATCCATGACTTATTACACCTCTATATAAATAGTAATACATAATTTATAGTGTTCACCTTTCAAGCGTACATCAAGCGATCAGTATTGATATTGATGTTGATACAAATGACTCCCAATTGCTTTTCACATATAATTTAAATCATAAATTTATAAGCGTATCTTTTCAGAAATGGTGAGGTCTGACACAAATCATTTTCATCATAAAGAGAATCTTATTAAAAACTCATTACTCCTCGTGTAATTTCACCGTATATACCTTTGCAAAACAAAATTGATTTTTTTTTCAGTCATGAATTTTCCTAAGGTGATCATGATGTTATCAACATACATGTCCCGGTTCTTGATGCTATCATAATCGAGGGGTCATACCTATGCGTACGCTTCAACTAATCATCCAGCCCATTATAATTTGCCGAGTCCTTACATTTTCAATGTCATTCCTTGACAAATTAATCTTTTATGTGCTCGAAGATTCAACACAGGTATGTTCGCACTAACTTTCCTATACATGCTCATATGGTTGTCTTTGTTAGGTAAGCGTGGGTGAATACTCATCTAAAGCCATTATATTCATGAGATTAGCTCAACCGTGTGTGGAATATGTATGAGTAACCTTCAATCTAACCTCCAAAAATTATGTCATGGTAGTGACCATCATTTCTCTAAGTTCATGAGTTATCATCACTTACAAACAACAAAAAAAGAATATAATTCGCACTATCCAATATATGCAAGGTTGAATTTATTCGTTCCTTGGTGCATAGGATATGCTTGCATTGTCTACTCGTGATCAAATTTTCTAAGTTCACTTAAACATAATAGTGCATTTGTTACCCGTAAAGTGGCATTTCAAAGCCTCCAAATTATTATAATACTTGATTCCAAGGATAATAATATGTTCATAATCATGAGTTTGTTCTCAAAATCCAGAATATTTCTGAAGTCAATTATTATATCATCGAATACTTTTGTTTTGATTCTTGTGATCATCAGAGCCACATCCAAATGATCATACTTATAATATACATCTTCCAATTCAGTATGGTTTTTCACTTGATCTTAATTTTTCTGGGGCCGTTATACTCCCAATTTCATAAACAAAATTATTCAAACACTTTGAATTCTCACTTATGGGTTCTAATCGTATAACAGTTAAGACCCGCAATCACTCTTTCATATTACCATGACGTTACCCTATCTTAATCTGTATGTTTCCAACCTATTCACCTGGTTATGTTAGGTAGGCGCAGGTAGCAGTGACCAATCATCGTGTTTACTTTTCCCATTTGTACCCATTTGATATGTGATAATCATGAGCCCTAGTTATGCAAAAATTTCAGTTGTCCTTCTAGCTTGTACTGAATTCTCAATTTACCTTGGCTTTCTCTTGTATTATATCTGAGTTCATTAATCAAATCCTTAACTGGCGATATAATCATTAATCACGTGTCAAGTCAATTGGGTTATTGTGTTAGGGCATCTAGGAACGTGCTTTGTTGTGGTAACACATTCCTTCAATTATACATAAAACATTTGTGTCGTCGTTACTGCTTAATTTTATTTTATCGAAAGACCATTTGTTCGAATTCTTGTGGATTATACGCAACTTGTTTCGTTTTTTGAATATAGTATGTCATTATACATCGATGAAATTACAATCTCTCTTTAAGTTGTGTCAAGTAGTTATCTAATTCACCAGCTAGAGAAAGTTTCTAACATCTCATGGCGACTTTCCTTGTTCTAGGGTTGTAATATATCCAAGCGGGCAACCCTCTACGTATATCCCAAACTTCGAGGGATGGTTGATCGTCTTACCAATTATCCGTGCATAAGTCTCGATTTTCATATGGGTAATGTTCAAATACCAATTCCCCAAGATCACTATGTCTATGACACGACGTTTATAAAAACAGGGTCTAGAAAAAAAATCCAAGTTGTTATCAATCTAGCCCAATAAACAAAAGGATAAGCCCCCATACCTTTCAGGCTAAATTCCCTTAATATTTATAGTGTATTCCTCTTATATGTGCACTCAATCCTTAGGTCGAACAATCTTAGACCTGGAGTTCCATCTTAATTGATATGTTATATACCTTAGGCCTTCAAGGTTACTATATGACAAATTTTTCAAGATCAACATGTGACCCAACCAAAAAAAACGGGTCTCTTCTGAGACTTGAATTCTTTTTCGACCATTGTTATTGGCCACTATGGTTATCTCAACGTAATAAAGTCATCAGTTTGAGGGTTAAGTTTACGAGTACCCTACTATTCAACTAATATATTATATGCAACAATTCTCATTATGGCGGTCCTATCAGCTTGGGTAAGAAGTGAGAATATCACTCGATAGGTGGAGTAGGGACTTCAGAATTTAAGTCTTAAGCATTGACTCTTGTGTCAAATTCTTCCCTTGGTGAATTTGGGTATCCCTGTACCTTAACCAATCTATCTTCGAAGTCGATTTTAGAGTCAGATACACTATGAAATCCTCTTGGTAAGTCAAACTAAGGTGGTGTCCTAATTGGATTGGCCTAACTCATTATTTAAATGGACTATTTTTTGTGACTTTTTATACATGGGTTCACCATTGCTTCCACTGCATAGTTTGTCCGCAAACTATTGCTCGAGCGGGGTGAGCCAGTGTTGTGGACTTCTTTCTCATATGATCGTTTGTTCAAGTGATACCAGTTTGTAAGATCCCTCCCCTTACCAAGGAGTTAACCCGATCTTATGCCCAGAACCGCCTCCTTACGGTGACACTAACACACGGGTTAGTCGACACCGGAAGACGCCGATCCTGCCAGCTAGTACGATCATTTACCTGTAGGCCAATTGAGAATAGAAGTACAATAGAAATCAAACTAGCAAGTCCACAAGTCACAGTAATAGCATCATATATATAATGAAAAGGTACAATAGTCCACATTGAGTACAAAAAGAGAGAAGGGCTTATGCCCGTACATGCCAAAAATGAATAGTAAAGCTCTCTCTCTCTCACTATAACACTATGAGGAAGCAAACTCTAAACAAGCACACTCGTCACCACCTGAAACCGGGGTGTAGTAGTAGTAGTAGGTGGTGGTATCAGCTCCTTTAGTCCTTCCACCTCCTCCTGTTGGTCGTGCTAGTGCTCCATCTCCTCGAGCTCCTAAAATGATACGGTCACAACCGACCGTTAGTCAAAAAGACTAAGTCATTAAGGTTTCATAAATATAACTTATCATATAAAGGAGCCCATACTAATTTATATGATAAGGATCCATGGTGCGTATGACCTAAATATGTATGTATATAATGTATGCAGGTTATGATTCATGCAAGTGCAACTCACACACACGACTGAGTGATCACAGACCTTTAGTTCCCAATTTTTGGAGTTAGCATCACTCTCTGGTACAACCATTGTGGCTACGACAGCAGTGGAGCGAGCGTCTCCACTCCTATGCGGGTATACACACTACCAGGCCTAGACCTCCCAAACGCCTCTGTATATGTCCTAGGTGCACTCTAGAGTCTCTGCGTACTAATTGCTGGCTACATACTAGTCTTTTTGGTCGAGTGTGCGTTTTGGGGGATCTTCCTCCAGACCGCAGTGTAAAACAACCCACTGGCGCTTCAAACCTCACACCTCGCCAGAGTCACCGTTCTGTCATAGGTGTGACGATTGGCCCAGTACCGCATGACCCGCCACAAGTTTATGCACATGCAAGATATTCCAACCCGTGCCTCCAGCTGGCAGGACCAACCTGTCCCGAATCCCTCCAACCCATCGCGGGTGAGATTGCACATTAGTGCCTTTATTCAAAATCCCTCAAACCCAACACGGGTGAGATTGCATATAGTGCCTTTATCCAGAATCCCTCAAACCCATCACGGGTGAGAATGAACCACAATTTCCTAACCTATTAGACTACTCTTGTCTAGTGTTAGTTACGCCTAGCAGTTTATGATTGATCCCAGGACTGCCCAAGGCATGCCCGGTGAAGGGTTCTCAGGGGCACTAGGAACTATGATGAGCTGAATCTCAAAGCTCCCTTTCTCAAGGATATTTACCTTTATTAATGTCTACCTATAATCATACTCAACTCTCGTTGTTACTTTTGAACGAACCTAATGAATTAAGTTATTATTGGGGAATCGGCGGTCTTCCGCCGGTATCCGTTCTAACTTCTATCCTTGAGGTCTTGTACTCTATCGCTCGATACTATAAAGTGACTACTAGACACCAATCAGGGTTTGTCTTCCCAATATAGTCACCAACTCAACCCTCTATCGTATCACTTGTGGGTCCCAGTGACACGAGCTATATTTTGCTAAGCGCACCCATGACCTAATGTTGACCCGTATGATGTGTCATCCAAACTCTTGGGTCAAATGTTCCTAATTACATATTATGATTGTTATGACGCATGATGATGATTGAACTGGGTTTCGTTATTTTCCCATGGATTAAGGGGCCTAAATTAATCTCTTTAATTGTGCCACCGGGTCACCTTGAACATGAAGTACTACAATTATTGGTTCAACCTGCCTAAGATTTTCACTAGGTGTTATATAAGGTTAAATATTGCTGCCTATGAGATCTCTTAATATTTTCTTGCAAATTCCTATTTATTTCCTATATATTAAATAAATTCCAATTCAACCATTTTTCAAATAAAGTACCTCAACCACTCATCCCAAAATGTTAAGAAAATTAGTGGGTGATTATGTTGATATAATAAGGCTAATTACAGAATTCCAAATTCCTAAACCCTAATATGACCTATCTTATGCCCATATAAGGAAAATTACCAAAATGCCATTATTAGAGTTTTTAATATGTAGGGACATCCAAATATTCTCAAATATTTATCAGGAACCAAAACACAATAATAAACCATTACAAAAAATTTCATAATTTTTAATACAAAATTTCTCATATTTGCAATTAATTTCCAAAAGGGCAAAATGGTAAATTTTACTTAAAATCTAAGGAAACATTATTAAACAGTGCCATAAATTTTTCCAGCGGTGAACTTTACCCTACTAGAGCTTGTGTCAAAAAATCATAATTTAAGGAATTTGTTTGCCCTTTTTTCCAAATTTATTTCCTAACTAGGCACTTTTTCCAATAATTCCAAATAATGGGATTTTGATCCGAAAAATCCCAAATTTCCCATGGGAGGTATATTCCATTCCATCAAGCCTCTGTACAGAGTTTCATGGACATGCAATGTTACAATTAGGCTATATTCAATTTTTTTTCTATTTTTACTATTGGCACCCCATACCTAAACCTACCTTTCTCATGCAACTGGGATTACCAAACATGTATGGGTCAACCGAGACTGAAATTTCTACCATGGTCTTATATTGACCCAATGGACATGTCACCAAAATTTGGGGCCATTTGAAGTTGAATTTCTCCAAATATTCAATTAATTTAAATAAGTGTATTTTACCAAATACTATAGAACATATTTTTCCAAAAATTTCCATTTTTAGTCAGTACCTAAGTATGACATAGTCACATGCATGACCAAAATTTCAGGTCATGAGGACTTATGGTTTGACCTGGGCACTCATTTAAAGATCTGCCCTAGCCTAGGACTAGTCTTGGTAGAATGGCCCTACAGGGAGCCCTACTGCTCCAAATTACATGTTTAGGGTGTCCAAAAAAAGTTACGACATAGCTCTACAATGTTTATGTTGGTGACCAGTTCTGAAATTGTATCTAAGGGGCCCATATTTAACATGAAAGTGTCTGAATAATGTGTGACAGAAATATTAATAAGACTATAGTTTAATTCACATTTAATTCAACGGCATCCCATCATCTTCCTCCTCCAGCCGACGGTCCAGATGCATCCAGCCTATAGCAGCTTGATCTGGTGTTTCCCGGTCATCCAGTCACCTCCCCGGCCGGCCACCACCACCACCTCCGTTGAGGTGGGGCTAACGTTTGGCGGCAACTTGGCCGCCGGAGGCGGCGGTTTCCGGCGAACCCGAGATCCATTAAAAATCATGGATTTTCTCCCACACCTCACATGGATTCAAGCTCAATTGAGCTAGAAATCTCTCCTAAATGATATAGGAAGCTAGCACAAGGGGACAAGAGGAGAACTGGACCTTAATCGGAGCCCGACGGCGGCGGCGTCGGTGGTTGGCCATGGAATTTCTCCTCTCCGGCGAGCTTGCTCCCGAACTCATTTCTCCACCAAAATCTTCGATCCAGATATCGAATTCCACTCCTCTCGACCTTCTGAAGCTGATGTTGAGGTCAAAATGGGGGTGGGGTGGCTGGTTATTGTGTTTTGAGTAGTGGGAATTTCGGCCACCACCTTGGATGCTCTTCCTTGGCTCCAAGTGGCACCTCCTTTGATAGAATTTGGCTGGGTGATTATTCCTAAGCTCAGAACTGAGCTTTGGGAGGGAGGAGAAGGGCCAAGTGGCCTCCATCCCCCCTTTCCCTCTCATTTCTCTCATCTCTTTCCCCAAATTTCCAAAAACACCCCCATGCATGCACTCTCTCTCCTATTTTAGAGGTGTAGGGGCTGTCATTAACCATTTAGGCTGGTCATGGGCCTCGGCTCATGGGCTTTGCCCATTGGGAATGGGCTTGGCCTCCCTTTTTCTCTTTAGGCCTTATGTTGACCAAGTTGACTTTTATTGTTGACTTGGTCAACTTGATGAGTGGGTTGGCCCCACTTGATGGTCATGAACCCCATGTCATCACCCAACATGGGTTGGGCCATGGTGATGCCCCACTTGGGCTAATTGGGCTTACATGTGTGGATTTGACCAAATTGGAATTATGGTTGACTTAAGTCAACTTGGGTCAATGGTTGACCCACTGATGTGGCTTTTGGTTCACATAGATTGCTTTTAGGGTTAGGGGCATAATGGTGGGGTCAATGTGTACTTATGATTCCATTTCGGCTAGTTTGACCTGATTTGACTCGAACCCTATAGTGGGCCCTACGTAAATCCACCCTAACTCCATGAGTCAAACCTAGCCTAACCCTTTTCATCCACCACATGTCTTAACCTAACCTAAGTTTAGGGGTCTAGTAGGAAATGTGATGTTACACCACCACCCCTTCATGTCGTGGAACCACTTTCCTAAACAACCTCCCACTAAAACTCCAAAATAGCCCCCTTAAATTCATCTCCGGCAATCACCGGAAAACTTTTCCGGCCTCCCACTACCATCACTACCATCTCACTCAAGTTTCCTCTATTTTCAGTTTTACGGCGATTGCCGGAAAACATCTACGGCCACCACCACCACTACTGAAGGCCATCTCCGGCCACCACCAACCTCCGCCAGTCGACAACCACCCCACCACTCCAGAACCACCTCCTAACTCCCTCCTAATCACCCACTACCATACAAAAATCAAGCAAGTGCACATCTCATGGTTTCTTGCCCCAAATCCACTATATAATATACCAAATGAACTACACACGCCTGACCCCAATTCAATTTTTTTCTTCCCCCTCTCCACAGGAATTATTATCTAATTTCCCCCTCCCACACATATCTACAGTATTCATCCAAAATTCTCCACCATCATATTTCAGCATCATTCACTTTTTGTCCAATAATTAGTCCCTCATAAACTTGGAGAAATTTTCAGTCCGGACTATTTTTCCAAATTTCGGTGCTACTACCCCAATGACGACAAAGGATCCATATAGCCGACCCCACTATAGTGAGATAAAGTCTTGAATGCTGTTGTTGTTGTTGTTCGTGCTACCCCAATCAATTTCAGTCAAATGCAATACATTTTGCTGGTGGGACCGTAGTGAAAAAAGGCAGAAAGATCCCGAGAGATCATTGGGATATCGGTCGGATGGCATCCTTGACCGGACATAAAAAAAAATCACCATCAACTAACCACCCCACATTCCCTTAGCCATGAAGAAATTACAACTCGTGTCATATGCTTGCTTATTTTGCATCCACGAAACACCTTGCGCCCGACACCTGTCATGCTAAACTCGGAACAACTAATCGCTGACCCCCACCGATCAGCTCTTTTCGGTGAAATTATTTGCATTGTGCGACTAACTTATGCTGGTCAACGTTCCACTGCGGCCTCCGGCCAAAATTTACTCTACGTGGAATTTACTTGTCTACCTCTTGTGCATAATAATCTATCTGAAGTTGAATTGTGATGTGATCCTGTCGTCGACGCTCTACTGTCGTCTCGTTTTTATTTGCTTATTTACTGTCGCAGATATGCTTTGTTGTGTTGTCGCTTATTTATCTACCGTCATTGACATGTATGTTTTAAATTTCTTGTATTGTGCCCCGACCTGCGAGACTGACCGCCTCACGTGACCCTGAGTGGATTGGTCCGGTTTGGAATGGGTGGGCGGGTCGTCGTCGCTATTTGTTTTTTTTTGTTTGAACATCCTTGCTGAAAATTGCAAGGTCATGATAATTTTCTTTTTATTAAGGCGGTGGGGGGAGGGGCTTATATAAAGCCACATGTGTGGATACCCTAATCAGCATGGAAAAAAACTGAGATTGAGTTTCGCACTCTCGGTGAAATCACGCTGCAAGCTCCGTCCAGCTTCGTCGACCCCGCGCCAAGCTTCGTCGCCGCCGATCCTCCTCAGCAGCGCCAGCCCTCCGCCTGCTCCCCCACCTCCCTCTTCACCGAACTCCAGCTTCACCGCTGAACCCCGCAACCGCCTAACAACCCTTCTTCAAATCCCACGACGTTTCCTCCACCACCATCCCCTCCTAATCCGGCCGTCTACCTCATCTCCAGAAAAACCTCCAGCCACCCGAGTGCCCCTTCCATCCTCTCCACTACAGCACACCGCTGCAACACACCTTCCTTCTTCTACCTTCCGCCAGCTGCCCCGTCGCAACTTTCTCCTCCCACTTATCTGTCTACCTACTGTGACCGCGTCGTGAAGAATTGAAAGCTACTGCGGAGCCACTCGGTGAGATCTCTCCTTTCCCCTCCCCTCAAACTTCTGTGTTACCATTTATTACGAATTATTTCAGCAAGATTGTGTCATCCCCGTGCAACACGCGCTCGTCCTAACCATTTCTCGTCGTTTGTTCATCATTTTGTGTTAGAAAGGCTCATCGTGGAATATTTAAATTTTGTGTCCAACTAACTTCATTTAGACTTAGGAATTTTGAAGTATAATTTGCATCAATTTGGTGTGGCTGCTGGGATATCTCACTTTTATTGTGGGATAGCCAAGCGATTTACACCTCGTACTTTCTATGTTTACGAGTTTTTCAAGTTTGTCCATGGAATCACGAGTGGAGCACCTAGAGGGAAATTTGGGTGATATGAGTAAGCACATGGAAGAAATTATGATGACCATCACAACACTTTCGCTATTGGTGAGAAACACAAATCAAGTCATGTTAGGGTTGTGCACGTCAGTAAACAACCTGGAGGCTCGTTACCATTTAGGGGGTCCTCCTACACAGCCCCATACTCCTCCAGCAGGACCTCCGACACCTCCAACACTAGAACCCCAACAAGTTCATCACGAACACGGTCATCCACCTAGGTGGGATGCGTGTATCAAATTGGATGTTGCGGATTTTGATGGAACACTCGAGCCTGAGGTGTGTCTTGATTGGTGCGAGCGACTTGAGCGATTCCTCAGTTGGAAGCCCACTGCTGCCCACCAACAGGTGGAGTATACCACCCTGAACCTGAAAGGCCCCACACACACACGGTGGGGACAAGTCGAGCGGATGCGGTACACTATGGGGAAACCACCTGTCACCATATGGGTTGAGTTCAAAGCTCAACTCAAGAGGAGGTATGTCCCAACTGATTTCATGCAAACCTTGTATCGAAGGTTTCAAAACCTTCGAAAGGATAAGCAAACCATCGATGAGTACACGAACGAGTTCTTGGTCCTCCAGTCACGTTTAGATTTGAAGGAGGAAGATCATATGGTCGTGGCCCGCTATCTGAATGGGTTGTGATACGCGATACGAGACTAGATAGTGCTGCACGATTTTCGGGACTTGGGGGAGATCTCCAGTCAAGCTCGTTGTGTGGATGCTCTCTAGAAGAGGACATCTGGGCCAAAGTTGACTGATAAGACTCATTACTCTTCCTCTTCTACATCGACCACCAGGGCGACTATGTCATCCACCCCTGGTCTACCTTCTAGTGTCAGACCCGTATTGTTTAGGCTGGGTAACACGGCCTGGGACACGAGCGTGTCCCAAGCCGTGTCCTGCTCTGTGCACTAGAGTGGGACTTGAGTGGCTTTCGAGTGGGTCTCAGGTGTGTCTCGAGTGAGGCACACGGCCTAGGACACGGTCGTGTCTGAGGCCATGTCCTCTTCTGGTTCGTCGAACTCCACTCAATGAAATGCACTCGATGATTCTCGAGAGGCAAGTTGAGTTGGGTACACGGCCTGTGGCATGGGCGTGTCAGAGGCCGTGCCCTTCTCTATTTGTGTCCAGGGCTGTGAACACGTGCTGGACATGGGCGTATCAAAAGCCGTGTCAGGGCACACGGCCTGTGACACGGGCGTGTCACATGGCCGTGTCCTGGTCGGGTTAAGTGGGTAGAAATCAATTACTCGAGTAAGCAGGAAGAACTACTCGAGTATGTAGAGTGGCTTACTCGAGTTCATAAAGGATCTACTCGAGTACAGGAAAAACTACTCGAGTATATTATATAAACTACTCGAGTACATGAAGTACTACTCGAGTGGGATACTTAGAAAAATTCTGAAGATGTCAGCAAGCAACTACTCGAGTAGTTGAACTAAACTACTCGAGAGGAAGTAATCTACTCGAGTAGGTGAAAGTTCTACTCGAGTAAAAGACTTAGAACATTCTGGAGAGGAAAAGTTCAAGGTACACGAGTGAAATATGATCTACTCGAGTAGGTATAATGAACTACTCGAGTATGATTCTGTCTACTCGAGTATGTGAGTATACTTACTCGAGTCCATGACTTAGAAAAATTTTGATGAGTGAAGCTTTTAATACTCGGGTATAATGAGTAATCTACTCGAGTATATAAGCATGCTACTCGAGTATATGACTATCTCTACTCGAGTACATGACTTAGCTACACGAGAGATTCTCTTAAGTACTCGAGTACAAGGTTTCTTTACTCGAGTAAATTATGCCCAAACTACTCGAGTAGTTATAGACCTACTCGAGTAAAAGACTTGGAGATTTTTTGATGTTGGAAAACTGTTTCTTCTAGAGTAGTCAACTTCCAATTCCTTTCCCAAAGTCCAATAGCTTGAATATGAAGTGTTGACTCATGTGTTGACACATGAGTCAACACCTTGGAATATGCAATGAGGGATTACATTGCACAGTTCCTGTGTTTGGTGACCCACCGTGGACTGACATTGGTCTACACTTCCCAGTGAAATTCCTGCAAACATATAACTCAAACCAAGCATCAAATACAACTTAATTCATCTTAGTTCCAGGGTGACTTCATCAAATCTGGGTTAATGTGGATGTAATACCCAACAATCTCCCCCTATTTGTTGAAGTCAGAACCCTTTACACTAAGGTGAATTATGGACATAAAAGAAACTAAGTAGAAAAACATGAGCAGGTAAGCAATAGACAATGAAAAGGATAATTAGACAGGAATAAAGAATTGTATATATGTAACTTTCCAAAAACATCAAGTCTACAACTTGTCATTTCAATCTCTCATCATCTTTTAGGTTTAGTCTTGGGATTGCTGCTTATCCATCTTTTCTTGCTGTCTTCTTAGATAGCTGAATGGCTTAGGGAAATATTTAGGAGGCCTTGGAGGAGCAGCAGGGTTATTTCTCCCAAACTCTCTGTCATGGATCTTCCTTTTTAGCATTGAATTCTCATATAACTCCCATTCTTGGGAACTGTAGTGAATGCTCTTGTTCTCATTGTGATCCATAACTAGCCTGAGTGTGTCCAAAATTAGAGACTTTGAGGTTGGAGACCAAGCTTCAGCATGTTCAGTGGCTTTGGAAGGAGCAGTCCTGCTAGCAGAGGGGCCTTCACCATACTTCCTTTTCTTCTTGTAGGTTCTGATCTCTGGAGGAGCTTGAAGGAATATATCAGCAGGATCTTCTTCCCAGCCTGGAACATAAGTGTCTGGAGGAGCAACTGAGTCTCCAGGCTTGGGAGAGAAGGTAGGTTGCAGAGGAACAGCTGGGGCAGTGACATATGTAGCTAGAGGGTTGAGATGATGGGGAATGATGTTTGGGTCAACTGCAAGGTCTGGCAAGATCTGATTGTGCATCTAGACAGCAGTGTCATATGTGTGAAATTTGACACTCTGTATCTGGGCTAGCACATCAGCATGAATGGTCTTCACATGAGCTTCCTATTCATCTGTCTTCTGAGCAGCAGATTTTTCTACCTGTTCTTTGAGTTCTTTTATCAAACCCTCCCCCTTTCTGATTTCAACAGAGAGCTGGGCTATAGAATCATCTTTCAAAATACCTACTTCTTCACAAATCTTCATCTTGTTGGCTTCATTCCTCTTGTCTAGTTCTATCTGATTGTTTGTCAGGGTGATACCTTGTTCCATAACATTTCCAACACTGGTGATAGTGTGGTCAAGGGCTTTGCCACCAAGTTGAAATAAGTACTTGAGCATGTCGGTGTTATGCTGAATTTCAGCAAAGCCTCTGCTCATCTCAGTCTCAAGAGTAGTTACCTTGTCAGTGACTACCTTTAGAGTGGTGTCAAAATAATTTCTTAGTTCTTTAAGAAGAAGTGCAATACTTTGCAGCAAATCTGAGGAGGAAGAGACTGTAGCAGCAGCAGAGGGACCAGAAGTAGGGATAGGAGGAGTTACCCAAGGAGCTATTTCTTCAATGATGATAGAGCTGAGAGCTCTGGTGGTATGAATTATAGCATCCCTTTCTTCTGTATCATGGGGAAGGGAGAAATCTAGGTTTCGGAGAGGGGCCTCAGCAGGCTCTGGAGAGGTCTCATCAGAAATAAGAATGGTGTCTTGCCCGTCTTTTGGGGGATCTGCAGATGGTGTTGGAGTCCTGGCTGGAGAATGGGCAGGAGACTGTGCTGGAGGAGTCCTGGGGACATTCAGAGGTTGGAGCTGGAGGAGATAGAGGAGGAATGGGCATCACTTCTTCAGAAAGCTCAGCAATCATAGCATCTATGGCAGCAGCTGTGGACAGAAGAGTGTCTTGAGGTATTTGATCTGAAGGAGTGGCTGGACTCTGTGGAGTATGAGGTAGGGATGGAATTTCTGTCTGAGGAGAGTGCTGCCTGACTTGGCTAGAAGGAGCAGGCTCCCCCTCACTTGGTGCACCAGAGGAGCTGGCCACATGATGAGGAGAGGGAGATGGAGTCCTGTCCTCTACAGCTGGAACTTCTGGAACTTCTGAAAGCTTGGCAGCTTGGGCAGAATTCTTTAGCTTGAGATTCCATCTCTGAATGGAAGAGATGGAGACCTTCTTCATGTGGTGAAGTGGGGTCCCTTTGGAGAAGTTGAAGACCTCAGGATTTGTTGCATGGAGGAGCAGAGAGATAATTCTGGCGTAGTTGGGGGATTTCAAGCTGTCCTTGATTTTATCCAGAATCAGCATACCAAATTGATATTTCTTGCGGCATACAATTGCTTGCATTATATCGAAGAAATATAAGGGAATGTCTCTGATGGAGTGAGTCTTGCACAGTAGAATTTTGCCAATAATGTCAACTAGAAATTTTCCTTCAGCGTTCATGTCTGACCTTTGAATATACTGAGCGTCAGGAGAAATGCCACAGAAAAGGGCTGTTCGGTCAGAGTCTTCATCATCTAACTCATCTTCTTCATCGACGATCGGCATTCGGAGAAGCTGAGAGACAGAGGTCTTGGTGAACTTAAGTTTCAAACCCTTCACTTTGGATTTTAGGACTTTCCCATTCCTTCTGACCTTGAGATTGGAGAAGAATTCGGCAACTTCGGGGAATAAAACGCGACAGGGTTCCTGGAGAATGAAGGAGAGACCGGCGGTGTCGAGAAGGATGAGGAGGTTCTGGAAGTCATCCGAGAGCTCTACAATACCTGCGGTGACTAGTTCTGAGCCGACGCCGATCTTGGAGGAAGCCGCCATGGATGCGATTGACTGGAAGAAGTGAGAGAGGAGGTTCTGCAATAGCGGCGGAGGAGAGTAGGCGAAGCGGCCGAGTAGACGAAACGGTAGAGGGTACTCGAGAGAAAGAAAAGAATTTCATATATATAATTCTTAAATTACCTCTAATTAATTTAAAGGAAGAGACGACATTTAGCCTTGGGTGGCGAATAGAACAAATTTCAAAAACTGGGAAATAGAACACGAGAAAGAGATAGACTACTCGAGTAGGTAAGTGAGTTACTCGAGTAGGTCGTCAGGAGTTACTCGAGTTGGTCTGCAGAGAGTACTCGAGTAGGTGGAGAAAAATACTCGAGTAGATAGGTGACTTACTCGAGTAGGTAAGTGACTTACTCGAGTAGGTCAGTAGATACTTGAGTAGGCACATTCTTATACTCGAGTAAGTAGAAAAGAGTACTCGAGTATGTTAGTTGTTACTCGAGTAGGTCTGCCTTGACTCGCGTAGGGAAGTCACATACTCGAGTATGTCTTATGCTTCTCGAGTTGAATTTTGAAAAAGTGGAGAAGAAGTAGATTTTGACTAACCCCTTGCAATTACTTGCTTCTAAGTCATCCAGCCTTCTTTAGTCCTCTTTATTGAGCATCCCAAGCTCTGTCTTGAAGAACGAGAACTTGGTCTCGTCCAGCGGCTTTGTGAAGATATCTGCAACTTGCCTATCTGTAGGCACATATTTGAGATCTATGTCTCCATGCTCCACATGTTCCCGGATGAAGTGATACCTTAGCTCGATATGCTTTGTCCGGATGTGGGAGACTGGATTGTTGGCTATTGCAATTGCGCTGGAGGAGTCACAGTACAAGGGAATATCCTTGAACTGCAGGTTGTAGTACTCGAACTGATTCTTTATTCATAGCAATTGTGCGCAACAACTTCCTGCAGAGATATACTCTGACTCGGCCATTGAGATTGCGACACAGTTCTACTTCTTGCTATTCCAGGAGATTAGCCTTCTTCCGAAGAATTGGCAAGTCCCTGAGGTGCTTTTCTGGTCGTCTTTGCTACCTGCAAAATCTACATCTGAAAACCCAATTAGTTCGCTATCATTACTTCTTGGGTACCATAAGCCAAGATTTGGTGTGCCTTTAAGGTATCTCAGGATCCGCTTTGCAGCAGCGTAATGAGATTCCTTAGAGTTCACCTAAAATCTAGCACAGACACATGTTGAAAACATTATGTCAGGACTACTGGCAGTAAGGTAGAGCAAGGACCCAATTATGCTTCTGTACTTGATTTCATCAAAAAGTTTCCCTTTTTCATCCTTATCCAGAGACATAGTTGAGGCCATTAGAGTCCTCATAGAGGTTGCGTTCTCCATTCCGAATTTCTTAATTAGCTCTTTGGTGAACTTGGTCTGTGAGATGAAAATTCCATCTTCAGATTGTTTCACCTGAATCCCTAAGAAATACTTCAGCTCGCCCATACTGCTCATTTCAAACTTCCCTTGCATAAGTTTTGAGAACTTTTTGCAGAGGTTGTCATCTGTAGAGCCAAAAATAATGTCGTCGACATAGATTTGCACTAGCAAAATCTTGCCTTTTATTTCCCTAAGAAATAATGTCTTGTCTAACTTTCCCCTTGTGAACTTGTTCTCAAGTAGAAATGTAGACATCGTTTCATACCAAGCTCTAGGAGCTTGTTTCAGACCATATAGGGCCTTGTGCAGAAAATAGACATGATGAGGAAAGTTAGGATCAACGAAACCTGGGGGTTGTTCCACATACACTTCCTCCTTTATGTTACCATTTAGAAAGGCCGACTTCACGTCCATCTGATAGATGGTGAAGCCCTTGAAAGCAGCATATGCTAGGAACAACCTTATCGCCTCCAGCCTCGCCACCGGAGAATATGTCTGGTCGAAGTCGATTCCTTCTTCTTGACGATAGCCTTTTGCGACGAGTCTGGACTTATTCTTTATGATCGTCCCGTCTTCGTCCATCTTGTTTCTGTAGACCCATTTTGTTCCAATGATGTTCTTTCCTTTGGGTCTTGGAACTAGCATCCACACATTGCAGTGCTTGAACTGATTTAGCTCTTCTTCCATTACCATTATCCATGATGCGTCTGAGTTTGCTTCCTCAAATTTCTTTGGTTCAACCTATGAGAGAAAACTCAAATGAAGATTCACATTAGTTGTACCTCTCCGAGTTCTGACACCATCCCGGGGATCTCCTATGATCTGGTCCATGGGGTGATCCTTCAGATATCTGAGCTCTAGAGTTCTTGCATCTGGATTATCTTCAAGCACTGGAGTGATTTCTTCATCCTGGATGACTTCTTCATTTTGATTATCAGCCTCTCCAATAGGAGTTGGAGTGGTGATCTTAATGAACTTCTCGCCTTTGTCTTCAGATGGATCATCCAAGCTAGCTTCTTTCAGCTTTTCTCCTGCATTTTTAATGAGCGCCCCTTATGGTCTCTTACTTTCCCCCCTCCCGCAGGATGCCGAGACGGCGAATAGGATGCGCTCGCGTATCGAGGAGCTGGAGGGAGAAAACAAGAAGCTGAAAGCCGAGAACCTTCGCCTTCAGAGTAGCGCGACGCCCCCCACGGATCAGTTTCCCGTTTCTTCCCGATATTCCGTGGATGAGGTGGAGGCCATCTGCCGGGACTCAAACATCAAGACAGCGGAGGTCGTCCTTAAGATGATGAAGGAGCTGGGAGTGGTGCATGCTGATGCGGAGACGGTGACCGTCCGCGACCTAGTCCCGCGTTTGTTCGACGAGTCGGACGACAGCGCCTCCTCTGACAATGAGTAGTGCACCATCCCTCTCAATGTTTTCCTCTCGCCCTCATCTTTTGGTTTAACACTTATGATCCCGGTTCCCTTTCTTAAAGGGAGAGCGAGGTGTCTCTGCCTCATTAATTTTTTGTTTAAAACTCTTTATATGCGGACGGCCGCTTCCCCTTTTGGGGTGCTGTGCAATAGTTATTTAGGAGTTACTTTATTTTTATTGCCAGTTTGATTTTCCACCCTCTCGCTTAGCTACCAGTCCAAGGTGTATGGCTATTTTTTGGGACGCTGTTTAATCACTACTTTTATTGCTTTCCATTTCGCTGAAAACTGGCGCGAGGCCCCCCCTTTATCGCTTTTTACCCGTCTTGATTACCTCCGTCGGCGCTGCACTGCGAGATCATCTCGCCACAAAATTTCTGGGTCCAGTCGTCTCGCCAGTCGGTTTCGGCCACTTCAGCTCACTTGATCCTGGGACGGGGAAAACCCTCCCGCCCGTGGCGAGACCCCCTATGGCGAGTGCCGGCCAGGGACCTTCTTCCTTGGCCCTATTCCTGGTCACTCTCTGTTTCAGGGACTACCCCCCCCCCCCCCCCCTTGCTGAGTCATGGATTTTTCTCCACGCAAATTCTTACCCTTAGACTTGTTTCCCCAAGTGAGTACCATCCTCCCGAAACACCCTCAACCACCGAGTGAGCCTACAGCCCTGCCAGCTAGATGGGAGCCTGGTCAGCGGGTCTGCTCGGGGTCTCCTCTCCAAAACCACCAACCACCGAGTGAGCCTACAGCCCTGCCAGCTAGATGGGAGCCTGGTCAGTGGGTCTGCTCGGGGTCTCCTCTCCAAAACTCCACCAACCACCGAGTGAGCCTACAGCCCTGCCAGCTAGATGGGAGCCTGGTCAGCGGGTCTGCTCGGGGTCTCCTCTCCAAAACTCCACCAACCACCGAGTGAGCCTACAGCCCTGCCAGCTAGATGGGAGCCTGGTCAGCGGGTCTGCTCGGGGTCTCCTCTCCAAAACTCCACCAACCACCGAGTGAGCCTACAGCCCTGCCAGCTAGATGGGAGCCTGGTCAGCGGGTCTGCTCGGGGTCTCCTCTCCAAAACATCGCCAACCACCGAGTGAGCCTACAGACCTGCCAGCTAGATGAGAGCCTGGTCAGCGGGTCTGCTCGGGGTCTCCTCTCCAAAACACCGCCAACCACCGAGTGAGCCTACAGCCCTACCAGCTAGATGGGAGCCTGGTCAGCGGGTCTGCTCGGGGTCTCCTCTCCAAAACTCCACCAACCACCGAGTGAGCCTACAGCCCTGCTAGCTAGATGGGAGCCTGGTCAGCGGGTCTGCTCGGGGTCTCCTCTCCAAAACATCGACAACCGCCGAGTGAGCCTACAACCCTGCCAGCTAGATGACAGCCTGGTCAGCGGGTCTGCTCGGGGTCTCCTCTCCAAAACACCGCCAACCACCGAGTGAGCCTACAGCCCTGCCAGCTAGATGGGAGCCTGGTCAGCGGGTCTGCTCGGGGTCTCCTTTCCAAAACACCACCAACCACCGAGTGAGCCTACAGCCCTGCCAGCTAGATGGGAGCCTGGTCAGCGGGTCTGCTCGGGGTCTCCTCTCCAAAACACCACCAACCACCGAGTGAGCCTACAGCCCTGCCAGCTAGATGGGAGCTTGGTCAGCGGGTCTGCTTGGGGTTGTTTCTACAAATCACCTCGCCCCTGGTGCCTCACAGGGGTCACCCACACTTCCACCAAAAGAGCACATCGGGATGATAAGCATTTCCAAATAACAATAGAAAGATACTGTGAAGTAGAGTGCTACGGGTAAAATCTCTTCAAATCATCCCCACTCCGGGCTCGCTCGAGAGATACCCCGTCCACATTCTGGAGGTGGTACCCTCCTGACTTTAAGACTTCTTTTATTACAAAAGGACCCTCCCAATTTGGGTTAAGTTTTCCTACAGAGGCTCCTCTACCCGCCGCGTCAACCTTTTTTAGGACCAAATCTCCTTTCGCAAACTGTTTAACCCTTACATGCTTGTCGAAGTACCTCGCCATCCGGCGCTTGACTTCCTCCTGCCGGACCACTGCTAAATCTCGGAGCTCCTCCACGAGATCCAACGAAAGTCTCTGCTCTTCTTCGTTCTCTGTCCTCCATCCTTCGGCTCCTTCCCTTGCAACCACTACTCTTGGCGATGCGACCTCGAACTCGACAGGTATGACGGCCTCTGAGCCGTGAGAGAGCTTAAACGGGGTTTCTCCCGTGGCTGTGTTTGGTGTGGTTCTTAAGGCCCACAGTACTGAAGGTAATTGCTCCACCCAGCTTCCTCTTAAATTCTCCACCTTTTTCTTCAACAGATTGACAATGACCTTATTGGCCGCTTCGACCTGTCCGTTACTCCGCGGATGATGAATAGAGGCAAAGCGGAGATCTATCCCCAAACGAATGCAGAAATCCACGAACTCCCTGCTTGCAAACTGGGGTCCATTATCCGTCACAATGGCTAGGGGCAACCCATGCCGGCAGACGATCTCCCCCCAAACGAAGTTCTTGACCACCTGCGAGGTTACCTTAGCCAATGCTTTCACCTCCAGCCACTTTGAAAAGTAATCCACCATGACTATCAGGAACTTCCTTTGGCCACTTGCTTGGGGAAAGGGGCCCACCAGATCTAGTCCCCATATAGCGAATGGCCAGGGAGCTGTAATGGTCCGCAACCTCTGGGCCGGGAGGAGCTGAAGAGGGGCGAACTCCTGGCACTTTTGGCACTTTTTCGCAAATTCCTCCGCATCTCTCCTAAGGGTAGGCCAAAAGTACCCCTGCCTCAGCACCCTCCCCTCTAAAGTCCGGCTCCCCGAGTGACTTCCACATTCTCCGGAGTGGATCTCTTGCAGAACCCTAGGAGCCTCTTCCTCCGACACACACCTGGCCAGCAATCCTGTCAAGGTCTTGCGATATAAAACTCCATCCTTCAATAAGTAGTATGCCGACTTGTATCTGGTGCGCTTCTTGTCGAGCTCCGTCGCGGGTAACTGTCCTGATGCCAAAAAAGTGATAAAGGGGTCCATCCACGACCTTTGTTGGCACACTTCCATAAGTTCTCCTTCCTTTATGGATGGTCTGAAGAGTTCCGTCACCGTTCCCCCGGCCCGAGGGCCGTGCTTGGCGAGTTGGTCAGCCTGGGTGCTCTCCTCTCTCGGAACGTGTTGAATTGAGAAACTTCGGAACTGCCCTATGATGTCCTTGACCTTTCCCAAATACAGCTGGAGGGCTGTCTCCCTTGCCTCGAACTCCCCTTTGATCTGACCTGCCACCACCATGGAGTCCGTCGAGGCCTCAATGTCTTGTATGCCCAGCTCCCGGGCTAACCTCAGCCCTGCAATGACCGCCTCATATTCTGCCTGGTTGTTGGTGACTGCGAAATGAATCTTCAAGGCTTGCTCAATCTGGGTCCCCTCCGGACTGGTCAAGACCACTCCCCCCCCCCAAAAGAGTTTCTTCCCGACGCTCCATCCACTAACATTTTCCAAGCTGCTCGAGGGGGCGTCTCCGCTTCTCGGACCTCGACCACATAGTCTGCCAAGAAATCGGCCACCGCCTGCGCCTTGATGGCGAGCCGTGGAACGAAGACGAGATCAAATTCGCTGAGCTCTATTGACCATTTTGCCAGCCTCCCCGAATGCTCTACCCCGCTCAAGATGTTACGGAGAGGGTGGTCAGTCACCACTCGGATGGAGTGTGCCTGGAAATACGGTCTGAGCTTTCGGGCCGAGACGATGAGGGCAAATGCTAACTTTTCCAGGATGGGGTACCCGAGTTCCGCCTTCTTCAGGACCCTGCTCACGTAATAGATTGGGAATTGTTTCTTTCCTTCTTCACGCACAAGAACCGAGCTTACCGCCTCCATCCCTACCCCCAAATATAGGAACAGGTCTTCGGCTTCCCTTGGTCCCTGGAGTAAAGGCGTCTGGGTAAGCTGCTGCTTTATGGCCTGAAAAGCCGTCTCGCACTCCGCGGTCCACTCGAAACCCTTACCCCCTCGCAGCGTTCGAAAGAAGGGCGAGCATCTCTCCCCCGCCCGGGAAAGGAACCTGCTCAGCCCGGCCAACTTTCCTGTGAGACGCTGGACTTCCTTCACATTCCGAGGGGACTCCAGTTCTAGGATTGCTCTCACTTTTTCGGGGTTGGGCTCCACCCCAGATGGAGTGAGTAGATGCCCCAGGAATCTTCCTCTGCTAGCGCCGAAAACGCACTTCAGGGGGTTGAGCCTCATTTTATACTCCCTCAGGGTTTTAAAGGTTTCCTCCAGATCTAGGACATGAGCCCCGAGGTCCTTACTTTTGATCATCAAGTCGTCTACGTAAACCTCGAGATTCCTTCCTCTCTGTTCTCGGAAAATTCGATCCATCATCCTTTGATAGGTTGCGCCCGCATTTTTCAAACCGAAGGGCATCATATTAAAGCAGAAGAACCCATCCTCCGTGACGAAGGTGACGTCCTTAACGTCCGGAGGATGCATGCGTATTTGATGGTACCCAGAAAACGCGTCCAAGAAACTCATAAAAGGGAAACCGACGGCTGAGTCAATCAGCACGTCGATTCGGGGCAGCGGATAACAATCCTTAGGGCATGCTTTATTTAAAAGAGAAAAATCTACGCACATCCTCCACTTACCCTCCCCTTTTTGGACCATTACAACATTACTCACCCACCCCGGATACTTACAGGCGGACACAAACCCCGCCTTAAGTAATTTTTCCACTTCCTCTCTAATAGGTCCGGCCATCTTCGAGGCGATGGCCCTCTTCTTCTGTTGTATGGGGCGGTTGCTGGGGTCTAGATTGAGGCGGTGACAGGCGACGTCTGCATCGACCCCCGGCATGTCCGCGGCGCTCCACGCGAAGACGTCGATATTGCTTTGCACGCAAGTTCTGAACTTCTCTTGGTCCTCCGGGTTAAGCTCGCCACTGATTTTTATCCTTTCTACTCGGCCTTCCTTGGTGCGTATTTCTACCTCCAGGACCTCCACCGCAGCTTTCAGCCTGGATGGCTCCTCCTCTTCTTCCTGTTCTGCCTGCTTACCCTGCTGCTGGGCTTTGTCTTCTACGTTGGCCACCATTCCCTCTTCCCCCGGCTGCTCCGCCTCCCACCTGCTCGCGCCCTCTTTTTCCTGCCAGGAGGCTCTTCTCTTTTCTGGACGGGTCCCCTCTCCGGGTGATCCGCCCACCTCTTCCGTCTTCCTCTTCTCCTTTCTCCCTTCCTCTTCTCTTTGCCCCACTTCCCCTGCCGCTCCCGTCTCTCCTCCCTCTGCTCCAGCCATCTCTAGCTCCTTCCGCATACCCTTGTTCCTTGCCACTCCTCCCTCACCTCCAGCTCTTCCCCTCTCCCTTTCTTCTTCCATCTCCGTCTCCCCGAACTCCTCTCCCGCCATTCCTTGCTCCTCCGCAATGCCTCCAACCACTACTACTTCTCCCTCTCCTCCAGCACCTTCCTCCTCCCTTTCCTCTGTCATCCCCATCTCCCCGAACTTCTCTCCCGCCATCGCTGGCTCCCCCGCAATGCCTCCAACCGCTACTGCTTCTCCCTCTCCTCCAGCACCTTCCTCTCCTCGCTCTTCTTTGCCTCCCTGCTCTTGTTGCAATCGCTCCATCCTCTTTTCCAGCTCCTCTGCGTCCCCCTGCCAGGAGATTGTGTTTACCGCCGTCACATAGCATTCCCTTGCTGCCTTCGGATCTCCTCGTACCCTGATTTGAGTACCTCCAGAATTCAGCTTCAAGCACTAGTGAAACGACGACGGAACGCATCTGAAAGCGCTGATCAAGGGGCGCCCAAAGATAGCGTTGTAGCTACTGGGGGCATCCACTATGACAAAACGGCAATTTCTGGATAGCCCTCCCAAAGTTACTTGGAGTCCTACACCCCCCTCGACCTCTTTCCTTTCTCCTGAGAATCCAAACAATGGTCCATCCGCTGCCAGTACCCTCCGTGCCTCCACCCTCATTGCATTGAATGCCTTCTTAAAAATCACATTCACCGAGCTCCCATTGTCGACTAGGATCCGCGACACCGTGAAGTTCTCGATGGAGGTCCGTATCACCAGCGCGTCACAAAAGGGGTCCTCATGGTCGGGCATGTCTTTTCTTGAAAACGTAATCTTTTCATCTGGAGGAGAGGATTGCGACGTCGAGGCGACACTTCGGCGGTACATAGTGTGAAGGCTCGCCTTTCGGGCCGCCTCTATCCCCACCCCCCCATTGATCACCCCAACCAGCCCGCGATCCCCTTCATCCGCACGATCCACACACCGATCCTCTTCTCCTGTAATTGTTACTTCCTCTATCCGCACCGGCCTTGGCTGTTCCCCAGCTCCTCGAGTCCTCCTTAACTCCAAGAAATCCGGGCAGGTAGCCGTTGCGTGACCTTCCTCCTCGTGGAAGTCACAGTATGGCAACGCCACCACCCCCCCCCCCCTCCGGTCTCCCTTCCTGAGGGTTCCTCCTTCACCCTGCTCCTGCTCCTCTTCCTCTTTCCCGGCCCCTTCCTCTACCTCGGCCGATGGCCATGGCCTGCTGCGGAGGAGGTAGGGGTGGTCTATGACCATACCCCCACCCCATCTGATTGAACCTTCCCGGTCCTCCCTGTTGATTCCTTCCCCCTTGGGGAAATCCTCTACCTTGCCCGGGGGCAGTCCCCCCCTGCTGCCTCCATCCCAGCTCCGGATACGCCGGAGCCCTCGGCTCTTCCCTTCTCCTCGCTTCGTGTTGCCTCCCTCCTGTCTCCCTCGACTCTACCTCAGTGAGCCTTGCCAGCTTCTTTGCGAAGGCCGGGTTTGCTGCCTCCATTGCTATTTCCTTGGCTGCCTTCTCCATCAAGCCCTCAAAGGAAAGCGGCGCCTTCCGGGTGAGGCTCATTTTGAAGAACCCTTCTCGCAGTCCCACTGTGAAAGCCATCTGGAGGGCAAAACCCGGCACCTCCTGTATATCCAGAATTTCCTCTTGGAACCTATCCACGTATTGAGCCAGTGATTCATCCGCCTTCTGCTTAATCAAGAAGATCGACTCTGGGTTCTTCTTCCTTTTCTTAGATGTGGAGAACCGGAGTTGGAAGCTCCTACTCAAGTCCTCGAAGCAATATATCGATCCTGCCGGGAGTTGGTGGAACCAGTCCCTAGCCTTGTCTTTCAGAGTGATCGCAAAGAGGCGGCACTTAAACGCGTCCGTCATGGGCCTGATCGAGACAGCGTCTTCGAACCACTGCAAGTGATGGAGGGGATCGTCCTTCCCCACATAGTAATTCATCTCGGGCTCTCGGAAGCCCTCCGGGACCGGAGCGGACAGGACTAGCTCGCAAAAAGGGGACCCCCGTGCCGCCGGTCTCGCCACCCCTACTCGCGCGACGACCTCCCCTGGCGCGATGGTACTCGCCGGACTTGGGAACAGCTCCCTTCCCGCCATGTCCCTCCCGGTCCCTTCCAGCATCACCTCCTTTCCCGGCCTTCTCCCCGGTGCGTCTTCTCCGACTCGCGCCGAGATGAGTTCCTCCTGAGTCGCGAGAGCTGGCACTGTGGGCAGTGGAGTTGAACAGTCTCCCTGCCGCGAGATCCCTTGCAATAGATCCATGATCCCCTTGATCGAATCCAGGAACTCCGTTCTTCCTACAAATCCCCCCTGATTATCTGACTCCCCTCCTTCTCCTTCTCCATGATCTCCCGCCATGTTGGTTGCTCAAGGTTCTTCTCTGAGGGCTGCGCTCCACGCTCACCGCACAAAAATGTTGGAACCGGCTTTCCGGTCCCTCCTAGAGTTCGAAACAGGATGCAGCCCACACGTACTCTCCCTGCGCTATCGTCATGACGAGAGTCAGCGACCTGAAAACAGACCGAGGGGGTTCAGCTTGGAGGTCCCGACTCTTACCCGGAAGAACTGTTAGTCTTCCCCTCCCTAGCCAGTGCTGAGCTAGGTGCCTGAGAGGGAAAAAGTGGGAAGGTTCAACAACCTTTTCTCAGGCACCTTATCGGTCTATTTATAGGTTTCTGAATCTGTTCTGCAAATATCGCTCTTAAATCCACCTGAAAATACCAAAACACCCTGGGCTGGGTCTGCCTATAGCCAAACTCCGCTGTTCTGGAGAGCTATATGCAGGCCTCCAGGGGTAATAATGTAAAACTATCTGGGGCACGAAGGTAAAATCCCCCTTGTGGGTCAAAATAGGTAAAGATATCTTTTTCCCCTACGGCGAGTGGGGAAGATACTGCCGGGCGAGACGGCCGCCATGCCCATCTCGCCTCCTTTTCGGCATGTGAGCTCTTTCGCCTTCTAGGATGATTTCGCCCACTAGAAGGTCTCGCCCACTCCAGAGGATCCCCCGTCTCGCCCACTAGAAGGTCTCGCCCCCTCCAGAGGATCCCCCATCTCGCCTCCTGTAGGTGGGCATCCTATACTCTCGCCAGTCATCCCTTCGCCCACTGGACCGTCTCTCGCGAGCCCCAGGTTGTACATTGAGAACCAATTTCTTGGGTTGACTCAGGGAGCCAGAAGCGTGGACGAAGTATATCCATGAGTTCACACAGTTGGGTCGTTATGCTGGTGCTACGTTTATGGAAGAAGAGAGGAAGACCAACCTATTCTATGAGGGTCTACGTGGTGACCTACAGTTACTACTTGTTGGGCCTAAGGCGCAAGGCTTCCTAGCCCTTGTCAATTCATCCCATTCGTTGGAGAAGGTCGTTAAGAAAGTTTAAGAGAAGAAGTACTCATGACAAAAGAAGTCCGAGTTCAAGGTGCCAAATGCCAAGTCAAGTTTCTGCAGGTGGAACAAGAAACAGAGGACTTCGAACTCAGCCCCTCAGTCTGGTGTGTCGGGGGCAACTACAAGTCGAGTCCTAGGAGCATGCTACAACTGCGGGAAGATGGGGAATTTTGCTCGTGAGTGTTGGAGCGGACGTGCAAAGTCCGAGAGAAAGCCTGGAGCGACTTATGAGGAGAAAGGGAAGGCGGTGGAGTCAACCGCGTCCCATCATGCTCCAGCCCAGCCTAGAGTCTACAACCTTGGTCTGCAAGAGGCCATAAATCAAGCGGACATGGTGACAGGTATGAGTTAAATTACAGTGGTTTAGCTTTTATAGTTGTTACCTTCGTATTTGTTAGCTTACTTTTGTTGGTACTAGGCTTTGTGTTGATCTTTGAGTTTCCGGTGAGAGCCCTGTTTGATATGGGAGCATCGCACTCCTTCTTATCCGAAAAATTCATATCGCCCATCGGGGTTCCGTCCTTGATGGCAAAAGACAAATTGGATGTGTTGTTCCCCAATGGGTGCTCAATGCGCGCTGATAGGATCTGCGTAGTGAAGATTCAGATTGGAGACCAGGAGTTTGATTTGCGAGCGTCGCTTTTGCCGTTGGCAGACTACGACGTAATCTTCGGTATGGATTGGCTCTCGGAGCAGGGTGCATGCATTGATTGCAACCGTAAGGAAGTTAAGTTGGGTATGAACACTGATCAGGAGACTACTTTTGCGGGCATGAAGGGGTCAGGTAATATTTTGATGTCAGCCCTTCAGGTGTTCAAGGCGGTTCGGTCTGGGGCAGAGCTGTTTGTCACTCTAGTGCAGACTTCGATGCCTAAGCCAAGTCTTGACAGTATTCAAGTCGTGTCCGAGTATCCTGATGTGTTCCTAGATGATCTCCCTGGAGCCCCTCCTCAGCGGGAGATTGATTTTACCATTGAGCTAGTACTAGGTGCCAAACCGGTGTCACGCTCTCCATATCGGATAGCCCCGCGAGAGATGGCAGAGTTGAAGGTACAACTGCAAGAGTTGCTATAGCAAGGTTATGTGCGTCCAAGTTCATCGCCTTGGAGCACACCGGTTCTTTTCGTTAAGAAGAAGGATGGGAGCTTGCGACTCTGCATTGACTATCGGGAATTGAACAAGCTTACGGAGAAGAACAAATATCCAATACCGAGGATTGATGATCTATTTGATCAGTTGGTTGGGTCAATGGTATATTCGAAGTTAGATCTGAAATCCGGTTACTATCAGTTGAGGATAAGGGAGAGCGACATCCCAAAGACAGCGTTCAGTACGCGGTTTGGGCATTACGAGTTCACGGTCATGCCATTTGGTTTGACCAATGCGCCATCCGTATTTATGGATCTGATGAACAGGACGTTCAGAGAGTACCTGGATCGTTTCGTGATAGTATTTATCGATGATATCCTGGTGTACTCGCAGTGCGAGGAGGATCACTACAAGCATCTACACATTGTGTTGGAGACATTGAGGAAAAGTCAGTTGTATGCCAGGTTCTCCAAGTGTGAATTCTGGTTATCTTCTATAGCGTTCCTTGGTCATGTTGTTAGTGGAGAAGGGATAGCGGTGGATCCGGCGAAGATAGTGGCAATACGGGAGTGGCCTACTTTTACTACGGTGGCGGAAGTCCGGAGCTTTCTGGGGCTTGCCGGCTACTATAGGTGCTTCGTAGAGAACTTTTCACGGATAGCACTTCCACTCACGATGTTGAAAAGGAAGGATCAGAAGTTTGTGTGGTCCCCGGAGTGCGAACAAGCTTTTGAAGAATTGAAGAGGCGGTTGACCACGACGCCTATTTTATGTTCGCCGAGTGGAAACAAAGCATTTGAAATCTATAGTGATGCTTCGGGCAGTGGTTTGGGCTGTGTTCTGCTACAGCATGGGAGAGTGATAGCCTATGGTTCACGACAACTGAAGGTTCATGAGAGGAATTATCCGGTTCATGATTTAGAATTAGCGGCTGTGATATTTGCTCTAAAGCTTTCGAGGCATTATCTGTACGGTGTGAAGGTCGATATTTACACCGATCATAAGAGCTTGAAGTACCTGTTGGATCAAAAGGATCTGAACATGAGGCAGCGGAGGTGGACGGAGTTCTTAGGGGACTACACCTTCAAGATACATTATGTGCCTGGCAAGGGAAATGCAGTGGCGGATGCGTTGAGTCGCAGGACTCCGGCGCAGGACAATTGGTTTTTGGTACATGATGAGAGATTGGTCCATGAGTTGGAGGCTTTGGAGATATCTTGCGTTGACAAGCAGTCTAGTGCTGAGGCAAAACTATTTTGGACAGAGGTACAGTGTGACCTAGTTGATAGAGTTCGGCGGGCTTTGGTTCAGGATAACAGCATGAAGCAGATCTTGGATGAATCTTTGGATGGGTCAAATTCCTAGTTTGTTGTTGAAGATGGGTTGTTAAGGAAGGACGGCCGCCTATGCGTTCCTAGTGCAGATAATCTTCGGGAGGAATTGATGTATGAGGCTCATCATACCAAGTACTCAATCCACCCGGGAAGCACGAAGATGTACAGAGACTTGAAGAAATTATTCTGGTGGCCTGCGTTGAAGAAGGATGTAGCACTTTATGTGGCCAAGTGTCGTACATGTGCATTGGTGAAGGCAGAATGCCAGAAGCCCGGAGGTTTCTTGAAGTCCCTACCTATCCCAGAATGGAAATTCGACGACATATCTATGGATTTTATGCATGGTTTGCCAAAGTCGCAGAAGGGAAACGACGCCATTTGGGTGGTCTTAGATAGGTTGATAAAGGTGTCGCACTTTATTCCGGTCAGGAAGGAAGTTCCGGTGGAAAAGTTAGCCAAACTCTATGTGGAGAATATTATACGATTACATGGTGTGCCCCGCAGTATTGTTAGTGACCGAGATGGATGCTTTACATCGAAGGATTGGAGGTTGGTGCATAGTATGTTGGGAACTAAGCTGAGTTTCAGCACAACCTTTCACCCGCAGACGGATGGTCAGACCGAGAGGGTCAACAGGACTATGGAGGACATGCTTCGCATGTGCGTCCTAGATTTCGGAAAGCATTGGGAGGATCACCTGTATATGGTGGAATTTGAGTACAACAACAGCTTTCAGGCGAGTATTGGAATGGCGCCTTTTGAAGCCTTGTATGGGAGGAAGTGTCGTACGTCGTTGTCTTGGTTGGAGACAGGCGAGTCGAAGCTTTACAAACGTCAAACAGTGGAAGATGCCACCTAAGTGATACGGACAATTCAAGAACAGTTGAAGATCGCTCAGGATAGACAGGCAAAGTATTACAACGCCAAGCATAGGAACGTGGAGTTCAGTGTTGGCGACATGGTCTATCTAAAAATCAAGCCGTTCAAGGGTGTATCGCGGGTTCGACGCTTGAAGAAGCTGAGTCCGAGATACCTTGGAACATTTGAAATCTTGGAGCATGTTGGCGAGGCAGCATATAGATTGAAGCTATCGGTGGGGTTGAGTGAGCTACATGACGTGTTCCACGTGTCGGTGTTGCGTAAGACAGTGCAATAGCCTTCGCAGATCATTGCGGACAAACAAGTACCGGTTTATTTTGAGTTGACAACAAGGGTCAAGCCAGTATGTATTGAAGATGTTGCAGTCAAACGACTCCGCAACAAGGAGGTCCGAATGGTTAAAGTCCATTGGGATAATTGCGGACGTGAGGAGCTTTGATGGGAGCGAGAGCAAGCTATGTTGGAAGAATATCCAGAGTTTTTCCACTCAGGTAACTTTTAGATTTGTGTATCTTTACTTAATTTCGGGATGAAATTCCTTAAGTGGGGGAGATTTGTAACGCACCGAAAATTTTATTTGAGTCGGTCGCGTAAAAAGGGATTTTTGGTGCCTGTATAGGGGTACACGGCCTAGGACACGGGCATGTCCAAGGCCGTGTCTGGCTGGTGATTTTTGGAAGCTTTCATCCAGAGAAGGACACGGCCAGGAACACGGCTGCATAATACGGGCGTGTTATGTGACATGGGCGTGTGCCTACCCGTGTCAGTACCCGTGTTCAGTTGGGTCGTGTTGGTTGGCGTGGCGGTTATGCGTGACACGCCCCTAGAGACGGGCGTGTCGAGAGACCCGACACGGGCGTGTCAGGTGGGACACGGGCGTGTCTGAGCCCGTATGGGTCTCTGAGTTCGACGATCGTGCCTGGATCGAGGCACACGGCCAGGGACACGGTCGTGTGCCAAGCCGTGTTCGGCCCAGGTTTGGAGATTTTTGAGCGGATCTGAGCCGTTCGTTTTCTTTAATTAAGATCGAAGTGCTAAGACGGTTTCCTGCTCTGTTAAGGCCGAGAATAGGGGAGTTAATCCTTTATTTCTCTGCAAGGCTTTCTCTCTCTCAAGGAGTTGGAAAGAGGAGGAAGTAGGAAGGGATTCCGGCCACCGGCGGAGCATCGTAGCACCGTTTTTAGATCTGAGAGCGGATCCGTGGAGGAAAGGTCGTTGCGAAGACTTCTATCCGTGTAGTTTTTCCATGGCGCCAAAGCGGACTACAAGGGTAAAGATTCTCTACTTGACCATGTGAAGCTCTTCCTTTCTGCATAGGGAATCCCGCTCCCGCGAGTGTGCGGTGAGTGCATGGTGTTCCTTGGGGTTGATGTGAATAGTCCCCCTTGTGTTGCATATAGAGTCCGGAATCGAAGTACGGGCATAGACATTGTGTGTGAAGCCTAACCGGATGTGTATTGTCTGGATCGGTGATGTTGCATTTGTTATGTTTTGCCGGAGAAGACTCCGTGCTTTGGGTTTTCGAGTTTCTACACGGTTGATTGCAGTAGGGATCCTTGGAGGTTAGCTCCAAGGCGCACCCGGAAAACTGAGCGGAATCGTTGTTCTGCTAACTTGGCGGTCAGGGAACCGGCCTTGAACATAATTGGGTTATGTGATTGTTTGGAAAATTTTGGGATCCGAGATAATCTTGGCTCGTGCGTACGTCTTAAGGTGACTACGTGGTGTGGGCAACGGGCAAGTGGAATTGGACCTAGGCTATGTGGTTCGGTGCGAGAGACCAGAAAAGGGGACTGGCCGTTGGGATAGTTGGGAGCCTTAGACGGTGGTCAGAAAGGCTAAATGCTCACGTGGTTGCCATCTTTGGGATGGTGGTGAAGACGCTGAAGTGTCAGGATTCACCGTTAATGTGCCCTGAGTGCACGGGGTGTTTGGCCGTGCGAGCCTACACCTGTGGCGTAGTATAATCGCGCTTTATTGTTTTACTGGACTAATGTTATGCAGGGAAAGAGCACCGTCGTCCCGAGTAATGGGCGGGGTCGTTATAATTTGGTCGGATTTTGGCTGACTGTTGCTTTGTTTGCCGCCGTACGGTGGAATTGTGCTTGCAGGTGTTGCGGATCCGAGTACCAAATAGCGGGCTGGAGCCCATGTTGCTGTGCTGGCCTTTGAAGGCCAAAGCGAATAGTTGTACTTTACTTTTATCATGTGTGGCCGGCCTGCGAGCCGATGTATGGAAAACACTATTTATTAAGTGAACTATTGTAAGGCCATAAGGACATGTACCCTTTCAGTGTACTTGGTTTTCATTCTAGTAGTGTGGTTGTGGACATTCATGTTTAATGGATTCAAGTTTTGGGTTCTTTCAACTTTAAAAGCTTCCGCTAGAATGCTCTGTGTAGGACGAGTATTCTTAATTGGATAGTTTGAATATTCTTATGTAACCCTTCCGACTGTCCGTGGTATATGGCGTCGGGTTGCAACTGGACCTTCTATTATATGCCATGTGACGGATGGGGGTGTTACACCGCGTACAAAACCGTCATTGGTTGTACGCCGTATCGATTGGTCTATGTGAAAGCATGACATTTACCGGTTGAGCTTGAACATCGTGCCTTTTGGGCACTTAAATTTCTAAATCTTGATGAAAATTTGTCATCCGAGCTCCGTAAGTTCCAACTTAACGAGCTCGATGAGTGGCGCTCACTCGCTTATGAGAATAACAAACTCTATAAGGAGCGCACAAAATTTTATCATGATAAAAAAATTAAGCACCCAAATTACTTCCAACCAGGGGACCAAGTCTTTCTTTATAACTCGCGCTTGAGCTTATTTCCGGGTAAGCTTAAGACCCGTTGGTCCGGCCCCTTTGTCGTAAAGGAGGTTTTGGCCCTACGGGACGGTGCTTATTTCGCACCCGGAAGTAGGCGAATTTAAAGTAAATGGGCACCGGCTAAAATTATTTATTTCCGGTGATAATATTAATGCACAATTAGACAACATAATATTGTCAAACCCATAGTAAGAGCATCACTATGGTAGAGCTCACCGACCATAAACAAAACTCTCGTGGTAGGCATCCCATGGTTATTTTTTTAATTATTTTTATTTAAGTTTTTGTAGGGTTGAAGAATATCTTTGCGGTGCGACGGTCGATCGGTTTCAAATGTCAACTTCATGCGAGTTCTTCATGTCGGTAACTTTAATTTGTTTTCTTTTACTTCTGTCTCAAAAATATTTTAAATATATATATATAAAAGAAGAAAAAAAATAATAAAAAATTATGTTCATACACGCCTCTGTCATGGCCGTGACCTATGGGTCACAAGCGTGACAGAGCCGTGTTTAGTTCATCTAGCGCAACACGAGAGTGGTTTCGTGGAGCGAAGTTTCTCGTTCTTCTTCCGTTACGGACACGTGCATGACCATCAATGGACACGGATGTGACCATCAATTGTCACGGGCGTGACCAGCGCGGAACTTCGTTCGATGAACTGGACCAGGAAGCCCAAACTTTCTGCACCATCACGCCCGTGCTAATTAATGTCACGCCCGTGACGTCAGCAAGTCACGACTGTGACTTACTTGGGAATCCCCAAGAAAAAAAACAATTTTTTATTTAATATTTTTTCTTCGTTTTCAGATACACGCCCCATGGCCACGGGCGTGACCCTGGGCCGTATCGGCGAATCCGAGGCGTGACCCCGGGAAATGCCTCAGATTCCTTTCAGTTTTATATTTTATGTGACATGCCCCAGGTCACGGGCATGACCTGGGGCGTGACCATAGAATCCAACGCCAGCGCCTCAGGTTCCCTCGCGTCTCCCTAGGATTCCCCTTACACGCCTAGCATCACGGTCGTGACTCTAGGAGTCACAGGCATGACTCTAGAGCGTGACCCGCGAATCCGAGGCACTCTACTTTGGATTCCTTCCGTCTTTGACCTGTGCTTGTTACGCCACTGTCACGAGCGTGACAGGGGGCGCGACCGACCCGTGACCCCTATATATAGGATTCTTCCCCATTCTCTTCTCTTCACACCCCCACCAATCCAAACTCCTATTCTCTACTTGTGGTCGAACAAGCCTCTTCTTTTTCATCATACCTTGCCACTGCCCTCGTTCCTCCGCTTCTTCCTCCGAGCATCCCGCAGATCCCGCCTCCGCGGAAGCCATGTTCCTCTTCGAAAATGCCACCCAACAGGACCGGAGCGAGCCACTACGTGCGAAACCCTTTGGCGCTTTTTGGAATTTAGACTGGGCGATCCGCGCCACCTTCGGAGCAGCAGACTTAGTTTGGGAGTTTCTCTCCACCCCAGGATGGGCTCCCCTTTTCTCCATTTCGGAGCCAGCCTTCCTTGAGCTCATCATCGAGTTCTTGGCGTCTTTTGAGTTCCACTGGGCAGCGACTGACGATTTCATCATTTTTCGCATGGGTGGTATGATGCACCAGCTCACCATCTGCCAACTCAATGTCGTTATGGGCTTTTGCTCGGAGGTATTTTCCCATTCCCCCGCCTACCTCGATCTCAAAACTGATTTTCCTTCCAATTTCAACCTTCTCACATTTTGGTCGGAAATCAGTAACGACGCCGCTCCCTACACTCCAAAGAAATCGAAGGGTAGCCACCTAATTTCCCCCGCCTTACGCATTCTCCATAACCTCCTCACCTTTACTCTTTCCGGCCGCGGCGATACCCATGGTGTGGTGACTCAGGCAGATTTACTATATTTATATATTATGTTTTCCAGGGCCCCACTCAACCTTGGTTATATGCTCACAATCTTCTTCCGTCATCAGGCTGAAAATGTCAGGTTGGGGGCAGTTCATGGAGGAAATTTTATTACTTTCCTAGCCAAGCAGACCGTCCTTTGTGATGCCCTTCCGCGGCTCACTTGCATGCAAACACCGCAGGCCCTCCAGTTCTCGACCCTTCAGGCACTTGGCCTAGCGTGCCGAGGGAAGGAGAGTTTGAGGCTATTCCCCCATTAGTTCGGTGGTGGGGATCTTGATCTCGATCATGATGCTGGTCCCAGCGGTACTCATCATTCTCCCCAGATTCCGCCACCACCGCTGCATTCTGCCCCAGTACCCGAACCTTCAAATTATTGGATCAACAATTTGGGTCGATTCATACGCGCATAAACGAGTTGCAGACCCATTTTGACGGTCATTTCGCTTCTTTTGATGCACACTTTACCAAGCAAGAGCATAGTCATGCTTCTTCTGTGGATCATATTGCCCGCGAGTTCGCGAACCTGCGGACTTTCTATCAGGAGCACGGAGACGCTCCCCACCAGGAGTAGCTATCTTTTCTTTTCTTTGGACTTGTAGAGGGTTGCCCCTCTTTGTATCTGTATCTTTGTTTTTCTTTTCCTGTTTTTTTTTTATTTAAAAAAAACTGTATAAAATATCATGTTTTGCTTTGCTACTATCTTGCAGGTCTCTTTTGATGCTGGTTTGACATTCTCAAGGAAGTCCCCTTTTCTTTCTTTTCTTCATTTTTACATTGGGGACAATGACTTGCGTAAGTATGGGGGAGGGCTATTTCTCAAGCAAAACATACAAAAGTCATTCAAAAATTAAAAAAAAAAACAAAAAAAAGAAAAGACTAAAAAATGTCTATTTCAAAAATTTCAAAAGTTATATTTTGTTATGAATTTTGTTTTTTTTTTCAAAAATTAAAAACAAAAAACAAAAATTAGAAAATCAAAAATTAAATTTCTTAGAAAGGGACGTTTGGGATTCACCCCAGCTTACCTCCTAGTACCGGTGAGAGCCCTTCACAGGGTATACCTCGGGAAGTCTAAGAAATAACAAAAAAATTAGGTTTCATTTTTAATTTAGAGAAGTCATTATTTCTATCGTTATTCGCATGCAAAATTCCTAGTCATTGAACTTTTATATATTGTTTAGAGAATTTTGATGTTTTAATTGAATTTTGAATTTTGGAGTAAAACTGTTGGTAAAGTGCACGTGTAAGTAGAATTTTTTGTAGATCTAAATATTTAGCATATAATTAGATTTTCATTTTTCTAAATGCGTGGAAATGTTTTATTTTACTTTCATTTTGAAAACCGGTAAAAGCTAAAAAAACTTTAGGTGAGTAAGTAGAAGTTTACTAGAGAGATATTTCGCGGATCAAGAAAGAGATATTCTTTCTCGATGTCTAGAACTTGCCCTCTAGCTATTCTCAAGACTTTGCATAAGTTAAACTCATTAGCATAGATATTATTTAGGCACATCTTTTGGTCAGTTTGGCACTTTGCACCTTTACTTAAAATCTTATCTTTGTTAAGTTATTTTGAGCTTATTACCCTATATTTTTGTTTTAGCTCCACTAAATATTTTACCAAATACTAAAAAGCAACCTAATTGCACACCTAAGACCAAACTTGCACATGAATAAACAAACACGGTTTGTGAGTGATGAGGAGCCTTTTTATTTTTTATGGCTCTTTTCTTATATATAAAAAACATAGTTATTTATTCTTCTTTCCTTTTCAAAAGAAAAAAAAAGAGAAAATTTCTGTGGAAAAAATGAAGAGGAAGAAGAAAGTTTTCAACATGATGACAGAGTTGAAAAAAAATAAGAACCAAAAAACACAAAAGGATTAGGAATTTGGCTGTGTTCTTAAAAGCCATAACAAATTATTGTGTGCAAGCTTTCTCTAGGTTTTGATGTGACTAGCCATCGTTTTTATCTTTGATCATCCTCACCAAAACCCTAAGTCTACGTTTCAACGTAATTAAGTCCTTTTGATTTATGTTTATAATTTAAACTAGTGTCGTTGCGAGAGTGTGAAAGGCAAGCCTAAGGCCATCGACATTGATGGATTTCTTTGGAGGGTATCTTGATCTTCTTTCATGCAATGTTATCTTAGTACACACGCTACATTCTCCATGAATATAATTTTATGATTTATCGGATTTTTTATTTTAAAAGTAAAAAAAATAGCGGATACACATTTTAAGAAAAATAAAAACCTAATTTGTACGATGTGTAAGTTTTTCTACGAAAATAACTACAAGCCTAGGCATAAGACTTCGCATTTTACTCCTTAGGTTCAATTTTTTTTCTAGCATTTAAAATTTTTCTTCTCCTTATAGGAAGTTGTTTGCTCGGGACTAACAAACGGATAAGTATGGGGGTATTTGATAGCTCTAATTATTTCTATTTTTTATTTACTTTCTTCCATTAATAATTAGATCTTAGTTATCCATTTTAAAATTTAAAGTTCACAATGTTCTATTTTTTTATATTTTATCTTTATTTGATCTAATAAAATTATTTTCAATCTTACAGGGCTAAATTGTAGTTGTTTTGGAGCAAAACTGGGATTTTCTCCTTCTCGGCCAAGACACGCACTCTGACACGCCATCCTTGGGCGTGACCAAGGGCATGACACGGAAGGGCAAGGAAGGTTGACATAAATCGTCGATCTGCGACCGAAGAACAAGCGACACGCCCGTGAGGCTATGGCACACGCCCGTGTTACCCTTACACGGGGTGTGCCAGTTGGTGGAAGAACTCTTAGGTCGCGTCACGTCGGATTAAATTGACACGCCCTGGAAATGGGCGTGACCCAAGGCGTGTCAGGTGCTTTTTCCAGCCAATAAAGAGCCATTCCTGCCATTGCCTCCAACTTGATGTTTCCATCTTGACACGCCCTGGTCACGGGCGTGACCAGGGGGCGTGACGCCTCCATCAACTGCAATTTACTCCTGCAATTTTCAGCTTCCCGCAGTTTTCCAGAAACAACCTTGACATGCCGTAGGTCACGGGCGTGACCTAGGGGCGTGACCCGTCAGTTAACAAATTTTGGTGGTTTCTTCTCTAACTTTCTCGGGGTTTCAAGATGACGGTTCCGAGCCTGACACGCCCTAGGTCACGGGCGTGACTAAGGGCGTGACCAACCAGAAAATTCTTCTATAAATTCCAGAAAACTTCAGAAGCTTAGGAGTGGAATTTTGGGAGTTGAAGTCTTGTAATTTGCTTTTCTAAAGTGTTGTATTTTCCAATTCTTAGCTTAGTTTTGCTTAAGTTTCAATTCAAGTTGCGTTTTACTTTCATTATGTCTTTCCCTACCTTAACTTGTATTTCCCTAACGATGATGAGTAGATAATTCTCATTTAGCGCTTGATCACGATGAAAGTTGGAATAAAATAAACTCTTACTTTTTTATCAAATGTCTTGTTCTTAATCTTGCTCACTTACGATTTATCTTTGATTTATATTTTATCGGATTCATATTTCACGGATATGTTTTCGATTTAAGATCCGTATCCAAAATCACGACGGTTCCGCTCCTGTGTCATGTCTAATGTGAACACTTGATTTCGAGTAGGTCCGGGGTTTCCTCCTCGTGGTCCTCGTCCTCCACCACGCATATGTCCCCACCCTTGAGGTGCTGCCGGAGGGAGAGCAAGAGGAGCATTCCTAAATAGCTGAGGGCAGTAACACCGGATGTGGCCCGGTTGGTTGCATTCGAAGCACACAAGCTCATTCCGACCCTTGGGTTGCTGAAGCTCTTGAGCTGTAGGGGTGGAGGCAACGTGCGAGGCTGTGGAAACGGGTGCTCCATTCTAAAATTCATGTGGAAACGCATGCCACCTCTTTGATGTCCTCTTCCTCCTCCGTAGTCATTTCTCCTTCTATTGCTAGGGCCATCTTCCATCACGCCCTCTACAGGTCTCTTACCACTTCCCAAGTGGTCTGCTTCTAGCTTCTTCACCATGTCAATTATTTCCGCCAAGATGGAGTCCGCTATAAACAAAAGGGCCTGCCTTAGAGGGTACCACAACCCTTTGTAGAAGTGCTTATCGTATCCTCTATCATCCAAGTCATATGAGTAGGAAAATCTTGCGAGATGATGGAACTCTCGTTTATACTCCGTAACCGACTTCAATCCTTGCTTCAGCTATACAAATCTCTCTTCGAGTTCATCTCGAGCAGACTAGGGAATGAATTGCTCTAAAATGGCTCATGAGAACTTGCTCCAGCTAATCTCCGTATAAATTCGCCCTTGAATGGTGGAGCCCATGAGGGACTTCCACCACCTCTTGGCGTGCAGTTACAGGAGTGTCACTATCAGGGTCACAGTCATGTTGTTCGGGCATCTAATTCCCGCCAGCAGTTCTTGCACGGTATTGAGCCATTCCTTCGTACGCACTGCAGTCTCTGCCCCAAGGTAGGCAGGAGGGGAGAGAGCTTGGAAAGTGCTCAACCAATTAGATCCTGGAGCTTGTTGTTGTATGGGGGCTTGTTGGGATCTAAAGGAATCCAAGATAGCTTGTGAGCGCCTGCCCTAGCTATGATTTCTGAAACTGTGTGGTTACGTACGAGGTGATGGTGCCCCCTGCTGGCTCAACGTGCACTCGGATCAACACGTAGAGTATAAACCTAAGGTCAGGTTGGCTAAACTTAAGGTCAAAGTTGGACCTACTTAGTGTGAATTACATATGGGCACACTACTGTTTCCACTAAGTTAGTTTGTCCCCAAGCTGAATAATCGAATGAAGGTGGAACCATTGTTGAATGAATTCTTTAGTTCAGGATCGTAGCAAGCTGATACCATTTGTAATACCCCCTTCCCGAAACACAAAACACGGCATGAGGGGAGTCTTATGCCCAGAACAGTCGCCTTGCGGTGGCCCCAACCCACATGTTTGTCTGCACCATAATATGCATATCCTTCCAGCCATAAAAAATATCATCCAATGCCAACCCAACCAAGAGTATAAAGTATAAGTCAATCCACACATATGTAGAAATAGTTCAAAGTACACCAAGAAAAGAAGCTACATCAAGCTTCTAAAATATCAGAGTACGGGTAAAACTTGCCCAACAGGGCTACAACAAAAGTCTCTCAAACTCACTTAGGTGACTGACGGTAGCGACGATACCATCCCTTCAGGCCCTATCGTCCTGGCCTAGCTGTCCTGCTGTAAAATCTGCAGCTGCTCTGACTGCGGGGTTTCCTCCTAAAAGGAAGATGTACCAACCGTTAGTCAAAAGACTAAGTGGCTATCACATCCGGTCCCCCGGCGACTCCTCGGCACCGGACCGAGAAAGGAACAAGGGTACAATATATTTATATAAACAGTAGAACAAGCAAGTGGAGTAAGTATACATGTCGTGAGTACAATAGAAGTAATGTAATAATATTATCAGCAATCTACTGTACCAATTATACTCAAGTTATATCAATCCATCTAAGCATAAAGATATACAACAGGGAAGTAACTTAACTTATAAGAATGCACATATAAACTTATAAGTTAAGGATCGGCTCAACAGTAAAGTAACTCATCGTATAAGAGTGCCCATACAAACTTATACGATGAGGATCTTGTGTATGCAATGCAATATAATGCTATGAATGCAATGCAATGACTCAACCATGATCAAGCACATGCATCTGCTATGTCAACACAGACTTGTAGTTCCCACTTTTCGATCAGGTAGCTAACCTCTCAGGCATCAACCGTCGTGGCCATGCGGTGACAATAGAGCGGGCTTCTCCACTACTAAGCGAGCATACACACTACCAAGACTAGGCATCTGTATGCCTCAACTCTAAGAACACAATAACGGAGCTCACATGTGTACTACGGCTCAGCGAGAGTATCAAGTAGATGTGCACCGAGAACCAAGCCCCGAACTGGCCTATGTTGTTATCCTGAAGGAGCCTCAGAAAAAGCAGGAGTACCAAGCCCAACCGTCCACTTGACATGGAAGGAGCCCCGGGAATGAGCCCGAGGACCAAGCCCAACTGCCCAAATTCTAACTGTCAGCTCCCGTCGATGTGACAACTGGCGAGCCCGTAGACCTGTCACACTATCCTTAACCCAGGATTTTGACACCGTGTGTAGACTCACACCACATGCAATTCCACATCATCGTGGTATGAAAGGAGCCTCAGAAAAGCACGAGGACTAAGCCCAACCATCTACTCGGCACGGAAGGAGCCACGAGAATGAACACCGAGGTCCAAGCCCAACCGTCTGCTATGTCTCTTCTCAGCATTACTAACCTAGTGCGGACAAACCCCCGCACTTACACCCTTTCACAAACCCATACCCAAGATACTTATGGGCTCATTATCGGTGTAAGGTTATTTCACACATTCATCATCTAAGACCATGACCATTTGATCATAACAGTCATTACCAATTATGTATAGTTTATTCAAGCCAAGTTCATCATTATTCAACTCTCTACCACTGACAAGTGTGCCCTCATTATTTCACACATCTGAATCATTCTCATCATGTCAACTCATCAATCCATTCATTCTCTAACCTTCACCTCATCACCTCAATCAAGTACACTTTCCACATCATTTGATCAATAGGAATCTACCCAGCAATGTTATTAACATGATTTATCACAATCACCTTTTGGCTACATTTCAACAAAAATTATCATTAAGGTACTACGATCCCTCTACCAAACCCAAAACCGATACAAAACAAGAACAAAAATTACATGTGCAGGAATGACTACAGTACAACAAATCAAACGGGGATTTCTGAGGCTACAAGAATCCAGTGAAGGCATTTACCCATCATTGGAAAGGTATTTCCAATGGATGCGACTTTCGTGTTTAGTCGAAAGCCCGGATCTGCCCGCATCGTGACAGAAAATAGCCTTGAAGGTTGTTGCGTGCAGAATGCAGATTTCTGCGCGCATCTTAAAGCAGATCGGACGACATCAATTCGTCTTCTTCCTTCAACCAAACTTTTAGATAATGTCCAGAATTTCTCCTCTCTTATTCACCCTCATAAGGACACTTCTATTAACGAAACCAGTCCACAAACTGCATTCGAAGTGAGGGAAAGGTGGAAGACACAAAATCCTAGGACACAAGTCCTAGCATGGCCTTTTTCCTAAAAACCTTCTTCTCACAAATCATGACCATTTTGAGTCGATATCTCTCCTAGAAATAACTAAATATCTAGTACCAATGGAGAGGGTAGGAAGCTTACCTAATTTCCGGCTTTTCCGGCCATGGATCTTGTCACCCTTCTTGGAGGCATCTTCTTCTCCTTGGTCGGTGTTAGTTCTTCACGGGGAGAAGATCGGTTCTTGCACCTTCTTCCTCTGCAACAGTTTCTACAACAATGGCTTTGGAAGGAAGACTAGAAAGAGCTAGGGTTTTCTCCCCTTTTCATGTGAGAAGTTTGGCAGCTACATAGACACGCGTCGGCCTATCATTGGACCGTCAATCAACTCAATAAATGAGTCCTTTCGAAATGACGCGGCTGGAAAATTTGTCTAAACCCGAAATTAAACTACACGGGTAGGGACACGCCCGTGTCATTACCCGTGTCCTGCTCGGGAAGAATGTGGTCGACGATTCGTCAAGCAGAGCTGCTTGTACACACATAGGTAGTGACATGCCTGTGTTATTACTCGTGTCCTACTCTGGAGGAACACGGTTGACGATTCGTCGAGCTCTGCTCGACGAGTCATCGAGCTGCAGTGTGGACACACACGGGTAGGGACACGCCCGTGTCTCTACCTATGTCCTACTTCGGAGGAACATGTCGCCAGTTTTAGTTGAGCTCTACTCGATGAAGACATACACACAGGTAGTGACACTACCCGTGTCCTTCTTTGGAGATTTCACAAGGAAGATGTAGATACAGCAGAGAACCACATGGGTAGGGACATGCACGTATCACTACCCGTGTCGTACTCTGGACCAAAATCACCTCCCTTTCACGAGTGCAAGCCTAACTGCCAACACTCCCTAAGCCCAAGTCAACTCTCCTGACTTAAAAGTGCGCACAAGGGGCCTAGAGCGAATTGGGATGTTACCGGCCACTTGTAAGAAATTTGACCCAAACCTAGTTAAAAGTAATAATTACATGTGATCTCCCATATGGAATCACCATAGCTTCCGCTACTTAGTTTGTCCTCAAACTAAACTCGAGCGGGGGTGACCTAGGGTTAGTGGACTTCTACTCTTCTGATCGAGGATTCCCTCTGATACCAGTTTGTAAGACACTTTTTTTTTGCAAAACTAACAGGGTCTTATGCCCAAAACCGCCACTTTGCGGTGACACCAACACTCTCAGGAAGGTCGTCACTACAAAACTTCGATCCTGCAGGCCATACTGATCGCGAAAGAGAAGAGTAAGTATAAGTGTAATGTAAAAACCCAAATACTAGTCCATCAAAAATCACATGAATATAACATAAATCTCCACGAATGGAGAGTCCACAACAATAATAACCAGAGTACCAAATAAGGGCTTCATGCCTAGTACATCAAAGCCTCACTACATCTCACTCAAACGCGGAAGTAAATCCACAAAGCTACTAATGAACGGGATTCATTATCCCTGTTACCTGAACTCCCGTGCCAGACTGTCTCGTCTCCAAGTGCACCGACCTCTGGTGCTGCATCTCCGGGTTCAGCTCCACAATCGCATAAAATAATTTTGTCAAACGGTCGTTAGTCTAAAAGACTAAGTCTCATCATCTTCCACCCCTACCCCAATGGCCCCTAGGCTCCGAGCGGGGAGAAGGAAAGGGGAGGTATTTAAGGTGGAGAGTAACAAAAGTAAGCAGATGATGACGGAACTGGCCTAACATAAGTATAAATAAAAGAGCCATAACCAGAAGCAGTAAAGTAAACAGGTAGGCAACGTACAGTAAATAATTAAAGAGTGCATTTATTATCTACATAGATAAACTAAATTGAAGTAACAATGATCTATAATAATGCCCATACAAACCAATAGACCAAGGAGTCGTTTTACAAGGCCTATTGTATAAAGTGTCACATACCAATTTATATAGTAGGTGTCAAAGGTTATATGCAATGATTATGCTATGTCATGCAAGTATGCTATGGTATGATCATACAAGTACAACTCACACACCCAACTCTGTGCACACAAACTTTTAGTTCCCCCTTTTTGGAGCCTAACATCCCAGGATACATCCGTAGTGGCAAACAAAAGTAGTGGGTAGGGCCTCGCACACCTCTAAACCGCTATCAGCACTAACTGTTGGACCTATCGTACGCCTCAACAATGGAGCACTAAGCGGAGCTCCTGCGTACTCTTACCGGCTGGCGCACCAAACTTTATTTGGCTAAGTACTAAACAACACCTCCCGAGTCAATGTATCGTTGTAGGTGCGACGACTCTCCAGTACAAATACCCGCCACCTTATATTTTATGCACTTGCAATATTAATGTATCCCCCCCCCCGAGCCAAAGCTCCCGAACTAACCGATCAGAAATAAATATCTACCGAGCCATCGGCTCGCCGGGCTAACCTGCCCATCAACAAAACCACTAAGCCTACCGCTCGTGAGACCCAACCTAATTCCCACAACACCGGGGAGTGTGTAACATTGCTCAGACAACTAGACCCCTAGGAGTGGTTTTGTCATGACTATGTCATGACAAAACCCTATGAAGCCCAAGAGGTCCAAGTGAACCTAAGAATGTAGGTGAGACTACTATTGTCTGCAAATAGTAAATTTCTGAACCTTAGTTTAAGATGACCATGGGGCTTTACCAAGAATTCAAGACCCCTCCATGGTCTCACCAGTCCATTGTAAGGCCCATTAAAGTCGTAAGGGTCCATTGAAGTCAACCTAGGGTGGCCAAGTTGACCTAGAACCACTCAAGGCCTAAATTGGGCAAGGTACCCTTACTAAGGGCAGTGTGCCCTAGTAAAGCCCAACTAACCCTACCAGGGCCTTCCCAGACCAAAGTGAACTCTAACCCTAGTGGAGGGCAGTCAAAGTGGTTAAGTTGACCAAAGTCAACTCTAACCATAAATGGGTCAACCTGACCTACATAGGGTCAACTGACCTTCCCATAGCCAAGTGGATCCCACTCCTGTCCTCCTAACCCTATAGTAAGGTCAATGGGTCACCTAGGACTCATTAGGGTCAATCCAAGAGGCTAAGTTTACCAAAGTCAACTCTAACCCTAAATGAGTCAAACTGACCTACAATGGGTCAAACAGATTTGCACAGGGCCAATTTAAGTTCCCTTAGCCAAGTGAACCCCACACATACCTTCCTAACCCTAGTGAGAGGCCAATGGGTCACCAAGGACCCATTGGGGTAAACCAAAAAAGGCTAAGTTGACCCAAGTCAACTCTAGCCCTAAAGTTGTCAAAGTACCCTGATTAAGGGTCAAGTGATCTCCAAAAGGCCAAGTCAACCCCACCTAAACCTTAGGGGAGGCCAATGGGTCACCAAGGACCCACTAGGGGCAACCTCAAAGACCAAATTGACCATGGTCAACCCTAGTGAAGGTTTAGGTCAAGCTAGCCCAAATGGGCTAACTTAAGCTCAAGCCAAATTCACTTGTGTTAACCTTGTTTTGGTGGATGAAATGAACATGTGGGCTGCCATTTGGTTAGGTAGGAGTCAAATTTTAGGATTGGTGAGTAGGAGAGAGAAAACTCTTCAAATGGAAGAGAGAGAAAGAGAAGGGAATAATGGGGGAAGACTTTGGGGTTCATCCATTCCCTTCCCCAACCCCCCCATTAAATTTAGTAGGATAAGGGGAGTGCAACCAGCTTGTCCTTGACTGGTTTGAGCCAGGATTCATCCCCCAACTACCATGGTCGAAAATTTTGACTAAGGACCAATAATGGCAATGCAGCCTACAACCACCTAACACCCCAACTCTCCTTCTTAACAGCTTCACTGGACTCCAAGGAGTAAGTTCCACACCTTACCTGAAGGATCCAAGGGAGTTCACTGTGTTGTTACAGAAATCCAACCACCACCACCACCACCATGACAATCCGGCAATCGGCAAGGCTACAGCCACCCACATAGGTCCTCCTCCACTCCTTCTTCCATGGGTAGTTCATATGAATCATTAGGGCCATGTTTCGGGTTCAATTGAGCCCGATCCAAGTTCAAAATTCCCTGGTTTTTCGGTGAAATTTCACTTGTCGTGTCGCCGGAATAAGCCCCTCCGGCAACTGTGCCGCCACCTGGCGACAACCACCACCTCAACGAAGGTGGAGGTGGTGGTGGCGGTGGCCGGCCGGGGAGGTGGCCGAATGGCCGACGACAGCGTTTGGAAATGGCTCCAAGCGGGATGAATCGGGACCGTCGGTTAGAGGTGGAAGATGACCAGATGCCGTCCAAGGTGCACCAAGATTCGTGTTGTAAATAATTTAAAACTATAGGTTTTAATTAATCTGATTATTTCATTTTGACACATTATTACCATTTAATGTTTTAAATTTCTAAAAATAGTTAGATGCTCTGTAGGAGAAAGTGGTCAACACATGATTTGTAGCCTTATGGGTCTACTTTATTGTAAAATTGGTTTGAATGAATTTGGGTGTATGGTTTGACCAGGGCACTCATTTTGGTGGGGCCTATACCTAAGGTTAGGCAGAATTTAAAATGAATGCCCACCCTTCATCTCTGGTCCAAATGACTTGAAATTTGGACAGGGAGTCATCCTAGTCTATATCTAGGCCTGACAAAAAATGAGAATTTTTGGAGACTCTGTTTTTATAGTGTTGGAAATTATCTAATTTATTTAGGGTAAATTAATTAAGGGAACAAATGACCTCCAAACTCACCCAAATTTTGCTGAGAGATGCTTGAGTTCATTATAAAGCTCCGGTTAAAATTTCATCTCATTTGGAGGTGGGTTGAACCGAATTCATGCAACCCTAGCCTTGCCATAAAAAGGGTATTTTGGTCAAAAAGTGCACTTTGGGTTTTGAGTGGCCAAATCACTTCAGTAGAGGTTAAACTTGGGACCACTGGCTTGTCATTGCTTTTAGCACCTCCCCATGGAAGATGGGGTAAATTGGAATAGATTTGCCCTAAGTTCTAAGGACAAATCCTAAGGAAGGACTTTTGTGCCTTGTGAAGGACATGAGGCCAATAGACCTTGGATGGACTTGAAATTTGGTAGGGAGGGAGCTAGGTTTGCTAAAGCCCTCTGGTAAAAATAATAGGGGATTTGGTAAAGGTTAGGCCCCACAAAACCCTAACCCTAGTTAAGGGTACAAACATTGTAGTGCTAGAATAAGTTAGTAAAACTTTTTGAACAATAATGAAAATTGGGTAGTATGGTCATGAGAATAGATTGAACCTCTGGTAATTTAATTGGGAATTTTGGATCATTATTCTTAGCACTTCCTTTGTAACACATGATTTTGCCCTAATTAATCATTTGGTTATTATGATCCCACTGCCCATTGAAAGGTCAAGAAAAATTGGCAGAGGGAGTTTTAGACCATAATGCCTATGTATGAATTTTATTAGAATTTGTGAATACATATTTGCAGTACCTACTTAACAAGTTCAATAATTTGGAAAAGTGTGCAATAATTTGTTTAGAGCTCATTCCTTAATAATAAATTATGAAACTTGAATCAGAGCATTTATATGTCCTTACAACCAACCTTAAATTTTCTCAGAAGTTTTGGAAATAGTTTTGCAGCACTTGCCACTTAAAATGGATAAAAATAGTTTATATTCAAAAATTGATTTAGAGGCTCAACCTTGCTGAAAAATAGGGAGACTCTGGATTCTCTGTTTAATAACCATTTTGAATTTATCATAAATTTAGTAGAGCAATTACTTGTCTGAAATTGGTACTTCATGTTCAAACATGAGATTTTTGGATGACTAGAATAATTAAGTAAAATATCAGATAAATAGGGAAAATTATGAAATTCTGTTGTTAGGCTAAAATGGTCATGACAACCCTCTAATAATTATTATAGGGGTGCTGGATTAATATTTTGCGTACCTCCCATATTACACATCATAAAGCTTAAGTTGTCTGCATTTTGTAAAATTGCAGAAATTAAGTTGGAGTATGATTTTGGGCACATGAGTTGGGGTTAGTTATTTGCTGGGTTAGATTAATATAAATGAGTTCATCGTTGGAAGTTGGGATGAGTAGAGTGTTGGATTGGCTAGTGTTAAGTGTACTCGGGGTCGACGAAACATCGTCTTCCCCGTAGGAGAGGAGGTGTCAAATACACTAGGGTTATATCCAGTATAATATTTAAGGGTTGGGAGATGAGTAACAACCAATAAAAGTAACTGCCTTGCGAAAGGGAGCTTTGGGCGTAATCCCATCGAAGCTCCTAGTGCCCTCGAGAGCCCTTCGCTGGGAATACCATGTGCAGTCTTGGGCTAAACCTAAATTGTAGGCAAAACTGTATGCAAGAGTAACTAGTAAATATAGGGTTTCACCTTCACACACCTCGATGCCTCGGGGAGATAGTTGAGACACTCGGGTTGTAGGCCCAGTGGTTTTGGTGATGGGCAGGTTAGCCCGGCGAGCTTTGGCTCGGTAGTGGTTTGTGATGGGCAGATTGGCTCGGCGAGCTTTGGCTCGGTTGTAGTTTATGACGGACGAGATGGTTCGAAGAGCTTTGGCTTGGTAGCTGATACATAAGGTTGCATGTGAATAAGAATAAGGTGGTGGCTCTTTGGGGTTGGTGAGTCGATGCCAATACGGTGACTCAGCAAGTGTGGTTTAGCACTTTGACAATTAAGTCTGGTGCGCCAGCCGGCAAGAGTACGCAGGAGCTCCACTTTGTGCACCAGCGTTGAGACATATGATAGGTCTGATTGGTAGTGCAATTACCGATTTAGAGGTGGGCGAGGCCCAACCCACCGCTTCTGTTTGCCACTACGGAGGTATCCTGGGAGGTTCGGATCCAGAAAGGGGGAACTAAAGGTCTGTGTACACAGAGTCGGGTGGGTGAGTTGCACTTGCATGATCACATCATGGAATAATTGTATTTCATAGCATAACCATTGCATATAACCTCGACACCTATTGTATAAGTGGTATGAGACGCTTTATAAAATAGGCCCTGCAAAACGACCGCTTGATTTATAAGTTCGTGCGAGCGAGCTTATAAGTTAAGGTTTTTATTCAGAATTATATATATGTGCTTGCTAGAAAACTGACACCCTATCGTTTAAATTGGTATGAGACTTTTTATACGATAGGAGCCCTGCAAAACGACCACTTGGTTTATAAGTTCGTGCGAGCGTTCTTATAAGTTAAGGTTTTCATTCAGTATTATAAATATATGCTTGCTAGAGAACCGACACCCTATCGTATAAATTGGTATGAGATGTTTTATACAATATGTAACGACCCAATTTTCAGTAGGCAAAATTTTGGGTGACACGGCCTGAGACATGGGCGTGTCCCAGGGCGTGTCCCGCTCGGGTTCGGCGTCAGGTCGACGAAATTCTGTGTTCAACGAATTGAGCTCGATGATTTAACAAAGGCTTCGTGGGCTGGCAAAATCATCAAACGCGGAATCGTCGAACGCGGAATCGTCGAACGCGGAATCGTCGAACGGAAATCGTCGAATGATGGGCCAATCGTCGAGCGCTGGGAGAACTCGACGATCGCTGCCTGATCGTCGAACGGAAATCGTCGAACGGTGGGCCAATCATCGAGCACTGGGCCAACTCGACGATCGCTGCCTGATCGTCGAATGAAAATCGTCGAACGCAAATCGTCGAACGCGCTGATCGTCGAGCGCAAATCGTCGAACGCACTGTTTGCCGATCGCTGGTGAGATCGACGATCGCTGGAGAGCACGACGATTGCTACCGGATCGTCAAACCCAGATCGTCGAGCGCAGACCTGTGTCCCCGGCATGACTTGGCTGACACGGGCATGTCCCATGGCGGTGACCTGTTTTAGGGATAAGGCGGGTTGAGCACCGCTTTGAGTACACGGCCTGTGACACGGGCGTGTCACAGGGCGTGTCGTACGCAAAAATTGATTTTCCCGATTTTTCGTGGCCGTTCTTTTCCTTCAGCTGAGATCCAAAGGCTGAGCTTCTTTCCTACTTCCTTAAGGCCGAAAATAGAGAACGTATTCTCATTTTGTTATTTCCTTCATCTTTCTAAAAGTTTAGAGAGAGAAAGGGAGAGGAAGGAGGAGGAAGAAGAAGAAGGGTTGCTTGCTGGTGGAGCTTGAGAGTGTCAAGCTAAGATCCGAGGCTATTTTTGTGGAGGAAAAGCTCTTCCTAGCCAGCTAGGAACTTCATGGCACCAAAGCGATCTTCAAGGGAAACGCTTTTCTTCCTAGCCATGTGAAGGCTTCCTTTTTGCCATATGTTTGTGATTCCCCCACCAAGAGGTGGCTGATTTTGGGAGTCTTTGGTTTGATTCATGGAATCCCTTTATTGGCATATAGATCCAGAAATGGAGTACGGAATAGGCATGCTGTGTGAAGCCCATCTGGATAGGTTGGTCTGGATTGGTGATGTTGCATGCGAATCAGAGAAGACTCTGTGATAAACGTGTAGTTTAAGATGTCAACGGGTTATGCCTTTGAAGGGTAGTCGCAGGAAGTACTGAGTGGTAGTCCAGGAAAATATCTGTGTTATGCTTGTGCTATTGGGTTGTACCTGTGAATGAGTAATAGGAAGTACTGGTGTGACCAGGAAAGGCCCTTTGTGATGCTTGATGTAATAGGCGGTACTTGTGAAGAGAGTAGCAGGAAGTACTGGTTTGCCCAGGAAAGAGCCCTGACATTTGTGATATTGCAGTGTTGTACCTGTGAATGAGTAACAGGAAGTACTGGTGTGCCCGGAAAAGACCCGCTAATGTTGTAAGATGAATGGGTGTAATAGAAATACCCAGGCTTGAATGCCAGAACAAGATCGGTGAGACCTACCCGCGCCTTTATTTAGCCGCGAGTACGCCGTGCTCGGTGATGGAAAGGTAATTTGAGCAATGGGGGGTGGAGGATCCGACTTGCGTTATGTCCGTCCGACGTGAGACCAGAAGGTGCGGTATGTTGGAGCGCATAGCAAGAGTCTTAGGCCTACGTGCCATGACACAATGGGGGGCTACGGGCCATCCCGGTGTTTTAAGACTAGAACTCCGGCTGCACGCCATGGAGTAAATGCTCAAGAGAGTTATCGTTGGATTGCGACCCTGATACGGTGGTGGACAATTGATTTGCCAGTACACCAAGAATATGCCCTGAGTGCACGGACCGTTGGGCCGCGCGGTTGACGGTTGTGATGGCATGTGTGCGTGAAAGCACATTATATGAGATATATTGCCATGCTTGTGCATGGGTCGTTATAATTTGGTCAGCTGAATGCTGACCGTTGCCTCTGTTTTCCACCCTTGGGTGGAATGTCCTTGTGCAGGTGCTGGAGAACCGAGCGGGACGCATAAGGGTTGAAGTCCCTACTACTTTTGTTGCTGCCATTGCAAGCCCTCGAAGGCTATTGTGAATGTACATATTATGTTTTCTTTTGATGTGGCTGGCCTGCGTGCCAATGTTTGGGACACTGTTTGAAAGCCTTGTAAGGCCATAAGGCCAACGATGTTTACATGTTGTAAGACATTCCTATATTCTATAATATGTGGAGTTTTATATGTTGTACATTCAAGAGAGGAGTTCAAGTGTATAGGCTTCTGCTAGAATGCTTTGTGTTAGGTGCGCTGCACTACTCTAGTATCACTCCGTAGCTTCATCGTCTATTTTGGGGTATATGTTGTGGGGCCCCGGTCGGACCTTCTAGTATATAGTATATGAATGGATGGGGTTGTTACATTTTTGGTATCAGCTATCTTGGTCTTTCCCTCTCGAAGTCATGGTCGCCTTCTTTTGTGGGGTGGCGAGCACGTGTCTGTGCAAACCACGTTAACACGTTTGAACTCCTGAATGTCCATGATAGGAATGCAAATTCCTGTGTTTGAGGGACCTGTGTGTTCCTATTTTGTGTTGTTTGCTTGTGTAAGGCCGCTAATGTATGTGTCTTTTCCCCTTTAGGTGACGCGTAGTGGTGCGGGGCAATCGAAGCCCCGGAGTTCGGCTGAAAGTACGGCACAAACTGAGGTGCCTACACCTCCGCCATCTGCAGAAACCGTGCGACAAATTGCTGAGTCTTTATTTGCGATGGTTCAAGGACATTCGGTTGGGCAGGCGCAAGGGCAGGCGCAGCCGGCCGTGCGGCCAGAATAGGTGGAGGCGAGGCCAGAACCTGTTGTGGTTGTGAATCCTCGAACCGCTGAGAAGCAGTTGACGCGGTTTATGAGTTTTCACCCGCCAACATTCTCGTGAGTGGGAGCTGCTGCAGAGGCTGATGATTGGTTATCGCGCGTCAAGCGGATTATGACGGCGATTGGAACAGAGGAGCATCAGAAAGTCACCTTAGCGACTTTCCTTCTTAAAGGAGAGGTTAGACTGTGGTGGGACAAGATGGAGCTGCATCACTTGGCGGGTCGTCCCTTAACACAAGTATCGATGGAAGAATTCTCTCGACTCTTCCTAGCGAAGCACCTTCCTGCGGCGCAATGGATTGCCATGGAGAATGAATGCCAAAGGCTGACGCAAGGTGATGGCAGTGTGGAAGCTTACCTGCATGAGTTTAAACGCTTAGGGCGGTATGCGGGTTCGATATTTGCTGATGAGCAGAGAAAGACGAATAGGTTCTACGAAGGACTGCGGGACGAGCTGAGGTTCCTGCTTTCTAGTTCTGTGAACCAAGGCTTCCAGGCGTTGGCCGACACTGCAAGCGCGCTGGAAAAAGACAGGAAGAGAGTGCAATGGAAGAGGGCATTGGCTGTGTCACAGCCAGAGTTTAAAGTGTCCCGACTGACGAAGTCATTCTATAAGAAGAAATGGGGCAAGAGGCCCAAGACTGCGGGACAAGCTCCTTCTTCTATTGCATCAGGAGCAACGTCGGGAGCCACCTCCAAGCTGGATACTTGTACATGCTTTAATTGTGGCCGGGTGGGGCATATAGCTTGAGATTGTCGGATGCCGCCAAAGAGTGAAAAGAAGGCGGGAGCGTCATATGCGGAAAAAGGAAAGGCGGTGGTGGACTCCTCTGCCTCTCAGGTGCAGCCCCGGGTCTACAATCTTGGCCTGCAGGAGGCCATCAAGCAAATTGACGTCGTTATAGGTACGAGTTTAGTTTTGAGTATTTTATTGTTTGTATGTTTCGCTTAATGTCTCTGTGGATGCATCTTGTGTGTGTGACATGATTGTCACTGTACAACCCCGTATTCGCGAAGAGTGGGCCCCAAACATGGCAAATGCGTTTTTAAGCTTTTTGGAGATTTTGCACTTTCGGTGGCCAATTTTGGCTCTAGCTTGGAGATATACTATTAGAGGGAGGAAAAATTGGCCTCCCCCAATGGCTCCTTTGTTGGGGGGCTGGTGCAGCAAGTTGGCTAGCACCCGCCCCAGCCTGTTGAGTCCGAGGTAGGGGCAGGCGAGACGGCCGGGGGCCAGTCTCGCCCGGGCGGCCTGCTCGCGGGCGAGACGGCCGGGGGTCGGTCTCGCACGAGCGGCCTGCTCGCGGCCTGGCTCTCGCCCGGGCGGCCTGCTCGCGGGCGAGATGGCCGGGGGCTGGTCTCTCCCGGGCGGCCTGCTCGCGGGCGAGACGGCCGGTGGCCTGGTCTCGCCCAAGCGGCCTGCCCGGCGGCCTGGAACCGCCTCGGGTGTTTGGGGCGGGGTGTTGGCGGCGTGCTTTTACCGCTGTGCCCCTGGGGGTGTTTTTACCCCTCTGCCCCCCGGTGTGGGCGTTTCCTACTGGCCCAAGGTGTATTGGGCGTAAGGGTATTTTGGTCATTTTGGTACATAGGATTTGGAAAACTATAAATAGACCCCCCTTGGGTGCCTTTGGAGGGGACTGGATTATTGCTTCCTCCTCCCTTAGCTTCTTCTTGGTAGAGTAGAGAGAGCTCCTCCAAGGCACCCTAGCTCGAGCATTAGCTAGGGAGGGGAAGTGCTCAGGTAGCCTTCCGGGTGTGAGGTGGGACCTCCGCGCTAGAGCCGAGGGTCTGTTCCTAGCTTCATGATCCTTTGGTCCGTGACGTTCTCTTGAGTGTAGTAGGTGTGAGGTTGTAACGCCCCGAAACTCAAAGGAGCAAAGGGGGACGTTTTGGGCCAGTTTTGGTTTCTGGCTGAAGGCACACGGCCTGGGACACGGGCGTGTCCCAGGGCGTGTCAAGCGTGTGTCGACACTTAGCCGTGAAATCGTCGAGTTATTCTCGACGATTCGTCGAGAATGGGCACACGGCCTGCGACACGGGCGTGTCGCAGGGCGTGTCGACCCGTGTCGACACTTAGCCGTGAAATCGTCGAGTTATTCTCGACGATTCGTCGAGAATGGGCACACGGCCCGCGACACGGGCGTGTCGTCGGGCGTGTAGACCCGTGTCGACGAGCGTCAAGTTGAAATCGTCGAGATTCACTCGACGGTCGTCGAGACAAGGCACACGGCCTCGGACACGGGCGTGTCCAAGGCCGTGTCAGCGGTCGTCGTTCTCCCCTCGACGAAATGTCCCGTGTACACGGCCTGGGGGCCCAGGCGTGTCAATGTGACACGGGCAAGGACACGGGCGTGTCCTAGAACCCGTGCAGTGCTCGGGTTGGAAACGGGGGAAAAATCATGGGTACACGGCCGACTACACGGCCGTGTCAGCTGGAACACGGGCGTGTCAGCTCGAACACGGGCGTGTTTGATACCCGTGTGCGTGTTTAGAAGATTCGATTTTGACGGCGAATGCGGCACACGGCCCTGGACACGGGCGTGTGCCAGGCCGTGTTCGGCCCAGATTGGGCATTTCAGCCCCGAATCAAAGCCGCTCGTTTTCTTAGGTTGAGATCCGACGGCTGGGGATGGTTCCTGGGAGGATATACACGGGTTTGACTTAGAAAAATCCACACTTTTCATCACTTGATCTCTCTCCAAACCCTTGGAGAAAGAAGAGCCAAGGCTAGAGGAAGAGGAGCTAGATCCGCCATTGGAGGAGCTTCGGAGCTCCGAATCGCAAGCCGACTCCGGATCCACGGAGGCAACGCAAGCGCGGTGATTTCTATCCGATTACATTTCGATGGCGCCAAAGAGGAACGCAAGGGTAACGATCCTCACTTATGAGCATGATAGCTCTCTTTCTTAGCATAGGAAGCCCTCTCTCGCGAGTTTGCGAAGAGTTGGAGGCGTTCCTTCGGGTAGATATGTAAAGTCCCCGTTGTTTAGCGTCCGTATGCGAGAACGGACATAGGCATTTTGGTTGAAGCCTACCCGGACATGTTAGTTCGGATCGGTGATGTTGCATTGCATAAGGCCGGAGAATACTCCGTGCTATTTGGTGTTTTCGGGTTTTCTACGCGGTAGATTGCAGCAGGGAGCCTTGGGGACTAACCCAAAGGTGCACCCGGAAAACTGGGCGGACACGAGGTCTTGCCAACTTGGTGGCCTGAGTGCCAACATGAACATAACGGGGTTATGTGTCTTGCGGTAGAATGGGACTCGGTGAAAGTTTGACCCGCGCAAATGGCTTAAATTGCCGTTGCGATGTGAGCACGGGTTAGATGGAGCCGTACCCGCTTTATGTCGTTCGGGTTAGAGAGACCTAAAGTTACATGGCACTCGCCGTTGGCATAGATGTGAGTCTTCGGTGGTCAATGGCTTAAATTGACGTGACCAATACCATGAAGACGAATTGCTCATAGGAATGGTCGTCTAAGTGGCGGTGGTGAGTCCGGAATGTTAATGGCTTTAATTGACGTGACATCGACCGGTTCGCCGAGAATGTGCCCTGAGTGCACGGGACGTGTGGCCGTACGAGCCAACGTCTGTGATGAGATGGCTATGGTTATATGCATTGCTCGCTTGTGCTAATGAAATGCAGGGAAGGAGCATCGCCGCCCCGAGTTGGGGGCGGGATCGTTATAATTTGGTCAGCATTGCTGACCGTTGCTTTGTTTGCCACCGTGCGGTGGTTTGTTTGCTTGCAGGTGTAGCTGGACCAAGCGGTCAATAGCGGGCTAAAGCCCTTTTTGCGAAGCTGGCCCTCGAAGGCCCAAGTGGAAATGTTTTCTATTTTATTCATGTATGGCCGGCCTGCGTGCCGAGGTTGGTAAATCATGTAATAGACAAATGAAACATCTTGTAAGGCCTTAAGGCCGACTTTTGAGTATTTTGTAATGACATTCCTTTTGGTTTTAGTGGACATTCATGCTTGTGCTGGGTTCTTGATTTGTAACTCTTATAAATTGCTTCCGCTAGAATGCTCTGTGTAGGACGTTGAGATTGGTTGGATGGTTTCCATACGTAACCACCCGGTCTGTCTGTGGTATATGGCGTCGGGCCCCGGCCGGACCTACTGCTATATGCTATGCGACGGATAGGGGGTGTTACAATTTGGTATCAGACTACTGGTTTTGGTCGGGCTTAAAGTGAATTCGTGGGCGAATTCTTTTTAAGGGGTGGTGAGCACATTGTGTGCGTCATCGTAATAACAGTAAAAAGAACCCATGAATGTCCACTTAGGAATGAAAATACTCGTGTTTGAGGAACCTGCGTGTTCCTATAATTGCTGTTTGCAATGTTATTTGGTCGCTTAACGGTGTTTTGTACCACTATAGGTGACCCGAAGTGGTGTTGGGCCGTCAGAACGCCGAGGTTCTGAGGCTAGTAGTGCACCAGAGGTTGCTCCAGCAACACCTTTGTCGGCGGAAAATATACGATTGGTTGCTGAAGCGGTGTTGGCCGTGATAAATGCGCAGCCTGGGAGGCAAGCGCAGCAGCCAGCTCCTGTGATGGAGCAAGTACCTCTTCAAGAGGCGGAGCCGAGGAGGGTGGAGCAAGTGGTTGTAGAACCAATAGTGCCAAGGAGGGCGACTGAGAGGCAGTTGAAGCATGTAATGAGCTTTAACCCTCCGTTATTCTCGGGGTTGGGAACCCCATCGCAGGCTGAAGACTGGCTCTCTAGGGTAAAGAGAGTCATGACAGCGACGGAGACGGAGGAGTGGCAAATGACCACCATCGCTACGTTCCTTCTAGACGGGGAAGCGAGGATGTGGTGGGAAGGCTTGGAGCTGCATCATCTGAGAGGAAGACAATTGATAGACGTTCCGATGGAAGAGTTCTCGGAATTGTTCTTAGCAAGATACCTCCCTTCTACTCAGAGGATTTCAATGGAGAATGAGTTCCTGAGGTTGGTGCAGGGTGAGCGAAGCGTGGATGAATATCTCCACGAGTTTACGCGGTTGAGTCGTTATGCGAGCTCTACCATCATGGATGAGGAGCGCAAGACTAATCGCTTCTACGAAGGTCTGAGGGATGAGCTGAGACTATTACTGTCGGGGCCGATGACGCAGGGTTTCTTAACCTTGGTCAATACTGCCCGGTCCTTGGAGAAGGACATGAGGAGTGTACAGGCAAAGAAAAGCTTGGGTGAAAAGAAATCTGAGTTTAAAGTGCCGACTACTTCGAAGTCTGGCTATCGGAGGGCTTTCAAGAAGCATAGGACTTCGGGTCCAGCTCCTTCTGGCGCTTCTGGGGCGACTACGGGTCGGAACCCGGGTGCGTGTTTTACTTGCGGCAAGACGGGGCACTTTGCCCGTGATTGTTGGAGCGGACGTCCTAAGTCCGAAAGGAGGCCAGGAGCTACCTACGAAGAGAAGGGAAAGGCGGTGGAGTCGACCGCATCCCACTATGCTCCGGCCCAACCAAGGGTCTATAATCTTGGCCAACAGGAGGCCATTAAACAAGCTGACGTGGTGACATGTACGGTTTAATTTATAGCAAGTCAATTCCTTTATATGCTTGTTATGTATATGTTACCTTACCACTGCTTGTTTAGGATTTGTAATGATTTGTGAAAATCCCGCACGAGCACTCTTTGATACGGGAGCTTCACACTCCTTCTTGTCCGAAGGATTTATATCACGCATCGGAGTCCCTTCTTCGATGGCGAAGGACAAGTTGGATGTGTTATTGCCCAATGGGTGTTCGATGCGAGCGGTTAGGATCTGCGAGGTTAAGACTCGTATTGGAGAGCAGGAGTTCGACCTGCGGGCGTCTTTACTTCCGTTAGTGGAGTTTGACGTCATATTTGGCATGGACTGGCTCTCGGAGCAGCAGGCCCATATAGATTGCGGTAGCAAGGAAGTCAAGCTGGGAGCGAGTCGTGAGACGACGTTTAAGGGCTTAAAGGGGTCGAGCAAAACATTGATGTCTGCTCTTCAAGTGGTTAAGGCAGTTCGTGCCGGAGCAGAACTGTTCTTCACTCTAGTGGAGGTTGCAAAGCCGAAGCCCGCTATGGATTGTATTTCAGTGGTATCAGAATACCCTGATGTGTTCCCTGCAGATCTTCCTGGAGCCCCGCCACAACGGGAGATAGATTTTACTATCGAGCTAGTGCCAGGTGCAAAGCCTGTGTCACGATCTCCGTATCGGCTAGCGCCTAAGGAAATGGCGGAGCTGAAAGTTCAATTGCAAGAGTTGTTGGAGCAAGGGTATGTATGCCCGAGTTCTTCGCCTTGGAGCGCACCGGTCCTCTTTGTTAAGAAGAAGGACGGAAGCTTGAGGTTGTGTATTGATTATCGGGAGCTAAACAAGCTAACTGAGAAGAACAAGTACCCGATCCCCCGGATTGATGATCTCTTTGATCAGTTAGTCGGGTCGACGGAGTACTCGAAGTTAGATCTCAAGTCTGGGTACTATCAGCTGCGGATAAGGGAGAGTGATATCCCGAAGACAGCGTTTAGTATGAGATACGGGCATTATGAGTTTACGGTCATGCCGTTTGGGCTGACTAATGCGCCGTCAGTATTTATGGATTTGATGAACAGGACGTTCAGGGAGTACCTAGACCATTTCGTGATCGTCTTCATCGACGATATTTTGGTGTACTCGCAAAGTGAGGAGGATCACTTCAAGCATCTCCATTTGGTGTTGGAGACACTCAGGAGAAACCAGTTGTATGCCAAGTTCTCGAAGTGCGAGTTTTGGCTATCCTCAGTAGCGTTCCTCGGGCATATAGTGAGTGGAGTGGGTATTGCGGTGGATCCGGCGAAGATTGTTGCGATACGGGAGTGGCCTGAGCTTGCTACGGTAGCAGAAGTCCGGAGCTTTTTGGGGCTTGCCGGTTATTATAGGCGCTTCGTAGAGAACTTCTCGCGGATAGCGCTACCTCTCACTACTTTGACGAGGAAGGAGCATAAGTTCGTTTGGACGCCGGAGTGCGCGCGAGCTTTTGAGGAATTGAAGTGTCGGTTGACCACGGCGCCTGTGTTGAGTTCGCCGGTTGGGACCGAAGGCTATGAGATATATAGCGATGCTTCAGGCAGCGGTTTGGGTTGCGTGCTACTGCAGCACGGCAGCGTGATAGCTTATGGCTCGAGACAACTAAAAGTGCACGAGAGTAATTATCCGGTCCATGACTTGGAGTTAGCGGCCGTGATTTTTGCCTTGAAGCTGTGGAGACACTATTTGTACGGTGTGAAGATTGATATCTACACCGATCACAAGAGCCTAAAGTATTTGATCGATCAGAAAGATCTGAATATGCGGCAGCGTAGGTGGATGGAGTTCCTGGGGGACTATACTTTTAAGATCCACTACGTGCCTGGCAAAGGGAATGCGATTGCGGACGCGTTGAGTCGTCGAGCCCCAGCTCAAGCTAATTGGCTATCAGTGCATGATGAGCGGTTGGTGCAGGAGCTGGAGGCGTTGGAGATTGTTTGTGTGGATAGACAATCTAGTGCTGAAGCAGTGCTGAATTGGACTGAAGTCCAATATGACCTGGCTGATCGGATTCGGCAGGCTTTGGATATGGATGCTCATATGAAGCAGTTCATGATAGAGGCTTTGGATGGGTCAAATTCCCAATTCGTTGTAGAGGACGGATTGCTTTGGAAAGACGGTCGTTTGTGCGTCCCAAGTGTGGGCAATTTACGGGTGGAGTTGTTGTACGAGGCGCACCATACCAAGTACTCGATTCACCCAGGGAGCACGAAGATGTACCGCGATGTGAAGAAGCTATTTTGGTGGCCGTGTTTGAAAAAGGATGTGGCGCTATACGTAGCGAAGTGCCAAACCTGCGCCTTGGTAAAGGCGGAGTGCCAAAAGCCGGGAGGATTTCTTAAGTCCTTGCCTATTCCGGAGTGGAAATTTGACGACATCTCTATGGACTTTGTGCATGGTTTGCCAAGGTCGCAAAAGGGGAACGACGCCATTTGGGTGGTCGTGGATCGATTAACGAAGGTGTCGCATTTTATTCCGCATAGGAAGGATGATCCGGTGGAGAAGCTGGCAAAGCTATATGTGGATAACATAGTGCGGCTTCATGGTGTGCCCCGCAGCATCGTGAGTGACCGTGATGGGCGGTTCACGTCCAATGATTGGAGGCTGGTGCAGCAAATGTTGGGAACAAAGCTGAAGTTTAGCACAGCCTTCCATCCACAAACGGATGGGCAGACCGAGAGGGTCAATAGAACGATGGAAGACATGCTTCGCATGTGTGTCTTGGACTTCGGAAAGCAATGGGAGGACCACCTTTATTTGGTGGAGTTCGCATACAACAACAGCTACCAAACAAGTATTCAGATGGCGCCTTTCGAGGCCCTTTATGGTAGAAGATGTCGCACGCCGTTGTCTTGGTTAGAAACGGGCGAGTCAAAGTTGTATAAGCGATCGAAAGTGGAGGATGCTACTTCTTTGGTGAGAACCATTCGGGAGAGGTTGCTCATGGCTCAGGACCGGCAAGCAAAGTACTATAATGCCAAGCACAGGAACGTGGAGTTCGCTGTGGGCGATTATGTGTACCTAAAGATCAAGCCGTTCAAGGGTGTCTCGCGGGTGCGACGGTTGAAAAAGCTAAGCCCGAGGTACCTTGGACCGTTTGAGGTTCTGGAGCGAGTTGGAGAAGCGGCCTATAGGTTGAGGCTTTCTGTGGAGCTAAGTGGTTTACACGATGTATTCCACATTTCGGTGCTTAGGAAGGCGGTGCAAGAGCCTACGCAAGTGATCGCGGTCGATCAAGTGCCGGTGGATAGTGGGCTAACGACAAAGGTCAAGCCCGTGCGGATTGAAGACTCGGAGGTCAAGCGGCTACGCAATAAAGAGATCAGGATGGTCAAGGTCCGGTGGGACAATTGCGGTCGTGAGGAGCTCTCCTGGGAGCGAGAGCAGACGATGCTTGACGAATATCCGGAGTTGTTCCGCTCAGGTACAAATTTTGTTTTGTACATGTTTTTTTTTCCTTTATGTAATTTCGTGGGCGAAATTCTTTTAAGAGGGGTAGAGTTGTAACGCCCCGAAACTCAAAGGAGCAAAGGGGGACGTTTTGGGCCAGTTTTGGTTTCTGGCTGAAGGCACACGGCCTGGGACACGGGCGTGTCCCAGGGCGTGTCAAGCGTGTGTCGACACTTAGCCGTGAAATCGTCGAGTTATTCTCGACGATTCGTCGAGAATGGGCACACGGCCTGCGACACGGGCGTGTCGCAGGGCGTGTCGACCCGTGTCGACACTTAGCCGTGAAATCGTCGAGTTATTCTCGACGATTCGTCGAGAATGGGCACACGGCCCGCGACACGGGCGTGTCGTCGGGCGTGTCGACCCGTGTCGACGAGCGTCAAGGTGAAATCGTCGAGATTCACTCGACGGTCGTCGAGACAAGGCACACGGCCTCGGACACGGGCGTGTCCAAGGCCGTGTCAGCGGTCGTCGTTCTCCCCTCGACGAAATGTCCCGTGTACACGGCCTGGGGGCCCAGGCGTGTCAATGTGACACGGGCAAGGACACGGGCGTGTCCTAGAACCCGTGCAGTGCTCGGGTTGGAAACGGGGAAAAATCATGGGTACACGGCCGGCTACACGGCCGTGTCAGCTGGAACACGGGCGTGTCAGCTCGAACACGGGCGTGTTCGATACCCGTGTGCGTGTTCAGAAGATTCGATTTTGACGGCGAATGCGGCACACGGCCCTGGACACGGGCGTGTGCCAGGCCGTGTTCGGCCCAGATTGGGCATTTTAGCCCCGAATCAAAGCCGCTCGTTTTCTTAGGTTGAGATCCGACGGCTGGGGATGGTTCCTGGGAGGATATACACGGGTTTGACTTAGAAAAATCCACACTTTTCATCACTTGATCTCTCTCCAAACCCTTGGAGAAAGAAGAGCCAAGGCTAGAGGAAGAGGAGCTAGATCCGCCATTGGAGGAGCTTCGGAGCTCCGAATCGCAAGCCGACTCCGGATCCACGGAGGCAACGCAAGCGCGGTGATTTCTATCCGATTACATTTCGATGGCGCCAAAGAGGAACGCAAGGGTAACGATCCTCACTTGTGAGCATGATAGCTCTCTTTCTTAGCATAGGAAGCCCTCTCTCGCGAGTTTGCGAAGAGTTGGAGGCGTTCCTTCGGGTAGATATGTAAAGTCCCCGTTGTTTAACGTCCGTATGCGAGAACGGACATAGGCATTTTGGTTGAAGCCTACCCGGACATGTTAGTTCGGATCGGTGATGTTGCATTGCATAAGGCCGGAGAAGACTCCGTGCTATTTGGTGTTTTCGGGTTTTCTACGCGGTAGATTGCAGCAGGGAGCCTTGGGGACTAACCCAAAGGTGCACCCGGAAAACTGGGCGGACACGAGGTCTTGCCAACTTGGTGGCCTGAGTGCCAACATGAACATAACGGGGTTATGTGTCTTGCGGTAGAATGGGACTCGGTGAAAGTTTGACCCGCGCAAATGGCTTAAATTGCCGTTGCGATGTGAGCACGGGTTAGATGGAGCCGTACCCGCTTTATGTCGTTCGGGTTAGAGAGACCTAAAGTTACATGGCACTCGCCGTTGGCATAGATGTGAGTCTTCGGTGGTCAATGGCTTAAATTGACGTGACCAATACCATGAAGACGAATTGCTCATAGGAATGGCCGTCTAAGTGGCGGTGGTGAGTCCGGAATGTTAATGGCTTTAATTGACGTGACATCGACCGGTTCGCCGAGAATGTGCCCTGAGTGCACGGGACGTGTGGCCGTACGAGCCAACGTCTGTGATGAGATGGCTATGGTTATATGCATTGCTCGCTTGTGCTAATGAAATGCAGGGAAGGAGCATCGCCGCCCCGAGTTGGGGGCGGGATCGTTATAATTTGGTCAGCATTGCTGACCGTTGCTTTGTTTGCCACCGTGCGGTGGTTTGTTTGCTTGCAGGTGTAGCTGGACCAAGCGGTCAATAGCGGGCTAAAGCCCTTTTTGCGAAGCTGGCCCTCGAAGGCCCAAGTGGAAATGTTTTCTATTTTATTCATGTATGGCCGGCCTGCGTGCCGAGGTTGGTAAATCATGTAATAGACAAATGAAACATCTTGTAAGGCCTTAAGGCCGACTTTTGAGTATTTTGTAATGACATTCCTTTTGGTTTTAGTGGACATTCATGCTTGTGCTGGGTTCTTGATTTGTAACTCTTATAAATTGCTTCCGCTAGAATGCTCTGTGTAGGACGTTGAGATTGGTTGGATGGTTTCCATACGTAACCACCCGGTCTGTCTGTGGTATATGGCGTCGGGCCCCGGCCGGACCTACTGCTATATGCTATGCGACGGATAGGGGGTGTTACAGAGGTCACCCCTTTCCAGGGACCCCGAACTCCACAGGAGACCGATTTTCGGTTTCAACATTTTGGTGCGGTGAGCGTGGAGAGTAAACAGCACAGAAGATCTCGAGAGAGTGTCATGACGGGAGGTCAAGGAGGTGGTGATGATCTCGGCGAGCTCCCCAGCCCAGGACCCTTTGTTGGGAGGCAGGATTTCATGGCCTCCATCCAAGGTATCATGGAGATGCTGCGAAGCATTGCTCCTCAGGGTGGCAGCTCCACCCCGACCCCCCATGAGTTAGCTCCCCCTCTCGACGAGCCGACTCCCAGGGGTCCAGGCGAGATGACCCCAGTGGGGGGAGAAGGAAGTGCACTAGGAAGAAGGCCAGGGAAGGAGAGGATGGGAGATGTGGTCGAGCGAGACCTCACCGGCTGGGAGATATTCCCCAGCCTGGCGAGTACAAACCTCTCAGGTGAGCAGGTCGCTCGAGTGGACCAGGCGAGACCGCCCCTCCGGGGGTCACCCTTCAGCGAGCTGATCATCTCAGCTCCCATTCCCGAGGGGTTCCGAGAGCGTGACATGGCTTACTATACCGGGAAGGATGACCCCGTCCAGCACCTGCAATGGTTCGAGGATGCGGTCTCCATCAGGCCGATGACAGATGCCTTTAAGTGTCGCCTCTTTGCGATCACGTTGAAGGAGAAGGCGAGAGACTGGTTTCATCAACTCCCTCCAAGGTCGATTTATGGGTTTGAGGACTTGAGCCGGAGCTTCTAGCTTTGCTTCTACATCTCCAAGAAGAGGAAGAGGAGTCCTAAATCCATCTTCCTGATAAGGCAGGGGGCCGAGGAGTCGCTGGCCCGTTACGTTGACAGGTTCCAAGAAGAGATCCTGGAGGTCTAGGAGATGCCAGGGTATGCTCTCCAGATGGCCTTCACCGTTGGGCTGAAGGAGGGCTTCTTCAAGATGAGCTTGACCCGGAAGGCCCCACTTTCCTTCGAGGAGCTAATGGAAAGGGCGGCTGAGGAGATAGCCATGGAGGCAGCCAACCCGGCATTTGTCAAGAAGTTGGCAGAGCTAATAGAGACGGAACCAAATTAGCAAGGTGGCTTGAGACATCAGGAAGGAAGAAGGAGGGAGGAGCGGAGAGCTCTGGGGGGGTCCAGAGCTAGGCTGGAGGCAGCAGGGAGGACCTGCCCAAGGTCCAAGAAGAGCCCTCATCCAAGGAGGGGGGAATTTTCAGGGAGGCCGAGGGATATATAACTTCCAGAGGCAAGCCCCAAGGCAGCTCTTACCACCTCCGCAGCAGGCCTTGGCGATAGGAAGAGGAAGAGGTAATAGGAGAGAACAACCAGCCCGCCGAAGAAGTGGAGGAGCGCTACCGTACTGTGACTTCCACCAGGTGGAGGGGCACGCCACAGCTACCTGCCCCGAGTTCCTGGAAGTGAGGGGGGCAAGAGGCCCTGCCCAGCCACAGCCGCCAGTGCGGGTTGAAGAGGTTCTACCCAGAGAAGGGGTGATGATGTGTGCGAGGACCTGATCGATGTGGGAACCCGAGGTGGTATTGGAGTGATCCACATTGGAGTAGGGGTTGAGGCCACTCGGAAGGCAAGCCTCCATGTCATGTACCGAAGGAGCATCGCCTCAAACTCCCAGACCCCGCCCCAGGAGGAGAAGATCACCTTGTCGGTGAAGGACACTCCGGATCATGAGGATCCGTTCTGCGATGCGCTGGTCATCCGGACGGCCATCGAAGGCTACACCGTCTCCCGGATCTTGGTTGACAACGGAAGCTCCGTCAACGTCGTTTTCAAGAAGGCGTTTGACGAGATGAAGGTGGAGCCAAGTAGGGTGTTTGCCTCGGATGGACCCCTGTTCAGATTTTCAGGAGAAAGGAAGGAGGTCGAAGGTGGAGTAGGACTCCAAGTAAAGTTGGGAGGGGCTTCAAGGAACTGTCGGTTCGTCATTGTTGACGCTACAAGCAGCTATAATGACATCTTCAGAAGGCCCCTCATAAGCGCCTTCCGTTGCGTGCCGTCTTCTTTCCACCAATGCCTCAAGTTTAGCTCAGGAGGGATCCAGGTCAGAGTCAAGGGAGACTCCAGGATGGCAAGGCAGTGCTACGTCACGGCCATCAACACCATCTCTTGGTTGGCGAGGGCGGAGGAGGTGGAGAGGATCATGGAGAGCTTGAGCAAGACGGAGGTCTCCGAGGGAAAGGATGGTGTCGATCATGCCCAGACCCCCTGAGGAAACCTCGCCCCGGCTGAGTCATGTATGTTTTTTATGTTGTAATGAGTCCAGCCCCCGACCATCTGGGTCGGGGGGGGGGGGGGGGGGGGGTCATGTAACCCATCTTTTTCCCCGTTTGAGGATGTTGGATTTGGTAGAGTTCAAGTGACACGCCTAGTTCCCCACCCCCAACAGGATCTCCTCAGTCAGGCTCCCATTAGCTGGTTGGGTCGAATGTGCCTTGGGGAAATCAAGTCCCCACCCCCGAGAGGATCTCCTCAGCCAGGATCCCATTAGCTGGTTGGGTCAAATGTGCCTTGGGAAGATCAAGTCCCCACCCCCGAGAGGATCTCCTCAGCCAGGCTCCCACTAGCTGGTTGGGTCGAATGTGCCTCGGGGAGATCAAGTCCCCACCCCTGAGAGGATCTCCTCAGCCAGGCTCCTATTAGCTGGTTGGGTCGAATGTGCCTCGGGGAGATCAAGTCCCCACACCCGAGAGGATCTCCTCAGCCAGGCTTCCATTAGCTGGTTGGGTCGAATGTGCCTCGGGGATATCAAGTCCCCACACCCTAGAGGATCTCCTCAGCCAGGCTCCCACTAGTTGGTTGGGTCGAATGTGCCTCGGGGAGATCAAGTCCCCACCCCCGAGAGGATCTCCTCAGCCAGGCTCTCATTAGTTGGTTAGGTCGAATGTGCCTCGGGGAGATCAAGTCCCCACCCCCGAGAGGTTCTCCTCAGCCAGACTCCCATTAGCTGGTTGGGTCAAATGTATCTCGGGGAGATCAAGTCCCCACCCCTGAGAGGATCTCCTCAGTCAGGCTCCCATTAGCTGGTTGGGTCAAATGTGCCTCGGGGAGATCAAGTCCCCACCCCCGAGAGGATCTCCTCAGCCACGCTCCCACTAGCTGGTTGGATCGAATGTGTCTCGGGGAGATAAAGTCCCCACCCTGGAGAGGATCTCCTCAGCCAGGCTCCCACTAGCTGGTTGGGTCGAATGTGTCTTGGGGAGATCAAGTCCCCACCCCCGAGAGGATCTCCTCAGCCAGGCTCCCACTAGCTGGTTTGGTCGAATCTGCCTTGGGGAGATCAAGTCCCCACCCCCGAGAGGATCTCCTCAGCAAGGCTCCCACTAGTTGGTTGGGTCGAATGTGCCTCGGGGAGATTAGTCCCACCCCTGAGAGGATCTCCTCATCCAGGCTCCCACTAGCTGGATGGGTCGAATGTGCCTCGGGGAGAGCAAGTCCCACCCCCGAGAGGATCTCCTCAGTCAGGCTCCCGCTAGCTGGTTGGGTCGAATGTGCCTCGGGGGGAGTAAAAGTCCCTTTGCTCCGATGATGATTCCGCGGCCAGGCTCTCATCTAGCTGGCAAGGTTGGTTGATCTCTCGTGCTAGCCACGTCCTTTGCCCCGATGATGATTCTGCTATCAGGCTCTTACTAGCTAACAGGGCTTGTTGATCTCTCGTGGAGGCCAAGTCCCATACCCGGAGGAGGTCTCGCCACTCAGGCTCCCATAGCTGGCATGGCAGGTTGACCCCTCCGGGAGGTGAAGTGTTGTTTACCCGGAGGGGGTCTCGTCACTGAGGCTCCCATAGCTGGAATGACAGGTTGACCCCTCCGGGAGGTGAAGTGTTTTAACCCCGAGGCCGTCTCATCACCTAGGCTCCCATTAGCTGGCTTGACAGGATGACCCCTCGGGGAGGCTAAGTGTTTTCACCCCGAGGCCGTCTCGTCACCCAGGCTCCCATTAGCTGGCTTGAAAGGTTGACCCCTCGGGGAGGCTAAGTGTTTTCACCCAGTGGAGGTCTCGATACCCAGGCTCCCATAGCTGGTACGGCAGGTTGACCCTGCAGGAAAGTTACACTCCGCGAATACGTTGGGTTGGATGTTTCTTTCCGAGTTTGTGCGAACCTCGAAAAGAGCGGGGATTGTGTACAACCCTATATTCGCGAAGAGTGGGCCCCAAACAAGGCAAACACGTTTTTAAGCTTTTTGGAGATTTTGCACTCTCGGTGGCCAATTTTGGCTCTAGCTTGGAAATATACTATTAGGGGGAGGAAAAATTGGCCTCCCCCAATGGCTCCTTTGTTGGGCGCGGGTGCGGCAAGTTGGCTAGCACCCTCCCCAGCCTGTTGAGTCCGAGGTAGGGGCAGGCGAGACGGCCGGGGGACTGTCTCGCCCGGGTGGCCTGCTCGTGGCCTGGCTCTCGCCCGGGCGGCCTGCTAGTGGGCGAGACGGCCGGGGGCCGGTCTCGCCCGGGCGGCTTGCTCGCGGGCGAGACGGCCGGTGGCCTGGTCTCGCCCAAGCGGCCTGCGCGGCAGCCTGGAACCGCCTCGGGTGTTTGGGGCGGGGTGTTGGTGGCGTGCTTTTACCGCTTTGCCCCTGGGGGTGTTTTTACCCCTCTGCCCCCCCCCCCCCCCCCCCCCCCCGGTGTGGGCGTTTCCTACTGGCCCAAGGTGTATTGGGCGTAAGGGTATTTTGGTCATTTTGGCCCATGGGATTTGGAAAACTATAAATAGACCCCCTTGGGTGCCTTTGGAGGGGACTGGATTCTTGCTTCCTCCTCCCTTAGCTTCTTCTTGGTAGAGTAGAGAGAGCTCCTCTAAGGCACCCTAGCTCGAGCATTGACTAGGGAGGGGAAGTGCTCAGGTAGCCTTCCGGGTGTGAGGTGGGACCTCCACGCCAGAGCCGAGGGTCTGTTCCTAGCTTCTTGATCCTTTGGTCTGTGACGTTCTCTTCAGTGTCGTAGGTGTGAGGTCACCCCTTTCCATGGACCCCGAACTCCACAGGAGACCGATTTTCGGTTTCTACATTTTGGTGCGGTGAGCGTGGAGAGTGACCAGCACAGAAGATCTCGAGAGAGTGTCATGACGGGAGGTCAAGGAGGTGGTGATGATCTCGACGAGCTCCCTAGCCCAGGACCCTTTATTGGGAGGCAGGAGTTCATGACCTCCATCCAAGGTATCATGGAGATGCTGTGAAGCATTGCTCCTCAGGGTGGCAGCTCCATCCCGACCCCCCATGAGTTTTGTGATGATTTGGGACACGCTGGCACGAGAACTATTTGATACAGGTAGATCGCATTCTTTTCTGTCTCGCGAGTTTATAGCGCGGCTTGGGATACCTAGTCGTGTGAAGACAGATAGCGTCAGAGTGGTGTTGCTGAATGGCTGTTGGATGCTTGCGGATCAAGCTTGCGATGTGGCGATCCAAATATTAAGTCAGGATTTCAGTTTGACTGCATCTGTATTGCCGATATCGGAATTCGACCTGATATTTGGTATGGATTGGCTTGCGGAGCAGCATACCTTGATTGATTGCCAGTCCAAAGAAATCACATTGGGCCAGAATACTGAACAGGAGACAAAGTTCTCAAGTATGCGAGGAGTGGGCGGGACGTTTTTGTCTGCACTCCAAGTCTTAAAGGCTGTTTGGAAAGGTGTGGAGTGCTACTTCGCCTTGATTCAGGCTGTTTAGCCTAAGGCCAGTGTGGGTCATGTTTTGATTGTGTCGGAATTTGCAGATGTGTTTCCCAAGGATCTCCTTGGGCTACCACCCCAGCGTGAGATTGACTTCACGATTGAGTTGGTGCCAGGTGTGAAACCTGTGGCCCGCTCGCCATATCGCGTCGCGCCAAAAGAAATGGCGGAGTTGAAAGTCCAACTACAGGAATTGATGGAGCAGGGGTTTATATGCCCAAGCATGTCTCCTTGGAGCGCCCCTGTACTTTTTGTGAAGAAGAAAGATGGTGGCTTGCGGTTATGTATAGATTACCGCGAATTGAATAAGCTAACCAAAAAGAATAAATATTCGATTCCGCGGATTGATGAGCTGTTTGATCAGCTAGTGGGATCGTCTGTCTACTCGAAGTTGGACTTGAAATCTAGGTATTACCAATTGAGGTCCGGGAGGAAGATATTCCCAAAACCGCATTTGGAACAAGGTATGGGCACTACGAGTTCATGGTCATACCGTTTGGATTGTGCAATGCTCCTTTGGTATTTATGGACTTGATGCACCGAATATTCCGCGAGTACCTGGATCTGTTCGTGATAGTTTTTATTGATGATATCCTGGTGTACTCGAGATCGGAAGCCGATCATGAGTAACATTTGCGGTTGGTGTTGAATATATTGAGGCAAAATCAGCTCTTTGCCAAGTTCTCGAAGTGCTAGTTTTGGCTATCGTCAGTGGCTTTTCTGGGCCATGTGGTGAGTGAAGCGGGCATAGCTGTGGATCTAGCGAAGATAAGGGCCATACAAGAGTGGCCGGTGTTGTCTTCAGTGGCCGAGGTCAGGAGATTCCTTGGACTAGCATGCTACTACCGAAGATTTGTTGAAAACTTCTCGCGGTTTGCTTTGCCGCTAACCACGTTGACACGAAAAGAGCAGAAGTTCGTTTGGTCGCCAGAGTGCGCACGAGCTTTTGAAGAGCTGAAGGTTCGGTTGACCACGGCATCAGTGTTGTCTTCTCCAAGTGGGACCGATGGATTTGTTATTTATAGTGATGCCTCAGGGAGCGGCTTAGGCTGTGTTCTTCTGCAGAATGGAAAGGTAATTGCTTATGACTCACGCCAGCTGAAGGTGCACGAGCGAAATTATCCCGTCCATGACTTGGAATTAGCGGCGGTGATTTTTACACTAAAGTTGTGGCGACACTATCTTTATGGAGTGAAGGTGGAGATCTATACAGATCACAAGAGCCTTAAATACATGTTGGAGCAGAAGGACCTGAACATGCGGCAAAGAAGGTGGTTAGAGTTCCTTGGGGACTACATCTTTGAGATTCACTATACGCCCAGAAAGGGGAATGTAGTCGCGGATGCCTTGAGTCGGCGGACTCCGACAAGAGTAGCTTGGTTGCAGAGGCATGATGAACGTATCATCTAGGAGTTGGATGCGTTAGAGATTTCTTGTGTTGACAAGAATGCCACTGTCAATGCATGTTTTAACTGGAGGGAGGTGCAAAGTGACCTTGCGGACCGAGTTCGACGGGCAACGGAGTTGGATGAAGATCTCCTATGCTATGCGAAAGATGGGCCAGAAGGGAAGTTCTCCTGGAATGACGGTCTTTTGCGGAAAGAGGGTTGTTTGTGCGTCCCGAATGTGGGTAAATTGAGGGAAGAACTGATTTATGAAGCGCATTATACAAAGTATTCCATTCACCCCGGGAGCACGAAAATGTTCAATGATATGAAAAAGCTATTTTGGTGGCCAGGGCTAAAGAGAGATGTTGCCCTCTATGTGGCCAAATGCCAAACATGTGCGATGATGAAGGCGGAATGCTAAAAACCGGGTGGTTATTTGAAGTCGCTGCCGATTCCAGAGTGGAAATTTGATGATATTTCCATGGATTTTGTGCACGGGTTTCCGAGATCTCAGCGAGGAAATGACTCCATCTGGGTGATTGTTGACCGACTAACTAAAGTGGCACATTTTCTCTCGAACAGGCGGGATGATTCGCTCGAAAATTTGGCAAAATTATATGTTGACAAGATTGTGCGGCTGCACGGTGTTCCTCGGAGCATCGTAAGTGATCGAGATAGGCGATTCACGTCAAATGACTGGAGACTAGTTCACCGACTATTGCGCACAAAGTTAACATACAGTATGGTCTTTCATCCCCAGACGGATGGCCAAACTGAAAGAACCAACAGGACGATGGAGGACATGCTCAGGATGTGCGCCCTAGACTTCGGAAATAGATGGGAAGATCATCTCTATATGGTGGAGTTTGCCTATAATAACAGCTACCACGCGAGTATTGGGATGGCACCATGTGAAGCTCTGTATGGATGGAAGTGTCGTACTCCCTTGGCTTGGGTAGAAGCGGGCGAAGCTTGAGTATATAATCGAAATGAGGTCGATGAAGCAAACTCAACCATACATACGATTCGAGAGATTCTACTTATAGCGCAAGATCGTCAAGCGAAGTACTACAACGCCAAGCACCAGAACGTGGAGTTCGCGGTTGGCGATTGGGTCTACTTGAAGATGAAGACCTTCAAAGTTGTCTCCAATATTCGACGTTTGAAAAAGTTGAGTCCAAGATATTTGGGTCCATTTGAAGTGGTCGAGCGAGTCGGAGAAGCGGCATATCGGCTAGCTCTTTCGGCATACTTGGGTGGATTACATGATGTGTTTCACATCTCGGTGCTTCGGAAGGCCGTTAAAGATCCAGCTCAGGTGATCGCGGATGATCGTGTGCCGGTGGAGTATGGGCTAACAATGAGAGTTAGACCCATTCAGATCGAGGATCGAGCCGAGAAATAGTTGCGGAACAAAACGGTCGGGATGGTTAAAGTCCGGTGGGACAACTACGGTCGTGAGGAACTTACATGGGAGCGAGAGCAAACCATGCGACTGGAGTTTCCCGAACTGTTTCTGTAATGAGTGGAGAGTGAAAATATATTGTTGTAACATGAGAATTTTAATGTTATAACTGTTTGGTTGCTGGTTGCCAACCTCTATACCAATTTCGAGGACGAAATTTCTTATAGGAGGGGAGGGTTGTAATAGCCCAACTTTTCGCAGGCAAAATTTTGGGTGACACGGCCTGGGACACGGGCGTGTCCCAGGGCATGTCCCGCTCGAGTTCGGCTTCAGGTCGACGAAATTCTGTGTTCAACGAATTGAGCTCGACGATTTAACAAAGGCTTCGTGGGCTGGCAAAATCGTCAAATGCGGAATCTTCAAATGCGTAATCGTCAAACGGAAACCGTCGAATGTTGGGCCAATCGTCGAGTGCTGGGCCAACTCGACGATCGTTGCCTGATCGTCGAACGGAAATCGTCGAATGCTGGGCCAATCGTCGAGCGCTGGGAAAACTCAACAATCGCTGCCTGATCGTCGAATTGAATTAGTCGAACGCACTGATCGTCGAACGCAAATCGTCGAACGCGCTGATCGTCGAGCACAAATCGTGGAACGCGTTGTTTGCCGATCGCTAGTGAGATCGACGATCGCTGGAGAGCTCGACGATTGCTGCCGGATCGTCGAACGCAGATCGTCAAGCGCAGACCTGTGTCACGGGCATGACTTGGCGGACACGGGCGTGTCCCGTGGGGGTGACCTATTTTGGGGATAAGGCGGGTTGAGCATCGCTTTGAGTACACGGCCTATGACACGAGCGTGTCACAGGGCGTGTCGGACGCGAAAATCGATTTTCTCGATTTTTCGTGGCCGTTCTTTTCCTTCAGCTGAGATCCAAAGGTTGAGCTTCTTTCCTACTTCCTTAAGGCCGAAAATAGAGAATGTATTCTCATTTTGTTATTGACTTCATCTTTCTAAAAGTTTAGAGAGAGAAAGGGAGAGGAAGGAGGAGGAAGAAGAAGAAGGGATGCTTGCTGGTGGAGCTTGAGAGTGTCAAGCTAAAATCCGAGGCTATTTTTGCGGAGGAAAAGCTCTTCCTAGCCAGCTAGGAACTTCATGGCACCAAAGCGGTCTTCAAGGGTAACGACGTTTCTTCCTAGCCATGTGAATGCTTCCTTTTTGGCATATGTTTGTGATTCCCCCACCAAGAGGTGGCTGATTTTGGGAGTCTTTGGGTTGATTCATGGAATCCCCTTTGTTGGCATATAGATCCGGAAATGGAGTACGGAATAGACATGCTGTGTGAAGCCCATTTGGACAGGTTTGTCTGGATTGGTCATGTTGCATACAAATCGGAGAAGACTCCGTGATAAACGTGTAGTTTAAGGAGTCAACGGGTTATGCCTCTGATGGGTTGTCGCAGAAAGTACTGGAGTGGTAGTTAAGGAAAATATTCGTGTTATGCTTGTGATATTGGGTCGTACCTGTGAATGAGTAACAGGAAGTACTGGTGTGACCAGGAAAGGCCCTTTGTGATCCTTGATGTCGTAGGTGGTACCTGTGAAGAGAGCAGCAGGAAGTACTAGTGTACCGAGGAAAGACCCCTGACATTTGTGATATTGCGGTGTCATACCTGTGAACGAGTAACAAGAAGTACTGGTGTGCCCAGGAAAGACACGCTAATGTTGTGAGATGAATGGGTGTAATAGAAATACCCAGTCTTGAATGCCAGAACAGGATCGGTGAGACCTACCCGCACATTTATTTAGCCGCGAGTACGTCGTGCTCGGTGATGGCAAGGCGATTTGAGCAACGGGGGTGGAGGATCTGACCTGCGTTATGTCCGTCCGACATGAGACCAGAAGGTGCGGTCTGTTGGAGCGCATAGCAAGAGTCTTAGGCCTATGCTCCATGACAGAATGGAGGGCTACGGGCCATCCCGGTTTTTTAAGACTAGAACTCTGGCTGCACGTCATGGAGTATGTTGGATCCCTAGTTGATTTGGGCTAGGTTCACTGACTTAGGATGTGACCCATCATGTATAGCCAGGGTCAATTTGTGTCCTAGAGTCTAGGTTAAGTCCTTAGGCTCAACTCCAGATGGACCAGCTTTCAACAAGACCCTCAGATACTCCAAACTCACAAGTTTTCAAGACTAAGTAAAGTGAGTTCTGAAAGTGCAGGTTAGATCTGATATACTCTAGAGGGGGGTGAATAGAGTATGGTGCTTGATAGAAATGTTTTACAACTCTTGTTATATTCCTAAGTGAACAGGGAAGCGAACAAGATAAAGCAAACACAGCAACTAACTAAACACAGAGCAATCACAGACCACAGCCAGAAAACAAAAGAAAATAAGCAACCAGATGACACAAGGAGCTATAGTGGTTCCCCAACCAATCTGGGTACATCCACTCTTCTACCACCCTAGGTAGGAATCCACTGCAGGATGAGTCGATCAGGTGTCCTGAGCACCAATGGGTTTTGATCAGGTCCCCAAAAATCAAACCCTCAAGTCTTTTGGAAGGAGACTTGCAACCAGAATAATTTTGAAGGGATTTAAAACCCTGTACATGAATTGGAGGGAGGGTGATAGTGTCTTCACTGTCAACAGTCAGAGAGAAGACTTGTGGATTGATTGTAGCAGCTCTTGCTCCCCCTGAGGTCTTGAATTGGTCAGGAATGCTGGAGCACTGCTTCAGGGTGATAGGCCTTCAATGACCTAGAATGCCTGAACCAGAACTGCTTCAGGAACTTCTTTGACAGATTGATTGATTGTTGTCCTTTGAAGTTATCATGTGAATGGAGAGAAGAAGATTCTTGATAGAATTTAGTTGTTCTTCTTCTTCTTCTTGAGAGAGTTCTCTAGTCAAGGCTGATTGTAGTCAAGAACTTTAGATTTTCGAAATGTTTGTTCTTCTACAACTTCAGAGTATTTTCTGTACTGTAATTCTTGAACTCTATCACTGCTCCATACTGTTCCCTTCCTGTGTGTCTGTGTATATCTAACTGAGGAATATTCAAACTTTTGAATGTCGAGCAGTAATTACAGTCGGCTTTGGAAAGAATCAGCAATCAATGACTTTTCTAACTGTCCCATGGAAAAACGGCATGTAATCATCCATAGTCAATGCGCGTTCTAACGATAACATTCCGAGAAGACCTGGAATTAAATGTCCAGGAATCAGCACCAAGAAACGCGATGGGAACCTTGAAGAAAACCTAATCTGGATTCGTTGAATGAAGAACACAATTCATCGAACTGCACTTGTGTTCGTCGAGCTGAGCTTGAAAGAGTTCATCGAGCTGAGCTTGAGTTCATCGAGCTGAGCTTGAGAGAGTTCGTCGACCAGACATTCTTCATTCATCTAACAGACATTCTTCATTCGTCGAGCTGAGAATCAAATTTGTCGAGCAGAGAATAGTTCTGGACTTAGACAAAATATCCTACATCTGCTGAAATGCTGTGTCAACATAAGTTGGTGTCGACAGATTGATCTTGGTGTCGACACAAATCCTCTAGTGTCGACATAAGCTGGTGTCGACTGAAATTCTGGTGTCGACACAAGTTGACTAGTGTCGACACAAACCCTAAGTGTCGACACAAAATCTCTGAGTCCAGAAATCGTCGAGTAGAGATTATCATTCGTCGACCTGAGAAGCTGACTTCGTCGACCTGAGAAGCTGTGAACTTGAGGTCCAAGTTCGTCGAGCTCAGAATATAATTCGTCGACCGAACCTTGAAACTGGACTTAGAAAAAATTGAAGTTCTCCTGACTTTGGCTTGATGTAGAGCTTGATTTTTCATCGAACAGACAACCCAAATCGTCTAGCTCAGCACTAAGAAATGTCTCAAGATCGTCGAGCGCAGAACTCCTTTCGTCGAGCGGAGTTCGACGAACGTCGAACTCACTTTACTTAGTCTTGAAAACTTGTAAATCTGGAGTCTCTGAGGGTCTAGTTGAAAGCTGGTCTACCTGGAGTTGAGCCTAAGGACCTAACCTAGACTCTAGGACACAAATTGACCCTGGCTATACATGATGGGTCACATCCTAAGTCAGTGAACATAGCCCAAATCAACTAGGGATCCAACAATCTCCCCCTATTTGGGTGAGGTCACTAACAGAGACTCAAGACAGAAAAACAAAGCAAGAAAAGAGATATATCTGGCAGTGAATTATAACACATGCAACAGATATATATACACACACAGCTTTGTTTAACAGATAGCACAGTTTAAAGACAAATAACAGACAGAAATTAAAACAACAAGAAAATTACTTCTTTGGCTTCTTCTGCTGAGGTTTGTCTTCTGCTTTCTTTTCTCCTGGCTTCTTGAAAATGATTTCTCTGTTAGGATTTTTTGCTTGAGACACTGTCATGGTCATATCAGCTGCCCCAATAATTTTCAATGATGTACCCATGGGGACAACTGCTTCTGGATGAAGTTTCATATAATCGTCAACATTAAATAGTTTGTTGTCTTTGTCAAATATTTTCAGCTCTTCCTTTCTATACTTTGACATAGTTGAAAGACCAGAAATATCTTTTCCTTCTGCTTTAGCTTTATTTATCAATGATAGACCAATCAGCTCTTAGTATCTAGCCATTCTTGATATATTTGCAGTCTCTGGATCTTCAAAAGGAATTGGAGCAGAGAGAGGTCTTTTTGGGCTTTCATCTTTATGAGCTTCAGAACTTTGTTGCTGCTGCTGCTTATGCTATTGAATTCCTGAGGAGGATGGCCTCTGCTGGCTGCTTCCAGAAGATCTCCCTGACTGTCATTGGGGCAGATCTCTGGGAGCTAGAGCCACTGGCACCAACTGCTGGAGGAGGAGGAGGAGGATCCTTCTTGTATCTGTGTACTGGAGGAGGGGAGTATCTCATGCTTATCTTTCTATCTTTCTGCTGGTTTTTGGAGAGCCACATCCATGTTGGCATTCCCTTATATGGAGTCACATTGTGCAGAATATAGTAGGGAGTGTCTGCAGTGGGATTTGGCTTGGGAGGAGGAGCAGCCTTTCTCTTCTTTGCCGACAATCTCTTTTTCCTACTAGCTGCATCCTCATCAGAATCAATATCATCATCATCAAATTCTGAATCTTGAGGGGTATCACACAATGCATCCAAAGCTTTTAAAGCTTTATTAGAAACAACAACCTTTGCTGGAGGAGGGGCAGAAGGTTCAGGAATAAGAGTTTCAGCAACAAGAGAAGAATTATCTGTACAAGATTCAGAAACAAAAGAGACAGAGCTATCAGCTACTGCCTTATTCTCTTCTTCAATGTCTGCCTGAATAATCTCATCTAGAGTAGGCATAGGAGAGTCATCCATAATAAAATCTGGTGCTGAGACTGGCACTGATGTATCTTCTGGAATGACTTTTGAGCTAGAGGCAGAGAGAGCAAAATTGTCACAGAGTTGCTTGGCAACTGCTGGACTAGTCGGAGAGGTATATGGTACCATAGCCAAATAAGGCTTAGAGAAATCTGCTGGAGGGAATTTCATATGTACAGTGTCAAAACTTCTCAACAAAGCTGATAAATTCACTGTGGTATTTAAATAGAAATCACCAATAGGATTTATTTGAGCAACTGACTCATCCAAATCAATGTCAGTATTCATAAATTGAATTAACTCAGACATCTCAGGATCAAAGTCTGTCAAAATTGGTGTATCCTTATCTGAATCTGAATCTGCTGGAGAGGGAACTGCTGCGACTGTTGCTGCTGCTGCTGTATCTACATCTGCTGCAACTTCATCACAAAGCATCTCCCCCTGCCTGGGTTAATGAATACCTGGAGCCAGGCCCCTAGATGAAGAGGGTACAACAGATAGAAGAGAGATCTGGGCAGATAAGGAATTAATGGAGGTCATAAGAGGTGTAATGGCCTCTTGGATCAAGGATTTGATGAGAGGTGTGAGCAAAGGAATGAGGGTAGATGGATCAAATGGGGAAGGGGAAGGGGATGGAATGGGAGGAGGAATAACAAATGGAGGGGTGCATCTTGCATGATTGCATCTGATGGTATATTATAAGATGGGATGGTGGATAAGTGTGGGGGAAGAGGAGATTGTGGAGGTGTAGGAATAGGAATGTCCTGAGGGGAATCTGGAGGAGTGGGTTGATGATCAACTTGCAAGGGGGAAGATGGAGGTGGAGATGGAATGTTTGTCAGGTCAAGTGGTCGAGATGAAGGAGGGGTAGGTACATGAGGATGCTTCTTTGGAGGAAGAGGTACTGGAATAGATGGTTGAGATGGAGGAACCTCTTCAGCAGGGTGGAGAGCGGCATTTACAGCCCTTGTGCTCTCAGAAGTTTGGAGGGAGGAGGAAGAAGCCTTTGAGGGCTTGGAGATGGTCCTCTCCCACCTGCCCAACAGATCGCAAGTGAGGCGCTTGCTGGCGTTTATGAAGATGGTCGGGGAGACCATACATTCAGCAGCCTTCGCTTGAAGAAATATGCCCACAATTCTGCCAAAGCAGACTTCCTTCTTGCTATTCTTCTTTTTAATCAATTCAAAGAACACCTTACTCCAATCAACTTGTCGCTTATTCACTACTGCACACATTATTAGAAATTGGTGATGGGAATATATTCATGAGCAGAGTGCTTGACCATCAGAATCTTTCCTGTAATATCTGCCAGAAATTGGTAGGCGGCGGATAATTGCTTTTTCAACAACTTATTAGGGTTGTTCCCAGAGAAACCCATTAGTTTCAGCATATCATTGAATTCCTTAGAATCCATTTCCAGACTCTCTTCTCCGTTCACTAATCCAAATACTTCAGTGAGAACTGCGGGAGAGAGGGAAACAGCAGTGTTCCCTATATTGCCAGTCAAAATATCTTCTTCAGAAAATGTAGATGTATATACCCATTCTCGTATTTCCATTCCATGAAGTCTAATGCGTCTGGTCATGAAATCCTTTAAACTTAGTTCTTCCAGTAGTTCCAAGATGTAAAGGAAGATGGGTTCAGAGTGTTGAAACGACTCAAAGTCCATGTCGAATCCAGTGTCAAACTTCATTGCAACCAGAGCACCTGAGGGAATCGCCATTGATGTCCTGCAAGAAAAACATAGAGAGAAACGGCGATCAAGAGCAAAGGAACTGAAAGCGCGGGACGGAGGTCGAAGAAAACCTAGATATAAGTCTTTCAGAATATGAATCGACAAACTCCGTTTCACAAAAAAGAAAAATTCTTCGAACTGAGCTCGACGAAATAAATTATAGATAGATGATTCGTCGATCTCATCCAGAAGAATCGAAAACAGTTCGTCGAACTCCGTTCGACGAAATGTCTTCTTGAAGCAAAGTTTGCCGATCTCTGGTCGACGAAAATTGTTTCCTCACACAGAGAATTCATCGATCTCCGTTCGACGTGAATCTCTCAAACTTTCCCTAATTCGTCGAACTCTGTTCGACGAACTCTGGAGAATTCGTCGAATGTAGACAGAAACTAGGTTAACTCTTCTCCATCAATCATTCCCAGTTGATTTATAAGGAACAGATGAGTTTTCTCATCCAATGGCTTGGTGAAATATCTGCTCTCTGTAGATCAGTAGGAATGTAGATCAAGTTAATTTTCTTTTTGTCCACATTATCTCTAAAAAAATGATGTCTTATTTCAATATGTTTGGTCCTAGAATGGTGAACTGTATTCTGTGCTATAGCAATATCACTAGTATTATCACAAAATAATGTTGAATTATTTAAGTTGACACCATAATCTAAGAGTTGGTTTTGTATCCATAGCATTTGTGAACAACAAGTACCAGCAGCCATGTATTCTGCTTCTACAGTTGATGTAGACATAGATGTCTGCTTTTTTACAAAAGCAGGAGACAAGTCTCATACCAAGGAACTGGCATGTTCTAGAGGTACTTTTTCTGTCCACTCTACATACAGCATAGTTAGCATCTGAGTATCCAGTTAACTCAAACTCTGACTCTACAGGATACCAGAGTCCTAGACTAGGGAAACTCTTTATATATCTCAAAATTCTTTTTAGGAAAATAAGATGAGATTCTTTAGGGTTCACTTGGAACCTAGCACAAAGGCATGTTGCAAACATTATGTCAGGTCTGCTAGTTGTTAGGTATAATAGGGATCCAACAATTGCCCTATAATTTTTCTGATCTACAGGTTTCCCTGCTGCATCAGAATCCACATCAGCATTTGTAGCCATAGGGGTTTTCATCCCTGAAGCATCACCCATCCCAAACTTTTTGATAAGCTCTTTAGCATACTTAGCTTGGGAGAGGAAGATACCATCTGGCAGCTGCTTCACTTGGAGAACAAGGAAGTAGTAAAGCTCACCCATGCTACTCATCTCAAATTTTGAATGTATGAGGTCAGCAAACCTCTTGCATAATTTGGGATCAGTAGACCCAAAAATAATGTCATCCATATATATTTGTACTAACAATGTTTGGTCCTTATGATGTCTAGTGAAAAGTGTTTTATCTATGGTTCCTCTTGTAAATTTATGCTCTAAAAGAAAGCTTGCTAGGGTCTCATACCAAGCTCTTGGAGCTTGCTTTAAACCATAGAGAGCTTTATGCAATTTAAAAACAAAAGATGGTTGAGTTGGAGAGATAAAACCTGGAGGTTGTTCTACATAAAGCTCTTCTTGAAGTACTCCATTTAGAAATGCACTTTTGACATCCATCTGGTAGACCTTGAATCTCTTGTAAGCTGCATAGGCAAGGAATATCCTAATGGCCTCTAACCGTGCAATAGGGGCAAAGGTTTGGTCATAGTCTATTCCTTCCTCTTGTCTGTAGCCTTGAGCAACAAACCTAGCCTTATTCCTCACTATGTTGCCTTGAGCATCTAACTTGTTCCTGTAGACCCATTTGGTTCCAATAACTGGATAGTTATGGGGTCTTGGAACCAAATCCCAAACTCTACATCTCTCAAACTGATTGAGTTCCTCTTGCATTGCAATGATCTAGTGGGGATCTTGCTCAGCCTCATGAATGGTGAGAGGTTCAATTTGAGAGAGAAAACAGGCATGCATCAAGTCTTCGTTGAGTTGATGCCTTGTCTGTACACCTACTAAAATGTCTCCAATTACTTGAGATCTGGGGTGATCTCTAAGTGTGACAAGATCAGTTGGTGAATTTGGTTGAGCAACAGTTTCAGTATTTAATTCCTCTTGGGGAATGATACTAACTGTTGGGGGAAGTTCAGCCACTTCCTCTTGACTTTCCTCTTCACTATCTTCAGCAACCTGTGGAGTGGGAAGGTTTGACGCCTCTTGGGTAAGGTTCAGTCCATCCATAGACTCACATAGTGGTGGAACCTGCAAAGATCTTATGGTAGAAATCTCTTTCTCCTTGTATGACATGTTAGTCTCATCAAAAGATACATGAATAGATTCTTCAATTTTAAGAGTTGATTTATTATACACCCTATAAGCTTTACTGATCATGGAGTATCCCAGAAATACTCCTTCATCAGCTTTAGCTTGAAATTTTGCTATGTATTTCTTGTCATTATTATGAATGTAGCAAATACAACCAAAGATTTTGAAGTAATCTATTTTAGGTTTCTTCCCTTTGAGTAATTCATAGGGAGTCTTGCCCTTCAGTTTATGTATCAAACTTTTATTCAACACATAGTTGGATGTCTTCACTGCCTCTACCCAAAAGGATAGAGGAAGGTGAGCATCTGACAACAATATAGTAGCAGATTCAATAAGGGTTCTATTTTTTCCTTTCAGCTACCCCATTTTGTTAAGGAGTTCTAGGAGCTGAGAAAGTGTGTCTGATCCCTTCACTCTGACAGAACTCTTGCATAAGAAGAGAATCAAACTCTGTCCCATGATCACTTTTGATCAGGGCAATGTGAGTGTTGAACTCAGTCTGTATGCATTTGAGAAACTCTGTCAAACACTTAAAGTTATCAGACTTCTTCCTCAGAAAGAACACCCTTGTGAATCTAGAGAAGTCATCTACAACCAATAAAGTATAAGATTTCTCTTCTAAGCTTTGTACTGTGATGGGTCCAAAGAGATCCATGTGTAAAAGATACAAAATCCTAGGTGAATCACTCTTATTAAGTGACTAGAAACTATTTTTGTTTTGCTTGCCTAATTGACAAGGCCTGCAAAGTCCTTCCTTCTTGTAGGGGCCAGAAGGTAGTCCTCTAACAAGGTTGTCCTTGGATAGCCTAGCAATGGTTCTAAGGTTTATTTGTCCTAATCTCTTATGTCATAGTTCATTAGGTCTACAAATCGAATTAAACAGGCATATATCTACCTTAGTTGAAAGGAAATCTACAAGATAGATGTTACCTTTCCTTTTACCTGTCAACACAGTTGTGTTGTCCTCTGATTTGATCTTGCATAAGGATTTGCTGAAAGTCACTTGGTAGCCTTCATCACACAGTTGACTGATGCTGATTAAGTTGTGCTTCAGTCCTTCCACATAAGCTACCTTCTTGAATGTGACTGTGCCAATCTGGACTGCACCATATCCTTTTGTTATTCCAAAGTTTGAATCACCAAATATTACTTTGTGTCCAAGCTTGGCTTTATAGGATGTGAAATTGTCTTTGTTTCCTGTCATGTGCTTCGAGCACCCACTATCTAGATACCATTGCTGGTTTGATGTTGGATAGGTCTTCACCTGGTCCTCTTCAGATTGAGTCTCTAACTCTGACTCTCCTGCATCAGAATTTTGTTGTGAGGCATTGATATCCATCATGCAGAATTCTTTTTCATCAGCATCATCTTCATCATCACTAGAGCTGGATGAAGCTTCAGATTCCTCTTCTGTCTCACTCCAAGTTTCAGCTACAAACCCCTTCCTGGTGTGTTTGTTTTTGCTGGAGGAGGGTTTGTCATTGTTGTTATTCCTCAATTCTTTGTCTTTTCTTCTTTCCTTCCTGTCCTTTTTGTCCTTATACTGATTTTCTGGACAGTCAGACACCATGTGGCCTGGTTTCCTGCATCCAAAACAAATAATCTCTTTATTATTTGATTTGTCATACCTTGGCTTGTCATGCCCTCTGGAAGACTTTTTCCTGAAATCTTTCCTGGCCATTTTGTAAAATCTTTTGGCCAGTAGGCTTAGCAGCTCTTCATTGCCTGTGACCTTGTCTTCTGGTTGATCTTCAATGGCTTTGAAAGCTATTGATTTTTTCCTTTCTTGTAGCTGGTGAGGTAGCCTTTTGCTCTTCTTCTCTATTCTTGATGAGCAGCTCATAGGACTTGAGCTTGCCCAAGAGAGCTTCAGTTGTGATCTCATTTAGGCTTCTGGCATCCTTGATTGGCCAAATCCTTGAGTCCCAAGTTCTTGGGAAGCACATTAGGATTTTATCATTGAGCTCAGTCAATGAGATCTCTTTGTCCAATGTTTTCAGCTCATTGACTATGAGATTGAGTCTATTGTACATATCTGCTACTGACTCAGCTTCTCCTTTGTTGAAATTCTCATATTGGGTTATGAGGTGAGATCTTCTATCTTTTCTCTCATCAGCAGATCCTGAGACTATCTCAGATAATGTTTCCCAGATGTCCTTTGCTGAGTTGCAGTCAGCTACTTTTTGGAATATTTCATCAGACATAGTTTGGGCTAAAATATTCATTGCCTTAGCATCTGCCACTTTCCATTTCTTGATTTCTACATCTGTTCCTGAAGGAGGTGGAACAACACTTGTACTTGTATTTTTTGGGGATCTTGGACACACTGTCAAAACAGAATTGAAAATGTCTTCATCAATAGAGTTCATGTACAATCTAATCCTTACCTTCCAAAGTGCAAACTTAGGTAGATTGCACACTGGAGGTCTGGTGCTAGCATAATCTTTGTTTTGGGCCATGTTCTGTGAAGAAATAAATTTAGTAACAAACTTAAACAAGCAGATCTAACTGGAAGGATCTTTGGGTTCAGGTGTTAGCCTGTGCAACCACTAAGGTGTGTTTTGTTAACCAACCTGGAAGATGTGGTATTTTTAACCAACCTCACTTTGATACCAATTGAAAGTGCAGTTTATATCTGATATACTCTAGAGGGGGGGTGAATAGAGTATGGTGCTTGGAAGATACTTTTTACAACTTTTGTTGTATTCCTAAGTGAAAAGGGAAGCAAATAAGATAAGGCAAACACAACAACTAACTAAACACAGAGCAATCACAGACCACAGCCAGAAAACAAAAGAAAATAAGCAACCAGATGACACATGGAGCTATAGTGGTTCCCCAACCAATCTAGGTACATCCACTCTTCTACCACCCTAGGTAGGAATCCACTGCAGGATGAGTTGATCAGGTGTCCTGAGCACCAATAGGTTTTGATCAGGTCCCCCAAAACCAAACCCTCAATTCTTTTGTAAGGAGACTTGCAACCAGAATAATTTTGAAGGGATTTAAAACCCTGTACAGGAATTGGAGAGAGGTTGATAGTGTATTCTCTGTCAACAGTCAGAGAGAAGACTTGTGGATTGATTGTAGCAGCTCTTGCTCCCCCTGAGGTCTTGAATTGGTCAGGAATGCTGGAGCACTGCTTCAGGGTGATAGGCCTTCAATGACCTAGAATGCCTGGACCAGAACTGCTTCAGGAACTTCTTTGACAGATTGATTTATTGTTGTCCTTTGAAGTTATCCTGTGAATAGAGAGAAGAAGACTCTTGATTGAATTTAGTTGTTCTTCTTCTTCTTCTTGAGAGAGTTCTCTAGTCAAGGCTGATTGTAGTCAAGAACTTTAGATTTTCGAAATGTTTGTTCTTCTGCAACTTCAGAGTATTTTCTGTACTGTAATTCTTGAACTCTATCACTGCTTCATACTGTTCTCTTCCTGGGTGTCTGTGTATATCTAACTGAGGAATATTCAAACTTTTGAATGTCGAGCAGTAATTACGATCGGCCTTGGAAAGAATCAGCAATCAATGACTTTCCTAACTGTCCCATGGAAAAATGGCATGTAATCGTCCATAGTCAATGCGCGTTCTAACGGTAACATTCCGAGAAGATCTGGCATTAAATGTTCAGGAATCAGCGCCAAGAAACGGGACGGGAACCTTGAAGAAAACCTAATCTGGATTCGTCGAACGAAGAACACAATTCGTCGAACTACACTTGTGTTCATCGAGCTGAGCTTGAGTTCGTCGAGCTGAGCTTGAAATAGTTCGTCGAGCTGAGCTTGAGTTCATCGAGTTGAGCTTGAGAGACTTCATCGACCAGACAATATTCATTCATCTAATAGACATTCTTCATTCATCGAGCTGAGAATCAAATTCATCGAGCAGAGAATAGTTCTGGACTTAGACAAAATATCTTGCATCTGCTGAAATGCTGTGTCGACATAAGTTGGTGTCGATAGATTGATCTTGGTGTCAACACAAATCCTCTAGTGTCGACATAAGCTGGTGTCGACTGAAATCCTGGTGTCGACACAAGTTGACTGGTATCGACACAAACCCTAAGTGTCGACACAAAATCTCTGAGTCCAGAAATTGTCGAGTAGAGATTATCATTCGTCGACCTGAGAAGCTGACTTCGTCGACCTGACAAGCTGTGAACTTGAGGTCCATGTTCGTCGAGCTCATAATATAATTCGTCGACCGAAGCTTGAAACTGGACTTAGAAAAGTTTGAAGTTCTCCTGACTTTGGCTTGATGTAGAGCCTGAGTTTTCGTCGAACAGAGAACCCAGATCGTCTAGCTCAGCACTAAGAAATGTCTCAAGATCGTCGAGCGCAGAACTCCTTTCATCGAGCGGAGTTTGACGAACGTCGAACTCACTTTACTTAGTCTTGAAAACTTGTGAGTCTGGAGTCTCTGACGGTCTTGTTGAAAGCTGGTCCACCTGGAGTTCAGCCTAAGGACATAACCTAGACTCTATGACACAAATTGACCCTGGCTATACATGATGGGTCACATCCTAAGTCAGTGAACCTAGCCCAAATCAACTAGGGATCCAACAAGTTCGACGTTCGTCGAACTCAGCTCGACGAAAAGAGTTCTGCGCTAGACGATCGTGAGATAATTCTTAGTGCTGAGCTCGACGATCTATGTTCTCTGCTTGATGAAGATATAGTTTCTACATCAAGCCAAAGTCAGGACATCTTCAAATTTTTCTAAGTCCAGCCTCAAGCTTCGGTCGACCAATTATATTCTGAGCTCGACGAACGTGGACCTCAAGTTCACAGCTTCTCAGGTCGACGAAGTCAGCTTCTCAGGTCGACGAATTCTAAACTCTACTCGACGATTTCTGGACTCAGAGAATTTGTGTCGACACTTAGGGTTTGTGTCGACACCAGACGATTTGTGTCGACACTAGGATTTCAGTCGACACCACCTTATGTCGACACCAGAGGACTTGTGTCGACACCAAGATCAATCTGTCGACACCAACTTATGTCAACACAGCACTTTAGCAGATGCAGGATATTTTGTCTAAGTCCAGAACTTTTCTCAGCTTGACGAATTTGATTCTCAGCTCGACGAATGAAGACTGTCTATCAAATGAATGAAGATTGTCTGGTCAACGAACTCTATCAAGCTCAGCTCGACGAACTCAAGCTCAGCTCGACGAACACAAGTTCAGCTCGACGAATTGTGTTCTTCGTTCGACGAATCCAGATTAGTTTTTCTTCAAGGTTCCCGTCCCATTTCTTGGCGCTGATTCCTGAACATTTAATGCTAGATCTTCTCGGAATGTTACCGTTAGAACGTGCATTGACTATGGATGATTACATGCCATTTTTTCCATGGGACAGTTAGGAAAGTCATTGATTGCTGATTCTTTCCAAGGCCGACTGTAATTACTGCTCGACATTCAAATGTTTGAATATTCCTCAGTCAGTCACAGACACATACAGACACATAGATACTCAAAAAAAAGACACAGACACACAGTAAGAGAACAGAATCAAGCAGTGACAAAGTTAAAGAATCACAGTACATCAAATAATCTGATAGACACTCTGAAGTTGCAGAGAAGAACAAATATTCTCAAATCTAAAGTTCTTGACTGCAATCAGCCTTGACCAGAAAACTTTTTCAAGAAGAAGAAGAACAATCAAATTCAATCAAGAGTCTTCTTCTTTCTATTCTCAGGATAACTTCAAGGACAACAGAACTTTATCAGTCAAGAGAAGTTCCTGAAGTAGTTCTGGTCCAGGCATTCTAGGTCATTGAAGGCCTATCACCCTGAAGCAGTTGTCCAGCATTCCTAACCAATTCAAGATCTCAGGGGGAGCAAGATCTGCTACAATCAATCCACAAGTCTTCTCTCTGACTGTTGACGGAGAAGACACTATCACCGTCTCTCTCATTTCTGTACAGGGTTTTAATTCCCTTCAAAATTATTCTGTTTGCAAGTCTCCTTCTAAAAGACTTGAGGGTTTGGTTTTTGAGCACCTTATCAAAAGCTCATTGGTGCCTAGGACACCTAATCAACTCATCCTGCAGTGGATTCCTACCTAGGGTGGTAGAAGAGTGGATGTACCCATATTGGTTGGGGAACCACTATAGCTCCTTGTGTCATCTGGTTGCTTATTTTCTTTTGTTTTCTGGCTGTAGTTTGTGATTTTTTTGTGCTTGCTTTATTTTATTTGCTTCCCTGTTTACTTAGGTATACAACAACAGTTGTAAAAAGTTTTTAGTGAGCATCATACTTTATTCACCCGCCCCCTCTAGAGTATAGCAGATCTAACCTGCACTTTCAATTGGTATTAGAGGGAGGTTGGTTAAAATATCACACCTTAGTGGTTGCACAGGCTAACACCTGAACCCAAAGATCCCTCTAGTTAGATTTGCTTGTTTTAAGTTTATTATTAGATCTACTTCTTCACAGAACATGACCCAAAACAAAGATTATGCTAGCACCAGACCTCTAGTGTGCAATCTATCTAAGTTTGCACTTTGGAAGGCAAGGATTAGATTTACATGGATTATATTGATGAATATATTTTTAATTCTGTTTTGACAGTGTGTCCAAGACCCCCAGAAAATACAAGTACAAGTGCTGTTCCACCACCATCAGGAACAGATGCAGAAATCAAGAAATGGAAAGTGGCAGATGCTAAGGCAATGAATATTTTAGCCCAGACTATGTCTGATGAAATATTTCAAAAAGTAGCTGAATGCAACTGAGCAAAGGATATCTGGGACAAGTTATCTGAGATAGTCTCAGGATCTGCTAATGAGAGAAAAGATAGAAGATCTCATCTCATAACTGAATATGAGAACTTCAAGAAAGGAGAAGCTGAGATAATAGCAGATATGTATAATAGACTCAGTCTCATAGTCAATGAGCTGAAAATATTGGACAAAGAGACCTCATTGACTGAGCTCAATAATAAAATCCTAATGTGCTTCCCAAGCACTTGGGACTCAAGGATCTGGCCAATCAAGGATGCCAGAAGCCTAAATGAGATCACAACTGAAGCTCTCTTGGGCAAGCTCAAGTCTTATGAGCTGCTCATCAAGAATAGAGAAGAAGAGCAGAAGGCTGCTTCACCAGCTAACAGAAAAGAGAAATTAATAGCATTCAAAGCTATTGAAGATCAGCCTGAAGACAAGGTCACAGGCAATGAAGAGCTGCTAAGCCTACTAGCCAAAAGATTTTACAAAATAGCCAGGAAATATTTCAGGAAAAGTTCATCCAGAGCGCATGACAAGCTAAGGTATGACAAATCAAATAACAAAGAGATTATTTGTTTCGGATGCAGGAAACCAGGCCACATGGTGTCTGACTGTAACGCCCCGGATTTTTTTTGATTACGTACGCATGATGGGCGTTACGTTGGCTTTGACTATAGTTTGAGCATGGTTTTTCCCACGGGCTTGCGAGTGGCTATTTTTGTTTGCCGAGTTGCACGATTCCCCAGCAAACCGGAGTCCATATGAGGGACTCGGTGAGGCCTCTTAGGGAATGCTTGCACTTTTTCGCGCCCAGGTAATGTAGCTCAAAATAAGTTGCTGGTTCAGGGAAAAAAAGGGTAAAAAGTGCTTGAGGCAAAAATGGTCTAGGACGTCTCAGAAACATTTTTCACAAAAGGGAAAAATGGTCGTTTTTGTGCGAGAAACGCCCCCTGACACGGGCGTGACCCAGGCCGTGACCTGGGCGTGACCTCCTTGACTCGACGATTTTTCTTGCGTCGAGTTGAGCTCGACGACTGGGGTACACGCCACGTGACACGGCGTGTCACGGGCCGTGTCCCGCTTCGTCGAGTGTCGAGTGTCGATCGTCGAGTATCGAGCGTCGAGTATCGAGTGTCGAGTCGTCGAGAGAGGGGACACGGCCTGTGACATGGGCGTGTCACAGGGCGTGTCAGGCTGGGTCGAGTGTCGACACTTTTTGTCGACGAGGTGTCGAGACACGGGTTACACGCCCTAGGTCACGGGCGTGACCGACCCGTCACGGGCGTGTACCCGACCGTGTACCGTGTGGATAAACGTGGAATTGCCGTATTTCGGCGCCGCTTATGGTACACGCCCTGTGTCACGGGCGTGACACAGGGCATGACCGGCCCGAAAATCGACTTTTTCGAGTTTTTTGTGCCGTTCATTTCCTTGATTCTGCATCGAACGGTTCAGCTCTGTTCTGGATGACATAAGTCCGAAACAGAGATTTGGGTTGCTCATTTTCATCTTCTCTTCATCTTCATCTTCTTATCCTTCATTCCCAAAGAGAAAGCAAGAGAGCAAGGGAGCAAGCACGGCAAGGAAAGAGGAGAGCAGCCGTCGCGGCATCGTTTCGGTTTAGGCAAGCGGTGTTCTCCACCCTTGCCAATCTTCGTTCTTGATTCAATTTTCCATTTTCCTAGCTTTAGATCTTGTGTTGAATTCTTCCTTAAATTGCTCTTTCAATTCCCCTATGCTTAGGTTGTTCTTCTTGATTCAAAGTATGATGCATCCTCTTGTTTGTTCTATGCTAAATTCCCTAGACTAAAGTCAAATTAGCTAATTCCCTATGCTAAAATTCCTTATGCTAAATTCAAAGTAGCTAATTCCTTATGCTAAGTATGTTAAACGACTTTGCTCTCCCATGTTTAGGTTTGTGATTCTTTGCCCTATGCTAGCTTAATTCATGTAGCTAATTTGTCATATTCATGTAACCTATCAAGAGAGGTGATTTTTCCTTTCAAAAACATATGATTGTGTTCCAAATATGTGGTTTATGTACTCATGTTAAGCAAATCCTATCATGTGATTCTATTTTGATACAAAGCGTGTGATTCTTTTTATGTGATGAAGTTCATCATACTATACGTTGGCAATTGGTCGTCATGTGTGAGGACGATGAAAGGAACGTGTGACCTTGGGTTATGGGGCGTTTTGCGAGGCGAATTTGTGAACCATGGCAGGAGCGTTTGTGTGAGAATTTTGCAAGGGGTGGTGTGGTTTCAGCCTGTGGCCACCGGGTTTTGTGTTTTTTGTGGTTAGAGAGACCACTTTGGCCCCGATTTGGGCTGGTTTTGTTTGGTGCGTTCCACTTTAGGGCCGCCACCGATAAGACCCTTGCGAAATTGAACTTAACCGCTGCTTATGCTTCACTTGTCTAGTAGGTTCTTGTCCTATGACTGATGGAATGGGCATGTGTTTTGCCTTTTGCTCCTGCGGGTTGAGCAGGATTTGATGAACTTGTACGCACTTGGTGCGTTTGTCATGGATTGTGGTGCGTTTTCCACTTGTTTTGTTCACTCATGTTACTTGATGAAACCTCTCCGTGGGGTCGGTAAGCCCCTTCGTTATCATATATGACATTTATGCTCTCTTTTTGTATAGCTTGGTTGATTGCTGAGGTATTCTTTCTTGAATGCCTCGGGTGCAGGTTGTAGCCGGTTGAGCGGCTAGGTTGGTTGGTGGCGTTTCCTGGGAACTAGCCGAGCATTTATAGCGAGGTAGTTCTTCTTTTTGTTGTACAGACATACATGTGCCCCAATGGGTTCGTGTCAGCTTGTTGGCGCCCATTGGTGGTTTTCTTTTGTGTAAATATGAACTAGACTGCTAATGTACCTCATTTGGATGGAATGATATGTACCTGCTTTTGGGATGGTTTTCTAGTAGGTTGCATTAGCTATTTTGACTAATGATATGTACTATTGTATATCATGCATACATGTTTTGTTTAACTCACACATACTTTTCAAATGACGTAAACAAAGAGGAGTTCTTATAGTAGTATCACTCTAGACTGCATATAGGAGCTCATCATAAATAAACAAAGTATTTCCGCCGCGTACAAAGAAAATTTTACTATCTAAGGCCGAGGGATACGGCCATTTTATCCAAAAGTTTTCCTGCATGGAACTATTGAATTTCAACTTGTAAAGTCAACGTCAAGAGTTGCCTGAGCGTGTGCAGTTATCCCCTACACGACGTGGCATCATAACCCGTAGTTTCTCTTGCTCTGATATGATATGCTCGTTGAGGAAATGCGGGTTGTGACAGTTGGTATCAGAGGGAGGTTTGCTTGACATTTGGTCGGGTAAACGTTCTCTTTGATGAACTATGGCTCCGTTCGAAGCGTTATATGGGCGACGATGTCGGACCCCACTCTTTTGGCCTGAGGTGGGTGAGCGGCCTTTGTTGGGTCCAGAGGCGCTCGAGGATATGGAAGTTGCAGTACGACTTATTCGGGAGAAGCTCCGAATCGCCCAAGAGCGCTATGAAAAGTATGCCAACCGACGAAGGTCGGAATTAGCGTTTGCGGTGGGGGATTCTGTTTACTTGAAAGTTTCCCCAATGGTTGGGATTAAACGGTTTGGGAAAGAGCGCAAATTAGACCCAAGATTTGTGGGTCCCTTCACGATTCTTGCGCGAGTTGGAGCATCCGCTTACAAACTGGAATTACCCGTGAACTTTCCTGGTGTTCACAATGTGTTTCATGTTAGCCAACTTCGCAAGTGTGTGCGGAATGACAAGCAAGTGTTGGACGTTGTGCCGCAATTAGCGCCCAACCTTTCTTATGAGGAGATGCCCATCCGGATATTGGACTCCCAAGATCGCGTGTTGCGGAAAAAGAAGATTCCTATGGTAAAGGTGCTATGGAAAAATCAGGATGTGGAAAGCGCGACGTGGGAACTCGAATCAACAATGAGGGCGGCTCATCCTCATTTGTTCCCGTAGATAAGCTGGTATGTGACTTGGTGTTTGATTGCATTCATGGTTTTAATTGGTTTTGTGAAAGTTTTGAGGCAAAACTTTTTGTTAGGGGGAGTGATTGTAACGCCCCGGATTTTTTTTGATTACGTACGCATGATGGGCATTACGTTGGCTTTGACTATAGTTTGAGCATGGTTTATCCCGCGGGCTTGCGAGTGGCTGTTTTTGTTTGCCGAGTTGCACGATTCCCCAGCAAACCGGAGTCCATATGAGGGACTCGGTGAGGCCTCTTAGGGAATGCTTGCACTTTTTCGCGCCCGGGTAATGTAGCTCAAAATAAGTTGCTGGTTCAGGAAAAAAAGGGTAAAAAGTGCTTGAGGCAAAAATGGTCTGGGACGTCTCAGAAACATTTTTCACAAAAGGGAAAAATGGTCGTTTTTGTGCGAGACACGCCCCCTGACACGGGCGTGACCCAGGCCGTGACCTGGGCGTGACCTCCTTGACTCGACGATTTTTCTTGCGTCGAGTTGAGCTCGACGACTGGGGTACACGCCCCGTGACACGGGCGTGTCACGGGCCGTGTCCCGCTTCGTCGAGTGTCGAGTGTCGATCGTCGAGTATCGAGCGTCGAGTATCGAGTGTTGAGTCGTCGAGAAAGGGGACACGCCCTGTGACACGGGCGTGTCACAGGGCGTGTCAGGCTGGGTCGAGTGTCGACACTTTTTGTCGACGAGGTGTCGAGACACGGGTTACACGCCCTAGGTCACGGGCGTGACCGACCCATCACGGGCGTGTACCCGGCCGTGTACCGTGTGGATAAACGTGGAATTCCCGCCTTTCGGCGCCGCTTATGGTACACGCCCTGTGTCACGGGCGTGACACAGGGCGTGACCGGCCCGAAAATCAACTTTTTCCAGTTTTTTTGTGCCGTTCATTTCCTTGATTCTGCATCGAACGGTTCAGCTCTGTTCTGGATGACATAAGTACGAAACAGAGATTTGGGTTGCTCATTTTCATCTTCTCTTCATCTTCATCTTCTTCTCCTTCATTCCCAAAGAGAAAGCAAGAGAGCAAGGGAGCAAGCAAGGCAAGGAAAGAGGAGAGCAGCCGTCGCGGCATCGTTTCGGTTCAGGCAAGCGGTGTTCTCCACCCTTGCCAATCTTCGTTCTTGATTCAATTTTCCATTTTCCTAGCTTTAGATCTTGTGTTAAATTCTTCCTTAAATTGCTCTTTCAATTCCCCTATGCTTAGGTTGTTCTTCTTGATTCAAAGTATGATGCATCCTCTTGTTTGTTCTATGCTAAATTCCCTAGACTAAAGTCAAATTAGCTAATTCTCTATGCTAAAATTCCTTATGCTAAATTCAAAGTAGCTAATTCCTTATGCTAAGTATGCTAAACGACTTTGCTCTCCCATGTTTAGGTTTGTGATTCCTTTGCCCTATGCTAGCTTAATTCATGTAGCTAATTTGTCATATTCATGTAACCTATCAAGAGAGGTGATTTTTCCTTTCAAAAACATATGATTGTGTTCCAAATATGTGGTTTATGTACTCATGTTAAGCAAATCCTACCATGTGATTCTACTGTCACAACCCGCATTTCCTCAACGAGCATATCGTATCAGAGCAAGAGGAACTACGGGTTATGATGCCACATCGTGCAGGGGATAACTGCACACGCTCAGGCAACTCTTGATGCTGACTTTACAAGTTGAAATTCAATAGTTCCATGCAGGAAAACTTTTGGATAAAATGGCCGTATCCCTTGACCTTAGATAGTAAAATTTTCTTTGTACGCGGCGGAAATACTTTGTTTATTTATGATGAGCTCCTATATGCAGTCTAGAGTGATACTACTATAAGAACTCCTCTTTGTTTACGTCATTTGAAAAGTATGTGTGAGTTAAACAAAACATGTATGCATGATATACAATAGTACATATCATTAGTCAAAATAGCTAATGCAACCTACTAGAAAACCATCCCAAAAGCAGGTACATATCATTCCATCCAAATGAGGTACATTAGCAGTCTAGTTCATATTTACGCAAAAGAAAACCACCAATGGGCGCCAACAAGCTGACACGAATCCATTGGGGCACATGTATGTCTGTACAACAAAAAGAAGAACTACCTCGCTATGAATGCTCGGCTAGTTCGCAGGAAACGCCACCAACCAACCTAGTCGATCAACCGGCTACAACCTGCACCTGAGGCATTCAAGAAAGAATACCTCAGCAATTGATTGGCCCGCGAACAGACTCTTACTGTGGTTGGTTCGGTGAGTCGATCGCCGCGGGCTTGCTAGGGTAGGCAAGTGCACCTATCGCAAGTAGTACTCGATATTCGGGAGAATACCGAGGTCGTATTATTCCCGGGAACGGGTTGATTACCCCTACTCCTCCGAAAACACTATTATTTTACCGAAATAGAAGTTGAGGGTTTAAGTAAAATAAGAACGAAAATAGATTTTAAGAAAGTAGTCGATGAAGAGATAACTCCCGGTATCGAATTGCGTTAGGATTAAAAATAGATTTGAATAACTAGATATCTAAAGTTTCAATTTAATTAATGCGGAAAACTTGGCCGTGGAGGTTCAAAATAATGAGCTCACCTATCTCTAGGAATATCGCTCACCTAGACATTAAGGCTATTCGACCGGGCTCTCGTCCGACGAAGGATTCCCCTTAATGCCCGCAGTACGCTAAGAACCCCGCTATTGGGTGGGGAACCCAATCCGGTAGAGTTAGCGCGCCTCCTCTCTCGAGGGTTAGTGCGGAACTCTATCTACCCAGGGGTGATCTGTCCATATGCACGGCCTCTCGGCTAGCTAGCGTATGGATAACGGAAATAGAGCCCACACATCGATATGTGGGTCTACGCGTCGTTAACCCGGGGTAAACCTTAAGTTTTTAATTAAATTGAAAAATTAGACATTTGGTTATTTAAAACATTTTAGATCCCAAAGCTCTTCGATACCGAGGGCTAAAAGAAATTAGCCACTCATCGAATGGGGAAAGCTTGTATGTTTGGGTATGCGAGCGTCCTAAACTATTCGCTGAAAGAAAGTTATAAAGAAAATAAGAAAACAAAACAAAATAACCTAATTTTAGAAAAGTTATTACAAATAAACACACCCGCACTCATTCAAACATATAACAAAAGGAAGAAATAAAACTAATTTACACATAAGAGAAAATTGCATAATTGACATTTGCAGGTCCCACTCAAACGAGTGGGGCGGGAAATAAAAGCTGAAAAGTGCATAATTGAAATTTGCAAGTCCCACTCAAACGAGTGGGGGCGAAAAAAATTAAGCTGAAAATTGCAAGTCCTACTCAAACGAGTAGGACTGAAATGAAAGCGAGTCCTACTCAAACGAGTAGGAGAAAATAAATGCGATTACAGGGCTTTCTTAAATATTTACATCAAAATACAGTCTGACCATTTAACTCCTAGCGAGTAGGCGGAAAATCAAATCCAGCCATTTAACTCAAGTGAGTAGGCGGAAAAAATAAAGATTGAAAATTACAAGTCCTACTCAAACGAGTAGGACTGAAAATACAGACCGGCCATTTAACTCAAGTGAGTAGGCGGAAAAATAAAACAACACACGCACTCTACTTGAATAAAATCCAGCCAATTAACTCAAATGAGTAGGCGGAAAAATAAAAACAACACACGCACTCTACTTGAAAGTAACTACTCACGCACTCGACATAAATAAACACACACACTCACACTTGCATAATTTAACTTAGGAGCTGAAAAATATCTCATACACGCACACACTCGTGCTAAAATAATTGCAAAAATCAACGTTATCGAAAAATTAAAATGACTGCATTTCTACCGCTGGAATGCAGTAGAAATGCATAAAAAGGCAAAATAAAATTGTTTGAGCAAAAAGTTTTCAAATTAAAGTGAGAAGGGCAAGTGCCCGAAAAATTAAAACGTTTACATTTTTACCGTTAGATTTTGATAGAAATGCTTAAAAAGTGAAAATAACAATTGTTCGAGCGAAAATATTTTTTTTGTAACTACTTAAAATGAAAGTTGATGAAAAATAAAAATAACAATTTATACATTACTATAGCCTTGTAAAATGATTTAAAAAGAGGGAGTAAGCTAAAAAGAAGCAATAGTTTTATAGTTAGAACAAAGTAAAAGCTAAGTTAAGAGGAATGAAAACTACCTTTTTTATTGTTTTACAAGTTCAAAAAAAAAGCAGTTTTGAAGCATGAAATCCTAAGTCTAACCAAATTTAAAGAGTTAGAGAATGAAAACGGCCATAATAACGGCTATAAATTTTGTTATAATTGAAAAGAAAACATGAACATTTGCGTTTTAAAACATAATTTTTGCAATTTTAAGCTCATACACACACACGCGCATAATGAAAGTAAAAAATTAAAGTATATAAGATTGATGAAAAGGAGGCTATTTGGAGAAATTTCAAAGCATGTAGGATGAAATAATAGCGATTTTTATTACAAAAGAAAGGGATTACAAGAGTTCAAACATACAAACTTAAAAAGGAGAGGGAGGGGGAATCCTTACATAGCACTAAAGCGACTCCAACAGCAGCCCTAATACATCAAAATGGTTCGGATTTTGGGAACCCTTAACTCATACAGCAGCTGCCTTTTTATAGGCAAAAATTTCCAAGTACACGCCCTCCGACACGGACAGGCGTGTGCGGGGGGCGTGTCAGCACTATTTACCGCGGGATTCGGCGACCTGACGGATTTGACGGCGATTTGACTTTCCGGCCGAAAACGCGGCGGTCACGGTCGTCCCCGGGTCACGGGCGTGACGGTGGGCGTGTCATTCGGCGCTTTAAGGCGATGTTGACTTCGGGATTCGCCGGCGCCAGTTTGTCGGGGCGGACACGGGCGTGGCGCATATCGGACACGGGCGTGTCCCTCTTGGGTTCGACGAACGTTGAGCGCGGAACATTGACCAGGCTGTCACGGGGCGTGTCGGGCTGCCACGGGCGTGTCGCACATCAGACACGGGCGTGGCCCTCTTGGGTCGACGAACATTGAGTTGAAATCGTCGAGCGGGATGGACACGGCTTGGTCACGCCCCGTGTCGGATTGACACGGGCGTGTCGAATTATGGAACACGGGCGTGTCAGGCTTTCCTCTTCAAAATTGGCCTCATTTCGGGTTTTTGAGCTGTCACGCCCTGGTCACGGGCGTGACCAACATGTCACGGGCGTGACATGTCATTTTTGCAAATTTTGACTTTTTTTCCTGAAAAATAAAATAAAGCAAGTTAGTATAATATTTACAAAAATAGGAGCATTTTATTGAATAAAAACAAGTAGAAATGACAAAAATTAAATAAAACGACTTAAGTAATGTACATAAAATTAGGTATATTTACAACTCATCAAATACCCCCATACTTAAGCTTTTGCTATTCCAGAGCAAAAGTTTGATATGAACTTATAAGGAATAAAAAAAAACTCTAAGTTTAGCTACCGCTTAATCAATTATAAGAGAGATCTAAATAAATAAACGGGGCGTAAGAGTTGAGTCCTAAAATTATGAAGATGATTTAAATAGCGCAAAAGTTTCGGCCAAAAGACTTCTTGATATAATCAAATAGAAAGCAATAATTGTAAAGGTTAGATTAACAAGAATAGTTTGGAATTATATGAACTTTTAGCCTATAGGAGTTTTACTGGAAATAATGCAATTTACAAATTATGCTCTCAAAACGATTTTTGAATTAAATCTAGAATCATGAAATTGGCAATGATGTTGGTTAATGAAGAGGTTTTTGATGTTTGAGGCGAGGTAATTTTTCTCGAACCTCCATGTTTTTTTTTTGGATTATTAGGAAAACGAAATCTTATTTTCCTAATATCGATTTTTTTTTCAACTTCAAAATAAATGTTAACCCAATGTATATGTGTAGGAGTAATGAATTTTATCCTCTTACTCCATAGCATATAATCTTTTAATCTATTGGGTGCCTATGTTTACGGAACGAAATCTTATTCCCATTGACATAGGATCTTTTAAGGATAACAATTTTATCATGCCAAGTCAGTCATGATAAGGACGGTGAGAAAAGAAAACTAGATTTTTTTATTAAAAAACAATTTTGAGAGCAACCTTAATAAATTGTAAGTTCCAAGTTTTCAGAAAGCTAAAAGTAAACATAATTGAATCCTATAATCGTTATTTTCTAACATAATACACGTGCTCCTATTAATGAAAAATTAGAAGTAGTGCCTAAAACGAGTTCGCTATTTTTAACAAAGCATAATGAATTCTTTAAAACTTAACCCGAATATTTAAATTTTTCAATCAATAATTAACAAACGAATAACAAATAAAGAATTAATAAAATTCACATATAAATAAATTCAAAGCAAAATTTTTGGATAGCAAGAAAATTAAGGATGGTATATTTGATTTATTTGTTTCAAAATATTTTTTTTTTGTTTTAGAGTTTTTTTGTTTTAATAATTTTTTTTTGTGATTAGTGAACTTATTATCTTTTTTAGATTTTTAAGGTTTTGCGGAAAGTGGGAGAAAAAGAGATGGTATGAGAGAGAATAGGAATGGGTAGAGAGAAGATTATTTACAAAAAATATTTACACAGATTTTTACAAAATGAAACTAAACATGTTTTTGGAATTTTGGTTTTATGAATTTTTTTGGAGTTTTTGTTTTATAATAATTTTTTTTTGAATTTTTTTTTTTTTGGAGTTTTTTTTGTTTTATAATTTTTTTTTTTGATTTTTTTTTTTTTTTTGTGTTTTACAATTTTTTTTTTTGGGATTTTTGCTTTTAAAAAGACAAAAACATTTTAAAGACAGAAAAAAAAACTTAGGTTTTTGGGATTTTGTTTTCATTTTCAAAAAAATTTTTTTTTTTTTTTGAAGTTTTTGTTATTTTTATAGTTTACTTTTTTATGTTTAAAGCGCAGAAAATAGAAAGACAGTGCAGAAAATAGAAATATGAAAAAGAAAGCGAGAAAACACCCCCATACTTAAGTCCAACATTGCCCCCAATGTTGTAACGTAAGTATGCGGAACAAAACAGGGAAGATAATATATACAAAGAAAAGAAAGAAATGGGGGGGGGGTAGAAGCTTCCCTGAGAGGAGGTGGGGGAGGCGCAGTTTAGGAACCCTGCATTAGGAAGAAAAATAGCAAAGAAAAAGGTAAAGAGATAGCGAAAAAGATAAACATGGGGTGCCTCCCAGGAGCGCTTTGTTTATAGTCGCGTAGCTTGACTATGTTGGCGGTTTATATATCTAGGAGGGTTATGGATTCGAAATTACCGTCCACAGGATCGCCTGCTATGTATAATTTTAAGCGATGACCGTTCACTTTAAACGAGCCTTTATCCGGGTGGGAGACGAGTACGGTCCCATAAGGCCAAACCTCTTCAACTTTGAAGGGGCCGGACCAACGTGATCTAAGTTTCCCGGGGAAAAGTCTAAGTCGTGAGTTATAAAGAAGGACAAGATCGCCCGGAGAAAACGTTTTTGGGGGCTTGAGTTTTCGGTCGTGATAGAACTTAGAACGCTCCTTATAGAACTTATTGCTCTCGTAAGCGTTGGCACGCCATTCATCGAGCTCGTTTAGTTGCAGTTTTCTATTTTGGGCGGCTAAGTTAGCGTCGAGATTTAAAAGTTTTAAAGCCCAAAGTGCGCGATGTTCTAATTCTACGGGTAGATGACACGCTTTGTCATACACTAATCGATATGGCGTACAACCAATTGCGGTTTTGTATGCGGTACGATAAGCCCACAACGCATCGTCGAGCTTGATGGACCAATCTTTCCTATTAAGTGAAACGGTTTTCTCTAATATGCGCTTTATCTCCCGATTTACTACCTCTACTTGGCCACTAGTTTGCGGGTGGTAGGGGGTGGCAAGTTTGTGCGTGACGCCGTATCTAGCTAACGTCTTAGCCATCTGGGTGTTGCAGAAATGCGTCCCCCTATCACTTACAATAGCGCGCGGAGTGCCGAAGCGAGAAAATAGCTTTTTAAGAAATGTAACGACGACTCGCGCATCGTTGGTGGGGAGAGCTTGCGCTTCCGCCCATCTCGATACGTAGTCGACTGCTACTAAAATATACATATTTTTGAAAGACGGAGGTAGGGGGCCAACAAAATCTATGCCCCATAAATCGAAGACTTCGCATTCTAAAAACATGTTTTGGGGCATCTCGTCGCGACGAGAGATGTTAACCGACCGCTGACAGCTATCGCATGCGCGCACAAAATTGTGAGCGTCTTTGAATAGAGTGGGCCAAAAGAAGCCCGCCTCTAGCGCCTTCCGCGCGGTCCGGTTAGCTTGATAATGCCCACCAGCCGGACCCTCGTGGCAGTGCCTAAGGATTTGCGTGCACTCCACACCCGCGACACATCTTCGGACTGCTTGGTCCGCGCAGAGACGAAAAAGGAAAGGGTCCTCCCAAAAGAAATATTTCAAGTCAGAAAAGAATTTCTTCTTTTGCTGGCTTGAAAAGTCTTTTGGAAGTACCCTCACAACTAAATAGTTTGCAAAATCTGCGAACCAAGGCGGGGAAGAAGAACTAGTAGTTATGGCTAGGAGGCGTTCCTCGGGAATCTATCATTTATGTCAGATTCGACGAGCGCTTCCGCAGTGGGATTTTCTAAGCGGGAGAGGTGATCGGCGGCTAAATTTTCCGCGCCCCTCTTATCCCGGATCTCTAAATCGAACTCCTGCAAGAGGAGGATCCATCGAAGAAGGCGGGGTTTGGCGTCCGTTTTTGCTAACAAATATTTAAGGCGGAATGGTCGGTAAATACGATAACTTTGGATAACGTTATGTACGAGCGAAACTTATCAAAAGCAAATACGACGGCTAAAAGTTCCTTTTCCGTTGTCGTATAATTTCCTTGTGCGGAAGTGAGGGTCTTGCTAGCGTAGTAAATAGGATGAAAATATTTGTTTATACGTTGGCCAAGAACGGCTCCTACAGCAATATCACTAGCGTCGCACATAATCTCGAACGGAAGGGTCCAATCGGGCGCCACTAAAATAGGTGAATTGATAAGTTTTTGTTTTATGAAATTAAATGCAGACTCGCATTCGTTATCAAAGACAAAATTTGATTCCTTTTCCAAGAGGCGAGTAAGCGGCTTTGTTATTTTTGAAAAATCTTGAATAAAACGCCTATAAAAGCCCGCGTGCCCTAAGAAACTCCTAATAGATTTAACGTTGGAAGGCGGGGGAAGTTTTTCTATAATTTCAACTTTGGCCTTATCGACCTCCATCCCCTTAGACGAAATCATATGGCCGAGAACCAAACCTTCTCGAACCATAAAGTTACATTTTTCCCAATTTAAAACAAGATGCGTGTCCTCGCATCGCTGAAGGACACGGTCTAAATTATGAAGACAGGACGGGAAAGAGCTTCCGAAAACAGAGAAGTCATCCATAAAGACTTCCATAATGTCTCCTACCAGCTCGCCAAAGATCGCTAGCATACATCTTTGAAATGTAGCAGGCGCGTTGCAAAGGCCAAATGGCATTCTTCGATATGCGAAGGTACCAAACGGGCAGGTAAAAGTTGTTTTCTCTTGGTCATCGGGGAAATGGGGATTTGGAAAAACCCCGATAATCCATCGAGAAAACAAAAATACGGATGACCGGACAAACGCTCTAAAATTTGGTCTAAAAATGGTAGTGGGAAATGATCCTTACGGGTGGCGTCATTTAGTTTTCTATAATCGATGCACACCCGCCAACCCGTAACAGTACGAGTTGGGACGAGTTCATTGTGCTCATTCTCCACTACGGTAAGACCGCCCTTTTTGGGCACCACGTGAATGGGACTAACCCACGTACTATCCGATATGGGATAAATAATCCCCGCATCTAATAATTTAATAATTTCGGCCTTAACGACGTCTTTCATGTTTGGGTTAAGACGTCGCTGCGGCTGAATAGTTTTGCGGCAATTATCTAGAAGAAAAATCTTATGGGTGCAGAAAGACGGGTTAATCCCTTTGAGATCAGAAATTTGCCAAGCAATTGCGTGGCGATGTTTAAGCAAAACTCCCAATAAATCGGAAGTCTCCGATTCGCTCAAATGCGAAGAAATGATAACAGGGAGTGTATCATCTTTCCCCAAAAAGGCGTATTTGAGTGAATCGGGTAGGGGTTTGAGTTCAAGGCAGGGCGGTTCTTCTAACGAGGTTTTAATTCCTATGTCTTTCGTAACAATTGGTTCGAAAGGCAAGTCTATAGACGTATCCTCGTCGCAGTTAAAATTTTCGAGCGCAAAAAGATCGTCGTTTAAAAACGTAGACTCAAAAATAGGGGAAGAACAATCTCCGAGATATGTGTCTAAATTATAACAAAAGTCATCGCTCGATGACGAGTCTCCTATGGAGGGATTAATAGAGAAAGTAACTTCGTCATCTCCTACCCGAAGGAGGAGACGACCGTTACTGACATCAATTAATGCGCGGGAGGTGGCGAGAAAAGGGCGACCGAGTATAATTGGTACATCAGTGTCCTCCTCGATGTCCAAGATGACGAAGTCTACCGGAAAGATAAACTTATCAACTCGGACAAGTACGTCCTCCACTACCCCGACGGGAAACTTAACCGAGCGATCCGCTAGTTGGATTCGCATTTTAGTAGGGCCGGAGTGCCCAAACCTAATTTTTGAAAGAGCGAGAACGGCATCAAATTAATGCTCGCGCCTAAATCTGCAAGAGCGTATTTTACTAATATATTGCCAAAAAGGCACGGGATGGAGAACCGTCCCGGGTCATTTCTTTTTAGGGCAATTTATTAGTAAGAGCCGCTGAGCAGTCAGCATTAAGAGAAATATGCGAAATATGTTCTAATTTTTGTTTATTGGAAAGAAGTTGTTTTAGGTATTTCGCATATTTAGGCATCTGAGAGAGTGCCTCGCAGAAGGGAACATTAATATGAATTTGTTTTAATAATAAAATAAATTTTTCAAATTGCGCGTCCTTACGCTCACTATTAAGTTTATGCGGATACGGCAAGGGCGTTTTAATAATTTTTTCATTTAAAATTTGTAAAGGCGGCGAAATCAAGAAGGGGGAAGAGGGTCGGAGGTGAAATATGTACCTGAGGATCGGTCCGTTTTGGATCGATCACCTCCTTTCCGCTACGGAGGGTTATAGCGTTGATATTTTCCCGCGGATTGGGCTCCGTGTTTCCCGGCAGTGCCCCGAGCGCGCGCTCGGACATCATTCGCGCTAGCTGTCCAACCTGGAGTTCTAAGTTTTTTAGCGATCCGTGATGTTCCGGATATTTGACTCGTTGGATGCTATATATTTAGAAAAATTATCCTCCATCGGGGAGGGTTTTGGAAGAGGGGGAGGCGGCAGAAATCCAGGCGCGAAAGAATTGGGGGGGCGCTGCGCATTATTCGGATTGCTCCATGAGAAGTTGGGGTGGTTTCTCCAACCCGGATTATAGTTATTGCTATAAGGGTTGTTATTGGGGTTGAAGGAAGGTCGCCCAGCATTTCCCACGTAGTCTACGAATTCATTTGCTACGCCGGCATTAGGGGGAATCGCCCAAGGAGGAGTGGTGGAGGCAGCAGACATCTCCGCCACCTGCTTTGTCAGCCTTTCAACTTGAAGGGCTAAGTGGGCAGTGGCATCCACTTCGAAGAGGCCGGCCGCCTGCTTGGGACGTCCCCGAGGGACGTTCCATTGGTAGGCGTTCATAGCCATCTCTTCAATAAGAGCTTGGGCAGCCTCGGGGGTCTTATTATTCAAGGTACCCCCGGCAGCCGCGTCAATCATTTGACGCGTCTGATAATTAAGCCCATTGTAGAAGATTTGGACCTGCAACCACGCAGGCAGCGCGTGGTGCGGACACTTGCGGAGGAATTCCTTAAAGCGCTCCCAAGTCTCAAAAAGAGACTCAGAATCGTTCTGCACGAACGAAGAAATGTCCGCCCGTAACTTTGCAGTTTTGGCGGGCGGAAAATACTTCGTTAAGAACCGCTCCGCAAGCTCGGCCCAGGTGGTGATACATCCTCGTGGGAGGGAATTCAACCACGCCTTAGCTTTGGATCTGAGGGAGAATGGAAAAAGGCGCAAACGAATGGCGTCATCAGTGACGCCATTAATCTTAAAAGTGTCGCAAATCTCCAAAAAACTAGACAAATGAACGTTCGGGTCCTCATCCGGCTGTCCATCGAACTGCACGGCATTTTGGATCATTTGGATAACGCTCGATTTGATCTCAAAATTATTGTTCGCCACCGTCGGGCGGACAATACTGGACCCAGTATCGTCCAAATTTGGCCGGGCGTAATATGACATTGTACGCTCAAGGGCCGCGTTCGGATTGGGGTCGGCCATAGGAACGACAGAGGGTTCTCCGATGGATTCTGCGGGATCCAAAGAGGGATTTCGGCGTTGAGACCGAATACGCGCAAGAGAGCGTTCGATCTCAGGATCGAAATCCAAATTGTCGGACTCCGAAGGCTGTCCACGGGTCATACACCCGAATGAAAAGTAGAAAAATTAACTCTCTTTTTTTTTTCGGATTTTGAAGAAAAGTTTTTTAAGTTTTTTTTTTAGTTTTTAGAAATAAAAGTAAAAGTAATAGAGTTCGGATTCGGAATAACAACTCAAAGAGAATTTCCCCGGCAACGGCGCCAAAAACTTGATTGGCCCGCGAACAGACTCTTACTGTGGTTGGTTCGGTGAGTCGATCGCCGCGGGCTTGCTAGGATAGGCAAGTGCACCTATCGCAAGTAGTACTCGATATTCGGGAGAATACCGAGGTCGTATTATTCCCGAGAACGGGTTGATTACCCCTACTCCTCCGAAAACACTATTATTTTACCGAAATAGAAGTTGAGGGTTTAAGTAAAATAAGAACGAAAATAGATTTTAAGAAAGTAGTCGATGAAGAGATAACTCCCGGTATCGAATTGCGTTAGGATTAAAAATAGATTTGAATAACTAGATATCTAAAGTTTCAATTTAATTAATGCGGAAACTTGGCCGTGGAGGTTCAAAATAATGAGCTCACCTATCTCTAGGAATATCGCTCACCTAGACATTAAGGCTATTCGACCGGGCTCTCGTCCGACGAAGGATTCCCCTTAATGCCCGCAGTACGCTAAGAACCCCGCTATTGGGTGGGGAACCCGATCCGGTAGAGTTAGCGCGCCTCCTCTCTCGAGGGTTAGTGCGGAACTCTATCTACCCAGGGGTGATCTGTCCATATGCACGGCCTCTCGGCTAGCTAGCGTATGGATAACGGAAATAGAGCCCACACATCGATATGTGGGTCTACGCGTCGTTAACCCGGGGTAAACCTTAAGTTTTTAATTAAATTGAAAAATTAGACATTTGGTTATTTAAAACATTTTAGATCCCAAAGCTCTTCGATACCGAGGGCTAAAAGAAATTAGCCACTCATCGGAATGGGGAAAGCTTGTATGTTTGGGTATGCGAGCGTCCTAAACTATTCGCTGAAAGGTTATAAAGAAAATAAGAAAACAAAACAAAATAACCTAATTTTAGAAAAGTTATTACAAATAAACACACCCGCACTCATTCAAACATATAACAAAAGGAAGAAATAAAACTAATTTACACATAAGAGAAAATTGCATAATTGACATTTGCAGGTCCCACTCAAACGAGTGGGGGCGGGAAATAAAAGCTGAAAAGTGCATAATTGAAATTTGCAAGTCCCACTCAAACGAGTGGGGGCGAAAAATTAAAGCTGAAAATTGCAAGTCCTACTCAAACGAGTAGGACTGAAATGAAAGCGAGTCCTACTCAAACGAGTAGGAGAAAATAAATGCGATTACAGGGCCTTCTTAAATATTTACATCAAAATACAGTCCGACCATTTAACTCCTAGCGAGTAGGCGGAAAATCAAATCCAGCCATTTAACTCAAGTGAGTAGGCGGAAAAAAATAAAGATTGAAAATTACAAGTCCTACTCAAACGAGTAGGACTGAAAATACAGACCGGCCATTTAACTCAAGTGAGTAGGCGGAAAAATAAAACAACACACGCACTCTACTTGAATAAAATCCAGCCAATTAACTCAAATGAGTAGGCGGAAAAATAAAAACAACACACGCACTCTACTTGAAAGTAACTACTCACGCACTCGACATAAATAAACACACACACTCACACTTGCATAATTTAACTTAGGAGCTGAAAAATATCTCATACACGCACACACTCGTGCTAAAATAATTGCAAAAATCAACGTTATCGAAAAATTAAAATGACTGCATTTCTACCGCTGGAATGCAGTAGAAATGCATAAAAAGGCAAAATAAAAATTGTTTGAGCAAAAAGTTTTCAAATTAAAGTGAGAAGGGCAAGTGCCCGAAAAATTAAAACGTTTACATTTTTACCGTTAGATTTTGATAGAAATGCTTAAAAAGTGAAAATAACAATTGTTCGAGCGAAAATATTTTTTTTGTAACTACTTAAAATGAAAGTTGATGAAAAATAAAAATAACAATTTATACATTACTATAGCCTTGTAAAATGATTTAAAAAGAGGGAGTAAGCTAAAAAGAAGCAATAGTTTTATAGTTAGAACAAAGTAAAAGCTAAGTTAAGAGGAATGAAAACTACCTTTTTTATTGTTTTACAAGTTCAAAAAAAAAAGCATTTTGAAGCATGAAAATCCTAAGTCTAACCAAATTTAAAGAGTTAGAGAATGAAAACGGCCATAATAACGGCTATAAATTTTGTTATAATTGAAAAGAAAACATGAACATTTGCGTTTTAAAACATAACTTTTGCAATTTTAAGCTCATACACACACACACGCATAATGAAAGTAAAAAATTAAAGTATATAAGATTGATGAAAAGGAGGCTATTTGGAGAAATTTCAAAGCATGTAGGATGAAATAATAGCGATTTTTATTACAAAAGAAAGGGATTACAAGAGTTCAAACATACAAACTTAAAAAGGAGAGGGAGGGGGGATCCTTACATAGCACTAAAGCGACTCCAACAGCAGCCCTAATACATCAAAATGGTTCGGATTTTGGGAACCCTTAACTCATACAGCAGCTGCCTTTTTATAGGCAAAAATTTCCAAGTACACGCCCTCCGACACGGGCGTGTCGGGGGGCGTGTCAGCACTATTTACCGCGGGATTCGGCGACCTGACGGATTTGACGGCGATTTGACTTTCCGGCCGAAAACGCGGCGGTCACGCCCCCGGGTCACGGGCGTGACGGTGGGCGTGTCATTCGGCGCTTTAAGGCGATGTTGACTTCGGGATTCGCCGGTGCCAGTTTGTCGGGGCGGACACGGGCGTGGCGCATATCGGACACGGGCGTGTCCCTCTTGGGTTCGACGAACGTTGAGCGCGGAACATTGACCAGGCTGTCACGGGGCGTGTCGGGCTGCCACGGGCGTGTCGCACATCAGACACGGGCGTGGCCCTCTTGGGTCGACGAACATTGAGTTGAAATCGTCGAGCGGGATGGACACGGCTTGGTCACGCCCCGTGTCGGATTGACACGGGCGTGTCGAATTATGGAACACGGGCGTGTCAGGCTTTCCTCTTCAAAATTGGCCTCATTTCGGGTTTTTGAGCTGTCACGCCCTGGTCACGGGCGTGTCCAACATGTCACGGGCGTGACATGTCATTTTTGCAGATTTTGACTTTTTTTCCTGAAAAATAAAATAAAGCAAGTTAGTATAATATTTACAAAAATAGGAGCATTTTATTGAATAAAAACAAGTAGAAATGACAAAAATTAAATAAAACGACTTAAGTAATGTACATAAAATTAGGTATATTTACAACTCATCAGCAATCAACCAAGCTATACAAAAAGAGAGCATAAATTTCATATATGATAACGAAGGGGCTTACCGACCCCACAGAGAGGTTTCATCAAGTAACATGAGTGAACAAAACAAGTGGAAAACGCACCACAATCCATGCCAAACGCACCAAGTGCGTACAAGTTCATCAAATTTGATGAAGTTCATCATACTATACGTTGGCAATTGGCCGTCATGTGTGAGGACGATGAAAGGAACGTGTGACCTTGGGTTATGGGGCGTTTTGCAAGGCGAATTTGTGAACCATGGCAGGAGCGTTTGTGTGAGAATTTTGCAAGGGGTGGTGTGGTTTCAGCCTGTGGCCACCGGGTTTTGTGTTTTTTTGTGGTTATAGAGACCACTTTGGCCCCGATTTGGGCTGGTTTTGTTTGGTGCGTTCCACTTTAGGTCCGCCACCGATAAGACTGATGTGCCCGCGAACAGACTCTTACTGTGGTTGGTTCGATGAGTCGATCGCCGCGGGCTTGCTCGGGTAGGCAAGTGCACCTATCGCAAGTAGTACTCGATATTCGGGGGAATACCGAGGTCGTATTGTTCTCGGGGTCGCGTTGACTATTCTTACTCCTCCGGGAGGACTATTATTTTACTGAAAATAACGTGGATTTTTTTTACTTAATAAAAAGGCGGAAAAGCAAAGGAGCGAAAAAACGATTTAGAGAATATTCGATGAAGGGTTAACGCTCGGCATCGAATCGGATTAAGACTAAAATAATTTTTAATAATAAAAAGACTTAATTTTCAAATAAATAATAAGGCAACTTGGCCGTGGAGGTTCCACAAATGTGAGCTCACCTAGCTATAGGGATATCGCTCACCTAAACGTTAAGACTATTCGACCGAACGTTAGTCCGACGAAGGATTCCTCTTAACGCCCGCTTTACGCTAAGAACCCCGCTATTGGGTGGGGGACCCAATCCGGTAGAATTACGCGTGTCCTCTCTCGAGGGGGCGCACACAACTCTATTTACCCAGGGGTGATCGGTCCATATGCACGGCCTCTCGGCTAGCTAGCATATGGACTACGGAAATAGGGCCCACACATCGATTATGTGGTCCTACGCGTCGTAAACCCGGGGTAAACCCTAAGTGCTTAAATTAAAATGAAAAAATGAACTTTAATTATTATAAATCATTTTAAATGTCCCAATGCTCTTCGATGCCGAGGCTAATAGCGATTAGCCACACATCGGTATGGGGACGGCTTATAATTTAGTGAGGCGCGAGTTCGAATTTTAAATGCTAAACGATTATAAGAAAGAGACAAAAGAAAAATAACAATATTTAGAGAGCTAAAAAGTTAACTAAACGAGAACTCACGCACACTCCAAATTATAAATTAAACAAAAGCTAAGTTACACATGAATGAAATTTGCATAATTTAAATTTGCGAGTCCCACTCAAACGAGTGGGGGCGGTAAATAAAGGCTGAAAATTGCAAGTCCTACTCAAACGAGTAGGACTGAAATGAAAGCGAGTCCTACTCAAATGAGTAGGAGAAAATAAATGCGATTACAGGGCTAAAAAGTCCGGCCATTTAACTCAAGTGAGTAGGCGGAAAAAATAAAGAAAGTAAAATTGCAAGTCCTACTCAAACGAGTAGGAATGAAATAAAGTCCGGCCATTTAAACTCAAGTGAGTAGGCGGAAAAATAAAGAAAGAAAAATTACAAGTCCTACTCAAACGAGTAGGACTGAAAATGAAAACGATGCGCCATTTAACTCTTAACGAGTAGGCGGAAATAAATGCACACGAACACACACACTCCATATGAAATTCAAGAAAGCGATAAAGCTAACACCTACACTCACACACTCTACACAATTTAAATCAAAGCATAAAAATTATACACCTACACTCACACACACTTCATGAAAAATCAAAGTTACCTAAAAATTAAAACTTTAACTATTTCAAGCATAGGTTTTGCCAAAAACAAATAAAAAGAAGAAATTAAAATTTTTGAAGACAAAAGTTTTTCAAAATAAATTAAAAACCAAAGTTTTTGAAAAATAAAAATACCAACATTTTCATTCTTATGATGTTATGAAAGTGATAAAAAAGTGAAAAAAAGTTGAAAAGAACAAAAAAGGTTTTACAATCCTAAAAGAAAACTAAGTAAAAAAAACAAAATCACTTTTTTAAAATCTCTTTTATAGAATCATAAGGATGAAATCAAAATCTAAGCATGAAAACTAGTTAAAGGAAAAAGACAAGGAGAAAAAGGGGAAAACCTAACATTCCTAAGCATGAAAACAAGTAAAAAAAATGTAAAGTAAGCAAATTACACTCATACACACACACACACATTTCATAAATGAAGAACAAGTGAAGAACAAAGAATAAAAAGGAGAAGGAAAGTGGGCACAAGTGTTCATTCCAAAGCCATATATGAAGAGAAAATTTAACATTTTATTTGATCAAAATGAAACTATTACAAGCTATTACAAGTGCTAAACTAAAGCAAAACAAGATATGAAATAAAAAGGGAAAAATTCTCCTTACATAGCCTTGAAAATCACGGATGCAGCCCCAAAAACACACTAACTTGGCCCAAAAATCTGAACCCTTGGACCTTACAGAACTGGGCTATTTATAGGAAAAAATTTCTAAGTACACGCCCTCGGTCACGGACGTGACATGGGGGCGTGACAGTACTATTCATGAAGGCGGCTGGCGATTGGACAGCAAAGTTGACTTCGGGCTGAGTTCGCAGCAGTCACGCCCCAGGTCACGGGCGTGACCTAGGGCGTGTCGGGGAGGTAGAACCGGGCGCGGGTTGCGTCAAATGTCCTCGGCAGCATCTTGTCGGGCCAGCTGGAAAGGTCACGCCCCATGTCACGGGCGTGACTATGGGCGTGACAGTCGGGGTCGACACTCGACGAATGTCGAGCGGAAAGTGTCGAGTCGAAATCGTTGAGCTGAAATTGGGTCACGCCCCAGGTCACGGGCGTGACTATGGGCGTGACAGTTGGTGTCGACACTCGACGATCGTCGAGTGGAATTCGTCGAGAGGAGAGGACACGGGCTTGGGTCACGCCCCGTGTCGGGTGACACGGGCGTGTCGCCAGGCGTGTCAAGCCTTTTCTTCAGAAATTTTCCGATTTCACGGGAAATGCACAGTCGCGGCTCGGTCACGGGCGTGACCCATGTGTCACGGGCGTGTACTTCCCAATTTTTGGCAGATTTTGGAATTTTTCTGAAAATCAAAATAAAACAAGTTAGGAGAAAATTTACAAGAATAGGAACATTTTATTGAACAAAAATAAGTAAAAACGACGAAAATAAATGAAAATGACTAAATTAATGTGCATAAAAATACGCATATTTACAGTTCATCAAATACCCCCATACTTAGGCTTTTGCTATTCCAGAGCAAAAGTTTGAGGTGAATCTATAAGGAATAAAAAAAACTCTAAGTTTTGGCTATCGCTTAATCAATTATATGAGAGATCGAAATAAATATACGGGGTGTAAGAGTTAAGTCCTAAAATTATGTAGATGATTTAAATAGCGCAAAAGTTTTGGCCAAAAGACTTCTTGATGTAATCAAATAGAAGGCAACATTTGTAATGATTAGATTAACGAAAATAGTTTGGAATTATAAGAATTCTAGCTTATACGAGTGCTATCGGAAATAATACAATTTACTAATTATGCTCTCAAAAAGATTTTTGAATTAATTCTAGAATCGTGTAATTGGCTAAGGGGGTAGTGTGGTTTATGAAGAGGGTTTTGATATTTGAGGTGAGGTAATTTTTTCTCGAACCTCCATGTTTTTTTTCTTTTGGATTATTAGGAAAACGAAATCTTATTTTCCTAATATGATTTTTGTTTTTCAACTTCATAATAATAAAAATTAACCCAATGTATATTTGCAGGAGTAATGAATTTTATCCTCTTACTCCTTATATAATCTTTTTAAATTATTGGGTGCCTATGTTTACGGAACAAAATCTTGTTCCCATTGACATAAGATCTTTTAAGGATAAAATTTTTCATGCCAAGTAGGTCATGAAAAGTGAGGGGAGAAAGGAAAACTAGATTGTAATCCTAAAAATTTTTGAGAGCAACCTTAATAATTTGTACGTTCCAATGTTTCAGAAAGCTAAAAGTAAGTATAATTGAATTCTATAGTCGTTATTTCCTAACATAATATACGTGCTCATATTAATGAAAAATTAGAAGTAGTGCCTAAAACGAGTCCGCTAGTTTTAACAAAGCATAAAGAATTCTTTAAAACTTAACCCCGGCTATTTAAATGTTTCAATCGATAATTAACAAACGGGTAGTAAACAGAGAATTAATAGTATTCACATATAAATAAACTCAAAACAGAATTTTTGGATAGCAGAAAAGTTAAGTATGGAATATTTAATTTATTTGTTGCAAAACATTTTTTTGTTTTTTTTGTATAGTTTTTTTTTGTAAACATATTTTTTTTTGTGTTTTTTCATTTATTATCTTTTTTTTTTGTATTTTTGTTTTTCTCAATTTTTTTTGTTTGAAAATTTTTTGAACTATTATCTTTTTTTTTGTATTTTTTTTTAAGAGAATTTTCATAATATGTACAAAAATTAAAAAGAAAAATGTTTGTACAAGAATGAGGAAAGGGGAGAGAGAAAAAACAAAAAATATATACAAAGAGAAAATTTTTTTTTTGTTTTTTCATTTAAAATGTTTTTTTTTTTTTTCATGTAAAATTTTTTTGTTTCATTTTAAGATGTTTTTTAATGTTTTTGGTTTTGTTTTGTTGTTATATGTATTTGTTTTTATTTTTCTTTTTTGAGATGCAGAAAAATTGAAGTGCAGAAAATAAAGCACGAAAATACCCCCATACTTAAGTCCAACATTGTCCCCAATGTTGTATCGTAAGTATGCGGAACTGAAATGAAAGACAATATGTACAACGAAAAGAAAGGGAAGGGGGTAGAAGCTTCCCTGAAACGCGGAGGGGGAGGCCGATCAGAAACCCTGCGTTTATTAGAAAAAGCAGCAAAGATAATGAGGAAAGGGCGAAAAAGATAAGCGAGGGGTGCCTCCCAGGAGCGCTTTGGTTATAGTCGTGTAGCTTGACTATTTTGGAGGGATTATAATGTGGAGGAAAGTTATGGTTTCGCTAAAACCGATCACTGGGTCGCCCGCGATGTAAGACTTTAACCGATGACCGTTTACTTTAAAAGAGCCTTTGTCCGGGTGGGAGACGAGTACGGTTCCATAAGGAAAAACTTCTTCAACTAAGAAGGGACCGGACCATCTAGATTTTAATTTACCTGGAAAAATCCTAAGGCGTGAATTGTAAAGAAGGACAAGATCGCCCGGAGAAAATAATTTTTGGGACTTGATTTTTCGATCGTGATATAACTTAGAGCGCTCCTTATAGAATTTATTGCTCTCGTAAGCGTTCGCACGCCATTCATCGAGCTCGTTTAGTTGCAGTTTTCTATTTTGAGCGGCTAAGTTGGAGTCGAGGTTTAAGAGTTTTAAAGCCCAAAGTGCGCGATGTTCTAATTCTACGGGTAAATGGCACGCTTTGCCGTAGACTAACCGGAACGGCGTACATCCAATAGCGGTTTTGTATGCCGTCCGATACGCCCACAACGCATCGTCGAGTTTAACGGACCAATCTTTCCTATTTAGCGAAACGGTTTTTTCTAAAATTCGCTTAATCTCTCGATTTACTACCTCGACTTGGCCACTTGTTTGCGGGTGGTAGGGGGTGGCAAGCTTGTGTGTGACTCCGTATTTAGCTAACGTCTTAGCCATAAGAGCGTTACAGAAATGCGTTCCCCTATCACTAACAATTGCGCGAGGCGTGCCGAAGCGAGAAAATAATTTTTTAAGAAATGTAACGACGACTCGCGCATCGTTGGTGGGGAGAGCTTGCGCTTCCGCCCACCGCGATACGTAGTCGACCGCCACTAAAATATACATATTTTTGAAAGACGGAGGTAGGGGGCCAACAAAATCTATGCCCCACAAATCGAAGACTTCGCATTCTAAAAACATGTTTTGGGGCATCTCGTCGCGACGAGAGATGTTACCCGACCGCTGACAGCTATCGCATGCGCGCACAAAATTATGCGCGTCTTTGAAGAGAGTGGGCCAAAAGTAGCCCGCCTCTAGCGCCTTCCGAGCGGTCCGGTTGGCTTGATAATGCCCACCGGCTGGACCCTCGTGGCAGTGCTTAAGAATTTGTAAGCACTCCACACCCGCAACGCATCTTCGGACCGCTTGGTCCGCGCAGATACGAAAAAGAAATGGGTCCTCCCAAAAGAAATTTTTCAAGTCAGAAAAGAATTTCTTCTTTTGGTGACCGGAAAATTCTTTTGGAAGGACCCGCGCTACTAAAAAATTTGCAAAATCTGCGAACCAAGGCGAAGATGACGAAGATTTATTATTGGCAAGAAGGCGTTCCTCGGGAATCTGTCATTTATTTCAGATTCGACGAGCGCTTCCGCACCCGGATTTTCTAAACGGGAGAGGTGGTCTGCCGCTAGATTTTCCGCTCCCCGCTTATCTCGGATCTCCAAATCAAACTCTTGTAGGAGGAGAATCCATCGAAGAAGGCGGGGCTTCGCATCATTTTTAGCTAATAAATATTTAAGCGCGGAGTGATCGGTAAAAACGATAACTTTAGATAGCGTTATATACGAGCGAAACTTATCGAAAGCGAAAACGACGGCTAAGAGTTCCTTTTCCGTTGTCGTGTAATTTACTTGTGCGGAAGTGAGCGTCTTGCTAGCGTAATAAATAGGATGAAAATGTTTTTCTACGCGTTGGCCAAGAACGGCACCTAAGGCAATATCACTAGCGTCGCACATTATTTCGAACGGAAGGGACCAATTAGGGGCCACTAATATTGGTGAAGAGATAAGTTTTTGTTTTATCAAATTAAAGGCGGACTCGCATTCGCTACTAAAGATGAAGCGTGATTCCTTTTCCAAGAGGTGAGTTAGCGGCTTTGTTATTTTTGAAAAATCTTGAATAAAGCGTCGATAAAAGCCCGCATGGCCTAAGAAACTCCTAATAGATTTTACGTTTGTTGGATGCGGAAGTTTTTCTATAATTTCTATCTTGGCCTTATCCACCTCTATCCCCTTAGACGAAATCATATGGCCGAGGACCAAACCTCCTCGAACCATAAAGTTGCATTTTTCCCAATTTAGAACAAGGCTTGTGTCCTCGCACCGTTGAAGGACACGATCTAAATTATGAAGGCAATCGGGAAAAGAGCGTCCGAAAACAGAAAAGTCATCCATAAAGACTTCCATAATGTCTTCTACTAGCTCGCCAAAGATCGCTAGCATACATCTTTGGAATGTAGCTGGCGCGTTGCAGAGTCCAAATGGCATTCTTCGATAGGCGAAGGTGCCAAACGGGCAAGTAAAAGTTGTTTTCTCTTGATCATCGGGGGAAATGGGGATTTGGAAAAACCCCGATAAACCATCAAGAAAACAATAATACGGATGACCGGATAAACGCTCTAAAATCTGGTCTAGAAATGGCAGAGGGAAATGGTCCTTGCGGGTGGCGTCGTTAAGTTTCCTATAGTCGATGCACACTCGCCAACCCGTAACAGTACGAGTTGGGACAAGCTCGTTATGCTCATTCGCCACTACGGTAAGACCGCCCTTCTTGGGCACGACATGCACGGGACTAACCCATGCACTGTCCGAAATAGGGTAGATAATCCCCGCATCTAACAACTTAATGATTTCGGCTTTAACGACGTCTTTCATGTTTGGGTTAAGACGACGTTGCGGCTGTATCGTTTTGCGGCAATTATCGTTAAGGAAAATCTTATGGGTGCAAAAGGAGGGGCTAATCCCCTTTAGGTCAGAGATTTGCCACGCAATTGCGTGGCGATGTTTAAATAAAACTTCCAATAAATCGGAAGTCTCCGAATCACTCAAGTCCGAAGAAATGATAACGGGGAGCGTATCACCTTTTCCCAAAAAAGCGTACTTGAGCGAGGCGGGTAAGGGTTTGAGGTCTAGGATGGGCGGTTCTTCTAGGGAGGTTTTAATTCCTATGTCTTTCTTACCAATTGGTTCGAAAGGCAAGTCTATAGACGTATCCTCATCGCAGTTAAAATTTTCGAGCGCATAAATATCGTCATTTAAAAATACGGACTCGAAAATGGGAGAAGAACGATCTCCGAAAAAGGTATCTAAAGAATAGCAGAAATCGTCGCTCGATGACAAATTGTCCATCGAGGGATTAATAGAGAAAGTAACTTGGTCATCGCCTACTCGGAGGAGAAGGCTACCATTACTAACATCTATTAGTGCGCGGGAGGTGGCGAGAAAAGGGCGACCGAGTATTATTGGTACCTCGGCGTCCTCCTCGATATCTAAGATGACGAAGTCTACCGGGAAGGTAAACTTGTCGACTCGGACAAGGACGTCCTCCACTACCCCGATAGGGAACTTAACCGAGCGATCCGCTAATTGGATGCGCATATTCGTAGGACTAGGAGTACCCAAACCTAAACGCGAAAAGAGCGAGAACGGCATCAGATTAATGCTAGCCCCTAAATCAGCTAAGGCGTACTTTACTAATATATCGCCAAAAAGGCACGGGATGGAAAACCGTCCCGGGTCGTTTTGTTTTGCGGGCAATTTATTAGTAAGGGCCGCCGAGCAGACAGCGTTGAGAGATACATGCGAAATATCCTCTAATTTGCGTTTATTAGAAAGTAGTTCTTTTAAAAATTTCGCATATTTGGGCATTTGCGAGATAGCCTCGCAAAAAGGAACATTAATGTGAATTTGTTTTAATAATAAAATAAATTTTTCATATTGCGCGTCCTTACGCTCGTTTTCTAACTTATGCGGATACGGAAGAGCCTTGTTTAAAATAATTTTTTCTTTTATAATAGGTAAAGGTGGCGTGAGCGAAGAAAGGGGAAGAGGGGTCGGAGGTGAAATATGTACCTGAGGGTCGGTCCGTTTTGGATCGACCACCTCCTTTCCGCTACGGAGGGTTATAGCGTTGGCGTTCTCCCGCGGATTGGGCTCCGTGTTTCCCGGCAGTGCCCCGAGCGCGCGCTCGGACATCATCCTCGCCAGCTGTCCAACCTGTTGTTCGAGTGTTTTTAGCGATCCGGTGATGTTCCGGATATTTGACTCGTTGGACGCAATATACTTCGAAAAATTTTCCTCCATCGGGGAGGGTTTCGGAAGAGGAGGAGGAGGAAGAAATCCGGGCGCATAAGAAATAGGGGGACGCTGAGCATTATTCGGGTTGCTCCACGAGAAGTTGGGGTGATTCCTCCAACCCGGATTATAGTTATTACTATAAGGGTTGTTGTTGGGGTTGAAGGGAGGACGACCCGAATTTCCCATGAAGTCCACGAACTCTTCAGCTACGCAGACATTAGGGGGAATAAAACAAGGCGGAGTGGAGGAGGCAGCAGACATCTCCGCCACCTGCTTTGTTAACCTTTCAACTTGAAGGGTCAAGAGAGCAGTGGCATCCACTTCAAAAAGACCAGCCGCCGGCTTTGGCCGTCCCCGCGGGACGTTCCATTGATAGGCGTTCATAGCCATCTCTTCGAATAAAGCCTGGGCGGCCTCGGGGGTTTTGTTGTTAAGCGTTCCCCCGGCAGCCGCGTCAATCATTTGACGCGTCTGAAAATTCAGCCCATTATAAAAAATTTGAACTTGCAACCACGTTGGCAGCGCGTGGTGCGGGCAACGGCGGAGGAATTCCTTAAATCGTTCCCAAGTCTCGTATAGAGACTCAGGATCGTTCTGCACAAACGAAGAAATGTCCGCCCGCAACTTTGCAGTTTTGGCGGGCGGAAAGTACTTCGTTAGGAACCGTTCCGTCAACTCAGCCCACGTGGTGATACATCCTCGCGGGAGGGCATTCAACCACGCCTTGGCTTTGGACTTAAGGGAAAAAGGAAATAAGCGCAAACGAATGGCGTCATCAGTGACGCCATTGATCTTGAAGGTGTCGCATATCTCCAAGAAATTGGACAAGTGGACATTCGGGTCCTCATCCGGCAGTCCATCGAACTGCACGGCGTTTTGGACCATTTGAATGACACTTGACTTTATTTCAAAATTATTATTGGCCACCGCAGGGCGAACAATACTCGACCCAGAATCATCCAGGTTAGGCCGGGCGTAATAAGACATAGTACGCTCGGCCGCCGGGGGAAGGTTAGGGGCGGCCATAACTACAACAGTGGGTTCTCCGATAGATTCCTCGGGATCTAAAGAAGGATTTCGGCGATGAGATCGGATACGCGCAAGAGAGCGTTCGATCTCAGGGTCGAAGTCTAAATCTTCAGACTCTGAGGGTTGTCCTCGGGTCATACACCCAAACAAAAATAAAACAAAAATAAAATTTTTTTTTGTTTTTTTTTTTAAAATAAAGTTTTTAGTTTTTTTTTGTTTTTTTAGAAAATAAGTAAAATTAATAGACTCCGGAATTCGAAATAGCAACTCGAAAAGAGACTCCCCGGCAACGGCGCCAAAAACTTGATGTGCCCGCGAACAGACTCTTACTGTGGTTGGTTCGATGAGTCGATCGCCGCGGGCTTGCTCGGGTAGGCAAGTGCACCTATCGCAAGTAGTACTCGATATTCGGGGGAATACCGAGGTCGTATTGTTCTCGGGGTCGCGTTGACTATTCTTACTCCTCCGGGAGGACTATTATTTTACTGAAAATAAGGTGGATTTTTTTTACTTAATAAAAAGGCGGAAAAGCAAAGGAGCGAAAAAACGATTTAGAGAATATTCGATGAAGGGTTAACGCTCGGCATCGAATCGGATTAAGACTAAAATAATTTTTAATAATAAAAAGACTTAATTTTCAAATAAATAATAAGGCAACTTGGCCGTGAAGGTTCCACAAATGTGAGCTCACCTAGCTATAGGGATATCGCTCACCTAAACGTTAAGACTATTCGACCGAACGTTAGTCCGACGAAGGATTCCTCTTAACGCCCGCTTTACGCTAAGAACCCCGCTATTGGGTGGGGGACCCAATCCGGTAGAATTACGCTTGTCCTCTCTCGAGGGGCGCACGCAACTCTATTTACCCAGGGGTGATCGGTCCATATGCACGGCCTCTCGGCTAGCTAGCATATGGACTACGGAAATAGGGCCCACACATCGATTATGTGGTCCTACGCGTCGTAAACCCGGGGTAAACCCTAAGTGCTTAAATTAAAATGAAAAAATGAACTTTAATTATTATAAATCATTTTAAATGTCCCAATGCTCTTCGATGCCGAGGCTAATAGCGATTAGACACACATCGGTATGGGGACGGCTTATAATTTAGTGAGGCGCGAGTTCGAATTTTAATGCTAAACGATTATAAGAAAGAGACAAAAGAAAAATAACAATATTTAGAGAGCTAAAAAGTTAACTAAACGAGAACTCACGCACACTCCAAATTATAAATTAAACAAAAGCTAAGTTACACATGAATGAAATTTGCATAATTTAAATTTGCGAGTCCCACTCAAACGAGTGGGGGCGGTAAATAAAGGCTGAAAATTGCAAGTCCTACTCAAACGAGTAGGACTGAAATGAAAGCGAGTCCTACTCAAATGAGTAGGAGAAAATAAATGCGATTACAGGGCTAAAAAGTCCGGCCATTTAACTCAAGTGAGTAGGCGGAAAAAATAAAGAAAGTAAAATTGCAAGTCCTACTCAAACGAGTAGGACTGAAATAAAGTCCGGCCATTTAAACTCAAGTGAGTAGGCGGAAAAATAAAGAAAGAAAAATTACAAGTCCTACTCAAACGAATAGGACTGAAAATGAAAACGATGCGCCATTTAACTCTTAACGAGTAGGCGGAAATAAATGCACACGAACACACACACTCCATATGAAATTCAAGAAAGCGATAAAGCTAACACCTATACTCACACACTCTACACAATTTAAATCAAAGCATAAAAATTATACACCTACACTCACACACACTTCATGAAAAATCAAAGTTACCTAAAAATTAAAACTTCAACTATTTCAAGCATAGGTTTTGCCAAAAACAAATAAAAAGAAGAAATTAAAATTTTTGAAGACAAAAGTTTTTCAAAATAAATTAAAAACCAAAGTTTTTGAAAAATAAAAATACCAACATTTTCATTCTTATGATGTTATGAAAGTGATAAAAAAGTGAAAAAGAAGTTGAAAAGAACAAAAAAGGTTTTACAATCCTAAAAGAAAACTAAGTAAAAAAAACAAAATCACTTTTTTAAAATCTCTTTTATAGAATCATAAGGATGAAATCAAAATCTAAGCATGAAAACTAGTTAAAGGAAAAAGACAAGGAGAAAAAGGGGAAAACCTAACATTCCTAAGCATGAAAACAAGTAAAAAAAATGTAAAGTAAGCAAATTACACTCATACACACACACACACATTTCATAAATGAAGAACAAGTGAAGAACAAAGAATAAAAAGGAGAAGGAAAGTGGGCACAAGTGTTCATTCCAAAGCCATATATGAAGAGAAAATTTAACATTTTATTTGATCAAAATGAAACTATTACAAGCTATTACAAGTGATAGAACTAAAGCAAAACAAGATATGAAATAAAAAGGGAAAAATTCTCCTTACATAGCCTTGAAAATCACGGATGCAGCCCACAAAAACACACTAACTTGGCCCAAAAATCTGAACCCTTGGACCTTACAGAACTGGGCTATTTATAGGAAAAAATTTCTAAGTACACGCCCTCGGTCACGGGCGTGACATGGGGGCGTGACAGTACTATTCATGAAGGTGGCTGGCGATTGGACAGCAAAGTTGACTTCGGGCTGAGTTCGCAGCAGTCACGCCCCAGGTCACGGGCGTGACCTAGGGCGTGTCGGGGAGGTAGAACCGGGCGCGGGTTGCGTCAAATGTCCTCGGCAGCATCTTGTCGGGCCAGCTGGAAAGGTCACGCCCCATGTCACGGGCGTGACTATGGGCGTGACAGTCGGGGTCGACACTCGACGAATGTCGAGCGGAAAGTGTCGAGTCGAAATCGTTGAGCTGAAATTGGGTCACGCCCCAGGTCACGGGCGTGACTATGGGCGTGACAGTTGGTGTCGACACTCGACGATCGTCGAGTGGAATTCGTCGAGAGGAGAGGACACGGGCTTGGGTCACGCCCCGTGTCGGGTGACACGGGCGTGGCGCCAGGCGTGTCAAGCCTTTTCTTCAGAAATTTTCCGATTTCACGGGAAATGCACAGTCGCGGCTCGGTCACGGGCGTGACCCATGTATCACGGGCGTGTACTTCCCAATTTTTGGCAGATTTTGGAATTTTTCTGAAAATCAAAATAAAACAAGTTAGGAGAAAATTTACAAGAATAGGAACATTTTATTGAACAAAAATAAGTAAAAACGACGAAAATAAATGAAAATTACTAAATTAATGTGCATAAAAATACGCATATTTACAGTTCATCAAAGACCCTTGCGAAATTGAACTTAACCGCTGCTTATGCTTCACTTATCTAGTAGGTTCTTGTCCTATGAATCCGAGGGCGAGTCTTCGGGCGCGCAGAATAATGCGCTGATGGATAGTCTTCGCCAAAGTAATGAGGCTTTGACGAGGCAGGTGCAGGAGGTCCAGTCCCAGCTCCAAGCTATGCAATCCGCGATGTTTGGGCTGGCACCAAGAGGACAAGAGGCGGTTAGAGGCCCCACTAGTTCGACTCCTTCAGTGGCAGTGACACCCCCAGTTGTAGTTCCTCCTGCGATGACTTTCATCTCGCAGTTTCAGCGACTTGGACCACCTACGTATGATGGAAAAGCAGACTTCGTGATCTTGGACGATTGGGTGATTACGTTGGAAGAAATGTTTGTGTATGCTGGTGTGACCGAGGACCAGAAGGTTATGCTTGCTGCCTATCAACTTAAAGGGTTGGCGAAAGGTTGGTGGTTACGAGAAAAGGAAGGCCTAGGGGAGGGTTGTGACACTGACTGTCCAGAAAATCAGTATAACTACAAAAACGATAGGAAAGAAAGAAGAAAAGACAAAGACTTCAGGAAGAACAGCAATGACAAACCCTCCTCCAGCAAGAATAAAAATACAAGGAAGGGGTTTGTTGCTGAAACTTGGAGTGAGACAGAAGAAGAATCTGAAGCTTCATCCAGTTCTAGTGATGATGAAGATGATGCTGATGAAAAAGAATTCTGCATGATGGCTATCAATACCTCACAACAAAATTCTGATGTAGAAGAGTCAGAGTCAGAATCAGAGACTCAATCTGAAGAAGACCAGGTAATAAGTTCTTTTGATTTTAATTCTGAGGACTTCAAGTGTGAGTTTAAAGCACTATGTTTAGATTTATTAAAATCTGAGAAGGAAATCATTTCTCTCAGAAATCAGCTATCTGAACACAACACTTTAAAATCAGAAAACCTCAAACTCTCTGAGGAGTGGAATGCTATAGGGAGCAGATAGCTTCACTGAAAAGTGAACTATCAATGGCCAAAAAGTTTGAAGAATCCCTTAACGGGAGAAGTATCAAACTAATGGACATCACAAGCACAATGAACTCAAGATTGAATAGTACACTGGGCTTGGGTGCCTCATCTAGCCAACCCATAGTATTAACAACCCCAATCAAATTTATCTCTGATAAAGGTAAGGGAGTTGTGGAGGTAGCTAGGAGGAATTCTGACTTACCTAAGAAAACAAAAGTTCAACAGAAAATGTCGAACGGAGCCCGACGATCGTCGAATGGAGCTCAACGATCTCAGGCTAAATCTTCGAACTCAGGTCGATGATTTCTGAACCCTGAACTCTGCCACAGTCGATCTGCGAACGGAGCTCGACGATCTGACCCAAGATCGTCGAACTTAGCTCAGCGATCGTCGAGCAGAGATCAGAGTTTTGAAAACTTTTTCAAAGGCAAATAAAAATTCAATCCTAGAGGTCCTACATCTCAAAGGTTTAACCCTTATACTGAATGGATAATACCTCCTACGAGATATCATCCTGAAGGCTATAAGAGTCACCCTGGGATGTATTTTATTTCTGAATTCAAAGGTTATCAACCTAGGCCCAAGGTAAACTGGGTCAAAAATAAATAAATTATTTTATGTGCAGGTGAAGACCTATCCAACATCAAACCAACAATGGTATCTGGATAGTGGGTGCTCAAAGCACATGACAGGAAATAAGGAGAACTTCACTTCCTTCAAAGCCAATCTTGGACCCAAAGTAATATTTGGTGATTCAAACTTTGGACTAACAAAAGGATATGGTAAAATCCAGATTGGCACAGTCACCTTCAAGAAAGTAGCCTATGTGGAAGGACTGAAGCACAACTTAATCAGTATTAGTCAAATGTGTGATGAAGGCTATCAAGTGACTTTCAGCAAATCCTCATGCAACATCAAATCAGAGGACAACACAACTGTGTTGACAGGTAAAAGGAAAGGTAACATCTATCTTGTAGATTTTCTTTCAACCAAGGTAAATATATGCTTGTTTAATTCTATTTGTAGACCTAATGAATTATGGCATAAGAGATTAGGACATATAAACCTTAGAACCATTGCTAGGCTATCCAAGGACAACCTTGTTAGAGGAGTACCTTCTGGCCCCTACAAGAAGGAAGGACTTTGCAGGGCTTGTCAATTAGGCAAGCAAACCAAAAATAGTTTCAAGTCACTTAATAAGAGTGATTCACCTAGGATTTTGTATCTGTTACACATGGATCTCTTTGGACCCATTACAGTACAAAGCTTAGGAGGGAAATCCTATACTTTAGTGGTTGTAGATGACTTCTCTAGATTCACATGTGTGTTCTTTCTGAGGAAGAAGTCTGATAACTTTAAGTGTTTGACAGAGTTTCTCAAATGCATACAGAGTGATTTCAACACTCACATTGCCCTGATCAGAAGTGATCATGGGATAGAGTTTGATTCTCTTCTTATGCAAGAGTTCTGTCAATGTGAAGGGATCAGGCACACTTTCTCAGCTCCTAGAACTCCTCAACAAAATGGGGTAGCTGAAAGGAAAAATAGAACCCTTATTGAATCTGCTACTACATTATTGTCAGATGCTCACCTTCCTCTATCCTTTTGGGCAAAGGCAGTGAACACCTCCAACTATGTGTTGAATAGAAGTTTGATACATAAGCTGAAGGGCAAGACTCCCTATGGATTACTCAAAGGGAAGAAACCTAAAGTAGATTATTTTAAAATCTTTGGTTGTATTTGTTACATTTACAATAATGACCAGAAATACTTAGTAAAATTTCAAGGTAAAGCTGATGAAGGAGTGTTTCTGGGATACTCCATGATCAGTAAAGCTTATAGGGTGTATAATAAATCAACTCTTAAAATTAAAGAATCTGTTCATGTATCTTTTGATGAATCTCACATGTCATACAAGAAGAAAGAGATTTCTACCATAAGCTCTTTGCAGGTTCCACCACTGTGTGAGTCTATTGATGGACTGAACCTTACCCAAGAGGTATCAAACCATTCAACTCCACAGGTTGCTGAAGATAGTGAAGAGGAAATTCAAGAGGAAGTGGCTGAACTTCCTTCAACATTTGGTACTATTCCCCAAGAGGAATTAAATACTAAAGCTGTTGTTCAACCAACTCCACCAACTGATCTTGTCACTCTTAGAGATCACCCCAGATCTCAAGTGATTGGAGACATTTCAGCTGGTGTATAGATAAGGCATCAACTCAACCAAGACTTGATGCAAGTCTGTTTTCTCTCTCAAATTAAACCTCTCACCATTCATGAGCCAGAGCAAGATCCCCACTGGATCATTGCAATGTAAGAGGAACTAAATCAGTTTGAGAGATATAGAGTTTGGGACTTGGTTCCAAGACCCCATAACTACCCAGTTATTGGAACCAAATGAGTCTACAAGAACAAGTTGGATGCTCAAGGCAACATAGTGTCAACAAGGCTAGGCTTGTTGCTCAAGGCTACAGACAAGAGGAAGGAATAGACTATGACCAAACCTTTGCCCCTGTTGTAAGGTTAGAGGCCATTAGGATATTCCTTGCCTATGCAGCTTACAAGAGATTCAAGGTCTACCACATGGATGTCAAAAGTGCATTTCTGAATGGAGTACTACAAGAAGAGGTTTATGTAGAACAACCTCCAAGTTTTATCTCTCCAACTCAACCCTCTTTTGTTTTTAAATTGCATAAAGCTCTCTATGGTTTAAAGCAAGCTCCAAGAGCTTAGTATGAGACCCTAGCAAGCTTTCTTTTAGAGCATGAATTTACAAGAGGAACCATAGATAAAATACTTTTCACTGGACATCATAAGGACAAAATATTATTAGTACAAATATATGTGGATGACATTATTTTTGGGTCTACTGATCCCAAATTGTGCAAGAGGTTTACTGACCTCATACATTCAAAATTTGAGATGAGTACCATGGGTGAGCTTTCCTACTTCCTTGGTCTCCAAGTGAAGCAGCTGCCAGATGGTATCTTCCTCTCCCAAGCTAAGTATGCTAAAGAGCTTATCAAAAAGTTTGGGATGGGTGATGCTTCAGGGATGAAAACACCTATGGCTACAAATGTTGTTGTGGATTCTGATGCAGTAGGGAAACCAGTGGATTAGAAAAATTATAGGGCAATTGTTGGATCCCTATTATACCTAACAGCTAGCAGACCTGATATAATGTATGCCACATGCCTTTGTGCTAGGTTCCAAGTGAACCCTAAAGAATCTCACCTTATTTTCCTAAAAAGAATTTTGAGATATATAAAGAGTTACCCTAGTCTAGGACTCTGGTATCCTGTAGAGTCAGAGTTTGAGTTAACTGGATACTCAGATGCTGACTATGCTGGATGTAGCGTGGATAGGAAAAGTACCTCTAGAACATGCCAGTTCCTTGGTGTGAGACTTGTCTCCTGGTTTTGTAAAAAGCAGACATCTGTGTCTACATCAACTGCAGAAGCAGAATACATGGCTGCTGGTAGTTGCTGTTCACAAATGCTATGGATACAAAACCAACTCTTAGATTATGGTGTCAACTTAAATAATTCAACATTAATTTGTGATAATACTAGTGCTATTGATATAACACAGAATCCAGTTCACCATTCTAGGACAAAACATATTGAAATAAGACATCATTTCATTAGAGATAATGTTGACAAAAAGAAAATTAACTTCATCCATATTCCTACTGATCTACAGAGAGCAGACATTTTCACCAAGCCATTGGATGAGAAAACTCACCTGTTATTTATAAATCAACTGGGAATGATTGATGGAGAAGAGTTAACCTAGTTTTTGTCTACATTCGACGAATTTTCCAAAATTCGTCGAACGAATTAGGGAAAGTTTGAGAGATTCTCGTCGAACGGAGATCGACGAATTCTTTGTGTGGGGAAACAATTTTCGTCGACCAGAGATCGACGAACTTTACTTCAGAAGACATTTCGTCGAATAGAGTTCGACGAATTGTTTTCGATTCTTCTGGATGAGATCGACGAATTATCTATCTATAATTTATTTCGTCGAGCTCAGTTCGAAGAATTTTTTTTCTTTTTCGTGGAACGGAGTTTGTCGATTCATATTCTGAAAATCGTATATCTAGGTTTTCTTCGACCTCCATCCCGCGCTTTCAGTTCCTTTGCTCTTGATCGTCGTTTCTCTCTGTGTCTTTCTTGCAGGACATCAATGGCGATTCCCTCAGGTGCTTTGGTTGCAATGAAGTTTGACACTGAATTCGACATGGATTTTGAGTCGTTTCATCATTCTGACCCCATCTTCCTATACATCTTAGAACTACTAGAAGAACTCAATTTAAAGGATTTCATGACCAGGCGTATTAAACTTCATGGAACGAAAATACGAGAATGGGTATATACATCTACAGTTTCTGAAGAACATGTTTTGACAGGCAATATAGGGAACACTGCTGTTTCGCTCTCTCCCGCAGTTCTCTCTGAGATATTTGGATTAGTGAACGGAGAAGAAAATCTGGAAAGGGATTCTGAGGAATTAAATGATATGCTGAAACTGATGGGTTTCTCTGGTAACAACCCTAATAAGTTGTTGAAAAAGCAATTATCTGCCGCCTACCAATTTCTGGCAGATATTACGGGAAAGATACTGATGGCCAAGCACTCTGCACATGAATATATTACCTGTCACCAATTTCTAATAATATGTGCAGTAGTGAATAAGCGACAGGTTGATTGGAGTAAGGTGTTCTTTGAATTGATCAAGAAGAAGAACAGCAAGAAGGAAGTCTGCTTTGGCAGAATTTTGGGAATTTTTCTCACAGAGAAGGCTGTTGAATGTATGGTCTCCCCGACCATCTTCATAAACGCCAACAAGCGCCTCACTTGCGCTCTATTTGGCAGGTGGGAGAGGACCATCTCTAAGCCCTCAAAGTCTTCTTCCTCCTCCCTCCAAAATTCTGAGAGCACAAGGGTTGTAAAGGCCTCTCCCCACCATGCTGAAGAGCTTCCTCCATCTCAACCATCTCTTCCAGCACCTCTACCTCCAAAGAAGCCTCCTCATGTACCTACCCCTCCTTCATCTCCACCACTTGACCTGACAATCACTCAATCTCCACCTCCATCTTCCCCTCTGCAAGTTCATCAACAACTCACTCCTCCAGATTCCCCTCATGAGATAATACTTCCTACACCTCCACAGTCTCCTCTTCCCCCACACTTATCCACCATCCCATCTTATAATATACCATCAGATACAATCATGCAATATGCCCCCACTCCATCTATTATTCCTCCTCCCATTCCATCCCCTTCCCATTCCCCATTTTATCCATCTGCCCTCATTTCTTTGCTCACACCTCTCATCCAATCTCTCATCCAAGAGGCCATTACACCTCTTGTGAACTACATTAATTCCTTATCTGCCCAGATCTCTCTTCTATCTGCTGTCCCCTCTTCATCTAGGGGCCTGGCTCAAGGTTTTCCTCAACCCAGGCAGGGGGAGATGCTCAGTGATGAAGTTGCAGCAGATGCAGATACAGCAGCAATAGCAGCATTCACAGCAGTTCCCTCCCCAGCTAATACAGATTCAGATGAGGATACAACATTTTTGACAGACTTTGATGCTGAGATGTTTGATTTAATTCAATTTATGGATACTGACATTGATTTGGATGAGTCAGTTGCTCAAATAACTCCTTTTGGTGATTTCTATTTAAATCCCACAGTGAATTTATCAGTTTTGTTGAGAAATTTCGATACTGTATATATGCAATTCCCTCCAGCAGATTTCTCTAAGCCATATTTGGCTATGGTACCATACCCCTATCCAGCCAGTCCAGCAGTTGCCAAGCAACTATGTTACAATTTTGCTCGCTCTGCCTCTAGCTCAAAAGTCATTCCAGAAGATACATCAGTGCCAGTTTCAGCACCAGATTTTTTTATGGATGACTCTCCAATGCCTACTCTAGATGAGCTTATTCAGGCAGACATTGAAGAAGAGAATAAGGCAGCAGCTGATAGCTCTGTCTCTTTTGTTTCTGAATCTTATACAGATACTTCTTCTCTTGTTGCTGAAACCCTTATTCCTGAACCTTCTGCCCCTCCTCCATCAAAGGTTGTTGTTTCTGATCAAGCTTTAAAAGCAATGGATGCATTGTATGATACCCCTCAGTATTCAGAGTCTGATGATGATGATAATGATTCTGATGAGGATGCAGCTAGTAAGAAAAAGAGATTGTTGGCAAAGAAGAGAAAGGTTGCTCCTCCTCCAGCTTCTAAGCCAAATCCCAATGCAAACACTCCCTAATATATTCTGCACAATGTGACTCCATATAAGGGAATGCCAGCATGGATGTGGCTCTCCAAAAACCAGCATAAAGATCGAGAGAGAAGCAGGAGATACTCCCCTCCTCCAGTGCACAGATACAGGAAGGATCCTCCTCCTCCTCCTCCAGCAGCTGGTGCCAGTGGCTCTAGCTCCCAAAGATCTGCCCCAATGCAAACTTATCAGAGACAGTCAGGGAGATCTTCTAGAAGCAGCCAGCAGAGGCCATCCTCCTCAGGAAGTCAAAGTAAGCAGCAGCAGCAGCACCAAAGTTCTGAAGTACATAAAGCTAAAAGCCCAAAAAGACCTCTCTCTCCTCCAATTCCTTTTGAAGATCCAGAGACTACTTATTGGGTTTTCTCTCTATGAGGATGGCACAACACTTGTGCACGCATCGGAAGAATAAAACATCAAGAAACCCCCAAAAGAGATGGGATCGGGCCATGGTAGTTGAATCATGAAGTTAACATACAACTAGGCAAAAATTACCTCGGTGGGGTTGAGTCACAACTCAACGGAGATGCTCCAAGCTTCGTGTTATTGCTGGTGGCGAGTTCTACGTGGAATGATGTCCACGTCTCTGCAGAAATCCACACGAGCGGGAGAACACTGATTTTTCCGTCGCACGGTTAATCGGGAAGGAGAATGACCACACCTTGCTTTTCCACGGACTGCTAGGTCCGCGCTAGGAATAGCAACACCAGCGACAATCGCCGGAGAGGAGGAGGTCGACGGAGCGAGCACGGCGGCGTAACACTTCCGTCGCGTGGGATTCGGGATCGGCGGAACGAACGAAGAACGGCGGAACACTTCCGTCGATTCGATCAGATCTAGTATTCCCGAAAACCCTAAGTATCCATTTATACCAAAGGCATAAACAGACTTAGGAATATCGCTATCCGCAGACCCCCCGAAAATTAGGGTTCCAGAATCAGCGAGAATCACCCAGCAGATTCGGTGAGAATCAATCGGCGAGAATCACCTAGGATCGGCGAGAATCACCTAGGATCGGCGAAGAATCACCTAGGATCGGCGAGAATCAGTCGGCGAGTATCACCTAGGATCAGCGAGAATCAGAGTACAATACTCAACGATTCACGTCGACCCGCGGTCGACGATCGTCGACCTTCGGTTGACTATCGTCGACCCTTGGTCGACTATTCTTACCAATCCTTCAAGGCAACATTTGCCCAACCCGACGATCCTTTAAGGCAACACTTTGCCCATAACCCCATTCAGGTCGGTGATTGGTAACCTTTACCAACACAGTCAATCATCCAACTTCTCCACATCTCTTATGTGCGACCATACAGGCTCATATCGCGTTGGCAGTGAGATTACATGTTTGACCACTTCTATATCACCATGGTAACTCCAACAGTCTCCCACTTGATCTTGAAAGTATCAAACAAAAAACCTCACAAACAATGAGCAGCATCTAGCAATGCATCATTGCTCCCCAAGCAATAAGAGTTCATAACTCATAAGCCTTTATGACCAATGTATCAGCGTTGTCTTTGTCCCTTTGTCCCTTACATCCGGAAAGAACTAGAGGCATGGAACGTGTCACCCTCGTAATAGCTCAATCCAAGTTTCTTGATCCAGGACGGACTTCCAGAGAATGGTGAGTCCAATATCACATATTGACTCAACCAAGCATGGCCATGCATTTCTCAGTCCAGTTCCATCAAGGGGCCCATGGATGTAACTCCTGTCATACAGGAGGACAAATCCCATATCTGCTCACATACAAACACCCAAATGATTCGTAACATGCCCAACAACCACCCTTATCATCAACCTTTCGCAAGGTAGACTTTAGATGACATCAAAGTACGCTCTTCCTCACTTGATGAATGTTGTCACTTCAGGTCAACGGACCACAACACCATTGTCAATTGATACCTACTCGTGACACGATTGGATGACAATCCACAGAGTAGTCTCAGGTTGGGTCTGTCCAGTACAACTTGTTCACTAACAAGTACCCACGTGATGACTTGATATCACAATATCATGACCTGTGAGAACCGTTCATCAGTCAACGCACGTGCTAGCCTTCATGTACCATCATCACCCTTAGCTTCTATGATGATACTCGACCAGGGACCTTTTAAGAATGAAGCTTCAAATAAATCATAGGCTCTCACATTCAAGTCACGTACTTGATGTCCCATGGAAGCGAACATTCTAAGGGTATCTATTATGTTAACATTTAACTATCATATAGAAAAACTCATAATAAAAGAACTTGCCATTAATTGTAAGAGAAAAACTAGGTACACTGTTCATCATATGAACAAATGGCCAACAAAATACAGGTTTACATGCAATCCACAAGATTCTCAGTAGAGTTGATCATTTAGGTATCGTATACCCATCGATTTAGTATGACCATCATGCTTTCTCTGCGCGAGAGGCTTTGTTAGTGGATCCGCAATATTCTCCTCAGTCGACACTCTGCAAATGTTCACATCTCCTCGTTCGACGATCTCACGAATAATATGAAACCGCCGAAGTATGTGCTTGGAGAGCTGATGGGATCTAGGTTCCTTAGATTGTGCAATTGCACCATTGTTATCACAGTAGAGAACTACGAGACCAACAATGTTAGGAACTACATCAAGCTCGCCGATGAATTTCCTAATCCATACAGCCTCCTTCGCCGCATTAGCTGCGGCGATATACTCGGCCTCTGTTGTAGAATCAGCAACTGTCTCTTGCTTGGAACTCTTCCAGCTCACAGCTCCTCCATTCAGGCAAAACACAAAACCTGACTGAGACTTGGAGTCGTCTCTATCAGTTTGGAAGCTAACATCCTTGTAACCACTTACAACGAGCTCTTCCTCTCCACCATACACCAAGAACACCTCCTTAGTCCTTCTCAAGTACTTCAGGACATTCTTGACTGCAATCCAGTGACACTCACCGGGGTCTGACTGATACCTGCTAGTCATGCTCAAAGTAAAGGAGACGTCGGGTCGAGTACATAACATCGCGTACATGATTGATCCAATTGCCGAAGCATATGGAATCAACTTCATGCGGTCCTTATCTTCACAAGACTTTGGACACTGGTCCTTAGAGAGATTCACACCATGAGACATGGGCAAAAATCCTTTCTTGGACTCAAGCATGTTGAACCGCTTCAACACATTTTCGATGTACGTACTCTGGGTCAAACCCAGCAACTTCTTCGATCTATCTCTATAGATCTTAATATCGAGTATGTAAGTCGCTTCACCCAAATCCTTCATTGAAAAGCAGTTCCCTAGGTTGTTCTTAATAACTTTCAGGGTAGGAATGTCATTCCCAATCAACAGTATGTCATCTACATACAATATCAGGAAGACAACAATGCTCCCACTGATTCGCTTGTAAACACAAGGCTCATCTTCATTCTTGATGAAACCAAACTCTTTGATTTTCTCATCAAAACGAAGATTCCAACTTCGAGAGGCCTGTTTCAGTCCATAGATGGACTTATTCAGCTTGCATATTTTAGTGGCTTCATCTGGGGATACAAAACCCTCGGGTTGTGTCATATACACTTCCTCAAGGAGGTTTCCATTAAGGAAAGCCGTTTTGACATCCATCTGCTAGATCTCGTAGTCATAATACGCAGCAACAGCAAGCAATATCCTTATGGACTTTACCATGGCAACAGGGGAAAAGGTCTCATCATATTCAATACCATGAATTTGCTTGAAACCCTTAGCCAGCAGTCGCCCTTTGAATGTCTGTACATTCCCATCCATGTCGGTCTTCTTCTTGAAGACCCACTTGCACCCTATGGGTCGTACCCCTTCAGGTGGTTCCACCAAGTTCCAAACTTGGTTTGCATACATGGAGTCCATTTCGGATTTCATAGCCTCAAGCCATTTGTCGGAGTTCGGTCCATTCATAGCCTCTTGGTAGGTTGCTGGTTCATCATCATGATTCATAAGCAACACATTACCTATTTGAGACACGAGAAATCCATATCTCTCAGGCTCAAACCTCGGTCTACCATATCTACGTAGGACTTGAGTTCCTTGAGCAGGTTCTCTAGCTATAACATCTTGTATTCCTGTCTCAGAATCCAATTCCGGTTCATTCACTACATGTGGTTCTTGAACTTCTTCAAGCTCTACCTTTTCAGTCTTTCTTGATAAGAACTCTTTCTCCAAGAAGACACCAGTCCTTACAACAAACACTTTGCCCTCAGACGGTAGGTAAAAGTAATACCCTTTCGTTTCCTTAGGATATCCCACCAGATAACATTTATCCGATTTGGGTTCCAGCTTGTCAGGCATTTGACGTCTCACGTATGCCTCACAGCCCCAAATTTTAATGAATGACATACTAGGACGCTTCCCTGTCCATATCTCATATGGTGTCTTCAAAACCGTTTTCGTTGGAGCGCGATTCAATGTCATTGCAGCAGTCTCTAAAGCAAAATCCCAAAAGGAAACAGGCAAGTCTGCATGACTCATCATCGAACGTACCATATCTAACAGAGTACGATTTCTCCTCTCAGACACACCATTATGTTGTGGTGTTCTAGGTGGAGTGAGCTGTGATACAATACCACACTCTTCAGATGATCACGGAAATCATGACTCAGGTATTCTCCACCTCGATCAGATCGGAGTGCTTTAACCATTTTACCCAACTGGTTTTCTACTTAATTCTTGAACTCTTTGAACTTTTTCAAAGGTCTCGGATTTGCACTTCATAAGATACACATATCCGTATCTACTGAAATCATCAGTAAATGTAACAAAGTAGAAATACCCACCTCTAGCAATAGAACTCATGGGTCCGCATACATCACTATGTACAACACCCAAGAGATCCTCAGCCCTCTCAGTATAACCAGTGAAAGGAGCTTTAGTCATCTTGCCTAACAAACAAGATTCGCATCGCTCAAATGATTCATAATCAAATGAGTCCAAAAGTCCATCTCTATGGAGCTTGGATATGCGCTTCTCGTTGATATGGCCCAAACGACAATGCCAGAGAAATGTAGGGTTCGAGTCATTTGTTCTTAGTCTTTTATTATTTTTTACATTACAGATCAGATGGTCCAAGTTCAAAACATAAAGACCATTAAACAATTGGGCTACAGCATAACAAACATCATTCTTAAATATAGAACAATAGTTGTTCTTAATTATAAAAGAAAATCCAATCATGTCCAAACATGAAATAGATATAATGTTTCTAGTTATGGCCGGAACAAAATAACAATTATCTAGTTCTATTACAAGCCCACTAGGCAAAGAAAGACGGTAAACCCCTATGGCTATAGCAGCAACTCTTGCTCCATTGCCGACGCGGAGGTCCACCTCCCCTTTACTCAGCAATCTTCTCCTTCCCAGTTTCTGCACATTTGTACAAATGTGAGAACCACATCCGGTATCCAATACCCAAGACGAAGGAGCAGAAAGGTTTATCTCTATAACGTGAACATTTGAAGCGGAAGTCATACCTCCATTCATTTTCTACAGACCTTCAATGTACGAAGGACAGTTCCTCCTCCAATGACCAGCCTTGCCACAGTGGTGGCATTTCCCTTCCTTCACCGTGCTTTTCTTTTTCATCAGTGCAGAAGACTTGGGCTCAAGATATGACTTAGGTCCCACCTTCGTCTTCTTAGAGCCCTTGGCCTTGCCCTTGCCCTTATGCACCATCAGTATGGGGCTGGCAGGCTTGGCCTTCTTCATATTGATTTCGGTAGTTCTCAACATGCCTAGGAGTTCGGGCAGTGTCTTGTTATTTCATTCATGTTGTAGTTCAAGACAAACTGCTCATAACTATCCGACAACGATTGCAGGATCAGATCTGTGGCCAACTCTTGACCAAGAGGAAAACCCAGCCTTTCAAGGTTCTCTATATACCCAATCATCTTGTGTACGTGAGTCCCTACTGAGTCTCGAACTCCCATATTGCACTGAAACAACGCTTTTGTGCGTCGAACCTCTCTTGACGAGCCTGCCCTTGAAATATTTTCTTGAGATGCTCGTCAATCTCCTTGCACCCCATGTTCTCATGTTGCTTCTGAAGCTCATAGTTCATAGTGGCAAGCATAAGGCATTCGACATCTAAAGAAACATCAGTATACTTCTTATAAGCATCCTTCTCAGCACGGGAAGAGTTCCCGGTCGGCACCTCGGGGGCTTCTTCTTCCAAGACATAGAGCTTTCGCACTTGCCTGAGAACAATGCTCAGGTTCCTGTACCAGTTCATGTAATTAGTCCCACTGAGCTTATCCTTCTCAAGGATGGCTCTCAGAGACAACGTGGAGTGTGAAACACTTGCCATGGAATTCTACAAGAATTTATGCAGAATAAAACCAGTACCAAAATTTCAAATACAATTTATTTTAATTTGGACTTCAATTAAAACACTCCCACTATTTTATTCGAAATGATAGCCCTCACTAACAATTCGGAGAGTTCATGCGAGCTACCCTCTTAGTGGACAAGATCCATATTTCACCAACATAATGAGTCAGCTTTGACTTTCCTCTCACGATGCGGTTATTTAGGTAGGCAACGCTTGCCAATTGCATCCTCATGCAATTCTTGTATGGTTGGTGAATAACTCCTTACTCGCATCCATCATATGGTGCATGCCAACCCTATGCCTCTAGGCACTCAACCTTTGAGGTCACCTAGTTAAGCTAGACCCGATGTCGACAGTGGGATATCATAATTATTCGCTCGGACCCTTACCAAGATAGATTAATGCACCTTGCTTTGGCAAGCCCACACTTCATCGATCGAGGCAGGAAGAGTGTCATCCATCGGAAGGCATCCGAACACTTAATATTTGATGAAGGGAACTTGATTATAGGTTAACAATTAACCATGATCAACATTTGATCAATGTGCACATCCAAAGAAAAACAATTTTTCTAAAACCACATGCATCCCTTATGTGCACAACCTGACACCATCAACATTTGATAGAAGGAAGGGCTAAATCTGAACATCCGGAAACTTCCAAATCCTCAGATTTACATGCATTGGACCAAAGCAAAGACAACTCAACTTAAAGCAGTAGACAAGCTCATCTCTCTATGTTGGATTCAAAATCCAAAACAACCTCGAGGGATGGTTACTGCTAAGGAGACTACAATTTCTATCAATTAGAAATTTCCACGAAATCCCAGACGTTCTTGGCGGGGTACCAAGACTAAATCTAGACATTTAGAACACTTCTAAATCCCTAGGTTTACACGCACTGGAATAACAAAACTTCCAATACAACAATCATGGCCGAAACCTGCCTCTGATTCCACTGTTGGGTTTTCTCTCTATGAGGATGGCACAACACTTGTGCACGCAGCGGAAGAATAAAACATCAAGAAACACCCAAAAGAGATGGGATCGGGCCATGGTAGTTGAATCAAGGAGTTAACATACAACTAGGCAAAAATTACCTCGTTGGTGTTGAGTCACAACTCAACGGAGATGCTCCAAGCTTCGTGTTCTTGCTGGTGGCAAGTTCTACGTGGAATGATGTCCATGTCTCTGCAGAAATCCACACGAGCGGGAGAACACCGATTTTTCCGTCGTACGGTTAATCGGGAAGGAGAATGACCACACCTTGCTTTTCCACGGACTGCTAGGTCCACGCTAGGAATAGCAACACTAGCGACAATCGTCGGAGAGGAGGAGGTCGACGGAGCGAGCATGACGGCGGAACACTTCCGTCGCGCTGGATTCGGGATCGGCGGAACGAACGAAGAACGGCGGAACACTTCCGTCTATTCGATCAGATCTAGTATTCCTGAAAACCCTAAGTATCCATTTATACCAAAGGCATAAACAGACTTAGGAATATCGTTATCCGCAGACCACACAAAAAATTAGGGTTCCAGAATCGGCGAGAATCACCCAGCAGATTCGGTGAGAATCAATCGGCGAGAATCACCTAGGATCGGCGAGAATCACCTAGGATCGGCGAGAATCACCTAGGATCGGCGAGAATCAGTCGGCGAGTATCACCTAGGATCGGCGAGAATCAGAGTACAATACTCGACGATTAACGTCGACCCGCGGTCGACGATCGTCGACCTTCGGTTGACTATCGTCGACCCTCAGACGACTATTCTTACCAATCCTTCAAGGCAACATTTGCCCAACCCGACGATCCTTTAAGGCAACACTTTGCCCATAACCCCATTCAGGTCAGTGATTGGTAACATTTACCAACACAGTCAATCATCCAACTTCTCCACATCTCTTATGTGCGACCCTGCAGGCTCATATCGCGTTGGCAGTAAGATTACATGTTTGACCACTTCTAGATCACCATGGTAACTCCAACACTACTAATACTGCAAGAATGGCTAGGTACCAAGAATTGATTGGACTATCTTTGATAAATAAAGCCAAATCAGAAGGAAAAGATATCTCTGGTTTTTAAACCATGTCAAAGTATAGAAAGGAAGAGCTGAAAAGGTTTGACAAAGGCAACAAACTGTTTAATGTTGATGATTATATGGAACTTCATCCAGAAGCAGTTGTCCCCAGGGCTACATCATTGAAAATTATTGGGTCAGCTGATATGACCATGATAGTGGCTCAAGCGAAAAATCCTAATAGAGAAATTATTTTCAAGAAGCTAGGAGAAAAGAAAGCAGAAGACAAACATCAGCAGAAGAATCCAAAGAAGTAATTTTCTTGGTGTTTCAATTTCTGTCTGTTATTTGTTTTTAAACTATGCTATCTGATTAACAAGTTGTGTGTATTTATATATTTGTTGCATGTGTTATAATTCAATACCAGATATATCTCTTTTCTTGATTTGTTTTTCTGTTTTGAGTCTCTGTTAGTGACCTCACCCAAATAGGGGGAGATTGTTGGATCCCTAGTTGATTTGGGCTAGGTTCACTGACTTAGGATGTGACCCATCATGTATAGCCAAGGTCAATTTGTGTCCTAGAGTCTTGTTTAAGTCCTTCGGCTCAACTCCAAATGGAGCAGCTTTCAACAAGACCCTCAGAGACTCCAGACTCACAAGTTTTCAATACTAAGTAAAGTGAGTTCGACGTTCGTCGAACTCAGCTCGACGAAAAGAGTTCTGCGCTTGACAATCGTGAGATAATTCTTAGTGCTGAGCTAGACGATCTATGTTCTCTACTCGACGAAGACTTAGTTCTACATCAAGCCAAAGTCAGGACATCTTCAAATTTTTCTAAGTCCAACCTCAAGCTTCGGTCGATGAATTATATTCTGAGCTCGATGAACTTAGACCTCAAGTTCACAGCTTCTCAGGTCGACGGAGTCAGCTTCTCAGGTCGACGAATTCTAAACTCTACTCAACGATTTCTGGACTCAGAGAATTTGTGTCAACACCAGATGATTTGTGTCGACACAAGGATTTCAGTCGACACCACCTTATATCGACACCAGAGTACTTGTGTCGACACCAAGATCAATCTGTCGACACCAACTTATGTCGACACAGCACTTCAGCAGATGTAGGATATTTTGTCTAAGTTCAGAACTTTTCTCAGCTCGACGAATTTGATTCTCAGCTTGATAAATGAAGACTGTCTATCAGATGAATGAAGATTGTCTGGTCAATGAACTCTATCAAGCTCAGCTCGACGAACTCAAGCTCAGCTAGACGAACACAAGTTCAGCTCGACGAATTGTGTTCTTCGTTCGACGAATCCAGATTAGATTTTCTTCAAGGTTCCCGTCCCGTTTCTTGGCGCTGATTACTGAACATTTAATGTCAGATCTTCTCAGAATGTTACCGTTAGAACGCGCATTGACTATGGACGATTACATGCCGTTTTTTCCATGGGACAGTTAGGAAAGTCATTGATTGCTGATTCTTTCCAAGGCCGACTGTAATTACTGCTCGACATTCAAATGTTTGAATATTCCTCAGTCAGTCACAGACACATACAGACACATAGATACTCAAAAAAAAAGACACAGACACACAGTAAGAGAACAGAATCAAGTAGTGACAAAGTTCAAGAATCACAGTACATCAAACAATCTGATAGACACTCTGAAGTTGTAGAGAAGAACAAACATTCTCAAATCTAAAGTTCTTGACTGCAATCAGGCTTGACCAGAGAACTTTTTCAAGAAGAAGAAGAACAATCAAATTCAATCAAGAGTCTTCTTCTTTCTATTCTCAGGACAACTTCAAAGGACAACAGAACTTTATCAGTCAAGAGAAGTTCCTGAAGCAGTTCTGGTCAAGGCATTCTAGTTCATTGAAGGCCTATCACTCTGAAGCAGTGCTCCAGCATTCCTGACCAATTCAAGATCTCAGGGGGAGCAAGATCTGCTACAATCAATCCACAAGTCTTCTCTCTGGCTGTTGACAGAGAAGACACTATCACCATCTCTCTCATTTCTGTACAGTATTTTAATTCCCTTCAAAATTATTCTAGTTGCAAGTCTCCTTCCAAAATACTTGAGGGTTTGGTTTTTGAGCACCTTATCAAAAGCTCATTGGTGCCCAGGACACCTGATCAACTCATCCTACAGTGGATTCCTACCTAGGGTGGTAGAAGAGTGGATGTACCCAGATTGGTTTGGGAACCACTATAGCTCCTTGTGTCATCTGGTTGCTTATTTTCTTTTGTTTTCTGGCTGTTGTTTGTGATTGTTTTGTGCTTGCTTTATTTTATTTTCTTCCCTGTTCACTTAGGTATACAACAACAGTTGTAAAAAGTTTTTAGTGAGCACCATACTCTATTCACCCCCCCCCCCTCTAGAGTATAGCAGATCTAACCTGCACTTTCAGAGTAAATGCTCAAGAGAGTTGTCGTTGGGTTGCGACCCTGATACGATGGTGGACAACTGATTTGCCAGTACACCAAGAATGTGCCCTGAGTGCACGGACCGTTGTGTCGAGTGGCTGACGGTTGTGATGACATGTGTGCGTGAAAGCACATTATATGAGATATATTGCCATGCTTGTGATATGATATGGCTGCAGGGAAGATTACCGCTGCCCCGAGAAAAGGGGTAGGGTCATTATAATTTGGTCAGCTGAATGCTGACCGTTGCCTCTGTTTGCCACCCTTGGGTGGAATGTCCCTGTGCAGGTGCTGGAGAACCGAGCAGGACACATAAGGGTTGAAGTCCCTACTGCTTTTGCTGCTGCCGTTGCTAGCCCTCGAAGGCTATTGTGAATGTACATGTTTTGTTTTCTTTTGATGTGGCTGGCCTGCGTGCCAATGTTTGGGCCACTGTTTGAAAGCCTTGTAAGGCCATAAGGCCAATGATGTTTACATGTTGTAAGAAATTCCTATATGCTATAAAATGTGGAGTTTTATATGTTGGACATTCAAGAGAGGAGTTCAAGTGTATAGGCTTCCACTAGAATGCTTTGTGTTAGTTGCGATGCGCTACTTTGGTATCACTCTGTAGCTTCATCGTCTGTTTTGTGGTATATGTTGTGGGGCCCCGACCGGACCTTCTAGTACATAGTATATGAACGGATGGGGTTGTTACACAATAGGAGCCCTGCAAATGATCCCTTGGCTTATGTGTTTTCATATAATTTAGGTTACTTTCTTGTTCAGTTTTTCATACCTTATTTACTGCCATATATACTATAGAACTGCTAGATTAGTTCCGCCGCCATCTGTTTTATTTATTATTCTCCACTTTCATGTCCTCTCCTTTCCTTCTCCCTGCTTGGTGCCTAGGAGCCATAGGGGAAATGGTGGGTTATGATAGGACTTAGTCTTTTAGACTAACGGTTTTCAAATCACATCATTTTAGGTGACCGTGGAGCCCAGCATGGAGGAGCAGCCCCGGAGGTCGGCACGCTTGGAGATGGGCAGTCTAGTACGGGAGTTCAGAAGGCAGGGACTGTGAGTCCTATTCGCTACTAGTTGATTTAGTTTTGATTCCGCGATTAGAGATTTGTAGTGAGGCATTGATGTACTGGGCATGAGCCCAAGATTTTAATATTTCATTATATATGTGGACACTCCCATCGTGAAGTTTATTTACTATTTATGTCATTTTTGTGGACTTGCCTTTATTATTTTGCTACAGTTGTGATCGATTTGGCCAGCAGGATCGGCGTTTTGTAGTGATGACCTTCCCAGGCTCGAAGGTGTCACCGCAAAGCAGCCATTCTAGGCCTAAGACCCCGGTGTTTTAAGGAAAAAAAGGGGATCTTACAAGTGGTATCAGAGCCAGGTTTCGATCGACAAGTAGCAGTCCACAACCCCTTGGTCACCCCCGCACGAGTTTAGTTTGGAGACAAACTAAGCAGCGGAAGCAGTGGTGTGCCCATATGGAGGATCACATGTAAATTATCCACGATTAATTAGTTCTGAGTCGATTACTTATAAATGGATTCTGTTACGCAGTCCCCAGCACAGCCTACACCACATGGCGGAGTCCAGCAGATTCTGAATGCTGCACCACCTCCCCAGCTCCCCACTCTATTCCTACAGTCAGAGATGGGCCAGACTCTGACAGCTATCCAGGAGGCTTTTAGGGCTCAACAAGTTATGGCTCCGCAGCCAAACCCGGGAGCCAACTGGCTGAGTATATTCCGAGGACTTTCTCCCCCATCCTACTTGGGGACAGAGTCGGTTGTTCGGATGGAAGAGTGGCTGGACATTATGTATGAGATGCTGACTGGGATCTGGTTCCCGTGGGAAGATAGGGTTCCCTCGGTCATCTTTTGCTTGGAGTCCCTTGCCAAGAGGTGGTGGAAGACATCGCTGGACACGATGTTTGCTGACAGAGAGGTTGCAAAGATTGCTTCTGGGGAGTTCAGGGCCGCACTGTTGGAGCATTTTGTCCCGCAGTCGGCCAGAGAAGAGTTGGAAGATAGATTTCTACAGTTTAGACAGGGTAGCAAGACAGTGGTGGAGTACCATCGGGAGTTCAACCATCTGGACCGGTTTGCGGATTCTTACCAATTGTATGAGGCAGGTTACACAAAGAGGTTTTATAAGGGCCTGCGAGAGGATCTGAGGGAGGCTCTATTGTCCGTGTCCGACGGGCCTATCCCTCGGATATTGGAGATGGAAAAAAGGATCGAGGCAGATTGACATACTACCAAAGGCCGGAAGAGGCCAACTGAGGATCAGGGCCGGGGAATCAGGAATGATCTGCGGCGGGGCCTCGTCACAGATGGGAGAAGAACAGAAGACCAGCCTCGGCAGGAGGTGAGATAGGAGCAGAGGGAACTAGTAGTGGTGGCCCCTCAGCCACCCCAGATGGGGGAGGTACAGAGACCCGGGGGTATGGTATATCCCCCGCCAGAATGCTTCAACTGTCATCAAGTGGGGAATATCCGGAGGAACTGCCCTATGAGGGGAGCACCACCACCAACACCTCTGGCTGCCCCGCCAGCTCAGTATTTTGGAGGCCGAGGACGTGGCCGAGGTCGTGGATACCATGGCAGAGACCACAGACAGTAGAGGGAGCAAGTGTATGCACTAGATCTGACTCAGCAATGGATTCTGGAGCAAGTGATCACAGGTGCGCCAGTTAATTTCAAGTTTTCTCCTTCTTAGGTAATTAAAGTTATGGTTATAGAACTGATAAACTTGGAAAGAAAACCACAGTTAGATTTCTAAGACTTTAAATTACCCCAGGCATAGTTTTCATTAGCAGCAAGCCCGCCTATACATTGTTCGATATGGGTGCTTCGCACTCATTCGTGTCGGAGGCCTTCGTGGAAGGGCTGGAAGGCGTGTAGCGGTTCACTGGCTTGATTATGAGGAAACGACTAACAGACGGATCGGAGATATTCACAACCACCCGCTGCAACATAGAGTCGCCAGAAAGATATTTGAAGCACCAGCAACTATCATGAAGATACCAGTCTTTGATTTGATCTTGGGAATGACATGGTTGCACTGGAACCATGCTCAGATTGACTGCATGTCCAAGAGGATTACTATGAGACATGGGGATTCCTACATCGTCATCAAAGGTATTAGATCTATTCCCCCGCTCTTGCTGTCATCCGTGCAGGCCATCAAGGCCCACTTGCAGGGGGAGGAAGTCTATGAGGTGCTGTTTGAAATGGAAGAGGCCAAGGGTTCCATCTTGGATATCCCGGTGGTCCGAGATTTTGCCGACATATTCCAAGAGAAGCTGCCAGGGCTACCCCCCCATCGGGAGCAGGATTTCTAGATACAACAAGTGTCGGGGGCTAAGCCGACATCTAGAACCCCTTACCGGATGGCCCCGAAGGAGTTAACAGAGTTTCGAAGCCAGCTCCAAGAACTAGTGGAAGCCGGATTTGTCCGGCCAAGCTCTTCACCATGGGGAGCCCCAGTCTTGTTCGTCAAGAAGAAGGACGGGACACTTAGGTTGTGCATCGACTACCGAGCACTGAATCGACTGACGGTCCGGAATACCTATCCACTGCCAAGGATAGATGAGTTGTTTGACCAACTGGAGGGCGCGCATTTCTTTTCAAAATTTGATTTGAGGTCGGGCTACTATCAGCTGCAGATCTAGGAGGAGGACATTCCGAAGATTGCCTTCAGTATCAGATATGAGCTATTCGAGTTCACCGTGATGCCTTCGGGCTCACGAATGCACCGTCGGCGTTCAAGAGACTCATGAATTCGGTGTTTGAGGCATATCTGAATGTGTTCGTCATTGTATTTATTGATGACATCCTCATTTACTCGAAGACAGAGGAGGAGCACACACGACATCTGACGCTGACCCTAGAGAGATTGCGAGAGCACCAGCTTTATGCGAAGATCAGCAAATGCCAGTTCTGGTTGAGGGAGGTGGCTTTTCTAGGCCATATCATTAGTTGTGCTGGATTGGCAGTGGATCCAGGCAAGATTCAGGCAGTTCGGGATTTACCGTAGCTGAAGTCGGCCACAGATGTACAGAGTTTTCTAGGACTTGTCGGTTACTATCGGAAGTTCGTGAAGGGATTTTCTCGTATTGCCCTTCCACTCACATCCCTGACAAGGAAGGATGTGCCCTTTGTCTGGACCACGCAGTGTGAGGTGGCTTTTCAGGAGCTAAAGGGCAGCTTTTCAGGATGTGCCCTTCCTTCGGGGAAAGAAGGATTCCAGGTCTACACAAACACTTCCTACCAGGGCATGGGTGTGGTGCTGATGCAGAATGGTCATGTGATAACATACGCTTCTCGGCAGCTGAAGAAGCATGAGCAGAACTACCTAGTTCATGACTTGGAGATGGGTGCGGTCATATTTGCTCTGAAAGTCCGGCGACACTATCTGTACGGTGTCCACTGCGATATTTACTCCAATCACAAGAACTCAATATATGTGGACATGCAGAAAGAGCTGAACATCAGACAGAGACGATGGGTGGAGTTCCTAGCAGATTACCAGTACGAGATGCACTACCACCCAGGGAAGGCAGATGTGGTGGCAGATGCGCTGAGCCGGAAGTCCGCAAACCCTGGAGCAGGAATGCAGTTGATGTCTTTAGAGTTGGTCCAGATGTTAGAAAAGATGCAAATATCCTTTGTGTCCGAGGACCACCCTGAGCTATACCGGGAGTACCTAGCATCGTTGATTGCCCCATGTGACATTCGAGACCGAGACAGAGATGGGAAGAGGCATGATGCCCAACTAGAGCCGATATTCCGAGCCTTAGAAGCAGGCACTGATGTGGATTACTCACTGAGGGATTGTATAGTGTATTTTAGAGGACAGATTTATATACCAGAGGGAGGCCAGGTCCATGAGGATATCATGACGGAGGCTCATTGCAGTCGGTATTTAGTACACCCGGGAGTTACGAAGATGTCTGTGGACCTAAAGAAGACCATGTACTGGTTGGGGATGAAGAAGGATATCACCTACATCGTGACCGATTACGAGGCATGCCAATTGGTGAAAGCAGAGTGCAGAAACCTCACAGGATTATTGCCGCCACTCCCAGTGCCGAAGTGGAAGTTTGATGATGTCGCGATGTACTTTATACATGGGCTTCCCTAATCGCGGATGCGGAACGATTCGATCTGGGTGATCATCGATCGGCTGACGAAGGTAGCCAGATTTATTCCGATTAGGAAGGATGACTCGGTTGGTGTGTTGGTTCAAAAGTTTGTGGAGCAGGTTGTCCGTTATCATGGCATACCCAGGTCGATTGTATCGGACTGGGATGGACGATTTATGTCCAGGGAGTGGAGATCAGTGCAGACTTCCTTGTGCACTTGGATAATATTCAGTATAACATTTCATTGCTAGACTGATGGCCAGACTAAACGCACCAATCGGACTCTGGAAGATCTGCTGCGAATTTGCATATTGGATTACAGTGAGCCTTTGGAGAAGCTGTTGTCACTGATCGAGTTCTCATATAATAACAGCTACAAGTCCAGGATAAGGATGGCTCCTTATGAGGCCCTAAACAGACGGAGGTGCAGGACTCCACTGTCATGGATACAGGACAAGGATCTAAAAGCTTTGGGTTCGGAGTTTATTGAGGACACCGAGGCTCAAGTGATATTGATATGGGATAGGATGATAGAAGCAGAGAGCCGACAGGCTAAGTATTATGACGCTCGACATCGTCAGGTGGAGTTCCGGGTGGGGGACCAGGTGTTCTTGAAGATTTGACCAATGCATGGGGTTTCAGGTTACGCGGTCGAAAGAAGAAGCTCAGCCCAAGATATATGGGGCCTTATAGGATCCGGGAGCGGATCAGTCCCTGGGCATACAGGCTGGAGCTGCCACTGGAGCTGGCCAGTCTGCACGATGTGTTTCATGTAACTTCTCTTAGGAGGGCTCTACTACGCCCAGAGCAGTGTATTACGGCCATGGATGGGCCAGTAGCATCTGATCGGTCAGTTCACCTGGAACCAGTCCGGATTGTTGACAAGGGGATACGAGTCTTGCACCGCAAGAAGGTACTATTGGTCAAGGTTCTATGGAGGAATCATGGGCAAGAGGAGCACACATGGGAGCCTCAAGACCTGATGCAAAGGAAGTACCCTGGGCTTTTCTGTCAGGTACTACTCACAACCTCTCAGGATATTACAATTTACCTTTCATATTTGAAACGCCGTAGGCCTAACTAGAATTTCGAGGATGAAATTTTTTGTTTATATATTGGGATTTGTAACATCCCTCAGACAACTAGACCCCTAGGAGTGGTTTTACCATGACTAGGTCATGACAAAACTCTTGGAAGCCCAAGAGGGCCGAGTGAACCGAAGAATGTAGGTGAGACCACTATGGTCTGCAAATAGTAAATTTCTGAACCCTAGTTTAAGATGACCATGGGGCTTTACCAAGACTTCAAGACCCCTCCATGGTCTCACCAATCCATTGTAAGGTCGATTAGAGCCCTAAGGGTCCATTGGAGTCAACCTAGGGTGGCCAAGTTGACCTAGAACCACTTTAGGCCTAAATTGGGCAAGGTGCCCTAACTAAGGGTAGTGTGCCCTAGTAAAGCCCAACTAACCCTACTAGGGCCTTCCTAGATCTAAAGTGGGGTCAATGGGTCACTAAGGACCCATGGAGGGCAGTCAAAGTGGTTAGGTTGACCAAAGTCAAATCTAACCCTAAAAGGGTCAACTTGACCTACATAGGGTCAACCTGACCTACATAGGGTCAACCTGACCTACATAGGGTCAACTGACCTTCCATTAGCCAAGTGGATCCCCCTCCTGCCCTCCTAACCCTATAGTAAGGTCAATGGGTCACCTAGGACACATTGGGGTCAATCCAAGAGGTTAAGTTGACAAAAGTCAACTCTAATCCTAAATAGGTCAAACTGACCTACAATGGGTCAAACTGATCTACACAGGGCCAATTGAAGTTCCCTTAAACAATTAGATCCCACACATATCTTCCTAACCCTAGTGAGAGGCCAATGGGTCACCAAGGACTCATTGGGGTCAACCAAAAAAGCTAAGTTGACCCAAGTCAACTCTAGCCCTAAAGTGGTCAAAGTACCCTGATTAAGGGTCAAGTGACCTCCAAAAGGCCAAGTCAACCCCACCTAGACCTTAGGGGAGGCTAATGGGTCACCAAGGACCCACTAGGGGCAACCGCAAATACCAAATTGACCATGGTCAACCCTAGTCAAGGTTTAGGTCAAGTTAGCCCAAATGGGCTAACTCAAGCTCAAGCCAAATTCACTTGGTCTAACCTTGTTTGGGTGGATGTAATTAACATGTGGGCCGCCATTGGGTTAGGTAGGAGTCAAATTTCAGGCTTGATGAGTAGGAGAGAGAAAAGTCTTCAAATGGAAGAGAGATAAAGAGAAGGGAATAATGAGGGAAGACTTTCGGGCTCATCCTTCCCCTTCCCCAACCCCCCATTCAATTCAGTAGCACAAGGGGAGTGCAACCAGCTGGTCCTTGACTGGTTTGAGCCAGGCTTCATCCCCCACCTACCATGGCCGAAAATTTTGACTAAGGACCAATAATGGCAATGCAGCCTACAACCACCTAACACCCCAACTCTCCTTCTTAAAAGCTTCATTGGACTCCAGGGAGTAAGTTTCACACCTTACCTGAAGGATCCAAGGGTGTTCATTGTGCTGTTGTAGAAATCCGACCACCACCACCACCACCATGACAATCCGGCGATCGGCAAGGCTACAGCCACCCACACAGGTTCTCCTCCACTCCTTCCTTGGGTAGTTCATAGGAATCATTAGGGCCAAAGTTCAGGTTCAATTAAGCTAGATCCAAGTTCAAAATTCCCTTGTTTTTCCGTGAAATTTCACTTGCCGGGTTCGTCGGAATAAGCCCCTCCGACAGCTGTGCCGCCGCCTGGCGACAGCCACCACCTCAATGGAGGTGGCGGTGGCGGTGGCCGGCCGGGAAGGTGGTCGGACTGCCGACGGCAGTGTTTGGAAATGGCTCCAGGCGAGATGAATCGGGACCATTTGGCTGGAGGTGGAAGGCAACCAAATGCCGTCCAAGGCGCGCCAAGATTCGTGTTGTAAATGATTTAAAACTATAGGTTTTAATTAATCTGATTATTTCATTCTGTCACATTATTATCATTTAATGTTTTAAATTACTAAAACTAGTTAGAGGATCTTTAGGAGAAAATGTCAACAAATTATTTGTAGCTCTATGGGTCTACTTTATTTTAAAATTATTTTGAACCAATTTGGGTGTCTGGTTTGACCAGGGCACTCGTTTTGGTGGGGACTATACCTAGGGCTAGGCAGAAATTAAAAGGGATGCCCACCATTCATCTCTGGTCCAAATGACTTGAAATTTGGACAGGGAGTCATCCTAGTCTATATCTAGGCCAGACCAAAAATGAGAATTTTTGGGGACAATTGTTTTATAGTTTTGGAAATTATTTAATTTATCTAGGGTAAATTATTTAAGGTACCAAATGACCTCCAAACTCACCAAAATGTTGGTGAGAGATGCTTGGGGTCATTATAAAGCTCTGGTTAAAATTTTCTTTCATTTGGAGATGGTTTGAACTGAAATCATGCAACCCTAGCCTTGCCCTAAAAAGGGTATTTTGGTCAAAAAGCGCACTTTGGGTTTTGAGTAGCCAAATCACCTCAACGGAGGTTGACATTGGGGCCATATGCTTGGCATGGCTTTTAGCACCTCCCCATGGAAGATGGGGCAGATTGGAATAGATTTGCCCTAAGATCTAAAGACAAACCCTAAGGAAGGACTTTTGTGCCTTGTGAAGGACATGAGTCCAATAGACCTTGGATGGACATGAAATTCAGTAAGGAGGGAGCTAGGGTACCTAAAGCACTTTGGTAAAAATAATAGGGAATTTGGGAAATGGTAGGCCCCACAAAACCCTAACCCTATTTTAGGATACAAACATTTTAGTGCTAGAATAGGTTAGTAAAACTCCTTGAACAATAAGGAAAATTGGGTAGTGTGGTCATGAGAATAGATTGAACCTCTGGAAATTTAATTGGGAATTTTGGATCATTATTCTTAGCACTTCCAATGTAACTCGTGGTTTTGCCCTAATTAATCATTTGGTTATTATGATCCCACTGCCCATTGGGAGGTCAATAAAATTTGGCAGAGGGAGATTTAGACCATAATGCCTATGTATGAATTTTATTAGAATTTTTGAATACATATTTGCAATACCTACTTCACAAGCTCAATAATTTGAAAAAGTGTGAAATAATTTGTTTAGAGCTCATTACGTGCTAATAAATTATGAACCTTGACTCAGAGTATGTATATATCCTTACAACCAACCTTGAATTTTCTCAGAATTTTTGGAAACAGTTTTGCAGCACTTTCCTCTTAAAATGGATAAAAATAGTTTTTATTCAAAAATTGATTTAGAGGCTTAACCTTGTTGGAAAATGTCGAGACTCCGGATTCTGTGTTTAATAACCATTTTGAATTTATCATAAATTTTGTAGGGCAATTACTTGTCTGAAATTGGTACTTCATGTTCAAACATGAGATTTTTGGATGACTTGAATAATTAAATAAAATATCAGATAAATAGGGAAAATTATGAAATTTTGGTGTTAGGCTAAAAAGGTCATGACAGCCCTCTAATAATTATTATAGGGGTGCTGGATGAATATTTTGAGTACCTCCCATGTTACACATCATATATCTTAAGTTGTCTGCATTTAGTAAAATTGCAGAAATTAAGTTGGAGTATGATTTTGGGCACATGAGTTGGGGTTAGTTGTTTGCTGGGTTGGATGAATATAAATGAGTTCATCGTTGGAAGTTAGGATGAGTAGAGTGTTAGATTGGCTAGTGTTAAGTGTACTCGGGGTCGACGAAACATCATCTTCCCCGTAGGAGAGGAGGTGTCAAATACACTAGGGTTATATCCAGCATAATATTTAAGGGTTGGTAGATGAGTAGAAACAAATAAAAGTAAGTGCCTTTGGAAAGGGAGCTTTGGGCGTAATCCCATCGAAGCTCTTAGTGCACTCGAGAGACCTTCGCGGGGAATACCTTGGGCAGTCCTGTGCTAAACCTAAATAGTAGGCAAAACTGTATGCAAGTGTAACTAGTAAATCTAGGGTTTCACCTTCACACACCTCGTTGCCTCGGGGAGATAGTTTGAGACACTCGGGAAGTAGGCCCAGTGGTTTTGGTGATGGGCAGGTTAGCCCGGCGAGCTTTGGCTCGGTAATGGTTTGTGATGGGCAGATTAACCCGACGAGCTTTGGCTCGGTTGTAGTTTATGACAGACGGGATGGTCCGGAGAGCTTTGGCTCGGTAGCTGATACATAAGGTTGCATGTATATAAGATTAAGGTGGTGGGTCATTGGTGTTGGTGAGTCGATGCACCGATGGCAATACATTAACTCGACAAGTGTTGTTTAGCACTTGGCCAATTAAGTCCGGTGCACCAGCCGGCAAGAGTATGCAGGAGCTTCGCTTTGTGCACCAGCATTGAGGACTATGATAGGTCTGACTGGTAGTGCAATTACCGATTTATAGGTGCGCGATGCCTAACCCACCGCTTTTGTTTGCCACTACGGAGGTATACTGGTATGTTTGGCTCCAGAAAGGGGGAACTAAAGGTCTGTATACACAGAGTCGGGTGGGTGAGTTGCACTTGCATGATCACATCATGGCATAATTGTATTTCATAGCATAACCATTGCACATAACCCTGACACCTATTGTATAAGTGGTATGGGACGTTTTATACAATAGGTCCTACAAAATGACCCCTTGATTTATAAGTTCGTGCGAGCGAGCTTATAAGTTAAGGTTTTTATTCAGAATTATATATATGTGATTGCTAGAAAACCGACACCCTATCGTATAAATTGGTATGGGACTTTTTATACGATTGGAGCACTGCAAAATCACCCCTTGGTTTATAAGTTCGTGCGAGCGTTCTTATAAGTTAAGGTTTTCATTCAGTATTATAAATATATGCTTGCTAGAGAACCGACACCCTATCGTATAAATTGGTATGAGACTTTTTATACGATAGGAGCCCTGCAAAAAAATCCCTTGGCTTACGTGTTTTCATTTAAGTTAAGGTTACTTTCTTGTTCAGTTTTTCATACCTTATTTACTGTCATATATACTATAGAACTGATAGATTAGTTCCACCGCCATCTATTTTATTTGTTATTCTCCACTTTCATGTACTCTCCTTTCCTTCTCCCCGCTCGGTGCCTAGGAGCCATGGGGGAAGGGACGGGGGATGATTGGACTTAGTCTTTTAGACTAAGGTTTTCAAACCACATCATTTTAGGGGACCGTGGAGCCCAGCATGGAGGAGCACCCCCGGAGGTCGGCATGCTTGGAGATCGGGCAGTCTAGTACCGGAGTTCAGACTGTAGGGACTGTGAGTCCTATTCACTACTAGTTGATTTAGTTTTTCTTCCGCGATGAGAGATTTGTAGTGACGCATTGATGTACTGGGCATGAGCCCAAGATTTTAGTATTTCATTATATCTGTGGACACTCCCATCGTGGAGTTTATTTACTATTTATGTGATTTCTGTGGACTTGCCTTTATTATTTTGCTATAGTTGTGATCGATTTGGCCGGTAGGATCGACATTTTGTAGTGATGACCTTCCCGGGCGCGAAGGTGTCACCGCAAAGCGGCGGTTCTGGGCCTAAGACCCCGGTGTTTTAAGGAAACAAAGGGGGGGCTTACAGAGTGTGAGTGTAAGTGTAATCCTAAAGTATTTCTGATTACTCTTGTATTTCATTTTGTCTTACGGCTTACGTTAACCTTGGACTGCCCATGGCATTCCCTGTGAAGGTCTCTCGAGGACACTAGGAACTACGATGGGCTGAAGCCCAAAGCTCTCTTTCGTAAGGTACTTATTATTATTGGTATCTACCCATAGCCAACCCCATTTAAAGTTATACTTAATCTAACCCTAGTGTATTTTGACTCTCTCGCACTCCACAGGAAGGACGATGTTTCGTCGATCCCGAGCACCATTTAACACTAGTCAACCCAATACTTCCACATCATGACTCCTAATGATGAAGTCATTTCCACTCATAAAAATTAGTAAACCATTAACACCAACTCGCCATGCCTATTCCACATGTTATCACAATTTTAGCAGTTTTACTATATATTGACCAATCTAAGCTATGTGATGTACATGATAGGAGGTACACAAAATTTTCATCCAAAGGCTCTAAGATAATTATTGGATGTCTATCATGACACATGTTGCCTAAATCCAGAAATTTGTAATTTTCCTAATTAATTTGGCATTTATTAAATTTTCTCAAATGTTAGGCCATGGGTAATTTTGAACATGAAGTTCTAGATTTCCTTAAGTTATGGCCACCCAAAAATTATGAACACTATATGATAGCAAAATATCAATGAATGCCAAACTTCACAGATTTTCATAAATGTACTAGCCCCGAAATAATTAATTCAATGTAATTCAAATAATTAGAGGTAATGAAGGGAGTAACACAACTCATAGTCCAAAAATTATAAAAAATTACCAAAGAATTGTTATGATAGTAAAACATCACTGACTAAGTTTCATACAATTCCAAGATCAGTAAGCTATATAGAAAATATCTCAAATAAATCAATGATAATGCACTTTTTGAAAAAACAGTCTTGTAAACTCATCCAAACAACATGTAATAATTTTCTAAGCTTTAGTATGCCCTAAAACTTTCTCTAGCCAAGCAAGACAATTTTCCAACAAGATATCATATTTACTATCTATTTATCAAAAGAGGATGCACTAGTTTACTTTACACATGAAGTACAAATAGGAAATGCCCAATTATTCCAAATAATTTATTAGTGTATACAAATGGTATTTGATTAACTTTGCCAGAGTTTCATTTCATCCTAATATAATTAAACCATAGTTACTTCAATATCATCAAAAAGGGTAAGGTGAAGGTTATATCTACAAGTATGAGCTACTCTTATATAAACATCCTATAATAAATTTCAGAGGTTAATATTACTATAAAATTACCACTACCAATATCTCATGAAGATCCAAAGTCATAGGACCCCTTCGTTATTTCATAAGGTGTATGGACCTAAATAATTTTCAAGTGATTAAAGTGGGGTGCATGTGTCCAAATACCACCAAATTCCTTCCTAGGGCATTTCAACACCCTAAGATCACATGAAATAAACAACAAGTCCATACAAGTGCATATCACCCCATGTCCTTCACAAATCCCCAAAGTTTAACCTTAGGGTTTGAACTATGACCCTAGGTCAAATCCACCATATTCCACCCCCAAACACCATGTGAGGGTGTTTAATGTCACGTCAAATAAGTGACCCAAGTTTAAATCTCTATTGAGGTGATTTGGTCACTCAATACCCACAAGGGACACTTTGACCTAAATAACCCTTTTAGGCCAAGGCTAGTGTCTACTAAATTCCAAACCAAATCATCTCCAAATGGGATGAAATTTTATATAGAGTCCTATATTGACCCCAAGGACCACTCACCAAAATTTGGGAGAATTTGGAGGTAATTATACCCTTTAATTAAACCTTACATGAAAAATGAAATGATTTCCAAAACTTTAGAAAATTTTTTTTTCCAAAAATTCCCATTTTTGGATATGTTATAGATCTAGATATGAATGGCTCATGATCCAAATTTCAAGTCATTTGGAGTTCAGGATTAATGGGGGAACCCCAAAAAATCTCTGATCAACCCTAAGTATAGAGCTCACCAAAATGAGTGCTGAGGTTTGAACTTAACTCCAAATTAGTTCAAACTAAATTTAAAATAAACTAAACTCATAGGGCTACAACTTTAATGTTAACCACATTTTCTGAAAAGCAATCTAATTATTTTTAATTTAAATTACAAAACAGGTGCAATTATGTGATAGAAATATACATATAACAAATTTAATGTATTTAGATCTGCACGGATCTTAAAGTAGGATCAGGCGGCTTCTGGCTTTCTTCTTCCTCCAGCCAACGGCCCAGATCCACATGACCTGGAGACAACTACATCCCCAATTCTCGGCCATCCGGCCAGCTCCCCGGCCAACCACTACCACCACCACCTCCATTGAGGTGAGGGCTATCGGTCGGAGGTGGTTTGGTCGCCGGAGACGGCGGATTCCGGCGAACCTAACACCCTCATTTTCACGGAAAACTAGTGGAAAAAGTCAACCCGATCGGGCTCAATTGTGCCTGATTCTTTGCTCTAACAATTCTAAGATCTAACCCATGAAGAAGGAGTAGAGGAGGGCCTAGTTTGCGGCTTGAATGCGTGTGCTTGCCCTTGCTCTGGTGAATGTCCTTAAAGTGGGAATTGAGGAGAGGAGGCTTGTAACTCCTCAATTTTGAAAAACTCCATTAATGGACATAATGGGTCTTTTTCAGTTTCAGCTAAATAGAGGGGGCTGAGCCACCCCAATGGCAGGCCACCTCCTAAAAACTTCTCCTCTACCTCATAGGAGTAAAAACCCCATAAAAGTGGGGGGTTATGGAGCCTCCATGGCCATGATGGCCATTATGCTCTCATTTTCTCTCTCCCCTAAATTGGGGAAACTGCCACTCTCTCTCTCTCTCCTATTCAGCAATCTCTGAAATTGGTGGGCCCCAAAGGTGCCTCTCCACCTCCTAGACCAGTGGGCCACACTAGTTTGGGCTTAGCCGACTTGGATTGGGCTAAGTTAGCCTAAATTGAGCTATGGGTTGAGTTTGTCCTAATTAGCTACTTGGGTGACTTATGCATGGAGCTTTTTGGGCCATTGGGTCCCCCATGATGCCAAGAGACTAATGGTGAGGTAATTTGACACTTAGGTGCTAAGTTGACTTTCTTAGGCTTAAGGTTGACCTTGGTCAACTTGGCCTCTTTTGTTGACTCCAATGGGTCTCTATGGCTCTAATGGACCCTCTAATGGGTTAGAGATGTTGTGGTGGGTTCATGGAGTCATGGTGAAGCCCTAGGGTCAACCATAAGCTAGTGTTTGAAGTTGAGCTATTTGCAGACCAAGGTGGCTCACACCTTAATTCCCATGTTCACCCAAACCCTTTTGTGCTTCCCAGTATTTTGTCATGACCCAATCATGACAAAACCATCCTAGGGGTCTAGAAGTCTGAGGGATGTTACACTGATTATGCTTGATGTTCACTCGATCGTAAGAACACAATTGGTACTTGTCACTTCCTAGGTCCTACACTAGTTTCATGGTCAAGTAGGAAACAAAACTCAGTTGCCCTCTCCACTGCTAAAGCCGAGTATATTGCCCTAGGAAGTTGTTACATACAAGCTCTTTGGATGTCACAAACGTGAAAGGACTTTGGCATAAAATTTAAGAACGTTAACCTTAGGTGCGACAACAAGAGTGTCATAGACTTGATGAATAATCCAGTACATCACTCTCATTCTAAACATATTGACGTTCATCATCATTTCATCTGGCACCACATAAAGAAAGAGAACATGAGAGTGAGCTTCATTGTAACCAATGATCAATTAGCTGATATCTTCACAAAATCCCTCCCAGATGCTGGTTTTTATTTACTTCGATTAAAACAAGTCATTTTGGATCTCACTATTTGATGGTGCTGCATCATCTACTGCATTTGATTTGATTTGTTTTGTGTGTTTCTATTGTTGTTTTTGGTTTTCTCTTTTGCGTTTCTTACAAAAAACAAAAAAACTAAAAAATCTCAGAAATCCAAAAACATGTCTTGTTTTTTCCAGTTTGTTTTGCTTGATTTGTTTAATTATTTTTTTAATAAAAAAATATAAATACCCCAAAACACAAAAAAATCTGCGGATCATTCTTTCTTAGGACAAGCATGACTAGGACCTAGAGCATAACGATTACGTGCAATTTTTGATTTAGGATTGCTAATCCCTGTAAACATTGTCTTTTTTGTCATGATGTCTCGAATCTATAGTTGCTTTGCTACTGAGTGCGACTAGACATGATAGAGTATGTTGAATATTCCTCTAGGTATGTGTGAGGATTTAGGTAGCGTAATGATTTTACACTGTTCACACATCCCTAGAGAAAGCACTGATTTATAAATCCAAAGCTTACATGTTATAAGTCGTGATATTGTGTCTACCACGTTAGGAATGACTTGAACAATCAATGTCACTATAACACCTCCATATATCACGTAGAATATAACAGAAGGCCCGGTCGGGGCCCCACGCCATATTCCACAGACATTGAGTGGAGTTACTCATTGAAACCAATTCATTCACGCATCCTAACTCAAAGTGAGTTCTAGCAGAAGCAATTAATAATTGTAGAACCCAAAATCCAGGAATGTCCACTACAAAATATAGGAATGATATTTAATACATAACATGTTCTGGCATTAAGGCCTTATATCTACTTTTGTTATAAAATGTATCTTTCATATATCGGCACACTGGCCGGCCACACATAAAAACAGTAAATGTTTGCCTTCCTGCCTCCGGGGATCAGCCAATCACAGCATTAGGGACTTCATTCCGCTAATTTCCACTTGGCTCTCCAGCACATGTATCGCACGGCCCACCAAAATGTGGCAAAATAAAGAAACAGTTAGCATTAGCTAACCAAATAATAACGACCCCACCCCTTACTCAAGGCAGTGGTTCTCCTTCCCTGCAAACAACAGAATATATATTTTTTGGAAATAAAAATGTGCATTTAAGCACCATTTGCCATGGACATAGGCTCGATCAGTCACATGACCCGTGCACTCAGGTCATATTCTCGGTGTACCGGACTTCTCCGAGTCCCACCACCATCCATAGTCCCAGACTGGATGGTTCACACTTGAGCATTTTACTCTTTTCGGCATGTATCCTAAGACTTTCATTATGTCAATGACGAAAGCCAATAACTTTAGACAATCAACTCAAAATAACATAACGCGGGTATGATTCGGCTATAGCCCATTGCTCAAATCATTATGCCAAAGCCGACAGTCACAGTCATCATGAAAAATGACAAGATGCGGGTTAGCGTCCCCTAGACTGTTCGGCTCTCTGGAGTTTTGGCTGGGTAATTTAAGGTGTCAGCTTTAATTGTCACTCATATTGTTCGCAGGACCTAATCTCGTAATGATTGCATCAATGGCTCACACGACCATAATAGTTAGGCTCTCTAGGCTCAACATCTTCTCACGCTATGTGTAATAACCCAAGGTTTCGTAGGCAGTAAAAGAGGGTACCGCAAGTCGGTAGGCCGATACCGCATCGCGGTGGCGTCGGGCATCAAGAGCGCCGAGTAAGGCGAGTTGACTCAACGCTTTGGTTACCGCATGGCGGTAGGCTGATACCGCATGGAGGTAACGTTAGGCATCGAGAGTGTTGAGCGAGGAGAGGTGACTCAACGCCTAGTCTACCGCACGGTGGTATGATGTTTTCGCATGGCTCTAGACAATTTATTGGCCGAGCTCTCGGGAAGTTATCGCCCGGCGGTAGTGATACCGCAGGCGGTAGCTTGCCAATTTATTTGTCGAAGCTCTCGAGTTTCTACCGAGAGGTGGTAGTAACGATCGCATGGCGGCAGCGGGAGCGGTCGTGTCGTAAACGTCCCCAGCTACAGCGAGGAGCTAGCATCCTATCGCGCTGCGATAGTGAATCTTAATGGCGTGGCCATGTGTCGGCCTGTAGTTGGAGGGCCTGTGCGATGGCACGTGGTTCGAGACATCTATTAGAGATACCGTGCAGAGGTATTTAGTTACCGTGCGGTGGTAGTTAATTACCGCGTGACTGTAGTTAGTTACCGCGCGTCGGTAGTTAGTTATCGCTCGGTGGTAGTTCTGTTTTTAGTGTTGCTATAGCCGTTTTCTATTCATTTATTTTGGAGTTTGAGAAACTTGGGATGGATGATTGGAGGAGGAGAAGTAGCACTAGAGAGAGAAGATCTCGCTGCCATTTGATACTCGAAACTCGGATTCACAAGGCAAGTTCGGATCTACGGAGGAAAAGCCGATACAGTCAATTTCATCCGGCTAGAATCTCTTCCATGGCGCCGAAGCGGACTTCTAGGGTAACGATCCTCTTCCTTGGACATGTGAAGTTCTTATTTTTGGCATTAGAGGGAAGACACTCCACAAACACATGGAAGTGGTTTTCCCGATAGGTAAATTCATGTATCCCCGTTAGTTTTACATTTAGATCAGGAATTGAAGTAGGGACTAGGCAAGCTATGTGAAGCCCATCCAGGCAGGATGCTCTGGATTGGTAATGTTTGTATGTTTCATATATCGGAGAAGACTTCGTGGTTATCGCGTAGATTTCAGAGTCGCGGGGTGTGCAGATGGTTTCGTTAAGAGTATTGGACGTAGACTCCAGGAAAACACCCGGGTTAGAGGATGAATCGATAGTCTACTGTCCTACCGTGTGGCGGTGGTGTTACCGCCGGTGATAGCTCACAGTGAGCGTTGTATTGTATGTTGAGGCTTATTTCTTGGAAACCTTGTGGCTGTTTGCTGAAACCTGTCACTGGGAGACCTATGGGCTATTTTGTGAGGCCTGTCTTATGAGACCTAGGGGCCGTGGGTGCCTGTCTCTCAAACACTTGGGGGCCAATTTTGTGGAGTGTGAGCTTGATTTGCTCAGCTTTGGTAGCCATGAGGGCTAGCCTAGGATCCTTACAGAGTTATGGGTCATAAGATAAATGGAAAGGGGATGCTGACCCGCATCAGGCCTACGAGCCGGATGATTTGAGCATGGGATGTGGATGAACTATACCCTCCCCTATGTCGTTCGACCTGGTGTGTGCCATAGTGTAAATCACATGACTTGGTCGTAACCATATGGGCGTTGTCTCTGTGTTTGGCCCTGTAAGACTGAAAACTCAAATGTTTTTGACCCTCAGAGAGAACGGTGGTATGACCCTTGTAGTCATGTGCACCAAGAATGTGCCCTGAGAGCACGATGCGTTGGGCGTTTGCGCTAATTTCTGTGGCAAATGCTGCTTAAGTTGCACGTTTTGAGTGCCAATATATGATTAAACTGCCTGCAGGGAAGGAGCACCGCCACCACGAGTGAAGTGTGGGGTCGTTATAATTTGGTCAGCTAATGCTGACCGTTGCTATTATTTGCCACCGTATCGTGGAATGCTTCGTGCAGGTGCAGCCGAGCTACGTGGGAAATAGTGGGCTGGAGCCCAGGATTTGCTAGGCTTGCCCCTGAAGGCCAAAGTGAATTACCCATTTATTTTATTGTTCATGTGTGGCTAGCCTACATGCCGATGTTTGTAAGATATTTTAATTTGAGTTGAACAATGTAAGGCCTTTAGTCCAAGAGTATTTGTGTATTTGTTTTTTCTTTCCTACTTTTATGTTAGTGGACATTCAGTTGGTTGGGTTCTGTTAACCTTTAAAGTACTTCAGCTAGAATGTGCTCTGTGAGAGGATGCGTGTATTTAGATTATGGTCTCACTTAGTAACTATTTTGACTTTCCATAGTATATGGCATCGGGCCCCAGCCGAAACATCTGTTATATGCTCTATGATGAACAGAGATGTTACAAAGTTATTACTAGAGCCCGGTGTTGGTCTTTCTTATTTGAATTTGTGAGTGAATTCTTTTAAGGGGTTATGAGCACATGTATGTGTGTTACAGTTATAGCATAAAAGAAACCATGAATGTGCACTTAAAAATGAAAATACACATATTTTAGGAATCTGCGTGTTCCTATGATTGCTTTTTGGCAATTATTTGTCACTTAATTTAGGAATCTGCGTGTTCCTAAAGTCTATGGCAAATGCTGCTTAAGTTGCACGTTTTGAGTGCCAATATATGATTAAACTGCCTGCAGGGAAGGAGCACCGCCACCACGAGTGAAGTGTGGGGTCGTTATAATTTGGTCAGCTAATGCTGACCGTTGCTATTATTTGCCACCGTGTGGTGGAATGCTTCGTGCAGGTGCAGCCGAGCTAAGTGGGAAATAGTGGGCTGGAACCCAGGATTTGCTAGGCTTGCCCCTGAAGGCCAAAGTGAATTACCCATTTATTTTATTGTTCATGTGTGGCTGGCCTGCATGCCGATGTTTGTAAGATATTTTAATTTGAGTTGAACAATGTAAGGCCCTTAGTCCAAGAATATTTGTGTATTTATTTTTTCTTTCCTACTTTTATGTTAGTGGACATTCAGTTGGTTGGGTTCTGTTAACCTTTAAAGTACTTCCGCTAGAATGTGCTCTGTGAGAGGATGCATGTATTTAGATTATGGTCTCACTTAGTAACTCCTTTGACTGTCCATAGTATACGGCATCGGGCCCCGGCCGAACCATCTATTATATGCTCTATGATGAACAGAGATGTTACAAAGTTATTACTAGATCCCGGTGTTGGTCTTTCTTATTTGAATTTGTGAGTGAATTCTTTTAAGGTGTTATGAGCACATGTATATGTGTTACAGTTATAACATAAAAGAATCCATGAATGTCCACTTAGAAATGAAAATACACATGTTTTAGGAATATGCGTGTTCCTATGATTGCTTTTTGGGAATTATTTGTCACTTAATTTAGTGTTTCATGATTATAGGTGACTAGGAGTGCTATAGAATAGTCACAACATCAGCACTCTGCGGAGAGTAGTATGCCCAATGAAGCGCTGTGACCCCTCCATCTACTGAAACCATTCGTATGGTAGCTGAAGCAGTGTTTGCTATGATCAATGCCCAACTATGGAGGCACATGTAGCCTCCTACTCCAGGATTAGGTCATGTACCGATTGGTATAGCGGAATCCATGGTGGCAGATCAAGTAGCGGCAGAGCCCGTGGTGTAGAGGAGAGTAACTGAGAAATAGCTAATGCAGGTGATGAGCTTCAATCCACCAGTGTTTTTGGGGACTGAGACCCCAACGCAAGATGAGGACTGGATTTCCAGAGTTAAGAGATTCATGTCTGCGATAGAGAATGAGGAGTGGAAAAAGGTTACGATAGCCACTTTTCTTCTGGATAGTGAAGTGAGGTTATGGTGGGAGGAGTTAGAGCTACATCACTTCGCTAGGAGGAACCTTGCTAACATCTCGATGGAGGAGTTCTCAAATCTATTTCTGGCAAGGTTCATCCTGTCATCGCAGAAAATAGCTATGGAGAATCAGTTCCAGAGACTGACTCAAGGTAACAGTAGCATGGATGACTACCTTCATGAGTTCAAGAGATTGGGGCATTATACTAGCTCCACTTTTACTGATGAGGAGCGTAAGAACAACCAGTTCTATGAAGGACTGCATGACAATCTGAGGTTACTACTCTCAGGTCCTATGACGTAGGGATTTCTAGACTTGGTCAATACAGTCCGATCTCTGGAGAAGGATTTGAAGAGAGTTCAAGGTAAGAAGGAGTCAGTGGTGAAGAGGTCCGACTTTAAAGTACCAAGTTCATCGAAGTCTGGGCATCGAAGTGGTTAAAGAAGATCAAAACTTCTGGACCGACTACTTCATCGATTACTACTGGAGCATCTTCTGGGCGAGGAGGCCAAAATATTTATTATAACTATGGCAAACCGGGAGATATAGCCCGCCACTATTGGAGTGGCAAATCAGAGCAGAAGGCAGGTGCATTGTATGCTGAAAAAGTGAAGGCGATGGAGTCAACTGCATCTCATCAAGCTCTAGCCCAACCAATAGTCTACAACCTTGGCCAGCAGGAGGCCATTAAGAAAGGCGATGTGGTGACAGGTATGTGTTAGAGTTTAGCAGAAAAACTTTGCATACCTTGCGCCTTATAATTTGGTCGTATGACTGTCGTGTTATAGGCTTTATCATGGTTATGGACTATCCAACTCGAGTACTATTTGATATTGTAGCTTCACACTCATTCCTATCCGAGGACTTCATGTCATGTATCGGAGTGCCCTCTTTTGTGGATAAGTATAAATTGGATGGGTTGCTACCTAATGGGTGTTCGATGCATACAGATAGAGTCTGTCATGTTAAAGTGCTGATCAGAAGTCAAACTTTTGACTTGGAAGTGTCACTACTGCCAATAGTAGAGTTTGTTATGAACTTCGGCATGGATTGGCTCTCCGGGAAACGTGTGTTCTTCGATTGTAATTCGAAGACTGTCAAACTGGGGTTGAATACAATCCAAGAAACTACTTTCTCTGGTATGAAGGGATTGAGCTAGACGATGTTGTCTGCTCTCCAAGTAGTTAAAGTAGTTCATAAGTGGGCGGAGTTGTTCTTCACCTTATTGGAGACTAAGAGGCCCAAGCCTAGCTTGGAGAGTATCCCAATGGTGTTGGAGTTTGCCGATGTGTTTCCAAAATATCTCCCTGGAGCCCCACCCCAGAGAGAGATCGTGTTTGTTGTTGAGTTGGTGCCAGGAGACAAGCCGGTGTCTTGGTCTCCTTACCGCTTATCATCGAGAGAGATTGCGGAATTGAAGGCGCAGCTTCAAGAGCAAATAGAGCAGGGGTTTGTGTGTCCATGTTCATCATATTGGAGCGCCCCAGTCCTCTTCGCGAAGAAGAAGGATGGATGTCTGTGACTATGTATCAATTATCAGGAATTGAATAAACTAACAGAGAAGAACAAATTCCTGATTCCAAGGATCGATGATCTATTCAACCAGCTAGTTGGGTCAACTGTGTATTCGAATCTAGAGTTGAAATCTGGATATTATCAGCTGAGAATCAGGGAAAGTGATATTCCCAAGACGACGTTCAGTACACATTATGGGCATTATGAGTTCACTATCATGCCTTTCAGATTGACGAATGCGCCATGCATGTTTATGTACTTAATGAACATGAAGTTTAAGGAGTATCTAGATCAGTTCATGAGAGTGTTCATTCATGATATCCTGGTGTACTTCCAGTCCGAGGATGATCATATGGAGCACTTACATATTATTTTGGAGACCTTGAGGAGTAATCAACTATACACCAAATTCTCCAAGTGTGAGTTTTGAATATCTTCGGTGGTGTTCCTTGGTTATATTATTAATGGTGAGAGTATCGTGGTAGATCCGTCAAAGGTTACTGCAATTCGGGAGTGTCCTGTGTTGTCTTCGGTGGCGGAATTCTAGTGTTTTGTGGGACTTGCCGGCTACTACAGTCGTTTGTGGAGAACTGCTCGCAGATACCTTTACCCCTCATGACCCAGACAAGGAAGGATCAGAAGTTTGTTTGGTCTCCAGCATGTGCGCAAGCTTTCGAAGAATTGAAAAGTCATTTGACCACGACGCCTATTTTGTGCTCGTCATGTGGGACAGAAGGCTTTTGTTGGGTACATTGTAAAATGTGTACCAGATTTGGAGAAGCCTCACCTAACTCAATGATATGCATCAAGTTGTATTTGATGTTGTGTTGAGTTATCATGTGCAGGTTAAGTAAATGGACAGGAAACGTTTCTAAGTACAAGTGTCGACATCTGGAAATGACTGTATCGACACCAAGGGCCAAATTGTGTCAACATCCAGAATTTGTGTCGACACACAGAAAATCTATCGACAACGCTGTGTCGACACCAAGGGCCAGATTGTGTCGACACTCAGAATTTGTGTCGACAAACAGAAAATCTGTCGACAATGTTGTGTCGACACTAAGGGCCAGACTTGTGTCGACATTATCATGAGTTGTGTCGACACACAGAAAAGCTGTCGACACATTCCAGAATTCTGTCAACAACGACTATGTCGACATACAGAACTTGTGTCGACACACACCAGAATTCTGTGGACGCTAACTCTATTAAGACAAGGAGAGTTTGTGTCGACACACATGACTTGTGTCGACACATTCCACGGAAGCTGTGTCGAGAAGTAAAAGTGAAGCTATGTCGACAACAACAAGACTTGTGTCGACACATGGACTATGTGTGTCGACACATATGAAGTACTCAGTTGACATTCTCTGCTGCTGAGTCAAAGTCCAATGAAGGCTGAAGTAATACAGCTGAAGACTTGACAGCTGTCATTACTGACATTGTTGTCACATCTATCAGAGGTGTCAGAAGACTGTTTGAAATCGGAACAGCCGGTTACCATGGATGAAGCCTATATATAGATGTGCTCTCTCAACAATAAAACAAACAAGAACAACACTTACAAAACATAGAGAAGTTAATCAAGCCAATTAATCATAATCTCGTAAGGATTGAGAATCCAGAAGAAGAGAAAGAAACAGTCAATATATTGTAGAGAGAGAAAAACAAGAAAGAGAGAAGTTCTCATCCAGTGAAGGCAGATCCTGAACAATCTGCCTGAAGAATTCAGATTAATTTCTAAAGGAGGAAGACTGAATATCAACTCCAACATCAAGAAGATCAACCCTACTTTGTTCAGATTCAAGAAGCTTTGAAGAAAGCTAAGACAGGTTGATCCTTAAGAAATCAGTTATATCAAGAACTGATCAAGAAGCCTTCAACAAATTCTCTCTCCATCTGGTTGAAGAAATCAATAACTTTTCATCAATAATTCTTGTAGGATCTGTAATTGATTTGAGTGTAGGAGATTTACATCTCTGAGTTGTAAGCCTAAATTATAAAGGCTGAGGTAGGGCTGAGTGTCTGAGGTAGGGGAATCTATTCCATGAGTTGTAGGCCTGTGAAAGAGGCTGAGGTAAGGTTGTTGCCTGAGTTGTAGGAGTGGTGTGTCACTCTAAGTTGTAGTCCTGTGTAAGAGGCTGAGGTAGGGCTTGTGCCTGAGTTATAGGAGTGTGGATTCACTCTGAGTTGTAGGAACCATTCTTGGTTATGAGCTGCAAGATCTGCGGATCTGAGAAGAAGGAAGGAAGTTGGGCCGAATCTAGTACATTGCTAGATAGGCGAAGGGGGAAAGTGGATGTACCCATCATTTAGGGAACCACTATAAAACTGGTGTGCAATCTGTGAATGTTGTGTATGTGAATGTTGTGTTTTACTTTTTGCTGAATACATTGCTGAATTAGATAGAATTATCTGCCTAAGTTTGAAAAAGAATTGAACCTATTCACCCCCCCCCTCTAGGTGTTTAGAACATCTTGAAACCAATTCTTTCAAGTGGTATCATAGGGAGGTTACTCAAAGAATAGACCTAATAGTCTGAGGAGATCTCCAAGGCAGAAATCTATTAGGCAAAATGGGTTCCATTGAGAATCATAAGGAGTTTGGTTCTATGAAGTTACCTATATGTAGGAAAGAGATTTTTGGCATACGAAAAGAAAGAGTTAGATTGTTTATGGAAGCTTCAGATCCAAGAATCTACATGACAGTCAAAGAAGGGTCATTTATCCCAATGAAAGTCTCAGTTCTTGGTACAAATCTCTGGACACCAAAGGAGTATTCTGAAATGACAAAGGATGAGATCATCTTGACTACTATGGATAAGAGAGCACATAATATAATAGTTAGTGTCATAGATGATTCAACATTCCAAAATTTGATTCACTGCAAAACCTCCAAAGAAATGTGGGACACCCTTATTATCTACATGGAAGGTTCAGAAGAGGTGAGAGAAGACAGAAAGTCTATGCTGAATCAGGAGTATGAAAGTTTTAGACAATCTAAAACAGACAGCATAACTGAATATTACAAGAAGTTCTTCAGAATAGTTAATGAACGGATGTCATATGGAAGAGTATTCAGTACATATGAGTTAAATGGTAAGTTTCTGAGATCATTAATTAAGGACTGGGACACCAAGATATGTGTCATTAGGGAAGTGGCCAGATTAGCAAAAATTTCACCTCCAACATTATTTGGCAAACTGCTTTCACATGAAATGCAGCTGATGGTCAGAAAGGAGGAGGAGAAAAGTAATAAAGTTGATTATAGAGATAAGTCAGTGGCTTTTAAGACTGAAGCCATAAGAAAGGATAGGAGGATGTCCCCATCTCCTCCTAGGAAAGCTGCAGAAGTAGTTTCAGAAAGTTCAGACAGTCACACATCAGATTGTCCAAATTCTGATGAAGACTTAGCAGCTTTCTCAAAATAATTTCAAAGGTTTTTGAAGAAGAAACAGTGGAGATCCAAGCCATCATCCTCACAATCCAAGGATGATTACTATCAGAAAAAGAAATCCTCTAGGAAGGACAGGTACAACTCTAAACCTAGTAAATTATCTTCAACTAAGATTGTTTGATATTACTGCAACAGGCCTGGATATATAGTAGCTGATTGTCCTGACAAAAGAAAAGAATATAATGATAAGAAGAAACTGAAAAACAAGGGTAAGAAGGAGAAATCCTTTGTTGCAAAGAAGCAAAAAAGTTGGTCAGATTCTTCATCATCAGATTCTGAGGCTGAAGCTGAAGCTGAAGCATATATAGGACAGTTGGCAACTGAAGAGGATGTAGAAGAAGCTGAGTTCTTGAAGTTGCTGGACTCAGTGAATGGAATTGAAGAACATTGTTGTAAAGGGCTGACGACCTTGACAGAAGAAGAACAATGCCAGGATCAGCCTGGACCTAATAAGGTAAATAATTCTTCAATAGATTCTGATTACTATACTGGTTCAGAATCAAAAGCATCTGCATCAAGAGATGTATATGAATCTGAATCTGAAGGAGATGTTCATCAACTTATTGATGAATATGGTGACCTGCTACAAGCACTTAAGAAAAGCATAATCCTTAATAAAGCACATGCCAAGGAAATTGCTGATCTTAAGCTGGCTGCATTAGATTCAAAAAATTGCTGGATCTAGAGACGAATGAAGTAGCCAAACAGAAAAACATAACTGTTATTCAGATGGGTACTATTACATTCAAGAATGATCAAATTAAAAGTCTGGAAGTCAAACTTCAGAAGGAAAAGGATCTGGTGGCTAAGTTCTCTAAGCCAAAATCAGTTTTACCTTTAATTGATGACTTTATTCCTAAAAAGGGTAAGACAGGATTGGGCTTTGAGGGAAATGCAAGGGCTGTCAATTCCAAAAGAAAAGGCAAAGCCCCAGTACAGCCTCTAGCCTTCAAACCCCCCATTTCCTTCAGAAAAGTATGGCAGCCAACTAATAGATATGATCATGATATCATACATGGTTACGGTAAGCCTGAAATTGTGAATGACAAGGGTGTAGCTCCAGCACTCAAGCAAAGAACTACTGTACCAATAGTGTTAAGAATAGCTGACAGCAACGCTGTTAAAACTGTACCTAAAAAGAGGTATAATAGATATGAGTGTTGGTGTTGTGGTAAGATAGGGCATTATGCCATGGATTGCTGGCACAACACCAGTGTCAGAAAGAATGCCAGCTTATCTGTGAGGAAGGCTGCTGGTGAGAATATCAAGTTTCATTCTAATATGAACCTAGAACCCAATAAAAATTGGGGTTCTAAGGTAAATTAATTTTATTTGCAGGTGGGTCCAAGTTGTCATACCCCTATATGGTACTTGGACAGTGGATGTTCCAGGCACATGACTGGAACAAGAAGAATGTTAAAGGACTATACTCCCATAGAGAATGGACCCAAAGTGATCTTTGGTGGATCAGACAAAGGGGTCATTGAAGGGTTTGGTAATATTTCTTCTAGTTCTATAACAATCACTCAAGTGACTTATGTAAAAGGTTTGAAACATAACTTGATAAGCATAAGTCAGCTGAGTGATCTTGGGTATGAAATTTCATTTATTAAGAATGGGTGTCAGATCAAAAGGACAAGTGATCAGAAGGTGATCCTGTCTAGTTATAGAAAAGGGAATGTTTATTGTTTAAATTTTGATTATGAAAACATGAACTCTCCTGTATGTTTAGTTGCAGATGAGAGACCATCTCAGTGTTTCCAATGGCACAAGAGGCTAGCTCATCTGAACTATAAGACTATATGCCAGCTCTATAGTTTAGAATTAGTGAGGAATGGTCCTCAATTTAAGTGCATAAAAGAGGGTATATGTTCAGCTTGTCAAAAAGGCAAGCAGACCAAATCCTCTTTTCATAGTCTTGATACCAAAGACTCTGTGAGGTGTTTGTACCTCTTGCATATGTATCTATTTGGTCCTATGTCAGTTCATAGTCTAGGTAGGAAAGTCTATAATTAAGTGGTAGTAGATGACTATTCTAGATATACATGGGTTTTCTTTTTGAGACAGAAGTCTGAAGCTTCTACTGTCGTTCATAACTTTGTTAAACAAATTCAGAATGAATTTAACAATTCAGTGGTCAAAATCAGAAGTGACCATGGAACTGAATTTCAGTCTGAGTGTATGACAAGGTTTTGTGAAGAACTAGGGATTCATCAGGAATTCTCCTCACCTAAAACACCTCAGTAAAATGGAAATTGCTGAAAGAAAGAATAGAACTCTCATTGAGGTTGGTAGAACTCTACTTAGTGACACTTCACTCCCAGAATATTTCTGGGCTAAGGCAGTAAATACTACTTGTCATGTTCTCAATAGAGCATCTATAACTAAGAACCACAAAAAGATTCCCTATGAGATTATGAAGGGCAGAAAACCAAACATATCCTACTTTAGGATGTTTGGTAGCAGGTGTTATGTGCTTAACACTGGCAAGTCTCACCTAACTAAGTTTGCTGCCAAATCCCAATATGGGATATTTGTTGGATACATCAATAATAGTAAGGTATATAGGGTCTATAACTTTACTACATAAGTTGTAGAAGAATCAGTTCTTGTAGTGTTTGATGAATCTGAGCTAATTAACTGTGAGTTGTCTAGCAATCCTTGTAGCTCAACAGGTTCAAAAGAAAGGTTGGACATGTTGACCATTAATTAAGACCAAACTACAAGGCAGGATGTGGAAAATGATGGTTGCTGTCCAGGGGGAGTACAAGGTCCACAAGCTGACATTGAAGATAATAAAGTTCAGCCTGGTGGAGAAATTGAAGAAGTTCAAATTGCTGATAGAATGCCTCCAGCAATAAGGAATCTAAAGGATCATCCTGCACACCAAACCATTTGTGATCCCAGACATGGTGTGCAAACCAGAAGCAAACACATGAACATAGTGCTTTTCTCAAGTTTCCTGTCACAGTTGGAACCAAAAAGATTTGAAGAAGCCATACAAGACTCCAACTGGATTGATGCAATGCACGGAGGAGCTGCATCAATTCACAAGGTGTATAGTATGGGAGCTGGTTCCAAAACCAAAGGATCATAACATTATTGAGACAAAGTGGATCTAAAGGAACAAACTGGATGAAAATGGCATAAAAGTGAAGAACAAAGCAAGACTGGTTGCCAAATGGTATAGACAGGAAGAGTGCATTGACTTTGATCAGACTTTTGCCCCAGTGGCAAGATTGGAAGCAATAAGGCTATTCCTTGCCTTTGCTGCTTTCCAAGGTTTCAAAGTATACCAAATGGATGTCAAGTCAGCTTTCCTAAATGGTAATTTGAAAGAAGTAGTCTATGTTCATCAGCCCTCAGGTTTTGTTGATCCACTTTATCCTAATTATATTTAAAGACTTAAGAAAGCCTTATATGGTTTGAAACAAGCCCTAGGGCTTGGTATGAAACATTGTCTACTTTACTCATTGAAAATAAATTTTCAAGGGGGAAAATAGACAAGACTCTATTACTTAGGGAGTCAAAGGGCAAGAAGATCCTAGTATAGATTTATGTTGATGACATAATCTTTAGATCTACAGAAAATAATCTTTGTAGGAAGTTTGCAAAACTTATGCAAGAGAAGTTTGAGATGAGTAGTATGGGTGAGCTCAAATTCTTCTTGGGACTCCAAGTAAGACAGACTGATGATGGCTTGTCCATATCACAGTCTAAGTTCACCAAGGAGTTAATTAAGAAATATGGTATGGAGTCATCTACTACCATGAGAACTCCAATGGGGACAAGTATGCCTTTAGGCAAAGATGATGCAGGAAAACATGTAGATGAGTCTTTGTATAGAGGGATAATTGGCTCTCTCCTATACTTAACTGCCAGTAGATCAGACATTATGTATGCTACATGTGTTTATGCTAGGTACCAAGCAAGCCCTATAGAATCTCATTATACTGCAGTCAAAAGAATATTGAGATATCTTAAGGGCATACCTAATCTTGGTCTTTGATACCCTAAGAATAGAGACTTTCTACTGACTGGTTTTTCAGATGCAGACTTTGCAGGTTGCAAAGAAGATAGAAAAAGCACCACTGGCACATGTCAGTTTCTAGGTTGTAGACTAGTATCATGGAGCAGTAAGAAGCAGACTAGTGTGGCAATTTCCACTACAGAGTCTGAGTATATTGCTGCAGGAAGCTGCTATGCTCAACTTTTATGGATTCAACATCAACTTGAAGACTATGGTCTAAAGGTAAGTAGAACTCCACTATTTTGTGATTCTACAAGTGCTATTTCTATTGCTAAAAATCCTGTATCACATAGCAGAACAAAGCATATAGAAATTAGATTTCACTTCATTAGAGAGCATGTTGAAAAAGAAGATATTTGTTTGGAATTTGTCAGCACAAATAATCAAATTGCTGACATGTTTACTAAACCACTAGATGAAACTAAGTTCAATTATTTCAAAATTGAATTAGGCATGTTAAACCTACAGTAACTTAGTTATTCTGGCTAAGTAAGTCAATGTTGACATATCGGAGTTTATGTCGACAGAAATGGAAATTTGTGTCAACATATAGTAGTTTGTGTCGACACTTAAGATAAGTTGTGTCGACACAGTAAAATAGTGCTGAGATAGTGGTGTCGACACTTAGAGTTTGGTGTCGACACATAGAAGTTCTATCATTTAGGTAGTAGTGTCGACACATACAGAATTCTGTGTCGACACACATATATTCGAGTCGACTATTAAGAAGTCTGTGTCGACACATCACAAACTGTGTCGATACATAGTGTTGTCTAACTCTGTCAAGACATTAGAACTCTGTGTCGACACAATCTCTGCAGTGTCGACACATTAAGTATCTATTACCCTGCCTTTTGACCTTCTGTGTTGACAAACCTATAAATAGGTCACAAAACAACTTTGTCGACTAAGCTCTCAACATTTTCGAGACCAAATCCTTCAGTCGACAAACCTTCATGTCTCTTCTCCTCAAATTGCTCGTCACCAATGGCGCCAAATTTGGAGACCAACATCAACGAAGGCTATGAGTTAGTTCGCAATGCTTTTGAGAGTGCGGGGACTGAGATTCGAGATGTAATAACCCTAATCCAAGATAATGGTTTATAATATCTAGTCTCTGAACCTACAAAGATCTGGAAGACATAAATTCTTAAAGTCTATACAAAAGCATCCTTGGATTCAACTGGATTGAAGATTAGGTCATCAATTCAAGGCAGCAAGGTGAAACTTACCCAAAAGCATCTGAGGAAAACACTTCAATTGCCCAGGACTCAGGAAGATGATGAAGTTACATCTTCAATGACCAAAGAAGCTCTTCAATAGTGTGGCCTGAATCCTAACACTAAGATTGAATCATCCATGCAAATGAAAGGAATGAACTCACAAGGAAAATTTCTCTCAGAAATTGTGGGAAAAGTAATTCTCTACAAACCAGGTGCACATGATAGTATCTCAGCCTATATGTTCAGCTTGATGACCAGAATTATTTTCAAAATAAAGACTAACTGGTCTGCAGTGATCATTGATAAGATGAAGGAAAGCCTGAAGAAACATAATCTACGTAGAATTCTGAGTTTGTATCTGGCAATAAATATTCCTGAAGTGCTAAACCACACAAGTGGATCTAGAATAAATCACATGAGAAGAATGGATATGAATATATTATCCAGGTGGGAAAGAGTTTTGACAAAAGATGGTTCTACACCACAGAAATAACCACAAATGAAAAAGAAAAAGACAACCCCAAGGAAGCCTGAATTATCTAGCTATTTAGAAGAACAAGTAATCTTCAGTTCAGATGAAGACCAACAAGAATCTACAAGGACATCATCTACCACTAAGAATGTTGATGATAGTCAAATGCAAGGGGAATATATTTCAGAAAGCACCATCCCACTGGATCAAGGTCAGGATGTGCCTCCTCTAGGGGGATCCAATGAACTTTCCCCAGTTCAACAAGAAATCTTGCCTCCAGAAAGTGCTACAGAGAAAGAGCAAGCTGCCTTAGAGAGTGAAACAGCCACTCAAACAATTCTTGAGGTAATAAATAATATTAATCAAACTATACTAGATACTAAGCCAGATTTACTCACTGTGCTTCTAACTAATGTTGAACAGACACACCATGACAACATCCCTATACAGGATGTATATATGGATAATACATCTACATTAGATGATATTCCATTAAATGTTCAAGATACAGATATTCCTTCAGTTCAACTATAATAAGAATTTACTTTTGAGGAATTATTCCCTGATTTACAAGAAGTCATAACTGAGGATGTAGTGCCAAGAACTGAGGGAGAGGAGCTAGGGACTTAGGGGGAGTTGCCAAGAGCTGATAAGGAGCTGCACTCAAGTCCAAAGGACACAGTGAATCTTGAAAGTTCTTCTGAATCTGATGATGGATAAGCACTGAGAGCAAAGAAGAGAAAACTGATGGTTTACAAGAAGAAAAGCTAAAATTATAAGAAAGCTTTACAGACTGCCTCACAACCCTCAACACCAACAGTTGATTTCAATTCATTGTTGGTTGCTCTGTAAATTAAAATGGATGAGCAAAGAGCAGCCATGGAAAAATATATGGATGGAAGACATAAGGATCTTCAGTTCTCTTTGGCTCAAGATATAAAATCCATCAGATTTGAAGTAAACCAAAATAAGAAGGAGATGACAGATTGCTTCCATAAAGGAGGTAATGCTGTAGTTTTTCTGGCCAAACAGCAAAAAGAGGCAAGAACACAGATTGATGATATAGTGGTCGAGCAAGGCTATGCACTAGAAAATCAACTTAGAATGAATGATAGTCTTACTAAATCACATAATGTGATTGTTACTGAATTAAAGATTAAAGCAACTGCATTAACTGAGGAAAGGGTTAAAGAGATGTCAGAGTTTGATAAGAAACTTCAAGAAGATTTAGCCACTTTCCAATCTGCACTTCAAGCCTCTCAGAAGATTATATCTGCTCAGCTATAAAATTTTAAAGCTTATTATACAGAGGGAACCAATTATCTGGTTAATCAAATAAGGTTCCAAAAGAATGATCTCAGGGATCATATTGAAAGAGAAGTCATAAAGGGGGAGAGGTTGATAGTCAATGCTAGTTCAGAGCATGATAAATGGAAACAAATGCATGATAGAGGCATGTGGTATTCTGAAGTTGAGTGGAACAAGTATCTGCAAAGACAAGATATGATACATCAGTTCAGAAGGGATCACAAGGCTGGGAAAATACCTCCTACAGCTGTAGAGCCCAGTAAATACTTTCCTAAGACTTTTCACTATTTTGAAAGTAAAAAGGTTACGGCTGAAGAACTTAAGAAGAAGGATCTCAAAGGCAAGAAGCCAGCTAAGGATACTGAAGCTCCAGTACAAGCAAGGATCCAATCTGGCAAAGGCATAGTGATCAAGGAGCCTGATCAACATTAAGATAGATTGACTAGATTATAAAACATTGTAATCTTCAGTTTTTAACTCCATGTAATCTGTTGTCAACAAAACAATGATTCATGCTTGTTATGGTTATATCATATTCTGTGATGATATTATTTACTTGTTTTGTTTATATGTTTCCCTGTCATTGAATGTTTTTGTACATCATATTATTAATTTTATTATAAACGATGTATATCATTGACTAAGGGTTATGACTTCTCCAAATATGGGGAGATTGTTGGGTACATTGGAAAATGTGTACCAGATTTGGAGAAGGCTCACCTAACTCAATGATATGCAGCAAGTTGTATTTGATATTGTGTTGAGTTATCATGTGCAGGTTAAGTAAATAGAAAGGAAAATTTTCTAAGTATAAGTGTAGACACCTGAGAATGGTTGTGTCGACACCAAGGGCCAGATTGTGTCAACATCTAGAATTTGTGTCGACACACAGAAAATCTCTCGACAACGCTGTGTCGACACTAAGGGCCAGATTGTGTCGACACTCAAAATTTATGTCGACACACAGAAAATCTGTCGACAACGCTGTGTCGACACTAAGGGCCAGACTTGTTGTAACACACCATATTACTTCTAGACCCCCTTAACTTAGATTGGGTTAGACATGGGTGGATGTTAGTGTGATTAACTAGGTTTGACCCTAGGTAGTGAGTTGTAGCCATGTGGGGCCCACTATATGGGTCAGGTCAAACTAGCCTATATAGTAACCCTAGCCATACCATGACCCCCACCACATTGCCCTAACCCTAAAAAAAACAATCTAAGTGAGCCATGGTTAGGTCATTAGGTCGACCCTTTGACCCCTAGTTGACCAAAGTCAACCTTGGCCTTAATTGGGTCAAACCTATACCTATAGACCCAATTAGCCCAAGTAGGGCACCACCTTGACCCGACCCAACTTGGGTGGTTCCATTAGACCCATGACCACCAAGTGGGGGTCAGCCCACCCACCATGGTTGACCAAGTCAACTCAAAGTCAACATAGTCAACACAATTGACCTAAAGAAGAAAATGAAGGCTAAGCTCACTCTCCTTGGACCAAGCCCACCAAATTTGGCCCATGGCCAGCCCAAGTGAACAAGACCAGCCCTACTTGTCTGAATTAGGAGAGAGAGTTCATGCATGAGGGCATTTTAGAGAAATTACCCAAAGGAGAGAGAAGGTGAGTTAAGAGGAAGAAGCCACATGGACATGGCTCCATCATCCCACAATGGTGCTGGCTGGCCTCGTCAGTAAATTCCAAGAGGAATTGGCAGAATGGTGACCACTTGGCACCCTTGGTGACACAACCAAAGCCCAAACCGAGCTCACATAGATAGTATCTCCATATACAGCCATCCTCAGCTTAAACCGACTACACCATTAGCTTCAGACGGTGGAAAAGAGTGGAATTCGATATATGGATCAAAGCTTTTGGTGGAGAATCGAGTTCGGGAGCAAGCTCGCCGTAGAGGAAAATTTCCATGGCCAACTTCCGCCAAACTCGCCGCCGCGCCGCCATACAGGTATGTTTCACCTCACCTCTACCCGTGCTAGTTTCCTAGATCTATTAGGCGAGACATCTGCCTCAAATGAGCCAGTTCCAAGGTGAGCTTTTTCATTGATTTTGGAATTTTGATGGAGTGCAAGTTCGCCGGAAACCGCCGCCTCCGGCCACCATTTCGCCGCCAAACGTTGGCCACAACCTCAACGTAGGTGGTGGTGGTGGCAGCCGGCCGTGGAGGCTAAGGGGTGGCCAGAAAATGAGGTTTGAAGGTGCTCCAGGTCGGGGCAATCTCGGCCCTTGGCTGGAGGAAGAAGATGAATGGATGCCCTCCATTATTGCTTTAAGATTCGTGCTTTATTAATATATTAAACTTTAGTATTCTGTCACACTTATTTCTGTATCTTGCGGGCTAATTTTAGGCCTCTTGGAAGACGATTCAGAAAACATTTTCAACATATAAAATGTAGCCCTTGGTCCTAAGTTTAATTTGAAACCCTAGCGTTGTAATTTGGAGGTGTAGGGCTCCCTGTAGAGCCATTCTACCAAGACTGGTCTTAGGCTAGGGCAGAATTTCAAAATGATGCCCAAGCCAAACCATTAATCCAAATGGCTCAACATTTTGGGTGCATGCATATTTTGGGAATATTTAGCCACTGCCAAAAATTGGGAATTTGTGAGAAAACGTTTCCTATGGTTTTATTCAAAATACATAAAATACAATTAATGGAAATTTTGGAGTATTAGGGCTCCAAATGGCCCCAACTTTTTGTGGCTTGTCCTTAAGGACATTATAAATATATGTTTTAAATTTCATCAAGTTTGGACCAATGTATGGTGGGTCGTCCCACATGCAAATGTTGGACATGTCTAGGCTTGGGGTGCCAATAGAAATTTTTGAAATTTTGAGTATTAGGCCCATTTGGATCATGCAAAATTCATGTAATTAATTTCAGTGGCCTATTAGGATGAGTTTTACCCCTCATTGAAATAATGCGATTTTTGGAATCAAAAATCTCATTATTTGGTTTATTGAATTAATAGGACTTTTGAAGAATAAATGTTGAAATTAGGTTTGTCACTTAGTTATTTCCCCAAATTTTGTCAAGGACAATATCATGACATTTTTAACTCCTGAAAAGTTTTATGTCTCTGTTTGAGGAATATTGATAAGAGAAATGTGTAAATTACATTTTTGCCCTTATTTCATTTAATTTAAAATTAATGCAAATACTCAGTAGACAATTATGAAAAAACTTATTGATGACATATCTGAGTATAAATAACCTTGATTAATTTTCTCAGATATGTCATCAATAATTTTTTTCATATTTTTCTACTGAGTATTTGCATTAATTTTAAATTAAATGAAATAAGGGCAAAAATGTAATTTCCACATTTCTCTTATCAATATTCCTCAAATAGAGACATTAAAATTTTCAGGAGTTAAACATGACATGATATTGTTCTTGACAAAATTTGGGGAAATAACTAAGTGACAAACCTAATTTCAACATTTATTCTTCAAAAGTCCTATTAATTCAATAAATACAAATAATGAGATTTTTGATTCCAAAAATCCCATTATTTCAATGAGAGGTAAATATCATCCTAATAGGCCACTGAAATTAATTACATGAATTTTTCATGATCCAAATGGGCCTAATACTCAAAATTTCAAAAATTACTATTGGCACCCCAAGCCTAAACATGTCCAACATTTGCATGTGGGACTACCCATCATACATTTTTCCAAACTTGATGAAATTAAAAACATATATTTATAATGTCCGTAAGGACAAGCCACAAAAAGTTGGGGCCATTTGGAGCCCTAATACTCCAAAACTTCCATTAATTTCATTTTATGTATTTTGAATAGAACTATAGGAAAGGTTTTCCCACAAATTCCCAATTTTTGGAAGGGGCTAAATATGCCCAAAATATGCATGTACCCAAAATTTGGAGCCATTTGGATTAATGGTTTGGCTTGGGCATCATTTTGAAATTCTGCCCTAGCCTAAGACCAGTCTTGGTGGAATGGCTCTACAGGGAGCCCTACACATCCAAATTACAACTTTAGGGTGTCAAATTAAAATTAAGACCTAGGGCTACATTGTATATGTTGAACAGGTTTTCTGAATCGTCTTCAAAGAGGCCTAAAATTAGCCCGCAAGATACAGAAATAAGTGTGACAGAATACTAAAGTTTAATATATTAATAAAGCACGAATCTTAAAGCAATAATGGAGGGCATCCATTCATCTTCTTCCTCCAGCCAAGATGATCCTCCCTCACCTCTCTTTTCATGCTTATATTGTAGGAGTGTTTAGGGTAGGGTTCGGGCTCGAATGAGCCCGAACCCAGTTCTTTATTTTTGTCATTAATGGCGGTTTTGAAGATCTCGGGTAAGGTGGCGCCGCCACCTCCGGCCGCCCTAGCCGCCGGCAAAGCTTTCCCCCACCACCGTGAGGGGGGAGGAGAAGTTGGCCAGTGGAGGCGCCGCCGGTATCCACCGGGAAAGCCCCCATGAAACTCGGGCAGGAATCCAGGCGAATCGGAGAAGATGAGCAGTAGCCATCCATCTGCGTCAAGATCCGTGCCATACATATATATTAAATCCAGGAATTATTTAATTAAATGAATAGTGTCATTTTTATGTCCTTTATAATTGACTTTTGCATGCCCATTGTAGGGCACTTACAGCCATTTGCATAAAATGTTCTCAGTATGAAAAGTGTAGGTCTTGCAGTTACCTTTAATTTGATATGTTACTAATCCCAATAAACAAAAGATTAGCCTCTACTCTTCCTAGAGCAGCCGTACTAGTTTAAAGAAAGAAATTAAATTAAACATCTTGAGGGGTTGTGAGGTATACCTGACTGAATATCTCCGGATATCTTTCCTGCATCAGGTCTTGTGGCTCCCAAGTATACTCCTCTCGTCCGTGGTTCCTCCACAGGACCTTGACTAGCAGGATCTTCTTTCCGCGCAAGACTCGTATCCCCTGGTCATCGATCCGTATCGGATCCAAATTTACAGATTGACCCGAAGCTACCGGCCCATCAGTGGTCGTAATCTGCAACTTCGGGCGTAGTAGAGCCCTCCTGAGTGAAGACACGTGAAAGACGTCATGCAGCCCGGCTAGCTCCGGTGACAGCTCCAGCCGGTAAGCTAGGGGACCGATCCGCTCCAGGAACTTGAACGGCCCCATGTACCTCGGGCTAAGCTTCTTCCGCCGACCACGTACTCGTGAAACCCCATGCATCAGCTAGATCTTCAAGAACAACTGATCCCCTGCCTGAAACTCCACTAGACGATGTCGAGCGTCATAATATTTCGCCTACCTACTCTGCACCTCCAGCATTCTATCCCGTATCAGCCGTACCTATGCCTCAGTATCCTCGATAAAGTCCATGCCCACAATCTTCGGATCCTAGCCTTGTATCCAAGACAATGGAGTCCTACACTTCCGCCCATACAACGCCTCATACGGAGCCATCCGTATACTAGACTGATGACTGTTATTGTACGAAAACTCCACTAGGGGAAACATCCTATCCCAGGGCTCTCCACGGTCCACAATACACAGTCTCAACAGATCCTCTAGTGTCCGGTTTGTGCGCTCTGTTTGCCCATCTGTCTGGGGGTGGAAGGCCGTACTGAAAAGCAGTCGAGTACCCAAGTATGCCTGTACTGTCCTCCACTCCTTGGACGTGAATCGTCCATATCGATCTGACACGATCGTCTTGGGCACCCCATGATATCGCACAAACTGCTCTATGAACCTTCGTGCCAGTACTCCGACAGCATCCTCCTTCCTGATCGGGATGAACCTAGCCAGCTTCGTCAGTCGGTCAACGATTACCCATATAGAATCGTTTCCCGCCCGTGATCGAGGGAGATCATCGATGAAGTCCATCGTGATATCCTCAAATTTCCACTCCGGCACCAGGAGTGACTGCAATAAATCAGCGGGATGTTTGCACTCTGCTTTCACTAACTGGCACGCCTCGCAGTAGGTCACAAGGTAGGCGATGTCCTTCTTCATGCCCGGCCAGTATAGAGTCTTCTTCAAATCCGCTGTCATCTTAGTGATCCCGGGATGTATAGAATATCTGCTATGATGAACCTTGACCATGATGTCCTCCCGAATCTGGCCTCCATCCGGTATGTATGTCCGACCTCTGAAACATATGCCAAGTTACACATGAAGTGTCATAAATTATTGATGACCTATCTGAGTATAAATAACCTTGATTAATTTTCTCAGCATTTTTGGATGAATCATAAATTTTTAAATCTTCATAATGTCATTTTGGTAAATTATTTAGAAATAAAAATTTATAGCCATTGTTACTTGAAAATCAGTGAAATTCTGTTTGTGGCACTCTTTTAACATTATGAGCTTGCTGGAATTTTCTTAGAATTTTTGGAAATGAATTCCTTATACCTCCTTTGAAAAATATCCAATATGTGAATTTTGAATTATTTAAGAGATAAATAGAATAATTGAAGAGAAAATTATAAAACTTGGCTGACAGTATTATCCTACCATTCTACAACTTATGAAAATTCCTTGGGTCAGTGGGATCATAATTTATGACACTTCATGTGTAACTTGGCATAGGAAGTTAAGGAAATAAATTAATTAAGGGATTAATTGACCAAGGAAAATTATGAGAATCCATATGATAGTTCCATTAGTCCATACCACCCTAGGATAAATAGTTAGGGGCAAGAGGCCCTAAGAATTGGAAGATTCCATTTTCGGGGTAATAATAGGACATGGTCTGCATATAGCATAAATAGGTCATGCTTTAGGGGATTACCAGAGGATTGATTATCGGAAGAATAAGGGAGTGCAATAGGAATAATCCATGGTGGGTAGTATTGTCTTATTGATGGGAGTAAAAGTGCAAGTCTTTAGGTAGCAACTGGATTGGAGGCCGGCGGAGGACCGTCGCCCTTCTGAGAACTTTCTAAGTCATTAAGATTACCAAAGAGTAATAATGAAAGCTGGGGATAAATTAAGGGTAGTCATCAACTAAAGAAAATATCCTCGTGAAAGGGAACTTTGGGCTTCATCCCATCTTGGTTCCTAGTGCCCCCGAGAGCCCTTCACCGGGTATACCCTGGGCAGTCCTAGGATTAACCTTAAATCACTAAGTATAATAACCCGTAGACAAGAGTAGACTAATAGGTTAAGACATTTGTAGTACATTCTCACTCGTGTAGGGTTGGAGAGTTTCATGGTATATGCTCACCCGTGTAAGGTTTGAGGGAATTGGTATAAAGGCACTATTGTGCGTTCTCACCCGTGTTGAGTTTGAGGGATTCAAGACGGGTTTGGTCCTGCGAGCGGAAGGCTCGGAATAAAATATTTGCATGTGCATAAATATAGTGGTGGGGCATGCGGTACTGGCCGTTCGTCACACCGATGGCAGTACGACGCACCAGGCAGTTGTGAGGGTTAGAGGGGCCAGTGGGTTGTTTTACAATGCGGTCTGGAGGACGATCCCCGATAACGCACATCCGACCCAACAAGACTGATGGATTGTCAGCAAAGTACGTATGCGAGACTCTAGAGTGCACCTTGGACGTGTATAGAGGCGTATGAGAGTGGTCTAAGGCTTGGTAGTGTGCATACCGGCCTATAAGTGGAGATGCCCACTCCGCTGCTGCCGTAGCCACAACGCTGGTATCCGAGAGTGATGCTAGCTCTTAAAAAGCGGGAACTAAAGGTCTGTGATCACAGAGTCATTTTGTGTGAGTTGCACTTACCTGTGCATAAAATTCCATCATAACATTCATTCATATTAGGTCATACGTTTCATAGATTCTTATCATATAAACTAGTATGAGCTCTTTTATATGATAAGTTAAATTTTCTGAAAATCCTAACATCTATATTTGTATGGGCATTTATATAAGTTAGGGTACTTTTGTGATGGTAGTATAGTGATAGAATAGTTTTATTTACATGCTCTTACTTTCTGTTCTTTACTTCCTTTACTAGTTCTGCTCTTTACTTACTTGTACCATATACTTAGAACTGCTAGAGTAGAATTATAATATCCATTATAACTACTAGTTAGATCTTGCTACCTGTTTCCACCTTTGCTACCCCTTGTTGTTCTGCGCTTCGTCCTCCTGCTCGGTGCCTAGGAGTTGGGGGGCGAGGTGCGGAGGAAACGACTTAGTATTTTTGACTAATGGTCGGTAACCATACTATTTTTAGGATCCCGTGGAGATGGAGCACCAGCACGTCGAGGAGACAGGACTTGAGGAGCACATACCGCTACAGCAGGCTACTACCACTACTATGCATCCTCAGGTGGGACGAGTTCTGATGTATTTGTATATCTTCTGCTTTTATTTGAGAGAGAGTTGATTTGATGTACTGGGCATAAGCCCTTATTACCCTTTCTTTTGGTACTCATTGTGGACTATGTTTTATGTACTTTTCATTCCATATATATGATTTGTACTCTGTGACTTGTGTACTAGTAGAATTGTTACATTGTTACACTTCTTTTCTCATATTAGCCTATGTATATGATCGTAATAGCTGGCAGGATCGGCGTGTTGCGGTGTCGAATAACCCGTGCGTTAGTGCCACCGTTAGACGGCGGTTCTGGGCATAAGACCCGGTAGCCCTCCTTGGTAAGGGGGGGGGGGTCTTACACTTGTGTCACATTATCATGAGTTGTGTCGACACACAGAAAAGTTGTCGACACATTCCAGAATTCTGTCGACAACGACTGTGTCGACACACAGAACTTGTGTCGACAGACACCAGAATTCTGTCGAAACCAACTTTGTTAAGATAAGGAGCGTTTGTGTCGACACGAATGACTTGTGTCGACACATTCCACAGAAGCTGTTTCGAGAAGTAAAAGTGAAGCTGTGTCGACAACAACAAGACTTGTGTCGACACATGGACTATGTGTGTCGACACATATGAAGTATTCAGTCGACATTCTCTGCTGCCGAGTCAAAGTCCAATGAAGGCTGAAGTAATACAACTGAAGACTTGACAGCTGTAAATACTGACATTGTTGTCCCATCAGTCAGAGGTGTTAGAAGACTGTTTTAAACCGGAACAACCGATTACCATTGATGAAGCCTATATATAGATGTGCTCTCTCAACAATAAAAAAAACAAGAACAACACTTACAGAACAGAGAGAAGTTAATCAAGCCAATCAATCATAATCTCTAAAGGATTGAGAATCAAGAAGAAGAGAAAGAAATAGTCAACAGATTGTAGAGAGAGAAAAATAAGAAGGAGAGAAGTTCTCATCCAGTGAAGGCAGATCCTGAACAATCTGCCTGAAGAATTCATATTACGTTCTGAAGGAGGAAGATTGAAGATCAACTCCAACATCAAGAATATCAACCCTACTTTGTTCAGATTCAAGAAGCTTTGAAGAAAGCTAAGACAAGTTGATCCTTAAGAAATCAGTTCTATCAAGAACTGATCAAGAAGCCTTCAACCAATTATCTCTCCATCTGGTTGAAGATATCAACAACTTTTCATCAATAATTCTTTTATGATCTGTAATTGATCAGAGTGTAGGAGATTTACATCTCTGAGTTGTAAGCCTAAATTATAAAGGATGAGGTAGGGCTGAGTGCCTGAGGTAGGGGAATCTGTTCCCTGAGTTGTAGGCCTGTGAAAGAGGCTGAGGTAGGGATGTTTCCTGAGTTGTAGGAGTGGGGTGTCACTCTGAGTTGTAGGCCTATGTAAGAGGCTGAGGTAGGGCTTGTGCCTGAGTTGTAGGAGTGTGGATTCACTCTGAGTTATAGGAACCAGTCTTGGTTCTGAGCTGTAAGATCTGCAGATCTGAGAAGAAGGAAGGACGTTGGGCCGAATCTAGTACACTGCTACATAGGCGAAGGGGGAAAGTGGATGTACCCATCATTTGGGGAACCACTATAAAACTGGTGTGCAATCTGTGAATGTTGTGTATGTGAATGTTGTGTTGTACTTTCTACTGAATACATTGCTGAACTAGATAGAATTATCTGCATAATTTAGAAAAAGAATTGAACCTATTCACCCCCCCCCCTCTAGGTGTTTAAAACATCTTGAAACCAATTCTTTGAGCTTTGAGATCTACATCGATGCTTCAGACAATGCTTAGGCTGCATTTTGTTACAGCATGGGAGTGTAATAGCTTATGGTTCATGCCAGTTGAAGGTACACGAAAAGAATTATTCAGTCCATGACTTGGAATTAGCGGTCGTGATATTCGCGTTGAAGCTCTAGAGGCACTATTTGTATGGAGTGAAGGTCGACATTTTCACAGACCATAAGAGCTTGAAGTATCTGTTGGATCAAAAGGACTTAAATATGAGTCAGCGAAGGTGTATGGAGTTCCTTGGGGACTACACCTTCAAGATACATTATGTCCCTCGCAAAGGTAATGCGGTTGCAGATGCGTTAAGTCGCAGAGCTCCTTCTCTGGCAAATTAGTTATTGATGCATGACGATTGTCTCATTCAAGATTTGGAGGCCTTAAAGATCTCTTGTGTTGATAGGAGGTCGAGTGCTAAAGTGTGTTTGAGTAGATAGAGATACAGTATTACCTCACCGATCGGATTCGACAGGCTTTGGATTTGGACAATAGCATGAAACGCTACATGGATGAGTCTTTGGATGGTCAAATACTCAGTTTACTGTTGATAATGGGCTGTTTTGTAAGAACAGTTGTTTGTGCGTCCCAAAGGTGGGTAAAATATGAGAAGAATTAATGTGCGAGGCTCATAATACCAAGTACTCGATTCATACAAGGATCATGAAAATGTATAAAGTCAAGAAAAAGCTGTTCTGGTGGCCAGGACTGAAGAATGACATAACACTATATGTAGCAAGTGTCAGACTTGTGTCTTGGTGAAGGTCGAATGTCAGAAGCCCGGTGGATTTTCAAAGACTTTTCATATACCATAATGGAAGTTCGACAACATATCCATGGATTTTGTGCATGGTTTGCCGAGATCGCAGAGGGGAAATGACTCCATTTGGGTGATCGTTGATGGTTCGACGAAAGTGTCGCACTTCATCCCAAATATGAAGGACGATTAGGTGGATAAACTATCAAAATTGTATATGGATAATGTTGTTCGACTGCACGATGTGCACCTTATCATCATGACGGACCGTGATGGGTGCTTCATGTCTAATGATTGGAGGCTGATACAACAACTGTTGGGTACTAAACTAAAGTTCAATACGGCCTTTCATCTATTGATGGATGGTCAGACCAGGAGGGTAAACAGGACGATGGAGGACATGCTTCGTATGTGCACCCTTGATTTTGTGAAAAAGTGGGAGCATCACTTGTATATGTTCGAGTTCGCTTACAACAACAACTACCAGGCATGTATTCAAATGGCGCCCTTTGAGGCCCTATATGGAAAGTGTCGTACTCCATTGTCATGGTTGGATACGGGCGAGTCAAAGTTTTATAAGTGGACGGAAGTTGAGGATGCGACTTCTATTGTTCGGACAATCAGGGAGCGGCTGTTGGTTACATAGGATAGACAGCTAAATATTACAATGCCAATCAGGGAGCGGCTGTTGGATCCGGAAATGACCAAATGAAATACAGAAGCACGCACGGTTAGGGCTCTGCAAAAGATAAAGCGGGTAAGGGGTTTCCAAAGTAAAATAAGGGTGCTATTATAAGCAAATCCTATCTCTATTCTATCAAATCAAAAATTATTCAAAATATTAATATTTATGTTATTTAAAATGGTTTCTAGCAAACCCTATTTCCCTTCGCGCTTTTTCGACCTGCGTCTTCTACATGCATTTTTATGAGAAGTGTTAAACACGAAAGTAATATTCAACGTGATTTTTTCGGGGGCCAAATCAGGGGTCTAAAATTCTTAAAATCAAAAAGTGTTTAACGTAAAAGTGGTAGATCTCGTAGAGATCTACATATTTTATGTTGAACACTTTTAAATTTGAAGCCGTTTAGGCCCCTGATTTGGGCCCCGAAAAAATTCACACCGAACCTAGTTTGCTAGTAGTGATGGTTTGCTATCAGCGAAAATCGGTTTGCTAATAACAACACCCTAAAATAATTGTCTATCTCAATTATAATTTGTATTTTATTTTGTGACCGCGATATTTTGTTACTAAATAGTTCTATTTAGTGACCAAATCTAGTTTTGTTATTAAAAAATAATTTTTTGTGACGTAAAATTATATTGGTCACTAAAAATATATTTTTAGTGACCGAAAATTTATTTTAGTCACTAATTAATTGGAAATCATCATTTAGTGACCAACTTATATTTTCGTCACAAATAATATAGTTTTTGTGATGAAAAATATTTTGTCACAAATATTTCGTCACTAAAAGCTTCTTTTCTTGTAGTGTGTGTACCTCACTCGACACCGCTCCGCCGACATAGACCAGCACACGACCATGAGACATGCCTGTGTCCCGGGCCGTGTGCCCGAACTGGCTTGACTCCGAGGATCATCGAATGTATTTCGTCGACCTCACGAAAATTCGACGAACTCAAAGCATGACACGGCCCTGGACACGCCTGTGTCATCGGCCCTGTGAACCTATTTAGGCACCAATTTGGCCTTAAAATACTATCCGATACTTTCTGAGTTTTGGGGCGTTACATCTTTGTCTCAGCTCTGGATTCCAATGTCTAGACACCTAAGGCATACTCGGAGATGACCAAGGATGAGATCACTCTTGCCACCTTGGACAAGAGAGCCCAGAACATCATAGTCAGTGTTATTGATGATTCTACCTTTCAGAACCTGGTTTACTACAAGACCACCAAGGAGATGTGGGACACCTTGGTGGTCTACATAGAGGGCATACAATAGGTCAAAGATGACAGGAAGTCCATGCTCAACCAAGAGTACGAGGCTTTCAGGAAGTAGAAGGAATAGGGCATAGCTAGCTGCTATAAAAGATTCTTCAAAATAATAAATGAGCTAAGGACCTCTGGCAGGGTATTTAGCAATTATAAACTTAATGACAAGTTTTTAAGGTCTCTAACTAGATACTGGGATACCAAGATTTGTGTCATCAGGGAAGTGGCAAAGCTGGCTGATACTCCAACACCAACTCTGTTTTGGAAGCTGCTATCTTATGAAATGCAGCTGACTGCCAAGAAAGAGAAGGTGACAAGCAACAGATCTCCGATCAGGGAGAAGGCTATGGCCTTCAAGGAAAATTGCTCAAAATGGAGCAAGGAGAGGATTACCTCTCCTCCAAGAAGGCCAGTTGAGTCAGACAGCTCAGAATCAAGCACATAAGACTGCAATATGTCTGCTGAGGAATTTGTTGCCTTCTCTAGGAAATTTTTGAAGCTGATTAAGAGGAAGGGGTGGAGGTGCAGATCTTCTTCCTTCTCTCATCATAGGAAGGACCACTATAGAACTGGGAAGAAACCCTCCAAGGAGGATAGTCATGACTCTAAAATCAGTAACATATTTCTTCTAAAGTTGTTTGTTACTACTACAGCAAGCCATGTCATGTTATAGCCGACTGTCTTGTCAAGAGGAAGGAAGCTGGTGAGAAGACCTTCATTGCAAAGAAGGAGAAGAGCTAGACTGACTCATCTTCATCAGAGTCCGAAGAAGAAGAAGCCAACATAGGGTTTGTTGTTGTTGAGGGAGAAGAACATGAAGATTATCTTACTGCCAGGATAAGGATCATGGCCCCTATGTCATAGTCAAACAGTGACTCAGAGGAGGATGAAAGAGATGATGATAACCTCAGCTGCTATTGTCTGATGGCATGGTCTGATGAGGAAGCCTGCTAGGATCAGCCTAGTCCAGTTAAGGTACACTTTCTCTCCAATTCATCATCTGAGTCAAAATATGAGAGTGGTCCCAATTCTGAAGCATCTTCATCCAGGTATGAAGGTGACTCTAACTCTGAAGAAGATATCAATCAACTGGTTGAAAAGTATGGTGAACTTATGTATGCTTTGACGAAAAGTAAGAAGTTGGCCAAACAGTAGGCTGAGGAGATTATCTCCCTTCAACATGCTGCTTCCCTATAGTCTGAGTCATTAACCTTGCTGGAACAGAAAATAAGGGAGATTAGCCAACTGAAGAACTTCACAGTCATTCAGATTGACACAACTAAATATATAGACAGTCTCATTAGAGATCTGGAAGACAAACACCAGAGGGAGAAGAGGATTTAGGCTAGCTACTAGAAGCCCAATTCTGTGTTGCCCATCTTTGACTCCTCCTCTGAGAAAAACAAGAGGGCTTAGGATTAAAGGGAAACACAAGGGGTTCCCCTTTCAAAGGAAAGTGAAAATCTCTAGTTTAGCCGCCCATTACCTTTGAAAGGGTAATACTACCTTCTAATAGGTATGACCAGGACTCCATGTATTGTCACTGAAAGAATGGGAATTCTTCCTGGAAGAATACAAGTGTACCTTCCAATGGAAGGAGAAGAGGAATGGGGATAAGTGCCTTCAAGACAGCCCATGAAGAAATTCAAATGGTCCATCATGAACCATTTATCTTTGGTGCTCAAGCCCCCACTCTCAAGAATGTGGCTTCAACAAAATTTCCAGGCCATCCAGCAAAGACTCTGACCAAGGGTCAGTCTATTAGCAAGCCTGATTTGGCTATTTTTGATGCTATCAAGAGCATGTCTATTGCAAAGAAAACTGCTGATGATGGCACTAAGAGCAGGCCAAATAAGTCTACTGGAAGACTTACCTTCAGTTAGATGCTAGCTAAAAGGTACCTGAAAAGGGATGTTGTTGTTCTTTCTAGACACAAAGCTGCAGTTAGCACAGCTAGCATACGAACAGAAAAAAGAAGGTACAATATTCATGATTGTTGATGTTATGGTAAGGTGGGGCATTTTGCCCAAGATTGCTGGCACAATACAATTGTGTCGAGTGCAAAGGTTAGTCTCCCTGTCAGAAATTCTACAGGAAAATAGTTTTTGTTTCAGACTAATCAGAACCTAGGACCCAAAAATTATTGCGGTCCTAAGGTAAGATAAATCATTTGCTACAAGTTAGTCCAAGTGTCCATACCCCTATATGGTACTTGGACGGTGGATGTTCCAGGCACATGACTGGAACAAGGATCACCTTGAGGGAATACACTCCAATGAAGGATGGATTATATTTGGTGGATCTGACAGAGGAGTCACCAGTGGTTAAGGTAAGATCACAAATAACATATTCACTATCACAAAAGTAGCTTATATGGAAGGGTTGCAACACAACCTGATAAGCATAAGCCAACTCTGTGATCTTGGCTATGTCATAGTATTCCACAAGGATGAGTGACATATTAAGAGGTTGAGTGACCAAGAGGTCATCTTGATAGGAACTAGGAGTGGGAATGTCTATTTTTTAAATTTTCTATGTTTAGATATAGACTCTCCTATATGCCTAGTTGCAAATACAAAAGTCTCATACTGTGTCCAATGGCACAAGAGACTAGCTCATTTGTACTATAAGATAATACGCAAGCTCTTTAGTGAAGAGCTTGTTAGGAATGGTCCTAAAATGAAATTCACTAAGGAAGGCATTTGCTCTACATGCCAAAAGGGCAAGCAAATCAAAGCTTCTTTCAAGAGCATTAGGATCATAGACTCTGTGAGGTGTTTATTCCTCTTGCATATGGACTTATTTGGTCCTAAGTCAGTTCATATTCTATGTAGGAAAGTCTACACCCTTGTGGTTGTTGATGATTTTTCTAGATTTGCTTGGGTTTTCTTTTTGAAGAAAAAGTCTAAAACCCATGATGTCTTGTCAAGCAAATTCTGAATGAATTGGACAATACTGTGACCAAAATTAGAAGTGACCATGGGACTGAATTTCAACTTGATAGCATGACAAGGTTCTATGAAGAGCATGGAATTCACCAAGAATTTTCTTCTCCAAGAACACCCTTGTAAAATGGGATTGCTGAGAAGAAGAATAGGACTCTCATAGATGCTAGAAGGACCTTGGTGAGTGATGCATCTCTCCCAGAATATTTTTGGGCTGAGGTAGTTTATCCTACATGTCACGTCCTTAAAAGAGCCTCTATCACCAAAAGCCAGAAAAAGGCTCCCTATGTGATCTTGAAGGGTGGAAAACCAAACGTGGGTTATCTCAGGATCTTTGGTAGCAAGTGCTATGTGCTGAATAATGGGAAGTCTCATGTGACTATGTTTTCCGCAAAGTCCTATGAAGGGATTTTTGTTGGTTACAGTACTCATAGTAAGGCTTATAGGATCTACAACTTAACAAGTCAAGTTGTAGAAAAGTTATGTTAATGTAGTATTTGATGACTCAACTATGGTTAACAGTAAACCACCAAGCTCCTCTTCTAGTCCTGCAGGTACAGAGATGATGATGGACAAGCTGACTATCAAGAAAGTTGCTCCAATAGTTCAAGATGAAGCTGACAGAGTGTGCATTCCAGAGAAAGCACAAGGCACATAGGTTGTGGATGATGATCAGCAAAATGAAGACAATTAAGATCAGGAAGGTGGAGCAAGATTGCCTCCAACAGTCAGTCATCTAAGGGATCATCCAAGACACCAGATTATTGGTGATGCTAACCAAGGAGTGGTGACAAGGAGTAAAAGTCTGAATAAAGCTTTGTATTCTAGTTTCCTATCACAGGCTGAGAACAAGAGATTTGAAGAGGCCAACATAGATCAGTGCTAGTTTCTAGCTATGTAAGAGGAACTGAACCAATTTAAGAGGTGTAAGGTCTGGAAGCTATTCTCAGACCCCAAGGACAAAATATCATTGGAACCAAGTGGATCTACAGGAACAAACTTGATGAAAATGGCATTATAGTTAAGAATAGGGCTAGACTGATGGCTAAAGGATACATGCAAGAAGAAGGTATTAATTTTGATCAAACCTTTGCATTAGTAGCTTGATTGGAAGCCATCAGACTATTCCTTGCATATGTTGCATACCAAAGATTGAAAGTCTACCAGATGGATGTGATGTCAGTCTTTCTGAATGGTGACTTAAAGGAAGAGGTTTATGTTTAACAACCTCTAGGTTTTGTTGACTATAACTCATATAAATCTGTTTATAGACTTAGGAAAGCTCTATATGGGCTGAAGCAGACCCCTAGAGCATGGTATGAGACATTATCTAGCTTATTAATTGACAATAAATCCTCAAGGGGAAAGATAAAAAGACCCTATTCCTAAGGGAATCTAAGGGCAAGATCATCCTAGTCCAGATTTATGTTGATGACATATTCTTTGGATCTACTGATGACAACTTTTGTAGGAAGTTTGTCAAATTTATGCAAGGGAAGCTTGAGATGAGCAGTATGGGTGAGCTCAATTTCTTTTTGGGCCTCCAAGTAAGATAGACTGATGATGTCTTATCCATATCCCAGTCTAAGTTCACTAGATAGTTGATCAAAAAGTTTGGTATGAAGATTTACTCCACCATGAAAACCTGTTGAGGAAACTTTGTATAGAGGGATAATTGGCTCCATTTTATATCTTACTAAAAGTATGTCAGACATCATGTATGCTACATGTGTTTGTGCTAGGTATCAGGCCTGCCCTAAAGAAACTCACTACTCTGCTGCTAAGAGGATTATGAGGTATCTTAAGGGCATACCAGATCTTGGACTATGGTACCCTAATATGGACTTTGAACAAACTTGTTATTCTGAAACAGATTTTGTAGGCTGTAAAGAGGACAGGAAAAGCACTTCAGGCACCTATCAGTTCTTGGCAGGAAGACTAGTTTCTTGGAGCAGCATGAAGTAAACAAGTATTGTAATTTCATCTATAGAGTTGGAATATATAGCTGCTGGGAGCTGCTGTGCACAGTTGTTGTGGATCCAACATCAGCTCTAGGACTATAACCTCCAGATAAGTAGAAGTCCTTTATTTTGTGATTCGAATGGTGCAATCTCTATAGCAAGTAATCATGTCTCATATAGTAGGACTAAGCACATAGAGATTAGGTATCTCTTTATAAGAGGGCATGTGGAATGTGAAGATATCAGTCAGGAGTTTGTCCCTACAGACAATAAAGTGGCTAACATCTTCACCATGCCACTAGATTAAGCAAAGTTCAACACCTTCAAGTTTGAGTTGGGTATGTTGAATTTGGTATAGCTTTCAGTTGCTCCTCACTTTATTTTTGGTTATAATAATTACTAATTCTTGTAGGGTGTGAAGACCACAAGTGCTATCTAGACTGGAATAGACTACAGTGTCTATCAAAAAGGATGGTAGAAGATGCTCCAGTTGAGGGGGAGCAAGTCCAACACTTATAGGGATAGATTCAGCTTCTTGTGGAGAAGAAGAAGGCTGCTGTAACAGTTGATTATCTGAACTCAAAAAGGGGGAGAAGACAATCAGAGGTCAAGACCTCCCTGACTATTTACAGAAGTCAAAAAGGGGGAGGAGAAGAAAATAATTAAGGAAATGATCAAGGTCAGGTGATGCAGGAAAATGGTTCCGACGGGTTAAATACTACGCTCTCTTTAGTTCGGACAATTTAACAAGATACGTAGTGTGCAATATCTCTCTAAATACACTATTGTTGAACTCAACCAATTAGTGGCACAAACTTCAACAATGCACAACACAAAGGGTTGCTACCCCTTTTAGAGATTAAACAAGGGCTATATGCCAATGTTCGCTCAAGCGAATATGACCAACACGATCTGGAAAATTAGCTAATCAAATTAATAATATCTACAGGCATTCACAATCCCAAAAAGAGAATATCCGGACTAAAATAGCGATTTCAACAATGTCCAAAATTAATCCCAAATTTATTAATACGAGGTTGGCCAAAATACTTGAACTCAAGGAGAAATCTAGGGTAATGAAACCGATCTCTACTAGCGTTCAGGAAATCTACCCGATCCAAATTATACAAAAATATCCGGAAAATTAAACGCTTGAAATTCCGATTTTATTAACACGCTACCTACAATATAAATCCGGACTAAACACTAGCATTCTAATCCACCAAATCTCACAATAATATAGAAGAATCACACATGAAGAGCTATATAAATCGTTACCCAATCCCAAGAAATCTGTCCACAAGATGAGTGGAGGAATCACACAACGATGGTGGTAGCGTCTATTCCCATGCAAATCTATGGATCCGCACTGAACGATGAAGACGCAAGCCATTTTCCTTTGCAAAAACCCTTAGAGAGGGAGAACCTTGATGGACGAATATTTCAAGGAGGAGAGAGAAAAGGTGGTGGCCGAAATCTTCCAAGGTGGAAGAAGTGTTGGTCGGTTTTTGTGATGGAGAGGGCTGGTCGGTTTTTGTGTAAAAGGAGGAGGGTTGCTCGGGTTGGGTAGTGGAGGAGGGTGGCTGAGAATTTGAAGGCGGCCAAGCCTTGGGTGGAGGAGCTAGGGTTGGACGACTTCAAGAGGGAGGAGGGCGGCTGCTCGGTTATGGAGGAAGAGAGGGTTGTCGGTTTAGTTTTTGGAGAGGAAGGGCTTGGTGTGGTGGTCTTGAGCGGAGAAGGAGGAGAAGAGAGGTGGCCGAAACTTTGAGAGAGAAAAGGGTGGTCGGCGGCTAGGGTGAGGGGAGAGAGCAAGAGAGAGAAATTCTTAACAAGAATTTGGTTTTAATTTTCAATTCATTCCACTTGCTAAATCCTTTAATATCATGGCCTTTTATAGGCAACACCACTCAATCTACACCATTCAATAACAAACACAACATGAGATGGTTATAAGCACCCATCACAACATGAAATAAAAATACAATAGTACCATGCATAAAAATAAGTGCATAAAAATGAAATGCTTAAAATAAAATTGCTTTAAATAAAAATGATTAAAAATATTTTAAAAAATATAATTATAAATGTTTAATTTATAATCATATATTTTATATGACGGTAACGACGATGGCGGACGACGTGCATAACATGTAGCGGGGCGCGGCGTTGGCGATGAATATCGCTGTAGAATCCCATCTTCAAGCTTGCGACAATGATCGTCCCAATCAACAAACTCTCTATATCGGGGATCAACGGCCGCATTGGCAACGTCATCATGAACCAGTGGCAGGACAGCGTCGCCATCACCCGGCAGCAGCAAAACAGGGGGAGCAGGAAGTGATGATGATCACCCTACAAGCAAGGAAAGTGTGGTAACCTATAACTTGATACTCTTGTTCTCTTGTTATAAGTTTTCCAATTTAATATTTTATTGCTGCGTATGTTAATGTATATCATTGACTCAAAATTTTGTTTGAGGGTTTTGACTTCTTCAAATAGGAGGAGATTGTTGGGTTCATTGCTCACAATCTCCCAAATTTGTAGAAGTCAAAAAAATCAATGATATAAACATAGTTGTATTTGATGTATTGATAACTCTAATTTTACCTTTATTTTTTATATAATTTTTATTTAATAATTAATGAGGTTATAATTATATTATATTAGTTTTATTAATAATTACGTTCTTTTCTTATTTTAGGTCAAACTGGGCTGCCAATAGTATTTTGGAGTTTACAGGATTGATCAGGAGACAAAGCTGGACAAAACTCAAAAAATCGCAAACTACATGCCCAAGCCACGGGCATGACCTATTGGTCACTGGCGTGACAGGGAGGCTTGACCATAGCATGTGCTCCAGAGTACATTGCCACATCAACTAAAATTGCACGCCTACAGGTCACGGGCGTGACTATGTTGCCACAGGCGTGACGACCAGGCGTGACCAACAGATGATGTTCCATGATTTGACTCCATGTTGGATTAAAGTTACATGCCCCGGTCCCAGGTTTGTCATATTGGTCATGGGCATGACATCGAGGCGTGACATCCAGGCGTGCCGCGTTTAATGATGAAGTTTCAGATCCTGACGGTTTTTGCCTTACACACCCTAGGTTATGGGCATGACAAGGGGACGTAACCCTTCTAACAACGGCCAAAGTTACTCCCGCCATTTCTACTTCCCGCCATTTCCAGCAACTGACAAGACACGCCCTAGGTCACGGGCATGACCTAGGTGCGTGACCCGCCACTTAACGATTTTTTGCAGTTTCCCTCCAACGTTCCCTGGACTTGAAGACGATGTTTCCAAACATTACACGCCCTAGGTCACAGGTGTGACCTAGGGGCGTGACCATCCAGCAAACTTGCCTATAAAATCTAGACAATTCCAGAAGATGAGGAGATTTTGGGAGCTAGAGTTCTGTTTTCTTTGCGTTATTTCTTGCATTTTCCAATTCATAGTGTAACTTTTATTTTTGTTATTTCAAGTCCTTTTTTAATCATGTCTCTCTCCTCCCTATTTTGTAGTTCTCCCATCATGATGAGTAGCTAAACTTCTTTTAGCACTTGTCATGATGAACACTGGAATAAAATAAGCTTTTCAACTTTATTAAAAATATCAAGTTCTTTACTTTTCTCACTAACAATTTATCTTTGATTTTTATCGTATTGAATTCATATTTTGCGGATATGTTCTTCGATCTAAGATCTATATCTGAAATGACAGAGAGGTTGCGGAGACGAGTAGATCACTCAAAGATAAAAGGAGTTTATTGCACTCCTCAAGAGAGGACAATATAATTCTTCTGGATTGGAGTTAAATCCAATAGAGGGGTTCACCACCTAAAACAAGCTTATGGGTTTCAACTGGCCTAGACGTCTTAATCAAACAACCTAAGGTTAGTCAAAAGCATGAGCTCAAGAGAGACGCTTTTGTACTTTAGGAACCTCCACGGTCGAGTGAGCAATTTAAGAGTCTTGCGTACTTTATGTTCATAAAGATTTATTTTAATCCACGGGGATTTTAGATCAAGTGCTAGCTTCCCCATCGTCGTATTTCTCCTTTTAGTTTAATGTTTCCTCTACCGAAATCGCTAAACCAACTATCATTCGATAAAATAATAGCTCTTCCTTGTGAGTACAAGTACTCAACGGTCCCTGAGTTTAAATACGACATTTCCTATACTATATTTCGATAGGTGCATTTGCTTAGTTTGGGATATTAGTTTGGATTTATTTTAAAACTATAAAAACCTTCATCAAGTTTTTGGCTCCGGTGTCGGGGACTTTTCTATGTTGATATTCTGAAAGCAAAGATCTATTAATTTATCATTTTCATTCTGTCTTTTAAAAAAATCAAAATAAAAAAAATTATTTTGTTTTTATCTTGGTGTATGACATGAGGGAATCCATCAAATCTACTTGATTTAGATACGGAGATCGAGCAAAGCTTACGGCGGCGACTAAGACTCCGCGATCTCAATTCTCCAGATTTGGTTGAGGAATTTGTAGGTGACATTTCTTCTTCCTCGTCTTCTTCTTCTTCCTCCTCTACTTCTTCCTCTTCTTCTTCTTCTTCTTCTTCTTCATTTTTTCAATTTTCTTCTATTTCGGATAACAAAAATCCAAATATGGCCGATCAACGGACTTTGTCCTATTATGCCCGGCCAAATTTGGATGAGGCGCAATCAAGTATTGCTCGACCCGTTATTGCGAACAATAACTTTGAATTGAAGCCAAGCATCATTCAAATGGTACAACAATCTGTATAATTTGATGGGCTTCAAGATGAGGACCCAAATGTGCATATTTCTAACTTTGTAGAAATATGCGATACTTTTAAAATCAATGGGGTTTTCGATGATACCATTTGGCTAAGGTTTTTTCCTTCTTCTTTGGGCACCAAAGCCAAGTAGTGGTTGGGTTCTCTACAAAGAGGATCCACCACTACTTGGGCCGAAATGGCCGAAAAATTTCTCACGAAATAATTTCCACCCGCTAAAACGGCCAAGTTGCGCAATGATATTACTTATTTCTCCCAAGTTGATAGGTAAACGTTATATGATACTTGAGGGAGATTTAAGGAATTGCTTCGTCGTTGTCCGCATCATGCAATCACCGATTGGTTGCAAGTGCAACGCTTCTATAATGGCATCAATCAACAAACGAGGCAATATATTGATGTCGTCATCGGTGGAAACTTAAACAACAAAACACTAGCGGTCGCCCAAGAACTTATAGAAGGTATGGCCTTGAATAAATATTAGTGGACTACAAACCGGTCTCGTCCACCTAAACCTGCCGGGATGTACCAAATTGATACGGTTTCAAGTTTATCTCTCCCGGTTGAGATACTACAAAAACAAATAGACGAGATATCTGCTTCCTCGTATACACCTACCTGTGAACCCCAATATTGGGAACCTTCCACCATTGTCGAACATGTGGATTACATGTGTTAACCCCGAAATCGACGATCTTTCTCAAGGCAGGCAGCTCGCTAGTCGCGGCCTGCTCCAGGAGGTCGCAACGTCTTAGGATGGGCGGATAGGCTTTTCTGTCCGCACAGGCCACACGGTATGGGTGGTCTCAGCGGTCTGACCGACCAAGCCGTGCCTTGTTTCCTTGGTCGGCAGGGGCCGCGGACTGCTTCTGCAAACCGCCCCTACAGGTCGCGCCCCTTGTCAGCTAAACAGCAAGCTTGTCTCAATAGGTGCCCCTTTTCTAGACTCGGATGTCTATCCGCCCAGGCCGCTACAATGACAAGCGGCTTGCCTTTAGGGCGCAGACCTTCACCAACATCGACAACCTTCTAGCTCGCAGCATAGCCAGATTGGTGACCTGACCTCAGGCCGCCAGCCACCTACCCCACTTTCCACCTGCCAACACGAGCGGCCTGCCTCGTCAGTTCGGCAGGTCGCGAATCGCTTGTCACCTAGCAGGCACGGCAAGCCTTTCCCTTCAATAGACGGTGGACTTAAGTAGATAGGGCGACCTGCCTCGTCAGTCTGCTAGGTCGTCCAGTCGGCCAATTCAGCTTGCGGACTCTATCAGTCCGCCTGAGGAGCGCGGACGCTCCAGCTCTCCGGCTACCCGCAAAGATCAGCATGCCTGTTCCGTCCATCGCGAGCTGTGTGGACTCGAGGTGCAGTCAAACCTTCCAGTCCGCCTATGTTGATGAACCCCAGCTCCAGCTCATCAGCAGTAGGCCTCATCTTCGTTCAAAGGCATAGGCGGACTCATCTTGTCAGCAGGCGCGGACTCAGCTTATTCTATATGCAGCCCGCCATTGCTCAGCCTCCAGCACCCGCTTCTCTAGCAGCAAGGTCAACCTCCCTTACCCCGCAATCTTGGCGAGGGCTCGATCAGCTCAGTTCGGACAGACTCCACTCAGTCTGCCATTATTAGGCGCGGACTCCTCTCAGTCCGCCAGCAGTAGGGGGGACTCCTCCAAGTACGCCTTCAGTAGGACCAGTTCTGGAGGGCAGTCCCAGACCGCACGGCCCATACAGACTCTGCAGACTCGATGGATATCCTTCAGCTCGCACCCGTAGCGCATGCTTGCACAGTTCAGCAGTGGCGGACTCCACGGATTCTCCTAGCAGTCCGTCATTCAGCTTCCAGCTCCAGCTTCCCAGCAGCGGGAGGATATTCCCTCAGCCCGCACAATCTTGGTGCGGGCTCGATCGGCTCAGCTTGGGTGGACTCCTCTCAGTCCGCCAATAGTAGGCGTGGACTCCTTCCAGTCCTCCATCAGCAGGACCAGTTTTAGAAGCAAGCCCCAGTCCGCGCGGCATGTTGCGGACTCGGAGGACTCCATCCTCTTCTCGCTCAAGTTACCGCCTCACCAGGGGTAACGTCACCAAAAACCGTTACCTCCTCGGGCCTATAAATCGACCCCCATGCCTCTCATTTGGGGACACTCTGGACAGTCATAACATTACCAAGGTTCTCACGCTTGAAGACAGCCCACAACAAACTTCAGTCATCAACCCAGGCGGACTATTCTTCTCAGTCCGCGCCCCCTATTATTGTAACTGCGCGCCCTTCCGGCCTCAGTCCCCAGTCCTTGTGGCCTTCCCTTCTAGCACTTCTTCCTTAGCCGCCAGCTTCCCCTTTGTAACCCTTTATTTGCTTTCTTGTAAAGGTGTATTAGCAAGCTGTAATAACTCAATATTAATAAAAGGAAAGCCCATCGCAAGAGTGGCATTTAAGCCGTGGCGGGCAAAGTCTTCTGTTGCTGCTGCTAGCGGCCTACTTTCTTCTTCTCAGCTCAGCATAGCTCTCTCGGCATCAACCTGCAAGCACAACCGTCAAAGTAACGGTCTGCTCAGCAGATCCTAATCAACCTCCTCCACTGATCATCAGCCTTCCTGGCCGCTCTCAGCAAATCCTCCCCTCTATCCCCGGAACCCTTTGACAAGCATTTGCTCCAATCTATAGCACTCAAAAGCTTCCTCTCCTTCTACTCAACCCCACAACCTTCATCCTCTTCTTCACCTTGCCCGTGAGATCGAACACTCCTCCGTGTTAACTAGGCGGTGCCGTTTTCACGCATCAACAGTTCACAAGCGACCTTCAGATCTGAATTGACGGTGAACAACGACAGTTAGCCATATCAGATCATCATTCAGCCGAGAACCTTGCTCAATCAAGTCCTAGAGATGATCCTCTCTAGGAGGCCTTCGAGCAATCGCGCAGTAAAAATTCTCACCAATTCCAAGCAATCAGACAAATGCTTGCTGTGATCACGCAGCGATTAGACACTCAACCCACAACAGCTCTAGTTGCTCCAGCTGCTCCGATCAATCCAACCCCAACATTGGAGCATCAGCAAGCTTATCCTCTATCTTGCCCGCCGGTCTATCCTCCTTATACAACAACCTTTTCGCAAGGGCCTGCAGTGCCTATGTGACCTCAAGATGAAGAGTTTGCAGCTCGTCAAAACTACTTCTGGGATGTAGCCTGGGGAAGTCCTGCAAGATTTCTCAACTTTCAGGGAAGTCATACTTACCCTTCAACTCCTGCCTTTACTCCTGTTCCAACTTTTCCCTTTTATCCTCCTACTTCTTTTGCAGCTGCAGCTTATGCTCCCTTTTATACTTATGTTGTAGGAGAACAGGAAGAGCCTTCGCCATTTACAGAGAATGTTCGCCACGAACCTACTCCATCTAACTTCAGAGAGCCACAGTTTCCAATCTACACAGGAGATACTGATCTAGTGAAGCATCTTCAAGCATTCGAATTAGCTGTTGCTCTCAAGACTCTTTCAGATGCAACCAAGTGCAAGCTCCTTGTAACGACCTTTGATGGACAAGTGAGGGATTGGTTCTATGGTCTTCACCCTCACTCTATCACTTCCTTTGCTGATCTGTGAAGGGAGTTCTTGCTCAAATTTTCTACCTCAACTAAGAGAAAGGGCGGTCCAGAGGCCCTCTTTGAGATCAAGCAGTGTGAGAACGATACGTGGTCTCAGTTCGTTGATCAATTCCAGAGATAAATCTTCGACATTGAGATTGCTGACCAAGAAATGTACCGAGTAGCTCTTATCCACGGTCTTCGTGAAGGGCCGCTCAAGTTTGAAGCCAATGTCCAAGCACCAAGAACGTACCAAGAGTTGATTTCCTTAGCAAACTCATACATCTGAGGCGAAAACAGCAACCCAAGCTTCGTCTCCAGGATTCTATCAGAGAATGATCCTTCTCACAAGCAGCCTCCGAGATCTCCTCGGAAAGATTTCCCAACTCACTCGAGGAGGGAAAGAAGATTTCAGCACCATCGATACCCTTTCCCGAGCCGTGATCGTGCTCAAGATCAATTGCTACTGCCACCAGCTCCTTCTTCGCAAACAGTTACAATACATCAACAGCTAGATGATGACTTGTATGAGTCTGAACTAGATGAAGCCATGCTACAAGTAAGCCAAGTCATGAAGGATATGACTAACTGCAAAAGGCCTTATCGGCCAACTGATCAAAGATCTAGAGACTCAAAACCATTTTGTGAATTCCACAAAGAGCCAGGGCACTTGACTGAGAACTGCCGAGCACTCCGCCAACTGCTGCAAAGGATGACGAGAGCTCCAAAGGAAGACTATTCTGAAGATAAAAGGGATATCACCAAATCCCCAAAATTCGTCGTCATTATCGGTTACTCTTACTCTACTCTTCATGTTTCAAACATTTTATTTACAAAACACTCCTAAGTGTTCCTTCATGCTTTTCAATAAAGTTTTCATCAGGGACCCCGTACTGACACAGTTCCCTTCTTGTAATGCTTCTTCCTCCATTTTTCTTTTTGCCAAAGAGATCACTGAACCAATGAGATATCGCCAAGTCTTGTTGTTCCCTGCGTAGATTGTTCTCTGGCATGACCGCTATGACCACATACTGTGGGGAGTGTTCACTTATGTGCAGTTGGATCCGTTCAATCTACGATGTTGGGCTTCAGACTTTGGATCCTAGTCGACATCTGACACGGAGTGTGTGCTAGGGAGGCCCCATGTGTTAGATCTGTTGTGCTTCGCAAAGGATACATTACAGTTAAGGTGATCTTTGCTTGACAAGCAATGGCGATCGAGCGTAGCCTTGTCTCTTCGATCATCTCATGAATGTGATGGTCGGACACTCTATGGTAATCTCAATCCGTACCTTTGCGAGATCCACAATTCCACTGATATTTCCATAGACAAGCACTGCTTTAGGCCACTTAGCGCAACTAGTCTCATTAATCAGTGATGATTGTACTCGAGGCAAGAGATCAGTGCATCTGCTACTTCCTTCTAAGGATTTTTGTGTACGTCTCCCTTTTGTGCTCTATCAAGGGAGTATAGCTAGTCTGCTGTTAGTAAGACTATACTTGTGATGACCTTTCTCAGGCAAGCGATGCATTAGTCCCATGGGTGATCTCTTGTGGCAGTATCCAGTCTTTCTTGGTCATCTCCGAGTATAGACCTCTTCGTTATCAACTGCCTTTTTTCATAGGTGAACTGGTTAAATCTGACCTACCAATAGGATTCGCAACAATAGCTTCTGCTTATTCTCATCTTATATGCATTGCTTGCCCAAAGCTCTATTAGATGATGATCTACAAAGCTCTTCATTACTCTTATCAAATGCTAGTGGTATCAATTATTGATCAAAGAATCTGGCTCTTCTTGATTAACAAGCCATGCAAACGACGTCTAATTAAGATAATATTTTCTTATTGATCTGGACTTCATATTGAAGATATCATATCTTACTATAACTACCATTGTGGTCTAATCTTTATTCAGATTGGAAGAATGCATCAAACGTCTTCTCTGCTAATCTGATCATATCCATTCTATTATATGAACAGTCAACATTCGACTTATTGATCTGGACTTCATGTTAAAAATATCATCTTTAATATAGCAAGCATATCACTACTCTGGTTTGATCTTCATTCGATTATCATCAGAGTTCATCAGGCATTTCCTTTGATATTTGGTCATGTCCATCTTATCTCATCAACAGTTCACACGCGACCATCTTATCTCATCAACAGTTAGCATTTGTAAGTTCCGACCAGGTACTTGCAGCTTAGCTCATTATTTTATGTCTACTGCTCAATCTTCTCTTTGTAGTGATTATGTAATGCCCCTATTCGTCACATGGCATATAACGGTGGGTCCGGCCAGGGTCCCACGCCATATGTCACAGACAAGTAGTGAATTACTTGTGGAAATCAAATTTTATTCGCATCTTTAACTCAATCCATTCTAGCGCAGCATTTTTTAAGTTAAAGAACTCAACTCAGAGAATGTCTACTTCTATATAAACTCCACTTTTATATAGCAACATCAGGAATGTATACAACGCACACACACTGGCCTTAAGGCCTTACAAATTTCTCTTTTCACACAATTACATTTTCGTACATCAGGACGCAGGCCGGCCACACATGAAATCCAAACACACTTCTTTGCATGCCTTCACGGGCCTTTAGCAGCAATCCATCCATTCCACTTGTTCATTCAACCTGCAATTTGCCATCCAAGCCAAAACAGAAAACAAAGTAACGGTCAGCATTCGCTAACCCATTTATAACGACCCTACCCCCTACCCGGGGCAGTGGTTCCTTCCCTGTAAGCATTGCTATCATCATCTCATCAAGCCTCATCAAGCATCATATGTATCATTCTCTTTATGAATCTATCAATCACATTCACATCACAAACGCCGGTATCCACCAGATGCTCCGTGCACTCAGGGCACCTTCTTGGCATTCCGGGAATCCCAGTCGTACACCGCCGATTAGAGGTACTTCAGTTGTTGGTTGGACGGCTCAAGCCTAGTCCACCAGTCTCGCAAGCTGGCGACATCCCGTTCATACCACTCAGAGGTACAACCTCCCCAGCATCACAAATAACTAGAGCAAATCGACCCACCCTTGTGGTGTAGCAGGGTGGGTTATCGTTGCTCCCCAGTCATACCACCAATCGACCCCTCACCTATTTCCTTATCGACCCACCATTGTGGTGCAGCAAGTCGGGTGCTCGCTTCCCGGGTCATGCCCCCAATCGAACCCTTCTAACCAGATTAACCCACCCTAGTGGTGTAGTCGGCCGGGTACTCGCTTCCCGGGCGCAATACCAATCTATCTCTCTTTAACCAGGAGCTTAACCAAAGCCTCCTCACATCCATATTTCACATTCATACAGCCATACCCCAATCATAAACCTTCATAGCATCAAATCCACGGAGTCTTCTCCGGTTTACCCATGATCATCACCAATCCAGACTACCCGTCCAGATGGGCTTCACATAGCATGCTTATGCCGTACTTCACACTTCTGGCTCTAGATGCAGACTCAACAAAGGAATCACTTCCGAAATCCACCTCTTGGCGGAGGATTCCAAGCACATGTATAAAGAAAGGACTTCGATGTCCAAGAAGGAGATCGTTAACCTCGAAGATCGCTTCGGTGCCATGAAGTAGCCGGATGGAAGTCACCGCCTCGGCTCTGCCTTCACGAATCCGCTCTCAGATCTTCGCTCCGCACTTCGCATCTCCTCCAACAGCTGGCTTTACTTTCCTCCTTCCTTCCTTTGCTCTCTCCTTCTCTTTCTCTCTCTTGAAATGAGATGAAGAAGAAGAAGAAGAGGAAGGGCTTAAAACCTCAGATCTCGGCCAGAAATCCACATGGATAAAGCCTAACCCTTGGATCTAGGATAGAGAAATCAACGGCCAGAAAAATACTGAAAAATCATGTTTTGGCCATGACACGCCCTGTGACACGCCCGTGTCACAGGCCATGTCCCCGAAGCGGTGCACGAACCGTCTTATCCAAACTTATCCATGCTAAGATGACATGCCCGTGTCAGCCTAGTCATGCCCATGACACAGGGCGTGTAACCCACTCGAGACCTACTAGAGAGGACTTACTTGAGAGAAAACCAACTACTCGAGTACTCAGATCTGACACGGCTGTATCCAGGGATAACACGCCTGTGTCACCCCCTCTTACTCGAGTACTCGTCGACCTACACGAGAACTACTCGAGAGAAAATCATCGAACTCTCGACACAGCGGGACACGCCCTGTGACTCGCCCATGTCACAGGCCGTGTACCCCTACTCAATGATCGCCACTCGACGCTCGACGCTCGACGATCGCTGCTCGACGATCGAAATGCAAAATCGTCGAACCGATGAGACATGCCCCTTGTCATGCTCGTGTTACAGGGCGTGACCACCAAAACACTTCATCGACCGCAAATTCGTCGACCTCGCGCCTCACAATGCAACCTGAGTGGGACACGCCCTGTGACACGCCCGTGTCACAGGCCGTGTCACCCAATCTTTGCCAATTTCTGACTTTGGGCTGTTACAACGCTCCCCTCCTTCAAGAAATTTCGTCCATAAAATTGCATAGAGGAATACAAACAGCAACCAATTTATTACAACATCAAAATCATAGGTTACAACAACCTTTGTTCTGTACAATCTTCACATGTGCACAGTATTCCATCAATTCAGCAAATGAACAAACATGTTATCCCCTCAAACAAAATATATCTATATCAAAACACTAAGTATGCACCAATATTCCATAGTTCTCACAAGAACACATGATCAGATATATACAATACACATATTGTCCAAGTGATACAAATCACGATTCAGTTTCGCTCAGCCTCCTTATTTTGCATTTCTCGCGAAAGAGCCAAATTAAACACTCGAGGCTTAATTTCGTCAATGGAACTCTGCGGCTCTAGCACTTCCAAATTATGTAATCGAGGCTGCGTCCGGGATGCAGATGACTCGGCCACTACTTTAGCCTTTTCTTCATACGACGCACCTGTATTTTGCTCACTTTCTGCGGGAGCATTCCAACGCACTCTCGCTATGTGTCCTTGCTTTCCGCACTTATAACAGATACGTGTATCAACACGTCCTTGCCCATAGGTCGCCCCCGAAGAAACAGTCGACGGAGGTGAATCATCAGGCCTAAACCTTTTCTTCTCTCGTCTTCTCAACTCCTGCTCCGTCTGTGGCACTTTGAACTCTGGCTTCTCCAGTGCCAGTTTCTTCTTTTCTTGTACCCGCTTCAAATCCTTTTCCAGGGCACGGGCCGTATCTACCAATGCTTGGAAGCCTTGGTTTACCGAACTAGGGAGTAATATTCTCAACTCATCCCGCAGTCCATCATAAAAGTGATTTGTCTTTCGCGCTTCCTCCGCAAAGGTAGACCCGACATAACGACCAAGTCTGGTAAACTCATGCAAGTACGTATCAATATCCATAGCACCCTGCACCAGAAGTTGAAACTCGTTCTCCATCGCAATCCGTTGTGACACCGGCAAATATTTGGCGAGAAATAATCGGGAGAATTCCTCCATTGAAACCTCCGCTAACTCTCGACCTGCCAAATGATGCACTTCTATCTCATCCCACGATAATCTCGCATCGCCTTCCATCATAAAAGTGGCTAAGGTCACTTTCTGCTCTTCTGTCATCCTGATTGCAGTCAGGATCCTCTTCACTCTAGCCAACAAATCTTTCGCCTGCGTTGGGGAAATCGCCCCACCGAACGTAGGTGGATGAAATTCCATAAAGCTTTTCAATGACTCATCGATTCCTTGCGCCTCCAGCACAACTGCAGCACGCTCTTGTCTTGCACCAGGTCGTACTGGCACATCTACATGCCTTTCCTGTCTAGTAGGCTGTGCTTGTCACACCGCAAGCACTATCTCCGTCACCACCCGTATAGTCTCCGCCAAAGGAGGCGTAGGCGCTTCAATGGGTTATGCACTCTCATCAGACCGCTGGGGCTCAGACTACCCAGCTCCACTCCTTGCCACCTATAGTCAATGTACAAAACACGATTAATCATCCACGATATAACGGGAATTATACATTGACTACACACACATGTACCGTACGTACATGAAATACATTCCTAGTGGACATTCGTGAGTTCAATAATGTTCTCTCCCTCCCAAACAATCTCAACCTGGCTCTGATACCACTTTGTAACGCCCCTATTCATCACATGGCATATAACGGTGGGTACGGCTGGGGTCCCACGCCATATGTCACAGACAAGTAGTGAATTACTTGTAAAAATCAAATTCTATTCGCATCCTTAACTCAATCCATTCTAGCGCAGCATTTTTTAAGTTAAAGAACTCAACTCAGAGAATGTCCACTTCTATATAAACTCCACATTTATATAGCAACACCAGGAATGTATACAACGCACCCACTGGCCTTAAGGCCTTACAAATTTCTCTTTTCACACAATTACATTTTCGTACATCGGCACGCAGGTCGGCCACACATAAAATCCAAACACACTTCTTCACATGGCCTTCAAGGGCCTTTAGCAGCAATCCATCCATTCCACTTGTTCATTCTACGTGCAATTTGCCATCTAAGCCAAAAAAGAAAACAAAGTAACGGTCAGCATTCGCTGACCCATTTATAATGACCCTACCCCCTACACGGGGCAGTGGTTCCTTCCCTGTATGCATTTCTATCATCATCTCATTAAGCCTCATAAAGCAGTATATGTATCATTCTCTTTATCAATCTATCAATCACATTCACATCACAAATGGCAGTATCCACCAGACGCTCCATGCACTCAGGGCACCTTCTTGGCGTACCAGGCATCCCAGTTGTACACCCCGATTAGAGGCACTTCACTTATTGGTTGGACGGCTCAAGCCTAGTCCACCAGTCTCGCAAGCTGGCGACAACTCGTCCATACCACTCAGAGGTACAACCTCCCCAGCATCACAAATAACTAGAGCAGATAGACCCACACTTGTGGTGTAGCAGGCTAGTTATCGTTGCTCCCCAGGCATACCACCAATCGATACATCACCTATTTCCTGATCGACCCACCATTGTGGTGCAGCAAGTCAGGTGCTCGCTTCTCGGGTCATGCCACCAATCGATCCCTTCTAACCAGATCAACCCACCCTAGTGGTGTCGTCGGTTGGGTACACGCTTCTTGGGCGCACTACCAATTGATTTCTCTTCAACCAAGAGCTAACCAAAGCCTCCTCACATCCATAATTCACATTCATACAGCCATACCCCAATCATAAATCTTTCATAGCATCAAATCCACAGAGTCTTCTCCGGTTTACCCATGATCATCACCAATCCAGACTACCCGTCCAGATGGGCTTCACACAGCATGCCTATGCCGTACTTCAGACTTCCGGCTATAGATGCAGACTCATTAAAGGAATCACTTCCGAAATCCACCTCTTGGTGGAGGATTCCAAGCACATGCATAAATAAAGCACTTCGATGTCCAAGAAGGAGATTGTTACCCTCGAAGATCGCTTCTGTGCCATGAAGTAGCTGGATGGAAGTCACCGCCTTGGCTCTGCCTTCACGAATCCGCTCTCGGATCTTCGCTCCGCACTCCGCAGCTCCTCCAGCAGCTGGCTTTACTTTCCTCCTTCCTTCCTTTGCTCTCTCCTTCTCTTTCTCTCTCTTGAAATGAGATGAAGAAGAAGAAGAAGAGGAAGGGCTTAAAACCTCAGATCTCGGCTAGAAATACACATGGATAAATCCTAACCCTTGGATCCAGGACAGTGAAATCAACGGCCAGAAAAACACTGAAAATCGTGTTTCGGCCCTGACACGCACTGTGACACGCCCGTATCACAGGCCGTGTCCCCAAAGCAGTGCACGAACCGCCTTATCCAAACTTATCCACGCAAAGATGACACGCCCATGTCACGCCCGTGTCAGACTAGTCACGCCCATGACACAGGGCGTGTAACCCACTCAAGACCTACTCGAGAGGACTTGAGAGAAAACCAACTACTCGAGTAGTCAGATCTGACACGGCTATGTCCAGGGATGACAGGCCTGTGTCACCCCCTCTTACTCGAGTACTCGTCGACCTACACGAGAACTACTCGAGAGAAAATCGTCGAACTCTCGATACAGCGGGACACGCCCTGTGACACGCCCGTGTCACAGGCAGTGTACCCCTATTCGATGATCGCCACTCGACGATCGAGGATCGCCGATCGCCGCTCGACGATCGACAAGCAAAATTGTCGACCCGATGGGACACGCCCCCTATCACGCCTGTGTTACAGGGCATGACCACCCAAACACTTCGTCGACCGAAAATTCGTCGACCTCGTGCCTCATGATGCAACCCAAGCGGGACACGCCCTGGACACGCCCGTGTCCCAGGCCGTGTCAGCCAATCTTTGCCAATTTCAGACTTTGGGCTGTTACAGATTAGCAGGCACCTACAAGCCTTATCCAGGTACTTGCAGCTTAATCTTTTCATCATATCTGTTTCTAACTCTCATTTTGCAGAGATCAGCAGATGCTTGTAAGTTTCTTTACAGGTACTTGCAACTTTCATACATCATGTATGCTTCTAACTCTCATTTTGTAGAGATCAGCTGATGCTTGCAAGTTTCTTCACAGGTACTTGCAACTTTCATATATTATGTCTGCTTCTAACACTTTTCTTGCAGAGACCAGCAGATACCTACAAAGTTGCCTTCAGGTATTTGTGGCTTTTTCTTTGCTCCCATATTTGCTTCTAACTTCTCTTTGGCAGAAACCAGCAAACGTTTGCAAGTCCCCCTTCAGGTACTTGCAACTTATTTTTCCTCTTCACGAATGTCACTTACTCTTATTTTTGTAGAAGATAACAGGTGCTTGCAAGCCTCCATCAGGTACTTGCAAGTTTTTATGCTTCTATATTTTCCTCTCACCTTCATTTTGCAAAACTCAGTAGAAGACACATCTTCTTCGTTTTGCAAAGGCAACCTCAGGTACGCACAAGACGTACCTTCCAAACATGCCTACATTAACTTTTCTCTTGCAGGAAAAAGATAGGCATCAGCAAACTCTTAAGAAGAAACATCGGGTTCTATCTCTCCTTGCCCCCTTCCTTTCCTTTGGGGTGGATCACGATTTTCGTGGGTCTCCAACTTTTTCAAAGTTCCCTTCTGAACTTAAAAAATGCGGGGATTATGTTAACCCCAAAATCGGAGATCCTTCCCATGGCAGCCAGCTCGCTAGTCATGGCCTGCTCTAGGAGTTCACGACGTCTTAGGATGGGCGGACAGGCTTTTCTGTCCGCACAGACCGCACGGCTTGGGCGGTCTCAACGGTCTGACCGCCCAGGCCGCGCCTTGTTTCCTTGGTCTGCAGGGGTCGCGGACTACTTCTACAGTCCGCCCGTACAGGCTGTGCCCCCTATCAGCTAAACCGCAAGCTTGTCTAAATAGGTGCCCCTTTGCCAGACTCGGATGTCTATCCGCCCTGGCCGCCACAACAACAAGCGACCTGCCTTTAGGCCGCTGACCTTCATCAGAATGTACAACCCTCCAGCTCGCCTCATAGCCAGATTGGCAACCTGACCTCAGGCCGCTAGCCAGCTACCCCACTTTCCACCTCGCCAACATGAGCGGCATGCCTCGTCAGTCTGACGGGTCGCAAATCACTTGTCACCCAGTAGGCGCGGCAAGCCTTTCCTTCAACAGACGACGAACTTCAGCAGATAGGGCGACCTGCCTCGTCAGTCTGCCAGGTCACCCAATCGGCCAATTCAGCTTGCGGACTCTATCAGTCTGCCTGAGGAGCACAGACGCTCCAGCTCTCCGGCTACACGCAAAGATCAGCAGACATGTTCCGTTCATTGCGAGCTAGTCGGACTCGAGGTGCAGTAAAAACTTCCAGTACGCCTATGTTGATGAACCCCAGCTCCAGCTCAGCAGCAGCAGTCCTCATCTTCGTTTAAAGGTATAGGTGGACTCAGCTTGTCAGCATGCGCGGACTCCGTGGACTCAGCGGATTCGCTATACAACCCGCCATTCCTCAGCCTCTAGCACCCACTTCTCTAGTAGCAGGGTCAACCTCCCTCAGCCCGTAATCTTGGAACAGTCTCGATCAGCTCAGTTCAGGCGGACTCCTCTTAGTCCGCCAGCAGTAGGCGTAGACTCCTCTCAGTCCGCCAGCAGTAGGGGCGGACTCCTCCAAGTCCGCCTTCAGCAGGACCAGTTCCAGAAGGTAGTCCCATACTACATGGCCCATGCAGACTCTGCGGACTTGGCGGATATCCTTCAGCTCGCACCCATAGCGCACGCTCGCTCAGTTCAGTAGCGGCGGACTCCACGGATTCTCCTCGCAGTCCGCCACTCAGCTTCTAGCTCCCGCTTCCCAGCAGCGGGCAAATATTCCCTTAGCCCGCACAATCATGGCACGGGCTCGATTGGCTCAGCTCGGGCTGACTCCTCTCAGTCCACTAGAAGTAGGAGCGGACTCCTCCCAGTCTGCCATTAGCAGGATTAGTTCTAGAATCAAGCCCCAGTCCGCGCGGCATATTGCGGACTCGACAGATTCCATCCTCTTCTCACCCAAGTTACCAGCTCACCGGGGGTAACGTCACCGAAATCCATTACCTCCTCAGGCCTATAAATAGAACCCCATGCCTCTCATTTAGGGACACTCTGGACAGTCACAACATTGCCAACGTGCTCACGCTCGAAGACAGCCCACAACAAGCTTCAGTCATCAACCTAGGCGGACTCTTCTTCTTAGTCCGTGCCCCCTCTTGTTGTAACCGCGCGACCTGCCTGCCTCAGTCCCCAGTCCGCGTGGCCTTCCCTTCTGGCACTTCTTCCTTAGCCGCCAGCTTCCCCTTTGTACCACTTTATTTGCTTTCTTGTAAAGGTGTATTAGCAGCTATAATAACTCAATATTAATCAAAGGAAAGCTTGTCGCAAGAGTGACATTTAATCAGCGGCGGGCAAAGTCTGTTGTTGCTGTTGCTAGCATCCCCCTTTCTTCTTCTCAGCTCAGCTCAGCTCTCTTGGCATCAACCTGCAAGCACAATCATCAAAGTAATCGCCTGCTCGGCAGCTCCTGATCAACCTCCTCCGCTGATTGTCAGCCTTCCCGCCTGCTCTCAACAAATTCCTCTCCTCTATCCCCGTAACCCTTTGACAAGTGTTTGCTCCACTCTAGAGCACTCAAAGACTTCCTCTCCTTCTCCTCAACCCCACAACATTCATCCTCTTCTTCACCTTGCCCGTGAGATCGAACACTCCTCTGTGTTAACTAAGAGGTGTCGTTTTCGTGCATCAACAACATGGGAATCCGAATTGGCCACCTTTTAATTCGAGTAATAATTTTGGTAACACTTATCATCCGGGTTTAAGGAATCGCCCCAACTTCTCTTGGAGTAATCCAGGGAACGCGGCTCGCCCTCCAAACACAATTCGACATGGTTACTTTCCACCACAAGCTCCCAAACCTCCCACTCTCGAGGAGGCTTTCCACAAATATGTGGCTACTAATGATGCCAATATACGGAATCTTACCGAATCTATCCACAATTTGGAGAATCAAATTGGGCAAATAGCAAAGATGCTCTCTGATCGATAATAAGGAGCATTACCGGGAAATACGGAGCCCAACCCAAAGGAGCACGTGAAAGCTATCATGCTACAGAGCTAGAAGGAGATACATACTTCTCCAAATCCAGATGATATGGAGGTACCAATTTCTTCACCTTATCCTCCTGCAAAGCCTTCGAATGATAATAAACCAAAGGCTTATCAACCACCTCTTCCCTTTCCGTCTAGAATACACAAAGACAAGATCGATGAGCATCACAATAAATTTTTAAATATGTTTAAACAAATTCAAATAAATTTACCGTTTTGTGAATTAATAGCTCAAATGTCGAGGTATACCAAGTACCTCAAGGATCTTTTAACAAATAAAAAGAAACTTGAGGATATTTCCACAGTTCAATTGAATGCGGAGTGTTTGACGATTTTACTTAATAAATTTCCTAAGAAACTAACCGATCTTGGTAGTTTCTCTATTCTTTGTCTTTTTGGTGATTTATCAGTTAAACATGTGTTGGCCGATCTAGGCGCTTCGATTAATTTGATGCCTTATTCATTATTTAAAAAGTAGGGATTAGGAGAGCCTAATCCTACAAAAATGAACATCTAATTGGCAGATTGGTGTATAAAATACTCTATGGGTATTATTGAAGATGTGCTTGTCAAAGTTGACAAATTCATCTTTCTGGTTGATTTTGTCACCCTTGACATAGAAGAGGACATCGAGGTTCCGCTTATTCTCGGTCACCCTTTTCTCGCCACCTGACGCGCCATTATAGATGTTAGTAACAGTAAACTTCTAATTAGAGTCAGAGATGAAGAAGTTACCTTTACTATGAAGCATCTATGAAAAATACGCTCTCTAACGGCGACTCATGTTTATTTTTGGAGGCATCTCCCGAAGAAGACTCCGTTTTATTTTCTGAAAATTTTTACTCATCTATTTTTCATGACGAAAATTTTATAAGTTTAAATTTAATTTCTCATGTAAATAGTCATGTAAATTTGGTCACACGCGCAACTATTGTAGAAACTCTAGAATTAGATAGTGATAACTTCAAAACTTTGTATGAGGAACCTCCCACATTAGAACTTAGACAACTGCCAGATCATATACAATATTTATCACTAGCGGAGGGTTCCAAACTTCCTGTATTTGTGTTGGCTTATCTTTCCGAAAAGCCCATAACATAATAAGCGCAAACCACAATGGTCGAGCTCAACGATCATAAACAAAGCGCTCTTGGGAGGCAACCCATGGTTATCCTTACTTTTTTTAATTTTAAATTTGAGTTTTTTTGCAGGTCTGAAGAATCATTGCGGCATGACGATCGATCTGGTTTGAACATCAACTTCATGTGATTCCTTCATGTCGGTAATTTTTGTATAGTTTATTTTATTTCTGTCACAAAAAAACACATGAAATATGAATTTTTAAAAAAAAATATTACCAAAAAAAGACCGAACTTTTTTTTATGTGCACGCCTATATCACGGCCGTGACAGAGCCATTTTTGTTCATCTTGCGTAACCCGAGATAGGTTTCATCGAGCGCAGTTTTTTTTTCTTTTGTTCGTCTTCCGTTGTTTTCATGACCGTGACCTCTGGGTCACGGGCATGACATAGGCCAAGACTGTTCGTCGATCGCAGTTTTCCAGTTCGACTTCTATTCAAGTCACGGACATGACCTTTATTGGTCACGGGCATGAAAGTCACAAAATCCCGTTCGACGAAAAAACTTTAGAAAAAACAACGGAAATATTCTATTTTCCCAGTCATGTTGATGACATTCTATGTCACGCCCGTGAGATAGTAATGTCATGGCCGTGACTTCTCCGGGAAACCCCAAAACCCAAAAAACTTTTTGAGAAAAAAATTATTGTATGAAGTTACACGCCCCAGGGTCACGAGCATGAACCTGGGCAGTGTCCAACGAATCTGAGGCAATGACTCTATCAATGCCTCGGATACCATCAAGCCCACAACTTTTTCTGTGACACGCCCTAGAGTCACGAGCATGACTCTGGGGCGTGACCCGCAAATCCGAGGTAGGGAGCCTCGGATTCCCCTTTTGTTTTTATTTTTTAAGTACACACCCCCTGTCATGGACGTGACAGGCGAGCGTGACCGACCCGAAAAATCCTATAAATAGGATTTCTCCGCTTTGTATCCACCACACCATCCAGCCCTCCTCCTTCCCTTAGCTAACCCGCACAACAATTTTCTTTCCTCCTTCCACAATGCCTCGCCACCACCCTCGCTCCACCGCTTCCTCCACCAAGCACCCTGCGGATGCCGCCATAGCGGAAGCCATGCTCCTTTTTGAAAACTCCGCCCAGCAGGACCAGAGCAATCACCTATGTGCCAAACCCTTTGGCGTATTCCGGATCTTGGATTGGGCGATCCTCACGACTTTTGAAGCTGCAGATTTGGTTAGGGAATTTCTATCCACCCTTGGATGAGTTCCCTCTTCTCCATTTCAGAGCCCGCTTTCCTGGAGCTCATCGTCGAGTTCTTGGCATCCTTTGAGTTCCGTTGGGCGGCGAATGATGATTTCATTGTTTTTCGTATGGGTGGGGAGACACATCAGCTCACCATTCGCCAACTCAATGTTGTCATGGGTTTTTGCTCGGAGGTCTTTTCCCATTCTCCTGCCTATCTCGATCTCCTTATTGATTGCCCTCCCAATTTCAACCTTCTCACCTTTTGGACAAAACTCAGTAATGAAACCGCGCCCTACACCCCTAAGAAATCTAAAGGCAGGTACCTTATTTCCCCTCTTTGCGCATTCTACACAACCTCCTCACCTATACTCTTATCGGTCGCGGTAACAGCCATGGAGTGTGACTCGGGTAGATTTACTATATTTATATAGTATGTTTTGCCGGCTCCCACTCAACCTTGGTTATATGCTCGCCATTTTTTGACACCAGGCCAAAAATGCGAGGATGGGAGCGGTGCACGGCAGGAACTTCATCACTTATCTCGCCAAGTAGCTCGGTCTTTGGGATACTCTTTCGCGACTGAGCTGTGTTCAGACGCCGCAAGTCATTCAGTTCCATACCCTCTAGGCGCTCGGCCTAGCGCGGCGACGTGATGGCAAGTGTGAGGCTATCCCCCCAGCGTTCGATGGCAGGGATGTCGATCTTTATTTCGATACCGGTCCCAGCGGTGCTCCTCACTCTCCATAAATTCCACCACCACCTCTGCACTCTACCCCAGTGCCCGGTCCTTAAAATAATTAGGATCATCAATTTGGGTTGATTCACACTCGCCTAGATCAGATGCAGACTAATTTTGAATGTCATTTTACTCATTTTGATGAACGCTTTGCTGCGCTGGAGCAAAGTCACGCTTCTTTCGTGGCGCATATTACACGTGAGTTCACGGTTCTGTGAACTCATTATCCGCCACCGGGGGGGGGGGGGGGGTGGCTGTGGAACTACCGATGAGGAGTAGTTCTTTTCTTTGGTGTTGTAGTTGGTCAAATATTTTTGTACCTTTTCTTTTCAGTTCCTCTCTATCTTTTGTTTTTATTAAAAAATATCAAAATTATGTTTTGCTTCAGTCATGACTTACAGGTACACTTTGGTGCTGATTTGCCCTCTTCAGGAAAGTCTCCATTTCTTTTCTTTACTTATTTTTTCATTGGGGACAATGTATTGTTTAAGTATGGGGGGATATTTCTCAAGCAAAATATAAAAAAAATCATTAAAATTTTTCAAAAAATCATAAAAAATTTTGAAATTTAAAATTTTATTTCTACTTCGTATTCACAATAATACAAATTTTTTTAAAAAGAACGAAAATATTAAAACTCTCCAAAAAAATAGAAAATCGAAATTAAATTTCTTAGAAAGGGACGTTTGTGATATCACCCCATCTTCCCTTCAAGTATCGGTGAGAGCCCTTCACAGGTTATACCTCGGGAAGTCTAAGAAGTAACAAAAAAATTAGGGTTAAGTTTTAAGTAGAGAATCTTTATTTCTATATTTTTTCACATGCGACATCCATATTATTCAACTTTTACATAGTGTTTAGAAGATTTCGATGTTTTAATTGAATTTTGAATTTTGGAGTAGAACTATTGGCCATGCTGTGTTTCTAGTTAAGTTCACATGTAAGTAGAATTTAAGTAGAATTTAAGTAGAATTAAAAATTCAGCATACAATTAGAGTTTTTGTCTTTCTAAATGCGTAGAAACAGTTTATTTTACTTTTACTTTGTGTTGGGTATTGTATCCACAACGCACCTGATTTGAAGAAGCCCCTGAACAAGCTAAGGTTAATAGACAATGTATTTGATAAAATATTTCAAGTTGTGCTTGCAGTTATTCCACGCTAAGTGCACACCAATGTCAGGGTGCAGTAGGTCAATATACACGGGTCTGCACGACGTAATCCCTCGTTAAGCAGATTAGTGTGTTGGCCTACGTGTACTCTCTCTATTGGAGTGTACTTATTTTCAAGTACAGGGCTGTGATATTGCAAGAACAAACAAGGAGCAAGGATGAGTCAAAGAGCAGCTCAGAGGCGGAAAGACGAAAAATCATCCAAGTATTATTCGACGAGAATCACCAAGTGATTCTCGCCGATTCGGGGAGAATCACTAGCGATTCTCACCGAATCGTCGAGAATCACTGTTGATTCTTGACGTCTCTTTCCAGCTACCTCAGAGCGTGCAAATAAGTCTACATCGACGAGAATCACCTTTGATTCTCGACGATTCGACGAGAATCACCTCTGATTCTCGCCGAATCGGCGAGAATCACCTTCGATTCTCGTCGATTCTGCCTTGGGCAATTTTCTGGAAACCGCTAGACCGGACTCTGCCGCTGGTACTATTTTGAACCGAGCTTGGGGTTTCGTCTGGTGGGACCCACAACGGTCAATATGAAGTATTCGAGTGTATAAATACACGCATATTTTTGAACAGAGGAGATACACAGAAAAAGACGAAGCCGAGCCGCCGACCTTAACCTAAATCGCGTTACCTGCTCCGCCGCCATCGCCGCTCGTGCTAGTAGATCGCCGGCTTTGATCGTGGTTGCTTCTAGATCTCCCGGTGACAGAAGCTCTGCCAAGCACTGCGTCTCACGCGTCTGACCAGAGATCCCTTGTCTCTTGATTTGTTGATCGGGAAAACCTTCCCCGTCCGAATCGATCGAGACGATCGATCCTAGTGTGACCGTTGGAAGACCTTGCTAGCTTTGCTACGAAGTTTGAATCTCCAAAGTACAGCAGCCGCACACCGTCGTCGCCGCCGATCTCGAGAACCAAGCCGCCGCCCTTCTTGCCGCCGCCGGTTCCGGGGAGATTCTCTCCAAGAGAGATCTAGGGTTGTGGACTCTTCGTTGACTTCAAGAACACGTCATCGAACGAAGAGGGACACCTTAGTCTCCATAAGTAGTTTGTATTTCTTGTACATTCTAGTTCATTTTGTTGTAAAAGAATGTTGGTTCCTAGTTGTAAGGGTTGGGTGCAACCCGTGTTGTGGGAGTGTTGTCTCCTACGTGTGGAAGGGTTCCTTCCGATAGTGCAAGGATTGGATTTCAATCCTATTGGCGAAGTGACCGAGTCGTCCCTTGTTGGGAGATAGGTCGAAGGGGGAAAGTGGATGTACCCAAATCGGGGAACCACTATAAATTGCTTGTGTACTTTCTTTGCTGTGCTGTTTTATTTTCGTGTGCAGGTACAAATTTAATTCCGCAAAAATGCTGCACGTCACCTATTCCCCCCCCCCCCATAGGTGAAGGTAGTTGACACTAGGTGGACTTTCAAGTGGTATCAGAGGGAGGTTACTCGTCAAAAAGGTTAACACCTTGAGTAGAATCCTGCCGCTAGTGTCAAGAAGAAGGCAAACATCTGCTATGGACGGCTCAAGTACACAGGTAAGATCCCAGTGTGCACCAGGCTCAACTTTCCAATCTAGAAGGAAAGGATCAGGTTCTACATGGAAGCAGTTGATCCTCGACTCTTCATGATCGTGGAGGAGGGACCTTATGTCCCCACTAAGGTCTCCACCATAGATCCTACCAAGAAAGTGCCAAAGAAAATTTCTGAAATGGACAAGGACGAGATGGTGCTGGTGGGACTTGACAAGAAGGCGCAGAACATTCTGGTCAGCGCGGTCGATGACTCAATGATGCAGAACTTCTGCAACTGCAGGACAGCAAAGGAGATCTGGCACTGCCTGATTGTCCTAATGGAGGGCACTGATGAAGTGAGGGATGATCGGAGATCCCATCTGAACCAGAAATATGAGGCCTTCAAACAAGGGCCTAAGGAAGAGATTGGAGTCACCTTCGAGAACTTCCTCAAGATTGTCAATGCCCTCAAAGGATATGGAAGAGTGTTCACTGATGGTGAACTTAATGATAAATTCCTTAGGTCCCTTACTAAGGAATGGGACACAAAGATCTGCGCCATCCGAGAGTATGGCAGAATAGCTGAAACAGACCCGCAAATTCTGTTTGGGAAGCTGATGTCCTATGAGCTTCAACTGAACACCAGGAAAGCAGAAGAAGAAGCAGAGAAGGCTGCAGCTAAGGAAAAGACTGTGGCTCTAAAAGCCGTTCACTCCAGGAAGGGCAAGGGTGCGGTTTCATATCGTGCCAGGAAGAAGGATGAGGAGGAGGACTCCGAGTCTTGCTCCTGCTGCTCAGAGTTGTCTGAGGAAGATTTCTCCCTCATCACCCGAGAATTCAAGAAGTTCCTCAAGATGAGGAATCAAAGAAAGAGAGACGGCCCCTCCTCCAGGCATTAGACGAAAAATTACTCTTTCGACAGGTATGCTTCTAAACAGAACAAACATCACTCCGCTTACATTATTTGTTTTGGATGCAATAAGCCAGGACACGTCGTGGCCGACTACCACCAAGGCAAGAGAGAAAAGGGGAAGGGAGAGGAGCACAAGTCTTCTAGAGATAAGAAGAAAGAGAGGAGCTACATCGCCAAAAAGCCAAAGACACTGAGTGAATCTGATTCCTCAGACTCCAGTGATGATGAGGAAGCCTACTTCGGGCTGGTGGGTCGCTCCGACTCAGAAGGAGAATGCCCCCCATTTACTGGGAAGGTAAAAGCTCACACCCCTCTCTACGACTCTGACTCTGATCCTGAGTCTCAGGATGATGACCCCGAGGATAGCCTTTCGGCCCGTGAAGCGGAGCTCCTCGAGAAGTATGAGCTTCTGCTCAACACTTTCGAGGAGTGTCGTAAGAGATTGAAGGCTGAGAAAAAGGAAGTGAAATTCCTTAAGGGTGAGAGTGTCTTCCTAAGGGAAGAGATCACCAGTTTGATCTCTCTCCGATAGGAGCACCTAGACCTGACTTCAAAGCATTCAGTGTCTCTTAAGCTCCTTGATCTTAAGCAGGAGGAAGTCGACAAGTTGGAAGAACAACTTGCGGTAGAAAGGAAGATCGTCAAGAGCTTCTCTATGCCAAAAACAGTTCTTCCAGTGGTTGATACCTTCTCTGCTCAGGCCAAAGGAGCTGGCTTGGGGCATGTAGGGGTATCTGGTTCCTCATCCAGGAGAAACAGGAACCAGAGGAAGAATAAGGCCGCCAAGAAGGCCTCTGCTACTGAAAAGGGGAAGGCTCCGCTCAGTCCTGTTGCGTTCAGAAAGCCTAGCTTTCCTTGCAACCAACATGACTTTGAATCAACCTTTGGTCATCATTTCCAGCCCTCGGTTGCAAAGCCACAGAGCCGATATGATGGTTGAACTTTTCCCCGGAACTTCGGTGAGAGTGCCTTCAAGGCACCTTATGAGTAAATCCACATGGGAAATTATGGTCAATTCTCTAGCGGCCATAATGGAAAGCAGGCACCAAGTGCCAAGCCTGTTATACTGAAGAAACAGAAGGTGAAGAAGTCATGTGACTGCAATCACTATGAGGCCTCCACCTCCAGATCCAAGGCCCCGGCTGTACCCACCGTTCCCCGGGTAAAGCAGGAGTCTAGGAAGAGGTACAACAGATTTGACTGTTGGTGTTGTGGCAAAGTCGGTCACTTTGCCGTGGATTGTTGGTTTAATCCGAGGTATAACGAGACTCCCTATGTTAGCAATGCGAGGCCGACCACTCGTAGGGTTAACCACCCGAGGGGGAGTATGCTAACCAAGAATCTAGGACCCAAGTTCGATTGGGTTCCTAAGGGAAATTAATTTTGTTTTGCAGGAATGTCCAAAGGCCACCAAAATGCCAATATGCTACTTGGACAGTGGATGCTCCCGGCATATGACTGGGACAAGAAGCCTGCTGTGTGATTACACTCCAGTCGCGAATGGACCCAAAGTTATCTTTGGGGGGTCAGATCGAGGAGTCACCAGAGGTTACGGTATGATTTCCAACGGTATAATCTCTATCACCAACGTGGCTTATGTTGAAGGGTTAAACCATAACCTGATCAGTGTAAGTCAGTTATGTGACAAAGGTTATGACGTTAAGGTCTGCAAGGATAAATGCCTGATAATATCATGTGCCTCTTCTGAGACGGTATTAACAGGCATTAGGAGCCGAAATATCTTCTGCTTAAATTTTCTTAGTTTAGATTCATCTACCCCTGTATGCCTAGTGGCAACAGGCAGTGCATCTCTTTGTGAACAATGGCACAAGAGATTGGCACATGTTAATTTCAAAACAATTAGTATGTTGTTTTCTAAAAACTTAGTAAGGGATGCTCCCGTTATCAAGTGCATCAAAGATAGCCCCTGTCCTGAATGCCAGATGGGCAAACAGACTCGGGCTACCTTTAAGAGCATTGCAGACAAAGACACTTCCCGATGTCTTTACCTTCTACATATGGACTTGTTTGGTCCAATGCAAGTTCATAGCTTGGGAGGCAAGTCCTATACGCTAGTGATAGTTGATGATCATTCTCGGTTTACATGGGTGTTCTTCTTAAAACGAAAGTCGGATACGTTTGACATCTTCACTAGTTTTGTCAAGCAGGTTCAGAACGAATTTAACTGCTCAGTGGTCAAAATCAGAAGTGACCATGGAAACAGAATTCGAATCTGGTGCTATGACAGAGTTTTGTGAAGAACAAGGTATCTTTCATGAGTTTTCCTCCCCGCGCACTCCTCAGCAAAATGGAGTTACGAAGAGGAGAAATAGAACTCTCATTGAAGCCTGCACGACAATGTTGAAAGACGCTTCTCTCCCCGAATACTTCTGGGCAGAGGCGGTCAATACAGCTTGTCATGTACAAAACCGAGCATTGATCAACAAGCATCATCGTAAGACGCCTTATGAGCTACTGAGAGGCAGGAAACCAACCATGTCCTACTTGAGGATCTTTGGTTGAAGATGCTATGTACTGAATAATGGGAAGTACCCCCGTACTAAATTTGGTGAAAAATGCTTCGAATGCATATTCATGGGCTATAGTTCCCACAGTCGGGCATATAGGGTCTTCAATAAGAAAACCCTAGTTGTAGAAGAATCAATTAATGTTGTATTTGATGAAGGAAGTTTGCTTAACAGCAATTCTTCCAGCAGTATTCTTGAAGATGCAGGTGCACGACTTGAACAGCTGAGTCTCGATGAGACCGCTAAAGATGAAACTCCTAAGTACGTCAAAGTTTCCACCTCAACGTCAACTGAGAATGTTGAAGATCAAAATGGAACAAATCTCTTAGAAGATGGAGAAGCCCAAGAAGTAGTCGAAGCTCCAGACGCCAGACTTCTAGAGCTCCGGCACGTGAGGGATCATCCTAGAGATCAGATCATCGGAGATCCTCGTGACGGTGTCAGAACTCGAAGAGGTACTATTAACAAGATTTTGCATCTTAGCTTCCTGTCACAGGTTGAGCCAAAGAAGTTCGACGAGGCGAACAAAGATGCGGCATGGATTTTGGCCATGCAAGATGAACTACATCAATTCGAACGATGCAACGTTTGGACGCTGGTTCCCAGACCACACAAGCAGAATGTGATTGGCACCAAGTGGATCTTCAGAAACAAACTGGATGAACATGCTGCTATCATAAAGAACAAGGCCAGGCTGGTGGCTCAAGGTTACAGACAGGAGGAGGGGATTGACTTCGACCAGACCTTTGCACCAGTGGCAAGGCTCGAGGCAATCAGATTGTTCCTGGCGTATGCTTCGCACAAAGGATTCACAGTCTATCAAATGGATGTGAAATCAGCGTTCTTGAACGGAGTCCTGAAAGAGGAAGTATACATCGCTCAACCCCCAGGTTTTGTCAATCCTACTTATCCCAATCATGTATATTTTCTTAATAAAGATCTATATGGTTTAAAACAAGCTCCACGAGCTTGGTATGAGACTTTATCTAGTTTTCTTCTTGAGAACAAGTTCTCTAGAGGTAAAATAGATAAGACATTGTTTCTCAGGGAAGTCAAAGGCAAGATTTTGCTGGTGCAAATCTATGTCGATGACATTATATTCGGCTTAACGGACAACAATCTTTGCAAAAGGTTTTCTAAACTTATGCAAGGAAAGTTTGAAATGAGCAGTATGGGAGAGCTAAAGTATTTCTTGGGACTTCAAGTGAAATAGTCTGAGGATGGAATCTTCATCTCTTAGACGAAGTTCACAAATGAACTCCTCAAGAAATTCGGTATGGAGAATGCAACCTCTATGAGGACTCCAATGGGATCCACTATGTCTCTGGATAAGGATGAGAAAGGTAAACCTTTCGATGAAACCAAATACAGAAGCATCATTGGATCCCTGCTCTACCTTACTGCCAGTAGACCGGATATCATGTTCTCCACATGTGTCTGTGCCAGATATCAGGTGAACACTAAGGAATCTCACTATGTCGCTGCAAAGCGAATTCTAAGATACCTTAAAGGTACTCCCAATCTTAGCTTGAGGTACCCGAGAAACAATGATGTCGAGCTAATAGGTTTTTCAGATGCTGATTTTGCAGGGAGTAGGGATGACAGGAAAAGCACTTCCGGGACGTGTCAATTCCTCGGAAAAAGGCTTATCTCATGGAACAGCAAGAAGCAGAATTGTGTAGCTACCTCCACAGCAGAGTCTGAGTACATCTCGGCAGGCAGCTGTTGCGCACAACTCCTATGGATCAGAAACCAGTTAGCCGACTACGACCTTCAGTTCAAGGAAGTACCAATGTACTGCGACTCCTCCAGTGCAATTGCAATTGCCAACAATCCGGTATCGCACAGCAGAACGAAGCATATTGAAGGGCGCTACCACTTCATTCGGGAGTACGTGGAGAACAAGGACATCTCTCTCTGTTATGTCCCCACGGACAGGCAGATTGTAGATATATTCACAAAGCCCTTAGAAGAAGCCAAGTTCAGTCTTTTCAAAACCGAATTGGGGATGTTAAACTATGAGGAATGAAGACTGCAGAAGCTCTAGGCTCGTGCATCTAGGGGGGCCTCTGCCAGGAACTCAAGTGTGCGCACAGGTGCAAGAACTAAGGGGGAGCAAGGGATCAAATGCAACAGACCCAGAGTTGCAGAAGCCAAAAAGGGGGAGAGAATTACCCTCTCGGCTAAGGCTAAGGTGGCTCCAAGTTTGCTCTCAAGAAATTGGTACTGGTAATGAATATCTCTCTCAACTCAATTTCAAGTTTATGATTTTCATTCCCATACGCTCTATTCACCTTAGCTTGTAGGGTTTAGGCTTCTTCAAATAGGGGGAGATTGTTGGGTATTGTATCCACAACGCACCTGATTTGAAGAAGCCCCTGAACAAGCTAAGGTAAATAGACAATGTATTTGATAAAATATTTCAAGTTGTGCTTGCAGTTATTCCACGCTAAGTGCACACCAATGTCAGGGTCCAGTAGGTCAATATACACGGGTCTGCACGACGTAATCCCTCATTGAGCAGATCAGTGTGTTGGCCTACGTGTACTCTCTCTATTGGAGTGTACTTATTTTCAAGTACAGGGCTGTGATATTGCAAGAACAGACAAGGAGCAAGGATGAGTCAAAGAGCAGCTCAGAGGCGGAAAGACGAAAAATCATCCAAGTATTATTCGACGAGAATCACCAAGTGATTCTCGCCAATTCGGTGAGAATCACTAGCGATTCTCGCCGAATCGTCGAGAATCGCCGAATCGTCGAGAATCATTGGTTGATTCTCGCCGTCTCTTTCCAGCTACCTCAGAGCGTGCAAACAAGTCTACATCGACGAGAATCACCTTTGATTCTCGACGATTCGACGAGAATCACCTCTGATTCTCGCCGAATCGGCGAGAATCACCTTCGATTCTCGTCGATTCTGCCTTGGGCAATTTTCTGGAAACCGCTGGACCGGACTCTGCCGCTGGCACTGTTTTGAACCGGGCTTGGGGTTTCTTCTGGTGGGACCCACAACGGTCATTATGAAGTATTCGAGTGTATAAATACACGCGTATTTTTGAACAGAGGAGATATACAGAAAAAGACGAAGCCGAGCCGCCGACCTTAACCTAAATCGCGATACCTGCTCCGCCGCCGTCGCCGCTCGTGTTAGTAGATCGCCGGCTTTGATCTTGGTTGCTTCCAGATCTCCCGGTGATAGAAGCTCTGCCAAGCACAACGTCTCACGCGTCTGACTAGAGATCCCTTGTCTCTTGATTTGTTGATCGGGAAAACCTTCCCCGTCCGAATCGATCGAGACGATCGATCCTAGTGTGACCGTTGGAAGACCTTGCTAGCTTTGCTACGAAGTTTGAATCTCCAAAGTACAGCAGCCGCACACCGTCGTCACCGCCGATCCCGAGAACCAAGCTGCCGCCCTTCTTGCCGCCGCCGGTTCCGGGGAGATTCTCTTCAAGAGAGATCTAGGGTTGTGGACTCTTTGTTGACTTCAAGAACACGTCATCGAACGAAGAGGGACACCTTAGTCTCCATAAGTAGTTTGTATTTCTTGTACATTCTTGTTCATTTTTGTTGTAAAGGAATGTTGGTTCCTAGTTGTAAGGGTTGGGTGCAACCCGTGTTGTGGGAGTGTTGTCTCCTACGTATGGAAGGGTTCCTTCCGATAGTGCAAGGATTGGATTTCAATCCTGTTGGCGAAGTAACCGAGTCGTCCCTTGTTGGGAGATAGGTCAAAGGTGGAAAGTGAATGTACCCAAATCGGGGAACCACTATAAATTGCTTCTGTACTTTCTTTGCTGTGCTGTTTTTTTTTCGTGTGCAGGTACAAATTTAATTCCGCAAAAACGCTGCACGTCACCTATTCCCCCCCCCCATAGGTGAAGGTAGTTGACACTAGGTGGACTTTCACTTTGAAACCGGTAAGAATCCAAAAAATAATTTAGGAGAGTGTGTAGAAGCTTACTAGAGCGATATTTCGCGAATCAAGAAAGAGGTATTCTTTCTCTATGTCTAGAATTTGCCCTCTATCTATTCTCAAGACTTTGCATAAGTTAAACTCATTAGCATAAATATAATTTAGGAACTTCTTTTGGCAAGTTTGAGCCTTTGCACCCATACCTAAACATTTTATCTTTGCTAAGCCAATTTGACCTTATACCCTATCTTTTGTTTTAGCTTCACCAAATACTTTACCAAAGCCTAAAAAGTATCCTAATTACACACCTAAGACCGAGCTTGAAATATATATACAAAACGGTTTATGAGTGATTAGGAGCCATTTTATTTTGGTGGCTAATTGAGAAAAAAGAGTTGTTTTATTTTTCCTTCCTCCTCAAAAAAATATAAATAAAATATGAAAATAAATAGAGGAAGTGGAAAAATCTTCAACATATTATGGAGAAGAAATAAAGGAATTTAGGAATTGGCGGTTTTCTTCAAGTCATGACAATTTATTTCTTTTCTGCAAGCTCTCTTTAGGTCTTGGTGTGTCTAGCCATCGTTTTTATCTTTGATTTTCCAAATAAAAAAACATAAGTCTATGTTTCAACTTAGTTAAGTCCTATTTATTTGTGCTTATAAGTTAAACTAGTGTCATGGCGAGAGTATGAAAGGCAGGCCTATGGCCAGCGACATTGATGGATTTCTTTGCAGGGTATCTCAATCTTCGATTTATGCAATATTATCTTAGTAAGTACGCTACGTTCTCCCTAAATGTGATTTTATGATTTACCGGGTTTTCATTTTCAAAGTAAAAATAATAAGTGAAAACACATTTTAGAAAAGTAAAAACTAATTTGTATGTTGAGTAGGTTTTTCTACTAAAATATCTACGCACATAGGCATAAGACTTCACATTTTACTACTTAGGTTCAATTTTCTTTTCTATTGATAAAACTTTTCTACCCCCTATGGATAGTTGTTTGCTCGGGACGAGCAAACAAGTAAGTATGGGGTATTTGATAACTCTAATTTTATCTTTATATTGTTATATAGTTTTTATTTAATAATTAACGAGATTATAATTATATTATATTAATTTTGTTACAGATTACGTTCTTTTCTTATATTTGTTCAAACTGGGCTGCCAATAGCATTTTGGAGTTTACAGGATTGATCAGGAGACAAAGCTGGACAAAACTCAAAAAATCGCAAACTACATGCCCCGGTCACGGGCGTGACCTATTGGTCACAGGCATGACTGGCAGGCATGACAGACACGCATGACCCCGACACGTGCTCCAGAGTACAGTACCACGTCAACTAAAATTGCACGCCTACAGGTCAAGGGTGTGACTATGTAGCCATGGGCGTGACGACCAGGAATGACCTGCAGATGATGTTCCAGGCCTTGACACCACATCAGATTAAAGTTACACGCCCCGGTCCCGAGCGTGACCTACTGGTCATGGTCATGACATTGAGGCGTGACATCCAGGTGTGTCGTCTATAATGATGCAGTTTTAGATCCTTACCATTTTTTCCTAACACGCCCTAGGTCACGGGGGTGACAAGGGGGCGTAACCCTTCCAACAACGGCCAGAGATACTCCTGCCATTTCTGCTTCCCGCCGTTTACAGCAACTGACAAGACACTCCCTAGGTTATGGGCGTGACCTAGGGGCGTGACCCTCCACTTAATGATTTTTTGTTGTTTCGCTCCAACATTCCCTGGACTTGACGACAATGGTTCCGAAGCTTACACGCACTAGGTCACGGGTGTGACCTACGGGCGTAACTATTTAGCAAACTTGCCTATAAATTTCAAATAATTCCAGAAGCTGGCAGGAGATTTTGTGAGCTAGAGTTCTGTTTTCTTTGCTTTATTTCTTGCATTTTCCAATTCATAGTGTAACTTTTATTTCTGTTATTTCAAGTCCTTTTTTTAATCATGACTCTCTACTCCCTATTTTGTAGTTCTCCCATCATGATGAGTATTAAAACTTATTTTAGCACTTGATCATGATGAACCTTGGAATAAAATAAGCTTTTCAACTTTATTTAAAATGTCAAGTTCTTTACTTTACTTACTAACAATTTATCTTTGATTTTTATCGTATCGAATTCATATTTCACGGATATGTTCTTTGATCTAAGATCCGAATCCTAAATGACCGAGAGGTTGCAGATACGAGAAGATCACTCAAAGATAAAAGGAGTTGATTGCACTCCTCGAGAGAGGACGACATAATTCTTCCGTATTGGAGTCAAATCCAATAGAGGGGTTCACCGCCTAATGCAAGCTTAGGGGTTTCGACTGGCTGTGAGGTCTTAATCGATCAACCTAAGGTTAGTCAAAAGCATGAGCTCAAGAGAGATCCTTTTGTACTTTAGGAACCTCCACAGTCGAGTGAGCAATTTAAGAGTCTTGTGTACTTTATGTTTATAAAGGTTTATTTTAATCCAAGGGGATTCTAGATCAAGTGCTAGCTTTCCCATCATCGTATTTCTCCTTTTAGTTTAACGTTTCCTCTACCTAAATCGCAAAACCAACTTTCATTCGATAAAACAATACCTCTTCCTTCTGAGTACAAGTACTCAACGATCCCCGAGTTTAAATATGACATTTCCTATACTATATTTTGATAGGTGCACTTGCTTAGTTTGGTATATTAGTTTGGATTTATTTTTAAAATATAAAAACCTTCATCATGTATGTTCAGTTCAAGCATGCAGGTTGGTCCATGTCACATTGATTGGACAGGTATTCCAAGTGGTTGTGACAGGTGGTCACAAGTTAGAGAAGTGGAGAAACAAAAATCTGTCTAAGTCCACAGGAGTTGAGTGAAGCTAGTTCACTCAACACTAGATGTCAAAGAAAGATGCTGAAAAGGCTGAAAATTGCCTAAGTCCACAGGCATTAAGTGAAGTCAGTTCACTCAATGCTAGATGCCAAAAAGAATTGAGTAAGGTGTGGACAGTCAAACCCCAGCAGTCTGAAATATAGAAATGCAGCTAAGTCCATAAGCATTGAGTGAAGGCAATTTACTCAATACCATATAATAAGAGGCATCGAGTATAGCTAAGTCTGTCAAAGCTTCAGTAGTGGCAAGCAGAAAATTAACTAAGTCCAGAGGCATTGAGTGATGACAGCTAACTCAATGCCAAATGAGCAGAAGCGTCGAGTAAAGACCATTCAGTCAAAGCCTTTGCTTTGATAGTGAAGAAAAGTGTCTAAACACACAGGCGTTGAGTGATGCCAGTTCACTCAACGATATACAATAAAAAGCACGAAGGAAAGACTGTGTAGTCAAAGCTTAAGAAGAAGGAAGATGAAAAGTGGCCAAGTCCACGGGCGTTGAGTGATGTCAACTCACTCAACGCCATACAGCTAGAAGCATTGAATCAAGCTACTTTAGTCAAAGCCATAGAGAATCTATCAAAGAAATATGGCTAAGTCCAGAAGCGTTGAGTGAAGCTAGTTCAATCAACGCCATGTTAATTCTGTCAAAGCCAAAAAAGAAGGGGAAAAAAATTAACTAAGTCCAGAAGCATTGAGTGAGTTCAGCTTACTCAACGCCCAAAGTGGAAAGTGTCAACAGAGCTATGGTCAGTCAAAGCTTAATAAAGATACACAGAAAATCTAAGTCCAGGGGCATTGAGTGATCTTTTAATCACTGAGTTGTAGGGCTTTGTGCCCGAGCTGTAGGTCTTGGAGAGGATTGAGTGGTCTTGCGGGATCGTGTTGTAAGCTCTTAGGAGCCATGTTTTGGAGAAGGTCCTTGTCTAACAAACTGTTAGAAAGGTGAGGGATAGTGGACGTACCCATAATCTGGGGAACCACTATAAATATTGTGTGTGCTTTTGTGGATTGTCTTGAATGCAAGCTAACCTAACTAACTCATAACACACCAAGTTAAAGAAAATCTTAAAAGACAGGAAACCTATTCACCCTCCCCCACTTTAGATGTTTAGCTACCTTGGAATTAAAGACTTTCACTTAGTTTGAGAGATGAAAATTCTCTAATCAGACTGTTTCACTTGGAGACCTAAGAAGTACTTTAATTCTCCCATACTGCTCATCTCAAACTCTCCCCCTGCATAAGGTTGGAAAACCTCTTGCAAATGTTGTCATCAATAGACCCAAATATTATATCATCAACAAAAATTTGGACTAGAGGACTCTTGCCCTTTGTTACCCTAAGAAATAATATATTATGAAGTTCTTCTTAATGAGAAAGGTAGACGGGGTTTCATACCAAGCCCTAGGAGCTTACCTTAACCCATAGAAGGTTTTTCTAAGTAAATTAACATGATTAGAAAGGGTTGTATGTACAAAACCTAAGGGTTGCTCCACATATACCTCTTCCTTAAGATTACCATTCAGGAATGCTGATTTGACATCCATCTGGTAGACCTTGAATCCTTTGTATGCAACATATGCAAGGAACATCCTTTTTCCTCAACTCTTCCAGTAGGGGCAAATGTATGATCAAAGACTATGCCCTCCTCTTTCTTATACCCTTTGACTACCAACCTTGCCTTGTTCTTCACAATCACACACTTTTCATCAAATTTATTTCTAAAGATCCATTTGGTGCCAATAATGCTATTTCCTTTTGGTTATGGCACTAGTTTCTAGACCGTATATCTCTTGAATTGGTGTAGTTCTTCTTGCATGGCTTTGATCCATAAAGGATCATTTTTAGCTTCTTCAAAATTCTTGGGCTGCACCTAAGATAGGAAACTCAGGAATATAGCTTTATTATAGATCCTGCTTCTGGTGGTGACTCATTGGCTTTCATCCCCAATAATGAGATTACTGGGGTGATCTCCTAACTGCCTGGTTGATGCAGCCAACCTGTCAGTAGCTGGCTGAGTTCCAGCAGCTACTACTCCATCTTTAACAACATGATCTTCTTTAGTTAGCTGAATATATCATAAGTCAATATTTATAGTATTTTATTTTAACCTTTAGTTAATAAATAATTGATTTCTATTTAGTTTTATATTAATATTTACTTTAATTCCTTTCTTTTTCCATTTCTAGGTTAATCTGGGCTACTAACAACAATTTGGAGCTGACAAGACTGATAAGGAGAAAATCTGGAGAAAAGTTGAATTTTTCTCAAGTATACGCCCCTATCATGGGCGTGATAGTGGGCCATGACCTCCAGGTGTTGATCCGCCGCCATTCCACATCAATTAAAGTTACACGCCCCCATGTCACGGGCGTGACATGGGCATGACCAACCTATATGAGGCGTACCGCCAGCAAGAGCTCCAACACACAACGCCACATCAGTTTTGGGTTACACGCCCTAGACATGGCTGTGACCTGATGAGTTGTAAATATACCTAATTTTATGTACATTACTTAAGTCGTTTTATTTAATTTTTGTCATTTATACTTGTTTTTATTCAATAAAATGCTCCTATTTTTGTAAATATTATACTAACTTGCTTTATTTTATTTTTCAGGAAAAAAAGTCAAAATCTGCAAAAATGACATGTCACCCCCGTGACATGTTGGTCACGCCCGTGACCAGGGCGTGACAGCTCAAAAACCCGAAAAGAGGCCAATTTTGAAGAGGAAAGCCTGACACGCCCGTGTTCCATAATTCGACACGCCCGTGTCAATCCGACACGGGGCGTGACCAAGCCGTGTCCATCCCGCTCGACGATTTCAACTCAATGTTCGTCGACCCAAGAGGGCCACGCCCGTGTCTGATGTGCGACACGCCCGTGGCAGCCCGACACGCCCCGTGACAGCCTGGTCAATGTTCCGCGCTCAACGTTCGTCGAACCCAAGAGGGACACGCCCGTGTCCGATATGCGCCACGCCCGTGTCCTCCCCGGCAACGGCGCCAAAAACTTGATTCGCCCGCGAACAGACTCTTACTGTGGTTGGTTCGGTGAGTCGATCGCCGCGGGCTTGCTAGGGTAGGCAAGTGCACCTATCGCAAGTAGTACTCGATATTCGGGAGAATACCGAGGTCATATTATTCCCGGGAACGGGTTGATTACCCCTACTCCTCCGAAAACACTATTATTTTACCGAAATAGAAGTTGAGGGTTTTAAGTAAAATAAGAACGAAAATAGATTTTAAGAAAGTAGTCGATGAAGAGATAACTCCCGGTATCGAATTGCGTTAGGATTAAAAATAGATTTGAATAACTAGATATCTAAAGTTTCAATTTAATTAATGCGGAAACTTGGCCGTGGAGGTTCAAAATAATGAGCTCACCTATCTCTAGGAATATCGCTCACCTAGACATTAAGGCTATTCGACCGGGCTCTCGTCCGACGAAGGATTCCCCTTAATGCCCGCAGTACGCTAAGAACCCCGCTATTGGGTGGGGAACCCGATCCGGTAGAGTTAGCGCGCCTCCTCTCTCGAGGGTTAGTGCGGAACTCTATCTACCCAGGGGTGATCTGTCCATATGCACGGCCTCTCGGCTAGCTAGCGTATGGATAACGGAAATAGAGCCCACACATCGATATGTGGGTCTACGCGTCGTTAACCCGGGGTAAACCTTAAGTTTTTAATTAAATTGAAAAATTAGACATTTGGTTATTTAAAACATTTTAGATCCCAAAGCTCTTCGATACCGAGGGTTATCTCTTCATCGACTACTTTCTTAAAATCTATTTTCGTTCTTATTTTACTTAAAACCCTCAACTTCTATTTCGGTAAAATAATAGTGTTTTCGGAGGAGTAGGGGTAATCAACCCGTTCCCGGGAATAATACGACCTCGGTATTCTCCCGAATATCGAGTACTACTTGCGATAGGTGCACTTGCCTACCCTAGCAAGCCCGCGGCGATCGACTCACCGAACCAACCACAGTAAGAGTCTGTTCGCGGGCGAATCATGACCTATTGGTCACGGGCGTGAACCATAGGCGTGACTCCCTGGCGTTAATTGGTCATCAATCAGCAGATTCCGTTGCAGAGCGTTCAAGCATACACGCCTTAGGTCACGGGCGTGACCTATGGGCGTGACCCGTACAACAACTATCAAATTAACTCCCATCGTTTCTCATTCCGGCCATTTCCAGAAATAGATTTGACATACCCTAGGTCACGGGAGTGACTAGGGATGACCCGTAGAACGACAATTTTGGCAGTTTTTCTCCCAACGTTCCCGAGATTTTAAGACGACGGTTCTGATCCTTTCACGCCCTAAGTCACGGGTGTAACCTAGGGGCATGACCTTCAAGAAATTTTCCTATGAATTCTAGACAAAGCCAGGCATCTAGGGAAGCATCTAGGATTCATCTAGCAGTAGTTCAGTAGCTTAGTTTTCTATTTTTATGCATTTCTCTCATGTACTTCTCTTTTACATAGAATAGTTTTGCTTTAAGTTATTTTCAATTTCAAGTAATTTTCATTTTAGCAATTGTGTCTTACTTTCCTTTCTTTTCATGTAAGTTTTACATCATGTCAAGTAGCTAATTTTATTAGCACTTGATCATGATGAATGTTGAAAGTGAATAAAACTGTTTTTGTCAAAATTCTTTATTTATCACTATTGATTTATCTTTTAATTATTTTGTGTCGAATTCATATTTCGCGGATATGATGTTCGATCCTATATTCGTATCTTAAATGACCGAGATGTTTCGGATACGAGGAGATCACTTAAAGATAAAAGGATTTTATTGCACTCCTCGAGAGAGGACGACATAACTTTTCTGGATTGGAGTCAACTCAAATAGAGGGGTTCACTGCATAAAGCATGCTTAGGGGTTTTGACTAGCCGAGATGTCTTAATCGATCAACCAAATATTAGTCAAAAGCATGAGCTCGAGAGAGACTCTTTCGTACTTTGGGAACCTCCACGGTCAAAGTGGATAATTAAAAGTTTGCATAGAAGTTTATTTGATGTTAAAGAGAGTCTTGATCAAGTGTTTGTTTTATTTTCATTTTTCTTCATTTAGTTTTAATTTACCTTTAATTTATATTTCGATAAAATAATATTAATTGGTGTGAGTAAAAGTACTCAACAGGCCCCTAGTCTAATACGATATTTTCTATACTATATTTTTATATGTACGCTTGTCTATTTTGGGATATTAGTTTGGACTTATTTTTAAAACTATAAAATCCTCATCAAGTTTTTGGCGTCGTTGCCTGGAATTTATTTTGTTGATATTTTGAAAGCACAAATTTTATTACTTTTATCATTCTTCTTCTCTGCCTCAACTCTCTTTTTCTTTTTAAATTCATTTATATTAAGGGTTGTGTTTATTTTCTTTTATTAAAAAAATGTTATCTAAATTAGCCGCCGAACTTGCCAAACTTCAAAATCAACTAGAAATTTTGGAAGCTGCAAAAAATCGCCGAAGTGTTTGATATTATTATGACGATTCTTATTGAAGTGAGTATTGTTATCATTATAATTATTATAAAAATCTTTCTTATGAAAATAATTTTGATACTAATTATGATAATAATTCTTCTCATTTTTATGATAATTCAAATTTTTACGAAAATAATTTTTCTAATTTTTTCAATGTTCATGAAAATAATTTTTCAAATTATAATGCGAATAATTATTCTTCCAACTCGGATGAAAACTTCTCTTGGTCGCAAGATCAACCGGAAGGTTTCCCAAGTTATGAGAATAATTATTTGGATCCAAAGTTTTGTTCTTTTTCTTCCGTACCGCTAGCTTTTTCTCTGAATTTTGGATAATCTTCTCAATTTCGATTTGACTCCCCCCCCCCAAAATATGGATGATAATTTTCTTACTTTTAGTGATTTTTCTCCTTCTTCGGATAATGTCGCTAATGAGGAATATAACTCTTCATGTATCCTCATAGTTGTTTATACTGAAAAAGAAGAAAAACTTTTATTTCAAAATTTTGTTAGGTGTATGGATGATCTGGGAGGACTAGAAGAAGAACATGTTTCTCCTCCAACTACTACTAATGTTTCTCCTATTAATGACTCCCCATGCACAATTTATGACTTTTTAGGAGAAAAAATTTATGAACATGATGCGTCCGATTATTTTATTTTAAATAAATTTTTGAACAAAATTTTAATATTAGAAAATAAACAACCTATACCTAATCAAATAGCTTCGCAAGAACCGCCTCATTGCGTAGAATTTTTTGACGCACTTCTTTTTTATTTCTCTTTAACTAACAAATTTCAGGAAGTAGATGAGCCATTCCAAAACAACGTTATCCCTGATCCATTTGTCACTCATCTACAAAGATTTGAATCACCTTAGGTATGGAGAGGTGATTTGAATCTATATTTTCAAGTCACATGTTCAAAGAAGAAAAATCAAGAAGAAAGCGGAGGAGTAGCAGGTCAAGCGACTTTGGCATCTTCGCCAAAGCACGAATTAAAGGAGTTGCCTATTCACCTTAATTTTTATTTTCCTCTCTTGTAACCTGAACCGTCTAGCTTAAAGAGGGGAAAAAGAAAATCACTCCTGGGAGACACCCCTTCTTTATCTTTTATAACTTTTTCTAAAAAAATTCTAAAAATTTTAATTTATTTCTTTTTACTTCCTCCTCCTACTTGGCCTATAAAGATCGGGGACAATGTTTATCTTTAAGTATGAGGGTGGAGACTTCTTTACTATTTTTAATTATAATTTTCAAAAAACTATATTAGAAAAAATCTTTAAAAAAAATTATTTTTTAACCAAAAAAATACAAAAAACAGAAGAAAAAAAGAAAATACAAAAATATAATAAACCCCTACTTAATCTTTTTTTGATTTAAAGAAATTTATTTTGAGTTTATTTATAAGAATTTATATAATTTTTGATTTTCTAACCTTTTATTTCATCATAGTTAGTTAAATTTAATTTTTAGTTGATTTGATTTTAAGAAATAAATTTATGAAGTAAATTTATTTAGAGAAATTTATTTAGTCTTTTTCTCTCTAATTCTAATTAGTTTCAATTTTAAAGTGCTTAGTTTAACAATCTTTAAATTTTAATTATATTCACTTAAGTTTTAAGATTCTTAGAAAATTTTAATTTACTATAGTTGCTCTCTAACTATTTTAATTTAATCTAAAATTTTGCTAACTTTTGCCCTATTTTAATTTTTCTTGTTAGATCATATGTCTGAGGTATAAGAGAATAAAATTCATTATCCCCTGGTATACATATGCAATTTTTCTTTTTTGGTTAGATCATATGTCATGGGAATCAAGTATTCCTTGGTACACATATGCAACCCAAAAAATAAAAGGTGTAAGAGGATAAAATTCATTACTCCAATTATTTTATTTTCATTTGAAGAGAATAAAAAATATATTTGTTCATATGTCATGAAAAATGAGAGAATAAAATTCATCATTTTCTTGGTAAACATATGCAAATATCAAAAAGAAAAAAAATTGTACGGGGTGAGAGGATAAAATTCATCACCGCCAAATCGAGAACCTCTTCAATTTCCTTATTCCCAAAATTCAATACCCAATATAATTGCTTTAGATTTAAATTAAAATTATAAGAGAGCATAAGTAGTAGTTTGAATTTTCCTTTAAGTTTTTTTTAGTGAAAAAAGTGTTCATAATTTTTAATCTAATTTTGTTTGCTAAATACTTAATTTTGAGTTCTAATTAATTTATTAGAGAAAACTTTGCTAAATATTTAGCTCTTCACTTTTTAATTTCATATTTTAGGCCTTAAAAATTTGAATCCCTAAAGTTAATTTTTAACTTTCTTTTGATTTAATAAATTTTTAGTTTAATAAAAAGTATATTAATTTCTTATAAGTACTCTCATAGTTTTGCTCTAGAATAACAAAAGTTTAAGAATGAGGGTATTTAATAAGTTAATATTTATAGTATTTTATTATAACCTTTAGTTAATAAATAATTGATTTCTATTTAGTTTTATATTAATATTTACATTAATTCCTTTCTTTTTTTTCATTTTTAGGTTAATATGGGCTGCTAACAGCAATTTGGAGCTCACAGGACTGATAAGGAGAAAATCTGGAGAAAAGTTGAATTTTTCCCAAGTACACACCCCTGTCACGGGCGTGATAGTGGGGCGTGACCATAGTCACGGGCCGTGACCTCCAGGTGTTGATCCGCCACCATTCCATGTCAATTAAAGTTATACGCCCCCATATCATGGGCGTGACATGGGCTTGACCAACTTATACGGGGAGTGCCACTAGTAAGAGCTCCAGCACACAATGTCATGCTAGTTTTGGATTACACGCCTTGGACATGGTCGTGACTTATTGGTCACGAGCGTGAACTATTGGCGTGACTCCCCGGTGTTACTTAGTCATTAATTAGCAGATTCCATTGCAGAGCGTTCAAGCCTACATGCCTTATGTCACGGGCGTGACCTATGGGTGTGACCCGTCCAGCAACCGATTCATTAACTCCCGTCATTTCTCCTTCCCGTCATTTCCAGGAACAGATTTGACACGCACTAGGTCACGGGCATGACCTAGGGCGTGACCCGCAGAATGACAATTTTTACGGGATTTTCCCAACGTTCCCGGGCTTTCAAGACGACGGTTCCATGCCTTTCACACCCTAGGTCACGGGCGTGACCTAGGGGCGTGACCTTCAAGAAATTTTCCTATAAATTCCAGACAAAGACAATCATCTAGGGAAGCATCTAGTATTCATCTAGTAGCAGTTCAGTAGCTTAGTTTTCTATTTTTATGCATTTCTCTTATGTACTTCTCTTTTACATAGAATAATTTTGCTTTAAGTTATTTTCAATTTCAAGTAATTTCCTTTTAGCAATTATGTCTTACTTTCCTTTCTTTTCATGTAATTTTTACATCATGTCAAGTAGCTAATTTCATTAGCATTTGATCATGATGAACTTTGAAAGTGAATAAAACTATTTTTGTCAAAAGTCTTTATTTATCACTATCGATTTATATTTGAATTATTTTGTGCCGAATTCATATTTCGTGAATATGTTCTTCATTCCTAGATCCATATCTTAAATGACCGAGAGGTTCCGGATACGAGGAGATCACTCAAAGATAAAAGGAGTTGATTGCACTCCTCGAGATAAGACGACATAACTTTTCCGGATTGGAGTCAAATCAAATAGAGGTGTTCACCGGCTAAAGCAAGCTTAGGGGTTTTGACTGGCGGAGAGGTCTTAATCGATCATCCTAAGGTTAGTCAAAAGCATGAGCTCGAGAGAGACGCTTTCGTACTTTGGGAACCTCTACAGTCGAAGTAGATAATTAAAAGTTTGCATAGAATTTTATTTCATTTCAAAGGGTGTCTGGATCAACTGTTTGTTTTATTTTCATTTTTCTTCATTTAGTTTTAATTTACCTTCAATTTATATTTCGATAAAATAATATTAATTTGCGTGAGTAGAAGTACTTAACAGGCCCCGAGTCTAATATGACATTTCCTATACTATATTTCAATAGGTACGCTTGCCTATTTTGGGATATTAGTTTGGACTTATTTTTAAAACTATAAAATCCTCATCAATATATCCACTAGAATCTTCATTAGGAAGAGAGACTTTGCTTGAGCTTGTCTTGTCTTGGATAGAAAGCTCATACAATCTTTGTTATGTACCTATAATGTTAGTAGCACTAGACCTGCACTTATATATAAGGCTAGTCTCATCAAAAATAACATGCATAGATTCTTCTACAACATGGATTTTCTTGTTGAATACTCTATAGGCTCTCCTTTGTGAGATATAGACAACAAGATTACCCTCACAACACTTCTCAGCAAACTTAGTCAGCTAAGATCTTCCAATATTTATAGTGTAACATTAGAACCAAAGAGTCTGAAATATGAAATAATTGGTTTTCTTCCCTTCAGAAGTTCATAGGGAGTTTTCCCAAGCGACTTGTTGATAGAGGCCCTATTCAAAACAGAATAGGCTGTATTGATTGCCTCAACCTAGAAATACTCTAGTAGTGAGGAATCACTAAGCAATAGTCTGCCAGCCTTTATTAAATTCATGTTATTTATCTCAGTCACTACATTTTGTTGTGGAGTTCTGGGAGAGGAGAATTTCTGGGAGATACCCTATTCTTGACAAAAAATTTCATAGCCCTAGATTGAAATTATGTGTTATACAGAAATCTCAATTTAACCGCAGTGCAGTCCAGTTCATTTTGGATGGACTTGATAAAAGTCATAAAGACATCCAGGGTATCTAATTTCTTCCTAATGAAGAATACCCATGTAAACTTACAGTAATCATCCACAATCACAAATTAGTACAACTTATCTCCTAATCTCTAAATGGGAATAGGACCAAATAGATCCATATACAACAGATAAGGACATCTTACAAATTCTTTAGAGCCAATGCTCTTAACGGTGGTACAAGTTTGTTTGCCCATTTGGCATGCAAGATTGGGGCCCTCTTTAAAACAAATAAGATTACGAGTATCTCTATCTAAGTCTATTGAAAAGAGTTTGTTCAAAGTTCTGTTGTTAATATGAGCAAGTCTCTTGTGTCATTGAACACAATGAGCATTCATTCTCATTATCTACCAGACATACTGGAGTGGAAGGATTATGATAAATAAATGTAAGCAATAAACATTGCCACTCCTAGCACCTAAGGAGATAATCTCTAAGTCAACTAACTTTTTAATCAAACACTTATCATTGTGGAACTTAGTGACACATGCTAAGTCATATAGTTGACTTTTGTTTATGAGGTTGTGTTTCAACCCCTCCACATAAGCTACCCATGTAATTTAAACTATAACATTGGAAATCGTAAAATAGCATTTTGTGACTCCCATGTCGGAGCCTCCAAAAATAAACTTTGGACCATTCTTCACAAGCGTGTATTCCTTTATAAGACTTCAAGTCCAGTCATGTACCTGGCACAACCACTATCCAAGTACTAAATTTGCCTTAGGTTGGTACTTGAACAATCCTGTAAGATGAAATTTACTTTACCTTAGGAGACTTTGGGTCGCAGGTTCTTGTTAGCAGAAATAGTAATATTCTTACTGGGAGCTACACATGCAGTAAAGCTCTTCTTTACATTAGGCACAGAGGGATTGTGTCAATATTCAATGGCAAAGTGACCTACTTTACCATGGCACAAGCACTCAAAGATGTTGTACCTTCTCTTCTGAACATTCTTGGAATTTGAAGGTTCTTCTGGATGTCCATGTTCAGTAGAGAAGGTTATTGCATTCTTCCTATTCCTCTTATCAAGCACTTGGCAGTTTACGCGATGATAACTTGTCTTACTCGACGATATCGTCTTGACAGTAATAGGTCTCAACTTGGAAGCAGACATTATGTTGATGGCATCTAATACGGCCTTGTGAGAGTGGGTTACTATTTTGCCAACATCCTGCTTGTTACTTTAAGTGGCCTGGGAAGAAGCAATACCCTTACTTTTGAGTGTAGGGGCTGGAGTACCAAATACAAATGGTTTATAATTAGCCATTTGAATTTCTTCATATGGAGCTTTCAAAGCACTTAACCTCATGCCCTTTCTCCCTCCAAGTTAGGTGCACTATTGCCCTTATTGTAGGAATTTTCATTTTTCTAGTGACCATACATATTGTCCTGGTCATACCTATTAGGAGAAAGCAGATCCTTTGGAAGGTGGTTTGAAGCTTACCAGCAAATGCCTTTCCCTTAGCCTTGGCTGCTACTGCTGCAACTGCCTTCCTATTGAAACTCACTCCCCTCTTATTATTTTGGGAAGTGAAAGAGTCAATAATGGGTAGCACAGACTATGGCTTTGAGAACAAAGCCCCTAACTTCCTCTCATTGAGGAGATCATTCTCAAGTTTCTTGATAAGTTTTTCATTTTAAATTCTTATTTTAGTATGCTTGTTAATGATCCCCTTAAGCTCAATTGAATTAGAGGCCTTTTGATAGAGCATATTTTTCTTTTCCTCTAACTTAGCCTTAAGATGTCTAAGAACCTTAAGCTCTTTAACTTTGACCTTAGCAAGCTTCTTGCTTTTACCCAAGAGCTCAAGGAGGGCACCATACTTGTCAATCAATTGATTAACATCAAACTCAGAGTTTGATCCATCCTCATCACTAGATATAGAGGATGCTTCAGATTCTGGTTCTGTCTCATAATTTGAATATGAAAATACATGTTAAGAATTATTACCTCGTCAGGATCAAATTCATCCAAATTGTTTTCATCTGTTATGGACATCAAGTCACAACTCTCTTCCTCTTCTTCCTCATTATCACTATCTGAATTTGATAATGGGGCCCTGATGCCAATCCTTGCAGTAGGTGCCTCCTCTTCTTCTTCTTCTTTAGTAAACAGCATAATATATACTTCCTCTTCTTCTGACTCGGAAGAGGTTGAGTCACTTTTACTCCATCTCTTCTCCTTCTTAGCAAGGAAGGTCATTTTACACTTCTTTCCCAAATAGTGCTTCTAATCATGAGAAGCAGCCTCTTTTTCTTTTCATAGGGCAGTCAACTATAATATGACATGTTCTGCTGCAGCAATAACAAATAATATTAGTAGAAACATGTTTATCAGGTTTATAATCATACCTTTCCCCTTTGGGTTCCATGTTCTGTCAAATTTCTTTTAGTCCTTTTTGTAGTTAGAGGAAGAGAAAGGTTTGCCCTTCCACTTCTTCCTCTTCATCATCTTCTAGAATTGCCTAGAGAAGGTAGCAAACTCCCCACCAGACATCTCAGAATCTGAACTACTGGGTTCAAAAGATTCTGACTCAGACACTTTTCTAGGAGGAGAGGGGATCCTCAACTTTTTTCTTTGATCCCATGTCCATGAGGGCCACTGACTTCTCCCTCTTATATGACCTGGAAGCAGTTTCCTCCTAGTTCTATGTATTTAGTTGCATCTCATAAGAGAGCAGCTTCCTAAATATAGTTTGTGGAGGAATGTTGGTCAGGTTTCCCATCTCCCTGATGGCACAAAACCTGTTGTCCCAATCTTTAGTTAGAGATCTAAGGAAATTATCATTCAACTTATAATTAGTGAAGACCCATCTATAGGTCATCAAGTCATTTACAGTTTTGAAGAACGTTTTATAGCACTCAGCTATGATATCCTTGTTGTTTTGCCTAAAGGCTTTATATTCTTAGTTGAGTAAGGATTTCCTATAATCCTATAATATTTTTGGCTCTCTTATTTATAGTAGCCAGTATAATCTCATCCCTTGTCATGTCAGCATACTTCTTAGGGATCTGCAGATTTGGGTTAATAGTGGAGGCCTTCATGGGGATGAAGGGCCCCTCCTCAACTATGATAATGATCCTAAGATCTGATGCTTCCATGAACATCTTTACCCTCCGCTTCCATATGCCAAAGTTATCCTTTTTGCATATGGAGAGCTTCTTAGATCTCGGCTCCTTATGGATATCAGCTGAAGACAAGGTGATATGATAGACTACCCTTATTGTATCTAAGACAGACTATTAATTCATATTTTGACCTACCTCACTCTGATACCACTTGAATGATTGTTGTTGTTGGCAGACTATATCACCTAGAAGGGGGTGACTCGATGGACTTTCTATATAATGGTCTCCTTTTGATTTAGCAGAAAATATATGAAAGAACAACAATCAGAACATCCACAACACATGACATGCACTATTTTATAGTGGTTCCCCAGAGTATGTATACATCCACTATCCCTCTACGCTTATCTAGCAGTGTGTTAGACTCAACAATCTCCTCCAAAACTCAGCTCTATGAGCTTACAACTCAGATTCGTCAAAATCTCTCATGTCTACTTCCAGACCCTACCTCAGGCTCTATGGCCCTACCTCAGGCTCACTAGCCCAACCTTAGAGTACTTCAACTCCTATAGCTCAGACACCCAACTAGTCTCCCACCTCAGATTTTCACAAAGATCCTACCTCAGGCACACAGGCCCTTCCTCAGAGTACTTCAACTCCTACAGCTTAGATACCCAACTAGTCTCCTACCACAGATCTTCATAGAGATCCTACCTCAGGCATACATGCCCTACCTCAGGCAAAAGCCCTACCACTCGGGAAAAATCATTATAAAAGATAGTAAATAAAGATTACAACTAAAGACTCAACAGATTTGACCATTATATATCCAAGTACTTAGTTGGCTTTGCTATGGAAGCAATATTTTTAACCAGCCCCTGAAAGGATGATCTTCAGGTAGTACATATTTAGGGCTCTTTTACTTGATCTTCTTCAATAGTTGTAAGAAGATCTAACTAGAGTCTTGAATCTTGACTCTTCCTTGCTCTTACTGAACTTCTTCACAGAGAGTTTACTCAATAAAAATGTGTCGTTGCTTGTTCGTTAGGATTGAGCAAAGTCAGCATGTGCAACTACTATTCCATTGCCCTAATTTTTATTTAAATACCTTTGACATTTCTAACAGTCCTTAGATTAAAAATATCACGTCAAAGGAGGGGTAAGAGTAGAAAGATCTGACAGGACTTTCTATGCCATCGCCAATTTTGAAATCCCGCCTCTATGCATGCTCGGCGGTAATAAAACCATGACAACACGATATCATTAAGAAGTTTCTACGTTCATGTGATTGTTGTTTTGTAATTTGTCTAGTAGCAAATTTATGTGTTTCACGATTATAGGTGACTAGAAGTGGTACAGGGCAGTCTCAGCCCCAGAGCTCAGCAAAGAGTAGTGCACCGGGTGATGTGCCTAAACCTCCTCATTCTACTAATACTATAATGCTAGTAGCGGAAGATTTGTTAGCTTTGATGAATACCCAGACACGGAGGCAATTTAGCCTCCTGCCGCTGAACTGGGCTAGATAACGCTTGGCATGGCTGAGCCTATAGTGGCGGATCAAGTGGCTGCAGAGCCTTTAGTGCTAAGAAGAGCGACGGAGAAGTAGCTCAAGCATGTGATGAGCTTTAATCCCCCAGTGTTTATAGGTACTAGAATTCCAACGCAATCTGAAGTCTGGCTCTCTCAAATTAAGAGAGTCATGATGACAACAAAAATGGATGAGTGGTAGAAAGTCACTGTAGCAAATTTCCTGTTAGACGGAGAGGTGAGGCTATAGTGGGACAAATTGGATTTGCATCACTTTGCAGGAAGACATCTCACAAATATCTCGATGGATGAGTTCTCGAGATTGTTTCTGGCTCGATATCTCCCTTCAGTGCAGAAAATTGCCATGGAGAATTAATTCCAGAGGTTAACTCAAGGCGAAAGTAGTGTTGATGACAATATTGGGTTTTACTATACGTCACAACACTTGTGCGCAACGGAATTAGAGAACAAGAAAACCCAAAAGAAATACGGATCTTGCGATGAATATTGATCAAGAAGTAAGATAGCTATAAATAAAATTATATCTTTGTCAGATTGAGTCACTACTCAACTAAGGTGCTCCAAAGAAGTCCGGCAAACACTAGTGTCTGGAGTTCCGAGCGCAGAATTGTGTCCACGCCTCTACAGATGTCGACGCGAGCAAGGAGAACCCTTAGACTCTTGTCACACAAGATCTAGGTTGGAAGAAGGTATGCCCTCAACATCTCCACGGTTTGCTATAACTATTAAAGGAGAGGCGGCAACGATAAAGATGAAGCCTGAAGAAATAATTTTCCAGCGACAGCAGCAGATCAGCGAGCAGTCGGCGGCAAGGAGCGGTGATCATGACCTAGGCGGAACAGTTCCATCAGTGAAGAATAATCATCGTTCTCAGTCTCACTCGATTAGGTCAGAAGAATTAACACCCTCTCGGTTTACTATTTAAATCATAAATATACGGAAGATCGAACCGCCGATACTCGTAGACCACAAAACATCAGACTTAGAAGAATCAAACCGGAGTAATTAGAATTCGTTGAGATTATACGTCGATATTTGACGAATCAAAGGGCCATTCATCGAAATAACACATAAATATCCGGCGAATCCAGATAGAGCAAACAGTCCAAGCATCAAGGCGATATTCGACAAATTGAAGTCTTATTCGTCGAAATTATCAACACGATACTCGACGAATCCAAGACAGATTCGTTGAGTTGTCATGACGATACTCGACGAATTCAAACATATTCGATGAAGTCTCAAGACTATACTCGACGAGTTGCCCCCTTGGGTCTTCCGACCACTTACTTGATGACCCATATTCACAATATAGGTCCCTAAATGAAAAACCTTCAGATCCAGAACATCATAGGCTTGGTCCTTCACTCATATCACATATGAGCAAGGCCAACACAATACTTTCCAACTTCTTCAATGCTCTTATGTGCGACCCCATATGCTCATTTTGTGTTGGCAGTGAGACTATATGTTGATAACTTCCAGATGACCATGGTAACACCAACATTCTCCCACTTGTTTTTTAAAGTATTAAACAAAAGCTTCATAAACAATGAGCGGTATCTAGCAATGCATCATTGCTCCCCAAACAATAAGAATTTAGAACTCAAAAGCCATTGTGATCAATGTATCAGTGTTATCTTGTATTTTTGTCCCTTACATCTAGATAGAACTAGATGTATAGACCGTGTCACCCTCATAATTATTCAACCAAAGTTTCCTGATCTAGAATGGGCTTTTAGAAATTGGTGAGCTCAATATTATATATTGACTCAACGAAGCATGGCCATGATTTTTTTAGTCTCATTCCATCAAGGGGCCCATGGATGCAACTCTTATCATATAGGTGGACAAATCTCATTTTTGTCTACACGCAAACACCCAAATGATTCATAATGTACACAATAACCACCATTATCGTCAACCTTTCTCAAGGAATACTTTGGGTGACATCAAAGCACGCTCGTCCTCACTTGATGAATGTTGTGACTTCGGGTCAACGAACCAGAAACACAATTGCCACTTGAGACATACTTGTGACACGTTCATATAACAATCCACAAAATATTCTCATGGTGTGTCTGTCCAGTACAACGTATTCACTAACAAGTACCCAAGTGATGAATTGATATCACAATATCATGACTTGTGAGAATCGGTCATCAGTCAACACACATGCTAGTCTTTATGTATCATCATCGCCCTTAGCTTCTAAGATGATATGCCTGTCAGGGACCATTTACGAATGAAGCTTCAAAGAACATAGGCCCTCGCATTCATGTCATCAACTTGAATCCTATGGAAGCAAACATTTTAAGGGCATTTATAACATTAATTAATTTATCACATAGAAATAAATTGACATAATAAAACAACTTTCCATAAATATAAAATGAAATGTATAGTACCCTATTCATCAAATGAATTATTATAACTGATAAACATATAATCCACAAGACTCCTGCTAGAGTTTTTCATTCAGGTATCTAATACTCATTGAACTAACTTGACCATCATGCTTTCTTAGCACAAAAGGATTTATTAGTGGATCTGTAATATTTTCTTCAGTCTACACGGTGCAAATGTTCACATCTCCTTGATCGATAATCTCTCGAATAAGATGGAATCGCTGAAATATGTGCTTGGAGCGCTGATGAGATCTAAATTCCGAAGCAAGTGCAATTGCACTGTTATTATTATAGTAGAGAACTACGAGATCAACAATGCTAGGAACTACATCTAGCTCGCCGATGAATTTCCTTATCCATACAGCCTCCTTCGCCGCATTAGCAGTAGTGATATACTCGGCCTCTGTTCTAAAATCAGCAACTATCTCCTGCTTGAACTCTTCCAACTGACAGCTCCTCCATTTAGGCAAAACACAAATCCTGACTGAGCTTTGAGTCGTCCCTATCAGTTTGGAAGATAGCATCTATATAATCCTTTTCAACGAGCTCCTCCTCTCTTCCAAATACCAAGAACGTATCCGTATTCCTTCTCAAGTACTTTAGGATGTTCTTGATGGCTATCTAGTAACTATCACCAAGATCAGACTGATACTTGCTAGTCAAGCTCAAAGCATAGAAGACATTGGGTCGAGTACATATCATTCCATACAGGATTGATCCAATTCCCGAAGCATATGGAATCAACTTCATGCAATCCTTATCTTCATAAGATTTAGGACACTGGTCCTTAATTAGACTTACACTATGAGACATCGTAAGAATCCTTTCTTGGACTCAAGCATGTTGAACTATTTCAACGCCTTCTCAATATATTACTTTAGGTCAAACCCAGCAACTTCTTTGATCTATCTCCATAGATCTTAATACTAAGTATATAAATCACTTCGCCCAAGTCTTTCATAGAAAAGCAGTTCCCTAGGTTATTCTTAACAACTTGAAGGGTTGCTTTGTCATTCCTAATCAATAGTATGTCTTCTACATACAATATTACGAAGATAACAATGCTCTCACTAATTCTCTTGTAAATACAAAATTCATCCTCATTCTTGATAAAACTAAACTCTTTGATATTTCCATCAAAATGATGATTCCAACTTCGAGAAACCTATTTTAATCCATAAATGGATCTCTACAACTTGTATATTTTTGTAACTTCATCTGGATATACAAAACCCCCGGGTTGTATAATATACACTTCCTCAAGGAGGTTTCCATTTAGGAAAGTCGTTTTGACATCCATTTGCCAGATATTGTATTCATAATATGCAGCAATAGCAAGCAGAATTCTAATGGACTTAACCATAGAAATAGGGGAAAAAGTCTCAACATAGTCAACACTATGAATTTGCTTGAAACATTTATCCACCAATCTCCCTTTGAATGTTTGTATATTCCCATCCATGTCGTTCTTCTTCTTGAAGACCCACATGCACCCTATTGGTCATACCCCTTTAGGTGGTTCCACCAAGGTTCAAACTTGGTTTGCATACATGGAGTTCATTTTAGATTTCATGGACTTAGGCTACTTCTCGGAGTCTGGTCCACTCATAACCTCTTGGTAGGTTGCAGGCTCATCATCATGATCCATAAGTAATATATTACTTATTTGAAACACAAGAAATCCAAATCTCTCAGGTTCAAATCTTGAACTACCAGATTTATGTGGAACTTGTGTTTCTTGAGTAGGTCCTCTAACTACAATATCTTTTAGTCCTTGCTCAGGTCCTAATTCTAGTCCATTCGTTGTTTGTGGTTCTTGAACTTCTTCATGTTCTACCCTAGTAGTCTTTCTACTTAAGAACTCTTTCTCAAGAAAGACACCAGTCCTCGTGACAAACACTTTGTCCCTTAGACGGTTGGTAAAAGTAGTTTCCTCTAGTTTTCTTAGGATACCCCACAAGATTACATTTATCTGACTTGGGTTCCAGCTTTTCCGGCATTTGATGTCACACATATACCTCACATCCCCAAACCTTAATGTAAGACATACAAGGACTCTTCCCAGTCCATATCTCATATGATGTCTTCAAAACCATTTTCGTTGGAGCGTGATTTAGTGTAAAAGCAGCAGTCACTAGAGCAAATCCCCAAAATAAAATAGGATAATTTGCATGGCTCATCATCGATCGTAGCATGTCTAATAAAGTATGATTCCTCCCCTCAAACACACAATTATGTTGTGGCGTTCTGGGTGGAGTGAGCTGTGATACAATACCACACACTTTCAGATGATCACGAAACTCATGACTAAGGTATTCGCCACCTCGATCATATCAGAGTGCTTTAACGCTCTTACCCAGTTAGTTCTCTACTTAATTCTTAAACTCTTTGAGCTTTTCAAAGGTTTCGGAATTGCACTTCATAAGATACACATATCTGTATCTACTGAAATCATCAGCAAATATAACAGAGTAGAAGTACCCTCCTCTAGTTATAAAACTCATGGGTCTGCATACATCACTATGTATTATACCCAAGGGATCATCAGCACTCTCATTAAAACCAATGAAAGGGACATTAGTCATCTTGCCTAATAAAAATGATTCACATCTCTCAAATGATTCATTATGAAATGAGCCTAATAGTCTATCTTTATGGAGCTTGGATATGTGTTTCTCATTTATATGGCTCACTCGAAAATGCCAAAGGTACGTAGGATTTGAGTCATTTATTTTTAGTCTTTTAGTATTTTCTATATTATAGATCTGATGGTCTAAGTTCAAAACATATAAAACAATAAACATTTGAGCTACATCATAACAAACATCATTCATTAAAATTGAACAACAACCATTCTTAATTATAAATGAAAATCCTTTCATGTCAAGATATGATATTGACATAATATTTCTAGTTATGGAAAGAACATAATAACAATTATTTAGTTATATTACAAGCCCACTAGTCAAAGAAAGACGGTAAACTCCAACGGTGATAGCAGCAACTCTTGCTCCGTTGCCAACACGCAGGTCCACGTCCCCTTTACTCGGCATTTTTCTACTTCACAGTTCCTACACATTTATGCAAATATGAGAACCGTATCTGGTATCCAATACCCAGGAAAAAGGAGCAGAAAGATTTATCTTTATAACATAATTACTTGAAGCAGAAGTCAAACCTCCCTTCATTTTCTGCAAACCCTCAATATAAGAAAGATAGTTACTCCTCCAATGGCCAGCCTTGCTATAGTGGTGGCATTTCCCTTCCTTCGCCATGTCTTTCTTCTTCAATTTCGAAGACTTGGGCTCAAGAGATGACTTAGGTCCAACCATTGTTTTCTTCAAACCCTTAGCCTTGTTCTTGCCTTTATGCACCCTCAGTATGGTGTTAGCATGCTTGGTCTTCTTCATACTGATTTTGGCAGTTCTTAACATACCTAGGAGCTTAGCCAGTGTCTTGTCAATTAATCTCATATTGTAGTTCAAGACAAACTGCTTGTAAATATCTAATAATGATTCTGGATCAGGATTGTAGCCAACTCTTGGCCCAGACGAAAACCTCATCTTTCAAAGTTCTCTATATACCTAATAATCTTGGATATGTGAGTCCCTACTAGGTCTTAAGCTCCTATCTTACACTGAATCAATGCTTTGGTGACGTCAAACCTCTCTTGGAGAGCTTGCCCTTGAAACATTTTCTTGAGGTGCTCGTCAATCTCCTTACAACTCATGTTCTCATGTTGCATCTGAAGCTCAGAGTTCATGATGGAGATCATGAGGCATTCGACATCCAAGGAGTCATCTTAATACTTCTTATAAGCATATTTATCATCTCAGTACATATTCTGGATAGGCTCTTCAGGGGAATCCTCTTATAAAATATAGAGCTTATGCACTTGCCTGAGAACAATTCTCAGATTTCTGTACCAGTCCAGAAAATTTGCCCCACTCAGTTTCTCCTTCTCAAGGATAGCTCTAAGGTACAGGGTGGAATTAGATCCACTTGCCATGGAAATTCTACAAGAATTTATGCATAGAAAACTCAGTACTACATTTCAAAATATATTTTTATTTCAATTAGGACTTTAACTAAAATTACTCCCACTATTTTAATCAAACGGATAACCATTGATATCAATTCGGAGAGTTTATGTGAGCGACTCTCTTCATGAACAAGATACGTATTTCACCAACACCATAAGTCAGCTTTGTCTTTTCTCTAACAATGTAGTTATTTAGGTAGGCAATGCTTGTCGATTGCTTCATCATGCAACTCTTATATGGTTGGTGAATAACTCAGTTAAGTTTGACCTGATGTCGACAGTGGGATATCACAATTATCCGCTCGCACCCTTAGCAAGATAGATTAATTCACCTTGCTTTGGCAAGCCCACAATTCATCGATCGAGGCTGGAAGAGTGTCATCCATCGGAAGGCATCTGAATATTTAATATTGGATAAGGGATTTTAAGATAATTAATTAACACTTAATCATGTTAACAATTAACCGATATGCACATTCATAAGAAATCTTACAGCATTCACAATCCAAATACATCCCAAATGTGTATAGAGAAGAATCATCAACACTTGATGAATTGGGCTAAATCTGAACATCTAGAACCCTTCTAAATCTTCAGATTTACATGCATTGGACATTAGCAACACCAACTCCACTTACACAGCAGACAAGCTCATCTCTCAATATGAGATTAAAAATCTAACGCACTTGGTTTTACATACCAACAAGAAGGATAGATACTGTTAAGGAGAAACAAAGATATCACAACAAAATCACATGCGTTCCTGGCGGGGTTTTAAGGGTTTGTGCCACAGATGGGGTCATAACGTTAGAACCGCTAATGGGGTGCAAGGGGCAGTGCCCCTGGTGGTGGTCTCGCTGATTGATTAGCAAGTGGGGTCAAGGTGCAAAGCCCCTACGGAGAGCGGGGCAGCGCGCCGACCAATTCTTGGAAAACTACCACCAATTTCTCATAAAATTTCATCAACATTTGATGCTCTAGGACTATATTTGGGCATTTAAAACACTTCTAATTTTTTCAGATCTATATGCATTAGATTTATCAACTTCTGAAACAATGATCATCGTTGAACCTCGCACTGATACCACTGTTGTGTTTTACTATACGTCACCACAATTTTGCACATCAAAATTAGGGAACAAGAAAACCCAAAAGAAATACGGATCTTGAGATGAACATTGATCAAGAAGTAAAATAAATGTAAGTAAAATTATATCTTTGCGGGATTGAGTCACTACTTAACCAAGGTGCTCCGAAGAAGTTCGACGAACACTAGCCGCTAGAGTTTCGAGCGTAGAATTATGTCCATGCCTGTACGGATATCCACACGAGCATAGAGAACCCTTAGACTCTTGTCACACAAGATCTAGGTTGTAAGAAGATATGCCCTCAATGGTTCCATGATTTTCTAGAACCGCTAAAGGAGAGGAGGCAATGACGAAGATGAATCCTGGGGAAACACTTTCTCGGTGACAGTAGCAGATCGGAGAGCAGTCAGTAGCAAGGAAAGCCGATCGCGACCTAGGCAAAATAGTTCTGTCGGGGAGGAATGTTCGTCGTTCTCGCTCGAATAGGTCAGAAGAATGAGCACGCTCTCGGTTTACTATTTATATCGTATATATACAGAAGACTGATCCATTGATACCCGCAGACCACATAAAGCCGGACTTAAAAAAATCAAACCGGAGTAATCAGTATTCATCGAGATTATACGTAGTTATTAGATGAATCAAAAGTCCATTCGTCAAAATAACACGTAAAATCTGATGAATCCAGATAGAGTAAACCATCCAAACTTTAAGGCGATATTCAATGAATCGAAGACTAATTCGTTGAAATTGTCGACACGATACTCGATGAATCCAAGATAGATATGTTGAGTTAGCATGACGTTACTCAATGAATTAAAACCTATTTGTTGAAGCCTCAAGACTATACTAGACGAATTGCCCCCTTGGGTCTTCCCACAACTTATCTGATGACCCATATTCATAATAAAGGTCTCGGAATGAAAAATCCTCAGATCCAGAACATTATATGCTTGGTCCTTCACTCATATCACATATGAGCAAGGCCAACACAAACCTTTCCAACTTCTCCAATTCTCTTATGTGTGACCCCATAGGTTCATATTGTACTGGCAGTGAAACTAGATGTTTGATTACTTCAAGATCACCATGGTAACACCAACAGACTACTTGCATGAGTTCACTAGATTTGGGGTGATATGTCGGCTCTACCTTTCCTGTTGAAATGCGCAAGACCAACTGGTTTTATGAAGGTCTGCTCTTAGGTTCAATGATAAGGGTTTTTCTGACACTGGTCATTACTGCTAGATCCTTGGAGAGGGATCTGAAGAGGGTCCAAAGTATGAAGTACTTGACTGTGAAGAAGTCAGAAATCAATGTACTAATCTATTCGAAGACTAGGTACCGAAGGTGGAACAAGAAGTCCAAAACTATTGTATCGACTCCTTTTGTTGTGTCTGGAGCAACTTCTTGGCGAGTCAAAATTCATTATTATACTTGCAGCAAGCTGGGACACATAGACCGAGAATGTCGAAGCAGTCCTCCGAGGATAGAAAAGAAGACATGTGCGTCTTACGAGGAGAAAGGGAAGGTGGTGGAGTCGACTGCGTCCAATTATGCTCTAGCGCAACCCAGAGTTTAAAACCTTGGCCAGCAGGAGTCCATTAAGAAAGGTAATGTGTTTACATGTATGATTTAGATCTTAGCCTTATTTGCTTTCTATACCTTACGCCCTATACACTGGTTGTATGATTGTCTTGTATTAGGCTTTGTCTTAATTTTCGACTGTCTGGAGAGAGCACTATTTATTATAGGAGCATCGCACTCCTTTCTATCTGTGGACTTTGTGTCGCGTATCAGAGTACCTTCTTCTGTGGTGAAGGATATATTGGATGTGTTGTTGCCTAATGGATTTTAGATGCACGCTGATAGAGTTTGTTGTGTAAAGGTGTTGATGGGAATCAAGAGTTTGACTTGCAAGCATCACTACTGCCGATAGTAGAGTTTGATGTGATCTTTTCCATGGATTGGCTCTTGGAGCAACATGCGTACATTGATTTCAGTTTATAGGTGGTCAAATTATGGCCATGTACGGGTCGTGAAACTTGTAACGCCCCAAAATTCGAAAGATGGACAGACAACATTCCGAGCCAAGTTTGGGTCTTGGTGAGGGTCACATGGCATAGGACACCGGCATGTCCCTGGCATGTCTTGCTCGGGTTTTACGAAGAACTCATGTGGTCGACATTTTGGTCTCGACGAAGTTTCGAGACATTGAACACGGCCTAGGACATGGGCGTGTCCATGGCCGTGTTGGGCTCGGGTTCGTCGAGAGCCCGGGAGGTCGACGAACTGCGCTCGAGGAAGTGTCGAGACAGTGAACATGGCCTGGGACACGGGCGTGTCCAAGGCCGTGTCATGCTCGTGTTCGACGAATTTTCCACATAGTCGACAAAAAGGCAGTCGACGGTCGTCGAGACTTCGAACACAGCCTGCGACACGGACGTGTCCCAAGCCGTGTCCTGCTCGGGTTGTTGGCTCGGCCGTGTGAGGGGATAGACATAGCCTGGAGACCAGGCGTGTTCGTGTTGAACACGGGCGTGTCACATGTGACACGGGCATGTCGAATACCCGTGTTCTCCTCGGGTTGTGTTTGGTCCTGTGTCGATGGAGGAACACGCACAGGCACACGGGCGTGAATTGCGTGACACGGGCGTGTCAGCTTTGACACGGGCGTGTTCAGAGCTCGTGTCCTTTTCTGGGTGCAATGGTTTCGGCGTCGATTGAGGCACACCACCTTGGACACGGGCGTGTCTCAAGCTATGTTCGGCCCAGGAATTTTGGTTTGAAGTGCGAATCGAGGCCGTTCCTTTCCTTCTTTTTGGGATCTGATGGTCTAGAGATGTCCTTGCTAAGTTATGTCCGGGAATACGTTCTGGAAACCCTTATTCTTCATCAAGTACTCTCTTTCTAAGTTCTAGAGAGAAGGGAGAGCAAGGAAGAAGGTGAAGGAGAGATCCGGCTGCCGGAGAAGCTTCGGGGCCTCAAATCGCGAGCGGATTCCAGATCCGCGGAGGTAAGTCTGTTGCGGTGGTTTTGAACCGGTTAGGTTCCCATGGCAAGGAAGAGGGGTTGTAAGGTAATGACACTTCTACTCTTGGTTTTAGGATGCGTGTTGAACATCTTTTCTTTCAAGCTTTTGGGAACCAGATCTCTCAAATGAGACGTGTTTGGGTCTCTATGATTCAAGAGGAACCTCTGGGTCGATTGAGTCCATCCCCGACATGTTTTTGCGTTAGAGATCCACTCAGTTAGTGGATTAGGCATTGTGGTTGAAGTCGTGGTCGCGACCGTTATTCCGACTCGGTGATGTTGCATACAAGCTTTAAGGATTTTGTAGAAATCCATTGCGGCAAGATGTCGTTTGTGATGTTTGTGTTTTACCCCTTTTCTCGAGTAAGTACGTGTAGTCGGAACCGAATAAGGTTAGCTCCGCAATGGCGGTACATGGTTTCCTTGGTGGACAAGGTTAGCTCCGCATTGGCGGTAGATGGTTTCCTTGGTACGCAGGGACGTTGCAGTAGAAATGAGGGATTAGGGTGGGAATGATATTGGATTGTGATGTGTTAAGGTGCGGCTTTGTCTCCGTGGTCGGCTGGCTATCCTGTGACGTGCAGGTCATGTGGGTAGAGTGTCCCGGCGAGACTAGTCCCCTTGTGTGAGACTGACGAGAACACCAAGCATGGGGCAAGCCCGGGAAATGAGGCCATGAGCGGGTGGGGTCCAGCAAGGGTTCTTAGAATAGGTCAGTGAGTTAGACGGAATTCTGACATGAGAAGTCAGAGCTTGCAGGCAAGCCCGGGTTTAAGACTATGAACGGGTGGGGCCTTGGCAAGAGTTCCATGTGGCAGCTTATATATCATTAGGAGAAATTACAATGCCCCTTTTTGTTTGTGGCTTAACGCCATTGGGGAAATTGGAAGTACCTATATGTTATATGATGTGCTAGATGCATACGCAATAGGGTTCCTTGGGTGAAGCCCAGGTTTTGCATACATGCTGCATACTAGGCCCCTTTTTATTATATGCTCAATAATAGAAAACGTGCATGTTGTTTGAGACATCAAAGCCTGTTCTTTTAGTGCTTTACTTGTTTACGTATATGGTATATGAAGTGATGACTTGCAGGTTGGAGGGGTACCCCGGGGCCCGTTAGAGGCGGCCGGGAGGAGATGTGTTTGTGACACAAATAGAGGTCAGCCTTTGCTGACCCACATTACAACCAATTTTTACAGGACAAGGATCGCAGGCAGGAGCTAGCTCGCAAGCCAATAAAGCCTAAGCCTCACGAAGTGATTCAAGTTTTGTACTAGCTCTATTTTGGTTGGCTTGTATGCTTGATGCTTTTGTTTTCCGGCTTGCATGCCGAGGTAGCGTAGGAATGGTTATGTGCACTATTATGGATGTTAACTTTTGGAGTTTGGACTCTCTATTGTTGTAAGGACATAAGGCCGTTTCGATACTCTTGTGTATGTGGATAACTTCTAGTCTTCTTTGATGTTTCCGCTGTTATTTGATTTTAAGATTTGAGATTGGGTAGTTATATCATCTTTTAATATTAACCCTATGTCATCTGTTTGTTGTGGGGCCCCGGGCGGACACATATTATACGGTCACTACAGGGGAGGTGTTACAATTTGTTATCAGAGCCAAGTTTAGATTCAAGGTCAGTGCGTATAGAAGTTATCCACATAGGAGTAATACGGGACCATGAGTGTCCTTATGTTTGAGTCTTGTGATTAGAGACCGATTCCTTGTTTACTTGCATTTCTTAAGAGTTCAAGCAACGAGGCGGGTACGTCGAGACCACAAGAAGAGCTTTCGGCGAGCAGCGCCACTGCTCAGGGTCCTTTGGGCATGGGTGTAAACCCAACCGACTTCTGTCGCATGCATGCAGAAGCAATGGTGGCAGCCAATGCTGCAGCGACAGCTCAGGTAGCAACCCCTGCTACACCGGATATGGCGACGACCGTGCCGGGCAGAGAAGCCAGGCGAGCAGAGTCGTTGGCTGAAACGGTGGATATCGGGCATGGAGACCGGCAGATGAAGTATTTTCTGAGCTTCCATCCTCCCATGTTCAAGAGAGTTGGTACGCCGACGGATGCGGAGGATTGGTGGGAACGGATGCAAGAACTTCTGAGGGCGGCAGAGATTCCAGAGGAGAAGAAATCTGAGTTTGCGACTTTCATATTAGAGGGAGGCACAAAGTTGTGGTGGGTGAGCCATAGCGGCTGCCAGTTTCCTGGATGCACCCTTTCCATGGAAGAGTTTGGGAATGCTTCCCTGAAAAAGTACATTCCTGTTTCGACAAGGTTGGCCCTCCAAAGACAGTTTCTGCACTTGGTGCAGCGGGATAAAACGATGGATGAGTATGTGCAGGAATTCACTCGGTTGGGTCGTTATGTAGGAATGACAATGGCAGACGATAAGGAGAGGGATAACCTCTTCTACCAGGGGCTAGGGGATAATCTAAGGCAACCCCTCATCGCCATGAAGACAGTTGGTTTCAATGAGTTGGTTGAGGATGCCAGAACATTGGAGAGTGATCTGGAGCGAAGCCAACATCATAAGGTTTTTGTGCCAAAGCAAGGGGAAGGGAAGCCTTCTCAATCCTAAGGAAAGTCTGAAGGGAATAGGTGGAGGAAAAAGCCTCACCCATTCAAGTCTGGTGAGAAAAGCAAGTGGACGTCCGGAGGGTCACACTCTAAGGGACCACTGAGGTGCTTTGGTTGTGGTAAGGTGGGGCACATTGCTCGTTTTTGTAATCAAGGAGGTCCTGAGCAGGAGCCAACACAAGAGCAGACTGTGCGCTCCGGACCCAGTGCCGTAGAAAAAGGGAAGATGGCAGAGTCTAGTACTTCTCGGTTCCAACCAGTGCAACCAAGGGCCTATAACCTTGGGTAGGAGGAAGCGATCCGCCAACCCAACGTAGTGATAGGTATGAGGAAGTTTAAGTTTAACCTTGTGCTTCATGCTTTCAGACGGTTATATATGATGTCTATATTTTAGTCTTCATGTTAGTTTTCGGATACCCCGCTAGGGTATTGTTTGATACGGGAGCGTCGCGCTCTTTCCTTACAGAAAGCTTCATCCAGAGGATTGGAGTTGAGTCATTCTCGGCGGACGCAGAGTTGAAGGTGTGAATGCCCAATGGGTCATCCATGACCACCGGAGTGAAAGGGCGCATTTGTTGGACGTTAGACGGAGTTGACTTCGTGTTGATAGCAGCGGTCCTACCGTTGGTTGAGTTTGATGTGATATTGGGTATGGATTGGCTAGCAGAGCAGCGTGACAGTATTGATTACCTATACAAGGTGGTGACCCTGTGAGGCGAAGGGCAGACAGAAGTCAAGTTTGAGGGCCTTAATGGAGTGGCCTGTTCCCTAATTTCGGCTATATAGTTGGTGCGGGCAGTTAACCAGGGTGGAGTAGCCCTTGTAGCATTATTGGAGGTTCGCCTTTCCAAGTTATCACTTGTGGAAGTGCCCGTAGTGGCAGAGTTCAAGGATGTGTTTCCGGATGAACTTCCTGGAGCGCCTCGTCGACGAGAGATTGATTTCTCGATTGAGTTAGGGCCAGAGGCTAGGACAGTGTCACGTCCTCCATTCAGGATGGCACCAAAGGATTTGGCCGAACTCAAGGTACAGTTGCAGGAACTGTTGGAGCAGAGGTATATCAGACCCAGTTCTTCACCGTGAAGCGCGCCTGTATTGTTCGTGAAGAAGAAGGACGATAGTATGTGGCTGTGCATAGACTACCGAGAGTTGAATAAATTGACAGTCAAGAATAAGTTTCTTATTCCTTGGATAGACGACCTGTTTGACCAGTTGGTGGGGTCGGTGGTGTATTCAAAATTGGACTTGAAGCCAGGATACTATCAGTTGTGAATTCGAGATGAGGACATACCCAAGACAGCGTTTGGTACGAGGTATGGTCACTTTGAGTTCTCGGTGATGTCGTTCGGGCTGAAAAACGCACCATCCATATTCATGGATTTGATGAATCGAGTATTTCGGAAATACTTGGACTCTTTTGTAGTTGTCCATATTGATGACATTCTGGTGTACTCCAAATCGGAGGTGGAGCATGAGACTCACTTGAGAGTAGTCTTGCAAGTGTTGAGAGAGAACCTGCTTTATACAAAGTTCTCAAAGTGCGAGTTCTGGCTAGAGAAGTGGTGGGCCAAAACCCGAACAGGCAAGCGTACCTGTCGAATTGTAGTACCAAGGTCGTATTTAAACACGGGGTTGTCAAGTACTTCTACTCGCGCTCTAACTATTATCCTACCGGAAAACTATTGGGAATTTGAGATTTTTTTAAGAAGTAAAATGAACGATAAATTGCGAGACGAAAACTTATATAAAAAAGGCTAGCATTCGATCATTGATTCACCATAAAATGAAACGAGAAAATAAAAGGGCATAGTTTTAAATTTGCAAATCCAACTCGGCCGTGACGGATCCGAAAATAAGACAAAATCTCGCTAGAGCATTAGGTCTCCTAACTTATAGACTCTTTGATCGAAATCTCTTTACAAACCAAAGAAGCCTAAAGTTGCATTATCGAGATGATCCGCACTATTGGATTTGACTCCAATCCGGAGGATTTACGTCGTCCTATCTCTAGGGTTGCATTCAACTCCTTCCTTCTTTGAGTGATCTTTCACATTCATGAGCCTCTCGGCTACTCGAATATGAGATCATAAGCCTACTACCATATACCGGAAATACGGAGTCGACACAATAATTATTCAAAGAAGGACCGAGTAGAATTACACAAAAATAAAACTATGAAATAAAAATAATTCTCATTTCAAATCATGGATCCTCATGATCAAATGCTAAAAGAAGATTAGCTACGCATAGTTAAGAAAGAAAGCACGGAAAGATAAGAGAAATTCATTTCCTTTGATAAATAAAAACGGAGAAGTACAAAATAATAAGGAGACAAGATTATGCTACCTAAGAAAAAATTACACTATCAAAAGCAAAGTTACACTAATAAGAACTTAACAACATGTAAGAAAGCACTCTCTTGAACTAGTACTTCACTTGCTCTCCCAAAATCCAACTCTCCAAAAGCATGGGATATGGGTTCTTTTTATAGATGAGGGGGAAGGTTCTAGAATGGAAAGAAGAAGAGGGGGCAAGGGGGGGGGGGGGGGGGGGGGTGGCCGGCCATATAAGATAGAGAGGGTGCATGAATATTATTTAATTAGGGGGAAGAAAGAGGAGGTGGGTTCAATGTATTGGTGGCAAGGTGCATGGATAGGAATTAATAAGAAAGAGAGGATGAGTGGGGGATGCATGAGGAATAAATGGAAGAGAAAATAAAGGGGAGAGAGAGGGGAGGGTTCGGCCATGTAGGATGAAAGTTCATGCATGTATTAAATGGAGGAGAGAGGGATATAATCATGGGTGGCCGGCCATGCATGGATATGTTCATGCATGGTAAAATATGAAAGAGGGGGCTACATGGGCTCGGGTAGAGGCTAGGTGGGCTGCTTTGGGTTTGGGTAGGGGCTGTTTGGTGGCTCGGGTAGGGGCTAGGTGGGCTGCTCTTGAGGGAGGGGCTGCATGGGGCTGCTTTGGGCTGCATGGGCTACATAGGGGGCTCGGGTTGGCTAGGAGAGATGCTTGGGCTGCACCATATGTGGCCGGGCTGCACCATGCTTGAAGTGGGCTGCTTGCATGTTGGAATTTGAACAAGAGGGCTGCACAAGCTTGGACTTTGAACCTATAAATAGACAATACAATCATGGATTAGTCACAATAATAACATAAGACTATATAGATTTTAAAAGTTAAAACAAAGTTAAAACATAACATAACATAACAAAGTTAAAAAAAACAAAGTTAAAACAAGATTTCTAACACAATAATAATAAAAACATTACAACATTAAAATTAAAACATATCATAACATAACATAATATATAATAACATAACACACATAATAAGACTATATAGATTTTTATATCAAAACTCTAATAACACTAGGAATTAATATATTGTAAAGAAATATTAAAACATGAAATAACAATCATAAAATATAAATAAAATTAGGCTTTTTGAATACTAAATTACCCCTGAAAAGGATGACTAAAACTAGTCATCAAATTCCCCCATGCTTAGACATTTGCTTGCCCTCAAGCAAATAAAGATGAAAACTAGGGAAGGAAATAGAAAATAAACAAAGCTAATTTAGGTTTCATAATTAAGAAAAACAAAACATGAAAAATTAAACTATCCTAATTCCTATGTTAACAACTAGTGGGGTGAGAAGTGCACAGTAGAAAACTTGAAAGTGAAGACTTTAAAATATCATTAGAACATAAGAAAAGTCTACACATTTCTAAATCTTAAAAACAAGGCATCCAAAATAAATGAAAATAAGGACAACAAAAAGTAGAGGTTCTAAATAAACGGCGCATTAACAAACTACTAGGTTGCTAGATAGACATTAACCCTAAGACACTCCAAGATAACCTCCAAAGAAATCCATCAATGATGGTGGCCATAGGCTTGTACGTTCACACTTTCTCCACTACGCGAAATTAAGTTCTAAGATCATTAGGACTTCTACTAGGCATTAAAACTTGGCTTAGGTAAATGATTAGGAAGTGGAATCAAATATAAACATGAAGGTTTTAGGCACTAAACCAAGGTGAGCTCAAAAATAGACATAGCATAAAAAAAACGTGAGTATGTCATTTTTCCAATACGAAACTACAAAAACAAGGCCATGAAAATTTTTCTTTTATAAACTTGGCCAAACATAAACTTTTGCATTCATTTTTTTTTTGATTTTGTAATGATATATTTTTTTTTCTTTCTCAATTTTTTTCTTTTGAATAACATTTGATAAGAAAGCTCCAAAAATAAGCTTGAGAATTTCCTATTCATTTCAAAAATAATACCCTTCCCACAAAAATAATTTTTAAGCTCAAATTTATAGTGCAAAAATAGGAAAGATATTTGGCTTTGGTGAACATAATGAAATGAAAGGTGGAGCTAAAAACAAAGAAAATAAGAAAAAGGCCCAAAATTGTTTTGCAAGGGTTTTGTTTTTGGTGGGCATGAAAAGCTCAAACTATTCAAACGGTGGCCTAAATCATTTCTAAAGAACGTAAAAACGGCGCAAATGCTTCGAGAGTAGCTTGATACAAGTTCTAGACACCAAGAAAGACTACCTCGCAAATGAAAAAGAGCTAATGATACCTAGCAACCATTCGTAAGCAACTAACCGAATAAAAAGACATAACTACAAATTGCTACTTATAACATAAAAATCGGATGCCTATATTTAAGAAAAAGAAACTAGTAGAACTAAACTATGCTAAAATGATAAGTTTAGAAAACATTTTCAAAGGATTCTACATAGAACTACAAAAACCGCACGGGCCTACACTTCACTAGAAGAAACATAAAAATAAAGATAGAAATAATTTTAGGTTTTGTTTTTCAAATAGATTTTAGCACAATTTTTTTGATTTTTGTTTTTCTAATTTTTTTTGGGTTTTATATTTTATAATTTTTTGGATTTTTATTTTGATAATATAAAATACTATACTAATATAAAACATAATATTATTCTTTTGAAAGAAGAGAAACAGAAAGAAAAGACCGAAAGAAGCTAGACCCCCCCATGCTTAAATTCTTCATTGCCCTCAATGAAGAAAACATAAAGAAAACGAGAAGGGGACTGAGAAGAAGAGAAAAAGAAAAATGCAGAAAAAATAAATAAATAAGAACAGGACTTCCTCGGGTTCGTGGGATGAAGGCGGATATCGCTCCCCCATGCTTGCTTTTTAGAGTACTTGATCGTCAACAGGTATGACTTGATCCATCTGATATCAGCAACGGCGGAGCGGCGACCACGAACATGGACTTGATTGGCCTCCGGTAGGAAGAGCAAAATAAAAGCAAAAAATAGATAGAGTCCATGGGCAGATGTCCGATATTGTTTTTTTATTACAATTATTTAAAGTCCGAATAAAAGAGTTTCAGAATAATAATAATAAGTCCAAAAATAAAATGTCCATCAGAAAATGAAAAACTAAGAATCAAAAAGAAGATTCTCCTTTGCAGGAGTCACAGAATCATTAGAGAAATAGAGTTTAAGTCTATGACCATTAACTTTAAAGTCCCCCTTATCGGGGTGTGAAAGTAGCACAGTTCCATCATAAAAAACATCCTTGACCGCAAACGGTCCAGACCAACGAGATTTAGATTTTCCAAAGAAAATACGTAAACGTGAATTTAAAAGAAGAACCTGATCGCCCGGTTTAAAATTTTTATGCTGGCGGAAGTTCTTAACATGATAATTTTTTTTTGCAGGGTCAGGTGGTTTTTCAAAATAATTTGGCAAATTTTTATCATTTTCAAAAATAAGATTTTGTTGTCCAAAATCAGAGTCCTTTTCGAATGGTGCTTGTACGGACATAACAGTGTTTTCAAAAATAGTTGATGAGGGTCCAAAAAAGGAAGAAGAAAAATCATTTGGAGGGAAATATGAGTCTTCTTTTAAATCATCAATGAAAAAACAAGAGTCATCATTTCGTAAAGAGTTTTTCATCGATTTATTAATATCAAATATTACTTCCTCATCTCCTACATGCAGAAAAAGTTTTCCCTCACTCACATTTATAATTGCGTGAGCGGTGGCTAGGAAAGGTCGACCAAGTATAAGAGGGACCTCAATGTCCTCTTCAATATCGAGAATGACAAAATCCACCGGGAAGATGAATTTGTCGACCTTCACTAACACATCCTCAACGACTCGTAACGGATACTTAATCGAACGATCGGCTAACTGAATACTCATGCGCGTAGGGTTGAGAGTGCCCAAACCTAGCTTTTTAAATAAAGAAAAAGGCATCAAGTTGATGCTCGCTCCTAGATCCGCTAACGCGTGTTTAACGAAAAGATCACCAAAGACGCAAGGAATGGAAAAACTACCCGGATCGTTTATCTTTTTAGGCAGATTAGAATTTTTAATGACTGCCGAGCATTCTTCATTCAATGTTACATGCGATAAGTTCTCCAATTTCCTCTTGTTCGTTAATAAATCTTTAAGATATTTGGCGTACTTAGGCATTTGGCTAATCGCTTCATGAAACGACAAATTAATATGAATTTGTTTAAATATTTCAAGAAAGCGTTGATATTGATTATCTAATTTTTCTTGCCTAAGTCTAGCCGGATAAGGAGGTGGCGGAAATTCCTTTAGAATGATTGGAGCATCATTTTGAAAACCATTTGTCTTTTTTTTAGAATCAGAAATAATAGAGCTATCCTTTTCTTTTTCAAGTGTAGATTTTTCTTTTTCAAGATCTAAGTTGTCATTTTTCATGGGGGTACAAACAGGAGGGACAATCACCCTTGGCTCTTCCCTTGTGGTGGGCTCGTTAACAACTTTACCGCTCCGAAGGGAAATCGCATTTGCATGTTCCCTTGGGTTAGGCTCAGTGTTCGAGGGAAGAGTTCCAGGTGGTCTCTCATAAAAAGCCTTGGCGAGTTGGCCGACCTGATTTTCTAAATTTTTAATTGATCCCGTTATGTTTCTAATAGTAGCATCGTTTGAGCTTATATACTTAGCAAAGATCTCTTCCAAAGGGGAAGGTTTTTGAAAATTTTGTTGTGGTGGTGGTGGTGGTGTAAAATCGTGCGGTGGGCGTACTACGTTAGCATTATTACTCCATGAAAAATTAGGATGGTTACGCCATCTAGGATGATAAGAATTCGTAGCAGCATTAAAACCAGGAGGAGAAGAAAAATTCGAAAAGGTAGAAAAATTATTGGCAGAATTATTTTGAGCAGGCCTGGGTATGTTCCCCAGATAATCCACCTGCTCGGCAGCAGCAGCATTTTCATATACCTTAGCGGTGGAGGAAGCAGTCATCTCCGAGATCTTCTTGTTCAGCATTTCCACTTGCATCGCCAGTTGCGTCACCGAATCCACTTCATAGATACCTGCAGGTTTAGATGGGCGAGACCTGGACGAATTCCACTGATAAGTGTTCATCGTCATGTCCTCGATAAGCTCAAGAGCGGCTTCCGGAGTTTTGCGGTCTAAAGAACCAGCGGAAGCGGCATCTATCATTTGCTTTGTCTCTTGGTTTAGCCCATTATAAAATGTCTGAACCTGCAACCATACAGGCAGAGCATGATGTGGGCATCTTCTCAAAAGTTCTTTGAACCTCTCCCAAGTGTCATAGAGGGTCTCAGAATTAATTTGAGAATATGAAGTTATATCATTTCGAAGCTTAGCAGTTTTGGCGGGGGGGAAATAACGAGAAAGAAATTTTTCAGTTAAAATGTTCCAAGTAGTGATTGAGCCTCTTGGAAGAGAACTCAACCACTGTTTGGCTTTAGTCCTTAAGGAGAAGGGGAAGAGTCTTAGCCTAATAGCATCGTCTGAAACACCATTAATTTTGAAGGTGTCACAGATTTCAAGAAAATTGGCAATATGCAAGTTCGGATCTTCATCTTGTAATCCGTCGAACTGTACATATTGCTGCACCATTTGTATGATGCTAGGCTTAAGCTCGAAGTTATTGTTCGCAATTACAGGTCGAACAATACTTGTTTCAGTCCCCTCCAGGTTGGGTCGAGCATAATCGGACATAGTCCTTTGCTGAGCCATTCCTGGGTTGGGATCTCCCATTTCAGAATAATTACAATCCCCGAAGGAATCCTCAACTGCTGTTTGAGAAGTGGAAGCCCCGAATCGTAGTTGTCTCCGAAAGGAGCGTTCGATTTCTGGGTCCAAATCAACAAGTAGCGACGGATTCGCTCGGGTCATGCACTAGTAAAGAAAACGAGGGAAGATGAGAATGAAAGCTTGGAAAAGAAAGAAAAAGAGGAAAAGAAAAAAAAAATTTGTTTTGGTTTTTTGAAGAAAAAAGATTTTTTTTAGACGGCTTGGCTCTCGAACTTCCCGAGGACTACCCGGTGAAGGGTTCGCCCGGTACTAGGTAAAATGGTGGCGCTTAAAGCCCCTTACCCTTTTCGAGAGATTTTAGGTGGGGTAGAAATAAGGTGAAGTGGGTTGATTATAAATATTTAAATATATAAATTATAAATTTTTTTTTTGATTTTTGGAGAAGTAATAGCGCAAGCGTTTTCAAAATATTGACGAAGAAAATTCCCCGGCAGCGGCGCCAAAAACTTGGTGGGCCAAAACCCGAACAGGCAAGCGTACCTGTCGAATTGTAGTACAAAGGTCGTATTTAAACACGGGGTTGTCAAGTACTTCTACTCGCGCTCTAACTATTATCCTACCGGAAAACTATTGGGAATTTGAGATTTTTTTAAGAAGTAAAATGAATGATAAATTGCGAGACGAAAACTTATATAAAAAAGGCTAGCATTCGATCATTGATTCACCATGAAATGAAACGAGAAAATAAAAGGGCATAGTTTTAAATTTGCAAATCCAACTCGGCCGTGACGGATCCGAAAATAAGACAAAATCTCGCTAGAGCATTAGGTCTCCTAACTTATAGACTCTTTGATCGAAATCTCTTTACAAACCAAAGAAGCCTAAAGTTGCATTATCGAGATGATCCGCACTATTGGATTTGACTCCAATCCGGAGGATTTACGTCGTCCTATCTCTAGGGTTGCATTCAACTCCTTCCTTCTTTGAGTGATCTTTCACATTCATGAGCCTCTCGGCTACTCGAATATGAGATCATAAGCCTACTACCGTATACCGGAAATACGGAGTCGACACAACAATTATTCAAAGAAGGACCGAGTAGAATTACACAAAAATAAAACTATGAAATAAAAATAATTCTCATTTCAAATCATGGATCCTCATGATCAAATGCTAAAAGAAGATTAGCTACGCATAGTTAAGAAAGAAAGCACGGAAAGATAAGAGAAATTCATTTCCATTGATAAATAAAAACGGAGAAGTACAAAATAATAAGGAGACAAGATTATGCTACCTAAGAAAAAATTACACTATCAAAAGCAAAGTTACACTAATAAGAACTTAACAATATGTAAGAAAGCACTCTCTTGAACTAGTACTTCACTTGCTCTCCCAAAATCCAACTCTCCAAAAGCATGGGATATGGGTTTTTTTTATAGATAAGGGGGAAGGTTCTAGAATGGAAAGAAGAAGAGGGGGCAAGGGGGGGTGGCCGGCCATGTAAGATAGAGAGGGTGCATGAATATTATTTAATTAGGGGGAAGAAAGAGGAGGTGGGTTCAATGTATTGGTGGCAAGGTGCATGGATAGGAATTAATAAGAAAGAAAGGATGAGTGGGGGATGCATGAGGAATAAATGGAAGAGAAAATAAAGGGGAGAGAGAGGGGAGGGTTCGGCCATGTAGGATGAAAGTTCATGCATGTATTAAATGGAGGAGAGAGGGATATAATCATGGGTGGCCGGCCATGCATGGATATGTTCATGCATGGTAAAATATGAAAGAGGGGGCTACATGGGCTCGGGTAGAGGCTAGGTGGGCTGCTTTGGGTTTGGGTAGGGGCTGTTTGGTGGCTCGGGTAGGGGCTAGGTGGGCTGCTCTTGAGGGAGGGGCTGCATGGGGCTGCTTTGGGCTGCATGGGCTGCATAGGGGGCTCGGGTTGGCTAGGAGAGCTGCTTGGGCTGCACCATATGTGGCCGGGCTGCACCATGCTTGAAGTGGGCTGCTTGCATGTTGGAATTTGAACAAGATGGCTGCACAAGCTTGGACTTTGAACCTATAAATAGACAATACAATCATGGATTAGTCACAATAATAACATAAGACTATATAGATTTTAAAAGTTAAAACAAAGTTAAAACATAACATAACATAACAAAGTTAAAAAAAACAAAGTTAAAACAAGATTTCTAACACAATAATAATAAAAACATTACAACATTAAAATTAAAACATATCATAACATAACATAATATATAATAACATAACACACATAATAAGACTATATAGATTTTTATATCAAAACTCTAATAACACTAGGAATTAATATATTGTAAAGAAACATTAAAACATGAAATAACAATCATAAAATATAAATAAAATTAGGCTTTTTGAATACTAAATTACCCCTAAAAAGGATGACTAAAACTAGTCATCAAGAAGGTAGCATTTTTGGGCCATGTGATTAGTGGGGATGTGGTGGCGGTCGATCCAACAAAAGTGGAAGCCATCAGAGATTGGCTGATTTTGAGAACCGTGGCGGAAGTTCGAAGTTTCCTTGGACTAGCCAGGTACTATAGAAGATTCGTAGAAAACATTTCGCGGATAGCTCTACCCCTCACTTCACTAACTCGTATGGATCATAAGTTTGTGTGGAATTAGGAGTGCAATCAGGCATTTGAGACAATGAAGGAAAGGCTGATGATAGCTCCAATCCTAAGTCTACAGAAAGGGACCAAAGGATTTCAAATTTTTAGTGACGCATCGGGATGCGTATGGGTTGCGTTTTGGTGTCGCATGGCAGTGTAATAGCTTATAGGTCTAGGCAGCTGAAGCCTCATGAGAGAAATTACCCCGTCCATGACTTGGAATTGCCGGCGATAATTTTCGCATTAAAGTTGTGGCGACACTATGTATATGGTGAAAAGGTAGAGATCTACACGTATCATAAAAGTCTGAAGTATCTCCTAGATCAAAAGGACTTGAATATATGATAGCGCAGATGGGTCGAGTTCCATGGAGACTATGAGGTGGCGATTCAGTATACGCCAGGAAAAGACAATGTGGTGGCAGATGCCTTGAGTAGCAAATACTCTGGGCAAGGCAATTGGATCGAAGCTCATGATGACCGGTTGGTGTTGGACTGGGAGTCCCATGGCATGGAATGTGTAGCAAGAGGCGAGTCTAGCGTGGCTCGGTTGAACTGGATTGAAATGCAGAACGATTTGTCTGATCGTATTCGGGAAGAGACCCATTTGGATGATGAGCTCCATCCATATGTGGTGGAGGCTCAAAAGTGCGAGGGTAGCACTTGGGAGATAATTGATGGGATTCTAAGGAAGGACAGAAGGATTTGTGTACCGCAGTTCGGCAAGCTCCGTGAGGAGTTCATGTTTGAAGCTCACTTTACAAAGTACTACATTCACCCGGGAAGTACAAATGTTGATGCGCGAAAACGGCACAGGGGCAGCTAACATGGAGGGTGTGTGTTCGGTCTCACAGGCTAAGAGAGGAAGAGGATGGAGGTTTCGGGGATAGAGGAGAAGAGGGAAGAGGGAAGCTTCTGAGTGCTCGAGAGTGGAGCAAGCGCTTGTCAAAGGGGTTGCGGGGATAGAGGAGAGGGTGCTGAGAGCAGCCGAGAAGGCTGAAGAGAGGAGGAGGTTGATCAGGAGCAATCGAGCAGACAGTTAATATGACGGTTGTGCCTGTAGGTTGCTTGTCGAGGGAGGTGAGCTGAGCTAGGAAGAAAGGAGAGAGAGGGGGCCGCTAGCAGCGACAACAGCAGACTTCGCCCGCCGCGGCTTAAACGCCACTCTTGCGACGGGCTTTCCTTTTATTAATTGCGAAAGTTACAAGCTGCTAATACACCTTTACAACAAAGCAATAAAGGGTACAAGAGGGAAGCTTGCGGCTAATGAAGAAGAATGCCAGAGGAGGCTGCGCGGACTGAACTATGGAAGCCGGCAGACCGCGCGGCTAAGCAAAGGAAGCTGACCCCGAGGACTGGAGATCCATGTCTGCAGGCCGCGCGGTTAGGGGCAGAGAGATGGCGAACTGAGAAACGGAGTCCGCAGGAGTTGGGTTGGCTGGCTGACTTCGGGCGCGAGCACCTTGGAGACGACGAGACCTCCACCCGGAACCCTCGGAACCCCCAGAACGTCCTTTTATGAGAGGCATGGGGGCTATTTATAGGCCCGAGGAGGTAGCGGCTTGCGGTGACGTTACCCCTGATGATATGGTAACTTGAGCGAGATGGAGACGGAGTCCGCCGAGTCCGCAATAGGCCGCATGAACGGGTACTTAGTACTAAAGCTGGAGCTGTTATCGACAAAATGGGAGACTTAGTGGCGGACTGTGATGCGGGTTCGCGGTGTCCGTCACTGCTGAGCTGGGACTATCCTCCTACTGTTGGGGTGGCGGATGCTGGAAGCTATGTGGCAGACTGCGAGGAGAATCCGCGGAGTCCGCCACTGCTGAACTGGGACCGTCCACCTACTGCTGGGGTGGCGGATGCTGGAAGCTATATGGCGGACTGCGAGGAGAATCCGAGGAGTCCGCCACTGCTGAACTGCGCGTGCTGCAAGGGGGTGCGAGCAGGAGAGAGCCCGCAGAGTCCGGCGAGTCCGCACGAGGTTATGCGTACAAGGACTGCTCTCTGGAGGATTTGCTGAGTGGCGGACTGCAAGGAGTCCGCAACTACTGACTGAGTCCGCGCCAAGGCCGCGGACTGAGGAAGAAGTCTGCTACTACTGGCGGAGCCTGTGAAAGGCCACCAGACTGAGGAGGAGTTGACCCCGCTGATGCCGAGAAGCTGGTGCTGGCTAAGGAAAGGGCGGACTGCATAGAGAGTCTGCTAAGTCTGTCGAGTCTGCGGCTGCTGCGAAGCTGAGTCCGCTTACATTGGAGATGGAAAGCCTGGCTGTTGAGGCTGTTGGGGTTCACCAATGAAAGCAGACTGGAAGACTTGATCACACTTCGAGTCCTCCCAGCTCGTGAGGGACTTGGAGGTCGCTGGTCTTGGTGGGTAGCTGGAGTTGGAGTCCGCGCCCTGCAGGAGAGCTGGAGGAGTTGGCTGCCCGTGTTGCTGGGTGAAGGGATATGCGACCTACTGCCGGTCTGCGCGGACAGGAGTCCGAGTATGACAAAGGAACATCTGTTGAGACAGCTTCGGTTAAGCTGAAGAGGAACGTGACCTGATGCCGGCGTGGGCGGATAGGAAGTTGAGTCCGGCAGAGAGAGACCTACGGAGACAACCTTGCGTTTAAGCTGAAAAAGGGGGCGGCCTGCAGAGGCGGACTGCGAAAGCAGTCCGCGGGCCCTGCCGACCAAGGAAAGGCGCGCGGCCTAGGGGGTCAGACCGCTGAGACCGCACACGCCGCGTGGCCTGAGCGGACAGAAAATACTGTCCGCCTAACATAGGGGATCACGGCCTCCAGGAGGGACCCGGGGCAGGCCGTGACGAGCGAACTGGCTCCCTTGGGAAGGATCGCGGATTTCGGGGTTAACATAATCCCCGCACTTTTTAAGTTCCGAATAAAACTTCTAAAAAGTTGGAGACCCACGAAAATCGTGATCCACCCCAACGGAAAGAGAAAGGGGCAAGGAGAGATAGAACCTGAAGCCTCTCCATAGGAGTTTGGTGCTGCGTGTCTATTTTCGTGCAACAGGAAAGTTAGTGTAGGCATGTATGGGTGATACATCGAGTGTGTACCTGAGTTTGTCTTTGCAAAATGAAGGTGTGTCTTCTACTAAGTTCTGCAAAATGAAAGTGCGAGGAAAACACAGAAGAATAATGACTTGCAAGTACCTGATGGAGGCTTGCAAGCACTTATTATTCTCTGCAAAAAAGGAAGTATGAAGAGTATACAAGAAGGAAAAAATGAGCTGCAAGTTCTTAGATGGAACTTGCAAGTCTTTGCTGGATTCTGCAAAAGAAGTGTTAAAGGCATGCACAGTATATGAAAGTAACTTGCAAGTACCTCTGAAGAAACTCACAAGTATCGAATGATCTCTGCAAAATGAGAGTTAGTAATAAACATGGTATATGTGAGTAACTTGTAAGTACCTGTGAAGAAACTTGCAAGGGTCTGCTGATCTCTGCAGAAAGAGAGTTAGTAGTAGTTATTGTATACAAAAATATGCTGCAACTACCTGGATATGACTTGTAGGTGTATGCTAACCACTGCTAAGAAAAGGGTGAGCAGTAGACACAGAATAATGAATTAAACTGCAAGTACCTGGATGAGGATTGCAGGTGTCTGTTGATCTCTACAAAGAGAAGAGTCAGAAATAGATAATATATGGAAAATGCTTGCAAGTACCTGAGAGAAGGCTTGCAAGTGTTTGCTAATCTCTGCAAGGATAAGAGTTAGAAGCAAACATATATATGAAAGAAGCTTGCAAGTACCTAAGAGAAGGCTTGCAAGTGTTTGCTAATCTCTACAAGGAGAAGAGTTAGAAGCAAACATATATATGAAAGAAGCTTGCAAGTACCTGGGAGAAGGCTTGCAAATGTTTGCTAATTTCTGCAAAGAGAAGAGTTAGAAGCAAACATATATATGAAAGAAGCTTTCAAGTACCTGGGAGAAGGCTTGCAAGTGTTCGCTAATTTCTGCAAAGAGAAGAGTTAGAAGCAAACAATGTATATAAAAGGAGCTTGCAAGTACCTGGGAGAAGGGCTTGTAAGTGTTTCCTAATCTCTACAAAGAGAAGAGTTAGAAGCAAACATATATATGAAAGAAGCTTGCAAGTACCTGGGAGAAGGCTTGTAAGTGTTCGCTAAATTCCGCAAAGAGAAGAGTTAGAAGCAAACAGTGTATATGAAAGGAGCTTGCAAGTACCTGGGAGAAGGGCTTGCAAGTGTTTGCTAATCTCTGTAAAGAGAAGAGTTAGAAGCAAACAATGTATATCAAAGGAGCTTGCAAGTACCTGGGAGAAGGGCTTGCAAGTGTTAAATGTTGATGAGATAAGGTCGATATGACCAAATAGTAAGGAAAATGTCTGATGAACTCTTTATCATGAAGCCCCGATCAATAAATCGATGGTTAACTGTTGATATGGCTGGATGGACATGATCAGATTAGCAGAGAAGGAACTTGATGAATTCTGCCAATCTTAACTAGATTGCAATAGCATGGCTTGATGATCGGGGAGAGTGAGATTCTTTGGTCAATGTTTGATACCATTAGATTTTGATAAGAGTAATGAATAGCTCTGTGAATCTTCATCTGATAGCGCTTAAGCAGGTAGTGAATAAAAGATGAAAGTAATAGAGCTTGAACAAGTAGAGAGCTTGTAAGTCATCATCTGATAGAGCTTTAGCAAGTGATGCACATAAGATGGGCATAAGCAAAATGAATGCTGGAAGTCCTTTTGGTAGGTCGGATTAACCTGTTTGCCTGTGAAAGAATGTAGTTTACAAAAAAGGAGCACTAGCTATACTCCCTTAATATATCACAAAATGGAGACATGCACAAAAAATCCTAAGAAGGAAGCGACAGATGCACTGCTCTCTTGCCTCGGGTACAATCACTACTGATCAATGAGACAAATTGCGCCAAGTGACCTCTTGCTTATCTGTGGATTGATCAGTGGAGTTGTGGGATCCCGCGAAGGCACGGATCGAGAGTACCATATAGTGTTCGACCATCACAGTCATGTGATGATCGAGGAGACAAGGCTACACTTGATCGCCATTGCTTGTCAAGCAAAGATCATCATAGCTGTAATGTATCCTTTGCAAAGCACAGCAGAGCTAACATATGGGGATCCCCTAGCACACACTCTGTGTCAGATGCCGGCTAGGATCCTAAGTCTGAAGCCCAACATCGTAGATTGAACGGCTCCCACTACACATATGGGTATACTCCCGCCATATGTGGTTGAAGCAGTCGTGCCAGAGAACAAACTACGGATGGAGAATTCCAAACTTGGCGATATCTCATTGGTGCAGTGATCTCTTTGGCAAAGAGAAAAAATAGAGGAGTAAGGAGCATCACAAGAGGGGAACTATGTCAGTATAAGATCTCTGATAAAAGCTTTGTTGAAAAACAGAAATAAACACTGAGAAGTGTTTTGAAATGAAAATGTCTGAAAAGAGTAAGAGCAAGAGTTGAGATAACCCATCAAAGTTGTGAGGAGCTTTGAAGGACTGTGAAGTCCATTGCTGGCTTAGAATAGCCTTCCAAGCACACCCTTGTCGTCGGCATTGAAGCATTCGACAGCTTGGTTAAGAACGAGGAGAGGAGGCTGTTCGACTAGATTCACTCCTTTGGAGGAGCAAGGAACATCTGCGACTTCTTTGCCCTTTGCGGTTGATGGATCAGGGCGATCTTATTTAGGAAGCAGGTCACGCATCTTACCCTGTCGGAGCATCCTTTGCATAAGCTGGCGGAGTGCTCGGCAGTACTCGGTCAAGTGGCCTGACTCTTTGTGGAATTCATAGTAAGGTTCGGAATCCTTAGACCTTTGATCGGCTGGTCGGTAGGGCTTCTTGTAGTTTGCCTTGTCTTTCATAACTTGGACTACTTCTTGCATGGCCTCATCGAGATCAGACTCGTGCAAGTCATTGTCTTACTGCTGATGAACTGCTACTGCTATTTGCGAAGACGGAGCTAGTGGAAGCAATGAATCTTGAGCATGTTCACAGCTCGGGAAGGAGTATCGAAGGGGTTGAAACCTTCTCTCCTTTCTTGAGTGAGATGGGAAATGACTGTGAGGAGACCTTGGAGGATGCCTGTGAAAAGGATCCTTCTCTTATAAGAGCTTGGAGACGAAGCCTGGGTTGCTTTTTTCTCCTCGGATGTATGAGTTGGCTAAGGCAATCCACTCTTGGTGAGTTCTTGGAGCACGAACATTGGATTTGAATTTAAGAGGCCCTTCACGAAGACCGTGGATAAGAGTTACTCTGTACATTTCTTGATCAGCAATCTCGATGTCCAAAATCTCTCTTTGGAATCGATCAACAAACTGAGACCAAGTTTCATCACTATACTGCTTGATCTCAAAGAGGGCTTCAGGACCGCCCTTTCTCTTGGTGGAGGTAGAGAACCTGAGCAAGAACTCCCTTTGCAGATCAACAAAGGAAGTGATGGAGTGAGGACGGATACCATAGAACCAGTCCCTCACTTGCCCATCAAAAGTTGTGACGAGGAGCTTGCACTTGGTTGCATCAGAAAGGGTTTTGAGAGCAACGACTGACTCAAAAGCTTGAAGGTGCTTTACTGGATCAGTCTCTCCGGTGTAGATTGGTAACCGGGGTTCTCTTAAGTTAGCTGGAGTTGGCTCATGGCGAACATTATTTGTGAATGGTGAAGGTTCTTCTTGATCTCCTACAACATAAGGATAAAAAGGGGCATAAGCTGCAGCTGCAAAAGAAGCAGGAGGATAAAAAGGAAAAGTTGCTGCAGGAGGAGCAAATGCAGGGGCTGCATGGTAAGGGTGACTTCCCTGAAAGTTGAGAAATCTAGCAGGACTTCCCGGGCTGCTTCCCGGAAGAAGTTTTGGCGAGCAGCAAATTCTTCATCTTGAGGTTGCATAGGAGCTGCAGGACCTTGAGGGAAGGTTGCTGTAAAAGGAGGAGGATAGACCGGCAGGCAAGCTGAAGGACAAGCTTGCTGATGATCCAATGTTGGGGTTGGGTTTATTGGAGCAGCTGAAGCAACTGGAGCTGTTGCTGGTTGAGAGTCTAGTCATTGCGTGATCATAGCGAGCATTTGGTTGATGGCTTGGAACTGCTGAGCATTCTCACGGCGCGATTGCTGAAAGGCCTCCCAGAGTGGATCATCTCTAGGACTTGGAGCAAAGTTCTCGGCTGGTTGACGATCTGACATGGGAAACTGTCGTTGTTCACCGTCTGTTCTGTTCTGAAGGTCTCGTGTTAACTGTTGATGCGTAAAAACAGCACCGGGGCAGCTAACATGAAGGGGGTGTGTTCGGTCTCACAGGCTAGGAGAGGAAGAGGATGGAGGTTGCGTGGATAGAGGAGAAGAGGGAAGAGGGAAGCTTCTGAGTGCTCGAGAGTGTAGCAAGCGCTTGTCAAAGGGGTTGCGGGGATAGAGAAGAGAGTGCTGAGAGTAGCCGGGAAGGCTAAAGAGAGGAGGAGGTTGATCAGGAGCTGTCGAGCAGACGGTTAATATGACGGTTGTGCTTTCAGGTTACTTGCCGAGGGAGCTGAGCTGAGCTAGGAAGAAAGGAGAGAGAAGGGGCCGCTAGCAGCGGCAACATCAAACTTCGCCCGCCGCGGCTTAAACGCCACTCTTGCGACGGGCTTTCCTTTTATTAATTGCGAAAGTTACAAGCTGCTAATACACCTTTACAACAAAGCAATAAAGGGTACAAGAGGGAATCTGGCGGCTAAGGAAGAAGAATGCCATAGGAGGCCACGCGGACTTAACTATGGAGGCCGGCAGACCGCGAGGCTAAGCAAAGGAAGCAGACCGCGAGGACTAGAGATCCAGGTCTGCAGGCTGTGCGGTTAGGGGTAGAGAGACGGCAGACTGAGAAACGGAGTCCGCAGGAGTTGGTCTGGCTGGCTAACTTCGGGCGCGAGCACCTTGGCGACGACGAGACCTCCACCCGGAACCCTCGAAACCCCCGGAACCTCCTTTTACGAGGGGCATGGGGGATATTTATAGGCCCGAGGAGGTAATGGCTTGCGGTGACGTTACCCCCGGTGGGACGATAACGTAAGCGATATGGAGACGGAGTTTGCCGAGTCTGCAACAGGTCGCACGCACTGGGACTTAGTACTGAAGTCGGAGCTGCTGTCGGCAAAATGGGAGACTTAGTGGCGGACTACGATGCAGGTTCGCGGAGCCCGTCACTGCTGAGCTGGGACTATCCGCATCTGTTGGGGTGGCGGTTGCTGGAAGCTATGTGGCGGACTGCGAGGAGAATCCGCAGAATCCGCCACTGCTGAATTGGGACCGTTCGCCTACTGCTGGGGTGGCGGATGCTGGAAGCTATGTGGCGGACTACGAGGAGAATCCGCGGAGTCCACCACTACTGAACTGCGTGTACTGTAAGTGGGTGCGAGCAGGAGAGAGCCCACGAAGTCCAGCGAGTCCGTACGAGGTTATGCGGACAGGGACTGCTTTCTGGAGGATTTGCTGAGTGGCGGACTGGAAGGAGTCCGCAACTACTGACTGAGTCCGCGCCAAGGCCGCGGACTGAGGAAGAAGTCTGCTACTACTGGCGGAGCATGTGAAAGGCTTGCGGGCTGAGGAGGAGTTGACCCCGCTGCTACCGAGAAGCTAGTGCTGGCTAAGGAAAGTGCGGACTGCATAGAGAGCCGCCAAGTACGTCGAGTCTGCGGCTGCTGCAAAGCTGAGTCCACTTACGTTGGAGATGGAAAGCCTGGCTGTTGAGGCTGTTGTGGTTCACCAATGAAGGCGGACTGGAAGTCTTCATCACACTTCGAGTCCGCACAACTCACGAGGGACTTGGAGGTCGCTGGTCTTGGCGGGTAGCTAGAGTTGGAGTCCGCGCCCTGCAGGTGAGCTGGAGGAGTCGGCTGCCCGTGTTGCTGGGTGAAGGGATATGCGACCTACTGCCAGCCTACGCGAACAGGAGTCCGAGTCCGGCAAAGGAACATCTGTTGAGACAGCTGCGGTTAAGCTGAAGAGGAACGCGACCTGATGCTGGCCTATGCGGATAGGAAGTTGAGTCCGGCAGAGAGAGACCTGCGGAGACAACCTTTCTTTTAAGCTGAAAAAGGGGGCGGCCTGCAGAGCTGGACTGCAAAAGCAGTCCGCGGGCCCTACCAACCAAGGAAAGGCGCGTGGCCTGGGGGGTCAGACAGCGCATGCCGCGCGGCCTGAGCGGACAGAAAATACTATACGCCTAACCTAGGGGATCACGGCCTCTAGGAGGGACTCGGGGCAGGCCGTGACGAGCGAGCTGGCTCCCTTGGGAAGGATCAGCGATTTCAGGGTTAAAAACAAAGATGTACTTGGATATGAAGAAATCATTTTGGTTGCCTGGACTGAAACAGGATGTAGCTTTGTACGTGAATAGATGCCAAACTTGTGCCTTGGTGAAGGCCGAGTGTCAGAAGCTGGGCAGCTTCCTGAAGCCTCTTCCTATCCCCGAGTGGAAATTCGATGACATTTCCATGGACTTTGTGCATGGGTTACCTAGATCGCAACATGGCAATGACACGATTTGGGTGATTGTGGATTGCTTAACTAAAGTGGCTCACTTCATTCCAAATCGGAAAGAGGACAGCATGGAGAAGCTGGTAGAGTTGTATGTTCGCAACATTGTGCGACTGCATGGGATTCCTAAAAGTATAGTTAGTGATCATAATGGACGTTTCACGTCCAAGGACTGGAGGTTGGTTCAGAAGAGTTTGGGCACGAAACTAAAGTTCAGTATGGCTCTCCATCCTCAAACTGATGGGCAAACCGAAAGAACAAACCGTATTATGGAGGATATGCTGAGGATGTGCATTCTGGACTTCAGCAAGAAGTGGGAGGATCGCCTCTTCATGGTGGAGTTCGCTTATAACAGCAGTTACCAAGCAAGTATCAAGATGGCATCATACGAAGCTTTGTATGGGAGGCGGTGTCGAACACCGATGTCTTGGACAGAGGCGGGAGACACCAAACTTTTGGGAAAAGAAGTGGTGGTTGATGCATGTGAGTTGGTGCAAACCAGTCAAGAGCGCATGAAGGTGGCTCAAGATCGGTAAGCAAAATATTTTAACGCTCTCCACAGGAAGCTAGAGTTCATGGTCAGTGATTGGGTCTATTTAAAGATCAAGCCGTTTAAAGGCGTTTCGCAGATTCGCCGACTCAAGAATTTGAGTCCGAGGTTTTTGGGATCTTTTGAGATTATTGAATGGGTGGGAGAAGCAGCGTACCGGTTGGTATTTTCCGCAGAGCTGAGTGGATTACACGACGTCTTCCATGTCTCCGTTTTGAGGAAAGCCTTAATAGAGGCTAGTATGGTGATCGAATCGGCATTGGTACCGATATAAGAGGACTTGAGGACGCGAGTTCGTCCAGTTGCTATAGAGCATTCAGAAATCGGCAATTGCGGAACAAAGAGTTCAAACTCGTAAAAGTTCGATGGGACAACTGCGGTCGTGAGGAGCTCTCTTGGGAGCGAGAACAAACCATGCTGGAGGAGTATCCCGAGTTTTTCTGTTCAGGTATCATTTAAGTTTTGTGTACCCTTTTGCTTTCTGTAATTTGGGGACTAAATTATTTTAAGGGGGAGAGAGTTGTAACATCCCAAAATTTGAAAGAGGGATGGACATCATTCAGAGCCAAGTTTGGGTCTTGGTGAGGGTCACACGGCCTAGGACACGGGCGTGTCCCTGGCTGTGTCTTGCTCGGGTTCGATGAAGAACTCGTGTGGTCGAAGTTTTGGTCTCGACAAAGTGTCGATACATTGAACACGGCCTAGGACACGGGTGTATCCATGGCTGTTTCGGGCTCGGGTTCGTCGAGATCCCGGAAGGTCGACGAACTGTGCTCAACGAAGTGTCGAGACAGTGAACACGGCCTGGGACACAGGCGTGTCCAAGGCAGTGTCATGCGCGTGTTCGATGAATTTTCCGTGAAGTTGATAAAACATCAGTCAACGATCGTCGAGACTTCGAACACGGTCTGAGACACGGGCGTGTCCCAAGCCGTGTCCTGCTCGGGTTGTTGGCCGAGCCGTATGAGGGGATAAACACGGCCTGGAGCCCAGATGTGTTCGTGTTGAACACGGGCGTGTCACATGTGACACGGTCGTGTCGAATACCCGTGTTCTCCTCGGGATGTGTTTGGTCCTGTGTCGATGGAGGAACACGCCCAGGCACACGGGCGTGTCAAAGCTGACACGGGCGTGTCAGCTTTGACACGGGCGTGTTCAGAGCCCGTGTCCTTTTCTAGGTGTGACGGTTTCATCATCGATTGAGGCATATAGACTTGGACACGGGCGTGTCTCAAGCCGTGTTCGACCCAGGAATTTTGGTTTGAAGTGCGAATCGAGGTCGTTCGTTTCCTTCTTTTGGGATCTGATGGTCCAGAGTTGTCCTTGCTAAGTTATGTCCGAGAATAGGGTATGTAAATGCTCATTCTTCATCAAGTACTCTCTTTTTAAGTTGTAGAGAGAAGGGAGAGCATGGAAGAAGGTGAAGGAGAGATCCGGCTGCCGGAGAAGCTTTGGGGCCTCAAATTGCGAGCCGATTCCAGATCCGTAGAGGCAAGTTCGTTGCGGTGGTTTTGAACCGGCTAGGTTCCCATTGCAAGTAAGAGGGGTCGTAAGGTAACGACACTTCTCCTCTTGGTTTTAGGATGCATGGTTAACATCTTTTCTTTCAAGATTTTGGGCACCAGATCTCTCAAATGAGAGAGGTTTGGGTCGTAATGGTTCAAGAGGAACATCCGGGTCGATTGAGTCCATCATCGGCATGTTTTTGCATTAGAGATCCACTTTGTTAGTGGATTAGGCATTGTGGGTGAAGCCGTGGTCGCGACCGTTAGTCCGACTCGGTGATGTTGCATACGAGCTTTAAGGGTTTTTTAGAAATCCGTTGCGGCAAGATGTCGTTTGTGATGTTTGTGTTTTCCCCCTTTTCTCGAGTAAGTTCGTATAGTCAGAGCCGGACAAGGTTAGCTCCGCAATGGTGGTACATGGTTTCCTTGGTGGATAAGGTTAGCTCCTCATTGGCGATAGATGGTTTCCTTGGTGCGCGGGGACGTTGCAGTACAAATGAGGGATTAGGGTGGGAATGATATTGGATTGTAATGTGCTAAGGCGCAGCTTTGTCTCTATGGTAGTTTAGCTATCCCGTGACGTGCAGGTCATGTGGGGAGAGTGTCCCGGGGAGTCTAGTACCTTTCTGTGTGACTGACAAGAACGCCAAGCATGGGGCAAGCCCGGGCAATGAGGCCATGAGCGGGTGGGTTCCAGCAAGGGTTCTTAGAATCGGTTAGTGTGTTAGACGGAATCCTGGCATGAGAAGTCAGAGCTTATAGGCAAGCCCGGGTCTAAGACCATGAGCCGGTGGGGCCTTGGCAAGAGTTCCGTGTGGCGGCTTGTATGCCGTTAGGTGTAATTACAATGCCCCTTTTTGTTTATGGCTTAACGACAATGGGGAAATTGGAAGTACCCAGATGTTATTATGATGTGTTAGATATATACGCAATAGGGTGTCTTGGGTGAAGCCAGGGTTTTGCATACATGCTGCATAGTAGGCCCCTTTTTTATTATATGCTCAACAATAGAAAACGTGCATGTTGTTTGAGACATACAAGTCTGTTCTTTTAGTGCTTTAGTTGTTTATGTATATGGTATACAAAGTGCTGACTTGTATGTTGGAGGGGTACCCCGGGGCCCGTTAGGGGCGGCCAGGAGGAGATGTGTTATTACACAGTTAGAGGTCAGCATTTGCTGACCCACGTTACAACCAATTTTTACAGGGCAAGGATCGCAGGCAGGAGCTAGCTCGCCGGCCAATAAGGCCTAAGCCTCACGAAGTGATTCAAGTTTTGTACTAGCTCTATTTTGGTGGCCTTGTATGCTTGTTGCTTTTGTTTTCTGGCTTGCATGTCGAGGTAGCCTAGGAGTGGTTATGTGCACTGTTATGGATGTTAACTTTTGGAGTTTGGACTCTCTATTGTTGTAAGGACATAAGGCCGTTTCGATACTCTTGTGTATGTGGATAACTTCTAGTCTTGTTTGCTATTTCTGCTGTTGTTTGATTTTGAGTTTTGAGATTGGGTAGTTATATCATCTTTTAATGCTAAAATTGTGGCGTCTGTATGTTGTGGGGCCCCAGCCGGACCCATATTATACGGTCATTACAGGGGAGGTGTTACAAAACTACCTTCTCTAGCAAGAAGGGATCGAGGAAAATACTGATGTCTGCTCTCCAAGTAGTCATGACAGCAAATAAGGGTGCATAGTTATTCTTCACTCTAGTAGAGGCTTTGAGGCCCAAACTCGGTTTGATTAGTATTCTCGTGGTATCAGAGTTTGCTGACGTTTTCCCTAAAGATCTCCCTGAATCTCCACCTCAGAGAGAGATCGATTTCACCATTGATTTAGTGATAAGAACCAAGCCTATGTCACTCTCTCCGTACCATTTAGCACCAAGGGAGATGCCATAATTGAAAGTGCAGCTTCAAGAACTGCTAGATCAAGGTTATGTGCATCCATGTTCGTCACCTTGGAGCACACTGGTCCTTTCGTGAAGAAAAAGGACGGAAGCTTGTGGTTCTGTATAGATTATCGGGAGTTGAATAAGCTGACAGAGAAGAATAGATTCCGATTCTGAGAATTGATGATCTATTACATCAGCTATTTGGATCAACTATGTACTCAAAGCTGGATCTGAAATCTGGTTACTATCAGTTCAGAATTAGGAAAAGTGACATTCCCAAGATGGTATTCAGTACACGTTATGGGCATTTTGAGTTTACTGTTATGCTGTTTGGGCTGACGAAAGCGCCATGCGTGTTTATGGACTTGATGAACAAGATGTTCAAAAAGTATTTGTATAAGTTTGTTATTGTTTTTATTAACGATATCCTGGTGTACTCTCTCTTTGAGAAAGAACATGCAAATCATTTATGCACTTTTTTTAAGACCCTGAGGAGGAGTCAGTTGTGCGCCAAGTTCTCTAAGAGTGAGTTTTGGCTATCTTTAGTGGCCTTCCACGGTCATGTGGTTAGCAGAGAGGGAGTTATGGTGGATCCGACGAAGATAGTTGTGATACAGGAGTGTCATGTGTTGTCTACTATGGAGGAAGTCCCAAGTTTCCTGGGACTTGTCGGCTACTACAAGTGCTTCGTTGAGAACTTATCGCGGATAGCTTTACCCCTCACTACCTTAACGATAAAGGATTAGAAGTTTGTTTGGTCACCAGCGTGCGTCCAAGTTTTTGAAGTATTGAAGAGTCATCTGACCTCAGCGCCTATTTTGTGCTTGTTATGTGGTACGGAGGGCTATGAAATCTACTGTGATGCCTCAGGGAGCTGCATATGCTACATTCAACTTCAGCATGGGAAGTGATAATGTATGGCTCTCACTAATTGAAAGTGCACGAGAGGAATTATCCAGTTTGTTGGGTACATTGATCATAATGTCCTAGATTTGAAGAAGGCCCACAAGCCAATGGTATATACATAAACGTATTTGATGTATGCCATAAGTTTATTGTATGCAGGTTGTTCTCTATTGAACTGATTTGATAGGTAGTCTGAGTTACAAAGACACATGTAATCATGACAGGATGTTGGCAAAGCAGAAATCTGGCTAAGTCCAGAAGTGTTCAACGAAGGAAGTTCACTCAACGCCAGGAGGCTAAAAGAGTAGACTAATGCTCAGGCACTCAAAGCCTCAGTATTGCCAAAAAAAATCTGGTTATGTCTAGAAGCATTGAGTGAAGGCAGTTCACTCAAGGCCTAGAACCAAAAGCATCAACAGAACTACATACAGACAAAGACGCAATGTTGTTGTCAAGCAATCTGACTAAGGACAAAAGCGTTAAGTGAAGGAAGTTCACTCAACGCCTACTCAACAAGGATTATGTCTAGGTACAGTTGCGTTGAGTGAAGGCAGTTCACTCAATACCATATCCAGAAGCCAGGAAAAGGCAGAAAGCATTGAGTTACGAAGATGCACTCAATGCCTTCATTCAGAGAAATGGAACTAAATCTAGAAGCGTCGAGTGATTAAGGCTTACTCGATGCCTAAGCTGTTAGACTATAAAAGTCTATATGCATTGAGTGATGAAGGATCACTCAACGGACTCAATGACTGAAGATGCAGAATTCCGCTAAGTACTTTTGCGTTGATTGACAAGGCTTCACTCAATGCCTGAGAAGTCTGTCTGGAATTTACTAAGTATAAAAGCGCTTTATCATGCTAACATCAACAGAAATTCAAATATCGCAGGATCTTGTTGCTAGAAGACAAAATGCACTATTTTCCTTTAGTAAAGCTATTATGCAAAAAATAATGTGTGGCAGTTACCAAACCTAGTGGTTCATACTACACAGAGAGACGTTGGATGGTGGAATACAATAGTAGAGTTCCGAGGAAGAAAGAACAAAACTTTTGAAAACAAGAGCATTGAGCTTCATCTTCATCCTCATGACTAAGTTGCATAGCTTGAAGAAAATACTCTTACTGTTGGTCAGAGAAGCTCAGACAGTTAGTTGTTGATAGTCACACCTTCAACAGCAAGTTCAAAAAATTCAGTCTCTGAGATAGAAGGAGGAGTAGCGCAAGCCTAAGCTACTATTCATCTTCAAGGCCACTACATTCAACTCTCTACTCAAAATACTTAAATAAACAATGCTCTGCAAGTTCTTTCATAGCACAAGTAGAACAAACTTAAAGTTCCATTCTTGGTGTTGTAAAGAGGATAGGACTGAGTCTTCTCAGTTTGGGAAGAGGAAGACTCAAAGATCTCTTCTTTAGATTCAATCATCAATAACAACCACCACTTTATCAGTAGGATCTTGACAGATCTGTATTGTAAGCCTAAATTATAAAGGCTGAGTTGTAGGATCCTTCTGTGGATTTGAGGTAAGGCATATGTGCCTGAGCTGTAGGAGAGTTATTCTCTGAGGTAGGATCCTATAGTGGATTTGAGTGTAGGGCTAACCTCCTAGCCTGAGTGTAGGACTTTGAATAAAGTCTAAGGTAGGTAATCTGGTGTAGATTACTGAGATGTAGGAGATTATATCTCTGAGTGTAGGCCCTTGGGCCTAAGGTAGAACTTGGATGAGTATGAGAGATCTATGTTCTCTAAGCTCATTGAGCTGAGTTTGGAGAAGTTGGCCTTGTTTAACACACTGTTAAAAATATGGAAGGGACAGTGGATGTACCCAGACCTTGGGGAACCAATATAAATAACTTGTGTGTTGTTGTGTATTCGTGAAAGCTAAGCTAATCTAAAACTAAATCACAATATAACAAAGCAAAACGAGAGTCCAAAAGACATAAAAACCTATTCACCACCCCCCAGGTGTTTAGCTACTCTTGAAATAAAGACTTTCAAGTGGTAATAGAGGGAGGTTGCTAAAAAAGGATGTAATATTCTGAACAGATCTCCAAGAGTAGCTTAAGATTATCCTTATGGGTTTAGGAGAGACCCATAAGGAGTTGAGCTCCATGAAGCTTCCAATCTGCAGAAAGGAAAGTTTTGGTATCTGGAAAGAGCGGGTCAGGCTATTCATGAAAGCCTCTGACCCAAGGATTTTCATTACTATCCAGGAAGGACCCTTCATCCCCATAAAGATTTTTGTTTTAGAAGACAGTGTCCAAACCCCAAATAAGTACACTGAGATGACCAAGGATGAGGTTATCCTGGCAACCATGGACAAGAGGGCACAAAACATAATCGTCAGTGCCATAGATGACTCCATATTCCAGAATCTTGTCTACTGCAGGACATCCAAGGAAATGTGGGACACCCTGATTCTGTACAAGAAGGGCACTAAAGAAGTTAGGGATGACAGGAAATTCCTACTTAATCAGGAATATGAGGCCTTCAGGCAAAGCAGCAAGGATAGCATAGCTGACTATTATGAAAAGTTTTTCAGAGTGGTCAATGAGTTGAGGATCAATGGGAGGGAATTCAGTAATTATGAGCTGAATGATAAGTTCCTAAGATCTCTAACCAGAGACTAGGACAAAAAGATTTGTGCAATCAGAGAAGTGTCCAAGCTTACGGAAAGTCCACACACTTTGTTTGGAAAGCTATTTGATATGAAATGTAGTTATCTACAGAGGAGGAGGAGACCACCATCAGGTCCCATGCCAAGGAGAGGACAATGGCCTTCAAGGCTGAGAGCTGTAAGAAGAGCAAGGAGAGGATTGCCTCACCCCCAAGGAGGCCATCTGATTCAGAAAGCTCTGAATCCAGTTCATCTGACAGTAACATGTCAGATGGAGAGTTTGCTACCTTCTCAAGGAAATTCCAGAAGATGATGAAGAGGAAGCAATGGAAGAACAACCCTTCCTCTTCCTCACATTGCAAGAAAGATCACCACAAATCCGGGAAGAAGTTCTCCAAAGAAGACATGTATGATTCTAAACCCAGCAAACATAATTCTTCTAAAATTGATTGTTATTATTGTAGCAAGCCTGGGCATATCATTGTTGATTGCCTAGTCAAAAAAAAAGAGAAAAGTGAGAAGAAGCACCTCCATCAAAAGGGTAAGAAGGAAAAGACCTTCATTGTCAAGAATGAGAAGAGCTGGAGCCAAACTAACTCAGCATCTTTTGACTCTGAAGAAGAAGATAATGCCTATATAGGGTTGTTTATTGTTGTTGCTGCTAAAGATGATGAGAACTATCCAGCTGCAAGGACAAGAATTCCTCTCTATCAAACTCAGATAGTGACAGTGAGGTGAATGAAGATGTTAGTGGCTGTTATGGAGTTATGGCGATGGCAGATGGTGAATTTAGCCAGTATCAGTCTGATCCACATGAGGTACAAAATCATTCTATATCCTCCTCTGAATCTGATTATAAAACAAGTCCTAATTCTGATCCACCTTCATCTTATGATGAAGATGAGTTAGAATCCGAAGAAGATGTCAATCAATTGATTGGCAATTATGGGTTAATCTTGGAGGATCTGAAGAAGAGCTAGTTGCTTGTCAAAAGACAAGCCAAGGAGATTGCCTCTTTGAGAAAAGATCTCTCTCTGCACACTGAGTCAGCCTCACAGCTGAGCCAGATAAGTAAAGAGATATCCCAACTTAAAACAATCAACATTATCCAAGTTTCAACCATAAACAATAAGAACTCTTTAATTAAAGAGTTAAATGATAAGCCCCACAAAGAGAGGATGCTAGTGGCTCAATACTCCAAACCTAAGTCTGTATTACCACTCATTGATATCTTCACCACCTAAAATTATAAGAAGGGGCTGGGATACATTGAGAGGAATACTAGAAGAAGTGATAGGAGTAAGGGCAAGACTCCAATTAAACCTGATATCTCTTTTGAGAAAGTTCTGTTGTCATCCAACAAGTATGACTAAATGAGTATATATGGTCATTGGTTCAATGGAAGATCCAATAGTGTGAACAAAAATGCTCATATTTATAGTGGAAGGATGGGCATGTGTTTGAGTTCCTTTAAGGCTCCCCATGAGGAAATCCGGATGGCCCATTGATGGTTGAAACTCGCGGAACCCCGCGGGGTTTATTTTAGAAAGGCGGATTGTTTATTTTATTTTGGAGGCACGGAGAGCTCGGATTTATTATCTATAAAAAGTTGAAACTGAGTTTTAACGAAAGGAGACAAGTGCACATATCGTGTATAGTACATGATATTCCAGTGAGCATCGTATTGTTTTCGGAGACGGGTTGATTATTTCTACTCATCCCTGGAGGTAACTATTATTCTACCGAAAATAACTTGTCGGGTTATTATTTATATATATTAAAACAAAAAATAAGCATTAAAAAGGAGATGATGAAGAAATAGTGCAATGGTACCAAATCAAATTTGAATTAAAAGAACTTTTAATAAATAGATATCATAAATTTCAAATTAATTAAGGCGGGACTTGGTCGTGGAGGTTCCACAAACATGAGCCCACCTATCTCTACGACTATCGCTCACCTGAACATTAAGAATATTCGACCGGGCTCTCATCCGACGAAGGATTCCTCTTAATGCTCGCATTACACTAAGAACCCCACTATTGGAAGGTGAACCAAATCCGGTAGAATTCCGCTCCTCCTCTCTCGAGGGTTAGTGCGGAACTCCCTTACCTAGGGGTGATCGGACCATACGCATGGCCTCTCAACTAGCTAGCATATGGACTACGGAAATAGAGCCCACACATCGATATGTGGTTCTACACATCGTAAACCCGGGGCAAACCTTAAGAAATTTTTAATTAACAAGAAAAGAGGAACTTTAATTATTTAAAGCGATTTTATCTGTCCTAATGCTCTTCGATTCTGAGGGATAAGAGCGGTTATCCACTCATTGGAATGGGGATGGCTTGCGAAAAAAATGCTTAATTGAAAGGTGCTAGTCCTACTCAAACGAATAGGCGGGAAATGAAAGCAGTAAAATAAATCAGTAAATGAAAGCAGTAAAGAAAGAAGTAAAAGTACGAGTCCCACTAAAACAAGTACACGAGAAATGAAAGCTATAAAATTGTGAGTCCAATCAAACGAGTAGGCGGGAAATAAAGCTATAAAAGTCGAAGTCGTATTCAAATGAGTAGGCGGGAAATTACAAGTTCTACTCAAACGAGTAGGCGAGAAATTTCAAGTCCTACTCAAACGAGTAGGTGGGAATTCAAAGCTGAAAATGACGAGTCCTATTAAAACGACTAGGTGGGAAATGACAAGTAATACTCAAACGAGTAGGAGGAAAATGAAAGAGAGTACTACTTGAATGAGTAGGAGAAAATAAATGCACACACGCACAACCTCTGCATAATTGAAAGAAAGCAAATAAACACTATCTCATACACACTCACACTCCGCATAAAGAATGAAAGCTATAAAATTTAACTCATACACTCACCCACACATGCAAATAAACAGAAAAACGAAGTGATCGAAAAATTAAAACAACTATATTTTTACCGTTAGAACTTGTTAAAAATGCATAAAAAGAAAAATGAAAAAATAAAGCAACAAAACGGTTTTAAAATAAAAGCAAAATAAAGGTGTTCGAAAAACCAAAATAACAACTTATCCATTCTTATAACTCCATAAAATGCTTAAAAGGTGAATGAAAGAGTAAAATAACAAAAAGTTTTATAAAAATAAAAAGGAGTAAGTAAAAAAGAAAAACAAAACCACTTTAAAACCATTTTTATAAATTGATAAGAATGAACATAAAGAGTGTAGAAATATCCTATGTCTAAACAAAGCTAAGTAAAAATAACGAAAACATAAAAGCATGAATCTATACTCATACACACACACACACACACTCATTTTAAAGAACAGAAAAACAAAGATAAAACAAATAAATAAGATTGCTTAAGGAGGGGCACTCAGATGCATTCAAAAACCATATAAAGAGAAGAAAACACATTTTATTTAGATAAAAACGAGTTACAAAGAAATGTAAAACAAAAACTAAAAAGAGGGGGAGAAATTTCCCTTACATAGCCTTGAATAACACCTAAGAAGCACCTCCCTAAGCAAAATGGTCCAAAAAATAGAACTCATGGCCCTTACAGAAAGTTTCTATTTATAGGCAAAATTTTTGGGTTACACTCCCTAGGTCACGGGCGTGTAGGGGGCATGCAGCTACTATTGTTGAAGTGATCCAGAACATTTATTATTGGTTTGACTTTGGGGCAGTACACTTGGAAGTCAAGGGCGTGACCTTGCTGTCATAGGCGTATAGGGTGGCATGTCTAGAAGGTTTATCAAGGGAAGACGTCGGGTCATTTTGTTGTCGGCGTTGTCTTGTCTATGATAGTTGGATTGGTCACGGGCGTGTTGAATATTGACACGGGCTTGACAGGTGGTTCGACGAACTTCGAATGCCAAACGTCGAGCTGGTGATGGTGTCGAGTGGAGATGGCGTCGAGTGGCGATGGCGTCGAGTGGCGATGATGTGGAGTGGTGATGGTGTCGTGTGGCAAAGGAGTCGAGTGGCAATGGCGTCGAGTGGCAATAGCGTGTCACGGGCGTGTCACAGGCGTGTCGAATCGGGACACGGGAGTGTCGGCTAGTTCTTTGAACGTCGAACATCGATCGTCGAGCTGGCGGCAACTTTCTGTTGGGATAAAGTAACACGCCCAGGTCACGGGCATGACCGAGAAGTACACGGGCATGTACTTTGGAATTTTTTGACTTTTCCTAAAACAATTCAGAAAACAAATTTAAAGCTAAGTTAGAATAATATTTATAAAAAAAGAAACATTTTATTGAAGAAAATTAACTAAAAATAATGAAAATAAATTAAAACGACTTAAATAACGTGCGTAAAATATGTATATTTACAACTTCACCCATGATGGACCATTTGTGTTTGATGCTCCAGCCCCTCACTTAAGGATAAGGAAGTAGCATATTCTTAGGTTCTTCCAGCAACAACTAAGATCAAAGATAAGTCAGTCGGTAAGCCTGACTTGGCCATCTCTGATGTCATCAATAGCTTGTCTACAGAAAAGAAGACTGTTGTTGGAGGAACTCAGAGTAAGTCAAGTACATCTATTAGTAGACTAACTTTCAGTCAGATGATTGCTCTCCCTTCTGAATAGATATTTGTTGACTCCGTGTACTCCTCAACAGTTGTTTAAAAAGGAGATACAACATCTATGAATGTTGGTGATGTGGTAAAGTGGGAAACTTTGTCATAGATTGTTGGCACAACCCTATTGCGTCAAGGGAAGGGGTAAGTCTTCCTGTCAGGAGAGCTATATGTGTAAAGGTTCAATTTCAAGCTAAGAAGAACCAAGGACCCAATCCCTTATGGGGCCCTAAGGTAAACTAAGCTGTCTTTGTAGGATAGTACAAGTACCCAGGCACCAATATGGTACTTGGACATTGGATGTTCAAGGCATATGGCTGGAATAAGGTGTCATCTAAAGGAATACAATCCAGTAAAGAATTGACCTAAGGTCTTCTTTGGAGGCTCAAAAAAAGGAGTCACCAAGGGGTATGGTATAATTACCAATGGCATACTCTCAATCATAAAAGTGGCTTATATGGAGGGGTTGCAACACAGCCTGATAAGCATAAGCCAACTACGTGATCTTGTCTATGTCATTGTCTTCCACAAGGATGAGTGTCTAATTAAAAGGTTAAGTGACCAGGAGGTCATTTTGACAGTCACTAGGAGTGGGAATATTTAGTATTTAAACTTTTATGTTTAAGTTCTGACACCCCAGTATGTCCGGTAGCTAATAAGAAAGTCTCTCACTATGTGCAATGATATAAGAGGATTGCTCACTTGAACTACAAATCAATTAGTAAGCTCTTCAGTGAAGGGTTTGTCAAAAATGGACCCATTTTAAAATGCACAAAGTAGGGCATTTGCTCTGCTTGTCAAAAGAGAAAACAGACCAAAGCATCCTTTAAGAGCATTGGGGTCAAGGACTCGGTGAGGTATTTGTACCTCCAACATATGGACTTGTTTGGTCCTATGCCAATTCATAGTCTAGATAGGAAAGTCCATACACTTGTGATAGTTGATAATAATTAAAGGTATGCTTGGGTTTTCTTACTAAAGAAAACATCTGAAACCCTAGACATCTTTATGACCTTTGTTAGGCAAGTTCGGAATGAAAAAGATAAGCCTATGGTCAAAATCAGAAGTGACCATGGTACTGAATTTCAGTCTGAAGGCATGACAAAGTTCTGTCAAGAACTAGGGATATGTCAGGAGTTTTCTTCTCCAAGAATACCCCAACAAAATGGGATAGCTGAGAGGAAAAATAGGACTCTCATAGAGGCTAGCGGGACATTACTCTGTGACACCTCTCTGCAAGAATACTTCTGGGCTGAGGCAATGAACACTTCTTGTCATGTCTTGAATAGAGCCTCTATTAACAAGTACCACAAGAAGACTCCTTCTGAGATAATGAAGGGTAGAAAACCAAATCTTGCATATCTCAGGATCTTTAGTAGTAAGTGATTTGTGCTTAATAATGGGAAGTCCTACTTGACTGAGTTTGTTGTCAAATCCTATGAAGGGATGTTTATTGGATACAACAATCATAGAAAAGCATATAGGGTCTCTAACTTGAAAAATCAAGTTGTAGAAGAGTCTGTTAATGTAGTCTTTGATGAGTCAACAACGATTAATAGTGATCTACCAAGCTCCTCTAGATCTGCAGGTGTATAGTTGGAGATGGATAACCTGACCATCAAGGACACTCCTCCAACTACCCAAGGAGAAGATGATGGTGTGTGCATTCTTGAAGAAGGACAAGCTACTCAAGATATGGCTGAAGATCAGCAAGATCCAGCCATTAAAGTTCATGAAGCTGAAAAAAGAATGCATCCTACTGTCAGGAATTTGAGGGATCATCCTAGAAATTAGATCATAGGAAATGCTAGCCAAGGGGTTACAATAAGGAGCAGAAGCCTCAACATTGCTATGTACTCCAACTTTTTGTCTCAGGTTGAACCTAAAAGGTTTGAAGATGCCAACATAGATCCATTTTGGATTATGGTAATGCAAGAAGAACTAAACCAGTTCAAGAGATGCAAGGTCTGGACGCTGCTTCCCAAACCACAAGGACATAACATCATTAGAACCAAGTGGATCTACAAGGATAAGCTTGATGAAAATGGTGTTATAATAAAATAAAGCTAGACTAGTGGCAAAGGGATACATACAAGAGGAAGGTCTTGATTTTGATCAAACTTTTACACTAGTAGCTAGATTGAAAGTTATAAGACTATTCCTTGCATATGCTGCACATAAAGGACTCAAGGTCAACCAAATGGATCTGAAGTCAGCTTTCTTAAATGGTGACATAAAATAAGAGGTCTATGTTAACCAACCCTCGGGTTTTGTTAATCCTAACTCTCCTGATTTTGTATTTAAGCTTAGAAAAGCTTTGTATGGTTGTGCAAGCTCCTATGGCATGGTATGAAAATCTATCTACCTTTCGCATTGAGGACAAATTGTCAAGGGAAAAGATAGACAAGACATTATTCCAAAGGGAAGTCAAGGGTAAGATATTTCTACTCCAAATTTATGTAGATGACATGATATTTGGGTCTACTGATGATACCCTCTGCAAAAGGTTTGCTAAACTTATGCAGGAAAAATTTGAGATGAGCAGTATGTATGAACTTAAGTACTTCTTGGGCCTCCAAGTAAGACAATCTAAGGATGGTTTATCCATCTCTCAGTCTAAGTTCACCAACGAGTTGATTAGAAAATTTGGAATTGAGTGCCTCCATAATGAAAACTCTTATGGGGTCAAATGTGTCATTAGACAAGGATGAGAAAGGAAAATATGTTGATGAAACCTTCTATTGAGGCATAATTGGCTCCCTCCTCTACCTTACTTCTAGTAGGCCGAACAATATGTATGATACATATGTTTGTGCTAAGTACCAGGTTACCCTATGAAATCTCATTATTCTGCAGCCAAAAGAATTTTGAGATATCTCAAGGGCACACCTGATCTTTGTCTCTGGTACCCTACGAATAATGACTTTGAACTAACTGGGTATTCAGATGCAGACTTTGCAGGTTGCAGGGAAGATAGAAAAAGCACCTCAGACTCCTGCCAATTTTTAGGAAGAAGGCTTGTATCTTAGAGCAGCAAGAAGTAAACAAGTGTTGCAATATCAATAGCTGAATCAGAGTATATATCAGGTGGTAGTTACTGTGAATAGCTACTGTGGATCCAGCATCAGCTCCAGGACTACAATATGAAGCTAAGTAGTATATTTTTGTTTTGTAATTCTACTAGTGAAATTTCTATTGCTAGGAATCCTATCTCTCATAGAAGGACTAAGCACATAGATCTTAGATAAAATTTTATTAGAGAGCATATGGAATGTGAGAACATCAGACTTTGATTTGTCCCCACTAAAACGGAAGTGGCTGATATCTTCACCAAGCCACTAGATAAAGCCAAGTTCAACACCTTCAAATTTGAATTGGGTTTGATGAACTTAATATAGCTTCAGTATCTCTTAATGCAGTTCTTCTATTGTAGCAGGTAGTATGATTTCATGCAGGATAACAAATAATTATGGACTAAGTGTCCAAGCATCGAGCGCGCAGAGTCTAACTGCTCGGGTGTTGAATGAGTTGAGCAATATCAGACATCAAGTGCGCTGAGTTCAAGTGTTTGAGCATGGAGTGCATCGAGATAACTTCAAGCGTCGAGAGCGTCAAGTGTGTCGAGTCCACTCAATGCATTCTCCCATGGATATATTTTGTGGCTATCTCACGTTATTAATCTCAGTCATTGATAACTTCATGATTATAACAACATGTACGCGCCTCTCCACATTCTTAAATAGGGGTTAGTATAAATAGAAGGGTGTGTGCTTAGAACAAAATACATTATCCCTCGCACTTCTCTTCCCCTTATGACGAAATGACGACAACTCAGAAAATCTACAGAAATTCAAGGATTTCCTGCTCGAGGGATCAGAGTTAGTGAGAAATGGGTTCAAGGATGCACTAAAGGAAGTTCAGCTAGTTCCCACCTCCTGCAGGTCGCTGACCTAGAACACGTTCTTTTAGAGCCAAGTCTGCTATTGAAGAGGGAAGTGCTTGAGTTATACTTGATCGCTAAGGTCGACTAATCCTCCACTAAAATTAGGTCATCTATCAGCGAAACTAAGGTCAAGATTACCCCCAAAATATTGAGCAAGGCACTGTAACTGCCCAAGTTTAGGCCATCAGATGAAGAAGAAGAACTGTACCAAACTGAAGTTAGATCTACCCTGAAGTAGTGTGGACTGCCAAAGCACTCCACTGGATTAATTTTGAGAAAATAGCTGAACCTAAAAGGAAAATTTCTTGCAGATGTTGTTAGGAAGGATCTTCTATGCAAGACTGTATATCATGATAAGATATCCAACAAGATGTTCGTGTTGATGACAAGAATAATTCTTTCTAAGAAAATAGACAGGGGAAAGGTACTTTTTGAAAGAAAAGTAGAATGCATCCTAGAGACAAACCTGGGAAGTATTCTGTCCCTATATCTGTACATCAATGTTCCATGGATCCTAAACATGAGGCTAGGAACAAAAATCCATCAAATGAGGAGCATATACTCAAAGATGCTTGATAGGTGGGACAGAGTTATGTTGCCACATCAATAGACTGTAGAAAAGAAGAAAAATCAGTCCTAGGTATTGAAGACAGCACAGACAACAGGTCTTCTGATAAAAGTGAGGAAGAGCCACATGATACCCGATTGTCTGAATCTATAGAGGAGACTAGAAGGGATATCAGTGCTCAAGTTTAAATTTCCTCTAAACATGAAGCAAGGAATCAATTGAGTGGAACTCAATCTAAAGAGATTCCAGCTGAAGCTCTGGAATTACTAACTGGACGAGAAATAGAAATATTTATGCATATATTGAGGGAGAAACTTCTCAGATGGTTACAGAAGTTGAGGGGTAGACTTCCTAGATACTTGTCCCTACTGAGGGGGAGACTATCCAATCATTTCAAGAACAATTAGACTCCTTTATTGAGAATCTATAGAGAAGGATTGCTCAAACTCCAGATGGTCTTGAAGTTGTTCTATTTTGTCCTCAAGTTGAGGGAAGCAAGTCTGTAAGAGGATGATGGCAGATACTCCAGTCACAGCCACCTCAGAGCAACAAATTCCCATGGGGAATGCAGAAGAACAAAGATGACCTTAAGGATAAGGCTGAAGCTAAGGGGATGATTCACTCTGAACTCCCTGCTCTAGGTATAGTGTATAACATTAACTAATTTGAGTCTAATAAGGGAAATGTTGTTGCTGATGCACATTCTTCAGAGTATATTATGGCTAACTCAGAAGAAAGAGTTCCTGCCAAGGTCGGGGATGAAGATGTATGTGAAGCAGGAACATCTCATCAATCTGAGCAGATGTCACCTACCTTCCTTACTCAACTGAAGGGTCTTCTTGATGATCAAAGGAGTCCGTTGGAGCACTACATTGATAAAACTCTCAATGAAGTTACACAAGATCTTTCTTCTGAAATCAAGTCAATTAGGTTTGAAGTCAACTTGTTCAAAGCTAACACAGTAGTATTCTTCATGAGGGCTGCTCCTATTTTAACCTTTACTGAAAGTAAGTTGGTTGAAATAAAACAAACTCAGAATGATATCCTTGAAAATCAGAATAGAACAACAGTAATTTGGAAGTGATTCACAATGGACAGTAAAAGTTGATGCAAGCGCGCATAACAACTCTGGAAAAAAGGATGGATGTCTGTACTCAAATTCTGGATGACCACATGCTACAATTTAAGAACCATGTTACTAAGGGAGTCAACTTTCTGAATGAAAGACTCTTTGTAGCCAAGAACTCCCTGACTACAACTGTATGTGAAGAAGTCATAAAGGGGGAAAAAGCAATGATAAAGGCTAACATTAAAAATGATGTATGGGCTACTAATGTAATAAGATGTTCATTGGTACTTGAGCAGCATACATATGACAATATTTTTATTGTTCCAGAAGGACTGTATGAAGTACAGTATGGTGATCGGGGTAAATATGATGATCAAAGTGTTGCTCAGTGGGCTGAACCTTCAACTGCTGCAGAAATTCCATCATTCAGCTCCACTGCTGACAAGATTGCTATTGCAAAAGGAAATTCTATTGCTAAAGAAGAAGAGATATGGCTCAGTAAGAAAATATATAGAGAAGAAATGGAGACCAGGCCAGACTTTGAGAAGTGGAGTCCACAATTTAGGACTATTATCTTGTATGTCTGGGATCAGGTCAAACAGAAGAAAATATAGAGGGGAAAGCTGCATAGCTCCCTAAAATTGGCCAAACTAGAAAGAAATGAAGAGGCTGGAAGGAAATTCAAAAGAGATAAAAAGTTAGGTGCATTGTCACCAGATGTTGTGGAGCCCATCAAGTATTTTCCTAATCCCTACAGGTATTTTGAAAGGCAGGAGGAGAAGAAATCTGAATATCAAGTAAAGGCTGCCAAGAAACAAAGCAGGGGTATAGTTATAAGGCAAACTGAAACATAGAAATGTTCTTAGTTTTCCTTAAGGGTTGTAGGAGAGTTATCATTTTATTTTATGCACACTATTTAATCATGATTTCATTCTTTAATGAAAATCAAATTTGTGTGTGTATAAATTATTGCTCTTTTATACAGTGATGTTTATTTGCAAAATAAGATAGTGTTTATCATTGACTAGGGTTCTAACTCCACAAATATGTGGTGATTATTTGGTCCATTGATCATAATATCCTATATTTGAAGAAGGCTCACAAGTCAATGGTATATACATGAATGTATTTGATTCATGCCCTAAGTTCAATGTATGCAGGTTGATATCTGTTGAACTGATTTGATAGGTAGTCTGAGTTACAAAGATAGATGGATTCATGACAGGATGCTAGCAAAGTAGAAATCTACCTAATTAAAAAAGTGTTGAGTGAAGACAGTTCACTCAACACCAAGAGTCTAAAAGCATCGACTAATGCTCAGGCTGTCAAGGCCTCGGTACTACCAATACAAAAATCTAGTTAAGTCTAAAAGCGTTGAGTGAAGGAAGTTCACTCAATGCCTAGAACCAAAAGCATCGACAGAACTACTTACAGTCAAAGCCGCAATGTTGCTGTTAAGAAATCTGTTTAAGGACAGAAGCGTTGAGTGAAGGCAGTTCACTCAATGCCTACTCAACAAGGATTCTGTCTAAGGACAGAAGTGTTGAGTGAAGGCAATTCAATCAACGCCTCATCTAAAAGCCAGGCAAATGCAGAAAGCATTGAGAGGAGAATATGCACTCAAAGCCTTCATTCAGATAAATCGAACCAAGTCCAGAAGCGTCGAGAGATGAAGGCTCACTCGATGCCTAAGTTGTTAGACTATAAAAGTCTATATGCGTTGAGTGATGAAGGCTCACTCAACGCACTCAATTTCTGAAGATGCAGAATTCTGCCAAGTACTTTTGCGTTGAGTGACAAGGCTTCACTCAATACCTGAGAAGTCTATCTGGAATTTACTAAGTCAGGAGCACTGATTCGTGTTGACGTCGGCAGAAATTCAAATATCGCAGGATCTGCTTGCTAGAAGACAATAAGCAATGCTTGCCTTTAGTACAGCTGTTATGCAAAAAAAAAGTGTGGCAGTTACCAAACCTAGTGGTCCATACTGCATAGAGAGACGTTGGATGGCGGAATACAATAATAGAGTTTTGAGGTAGAAAGAACAAAACTTTTGAAAACAAGAGCTTTGACCTTCATCTTCTCACCCTTGACTAAGTTGCATAGCTTGAAGAAAATACCTTATTCTTAGTCTGAGAAGCTCAGACAGTTAGTTGTTGATAGTCACATCTTCAACAGCAAGTTCAAAAAGTTCACTCTTTGAGATAGAATGAGGAACAGAGCAAGCCTAAGCTGCTATTCATATTCAAGGCCACTACAGTCAACTCTCTACTCAAAATACTTAAAGAAAGAGTGCTCTGTAAGTTATTTCACAGCACAAGCAGAACAACCTTAAAGGTCCATTCTGGGTGTTGTGAAGAGGATAGGACTGAGTCTTCTTAGTTTAGGAAGAGACGGACTCAGAGATCACTTCTTTCAAGTCAATCATCAACAACAACCAATACTTTATCTATAGGATCTTAACAGATCTGAGTTGTAAGCATAAACTATAAAGGCTGAATTGTAGGATCCTTCTATGGATCTGAGGTAGGGCATGTGTGCCTGAGTTGTAGAAGAGTTATTCTCTAAGGTAGGATCCTATAGTGGATCTGAGTGTAGGGCTAATCTCCTAACCCGAGTGTAGAACTTTGGATAAAGTCTGAGGGGGGTAATCTGATGCAGATTACTGAGCTGTAGGAGATTATATCTCTGAGTGTACGACCTTGGGCCTGAGGTAGGACATGGAGGAGTCTGAGGGATCCTGGAGGATCTGTGTTGTAAGCTCATTGAGCTGAGTTTGGAGAAGTTGGTCTTGTCTAACACACTGTTAGAAAGGTTGGAGGGACAGTGGATGTACCCAAACCTTGGGGAACCACTATAAATAACTTGTGTGTTGTTGTGTGTTCTCGAAAGCTAATCTAAAACTAAATCACAACACACCAAAGCAAAATTGAGAGTCCAAAAGACATAAAAACCAATTCACACCCCCTCTAGGTGTTCAGCTACTCTTAAAAAAAGACTTTTACTATCCACGGCCTGCAGTTAACGGCTGTGATATTCGCTCTAAAACTTTGGAGGCACTACTTGTATGGCATAAATGTTGATATCTTTACAAATCATAAGAGCCTAAAATATCTGGTAGATCAGAAAGACTTGAACATGCGACAACGGAGGTGGATGGAGTTCCTTGGGGACTACACCTTCAAGATACATTACATTCCCAGGAAGGGAAATATTGTTCTGCATGCGTTGAGTCATAGGGCTCCTTCACAGGCCAACTGGATACAGATGCATGATGAGCATCTTATTCGAGATTTAGAGGCCTTGGAGATCTCGTTTGTTGATTGGAGATCTAGTGCAAATGTGTGTTTAAACTAGATAGAGGTGAAGTATGACCTCACAGACCATATTCGTCAAGCATTAGAGCTGGATGACAGAATGAAACCCTACTTGCTAGAGCCTTTGGATGGTTCAAATGCAAAATTTTTTGTTAATGATATCATGTTGTGGAAGGACAGTCGATTGTATGTTACAAATATGGGCAAATTATGAAAGGAATTGAGGTACAAGGCATATTTCATAAAGTACTCAATCCACCCGGGGAGCACAAGGATGATCTAAGACATCAAAAAGTTGTTATGGTGGCCAGGATTGAAGGACATGGCTCTATATGTGGCAAAGTGTCGGACATGTGCCCTAGTAAAAACCGAATGGAAGAAACCTAGTGGATTTCTGAAGTCATTACCTATACCGGAGTGAAAATTTGATGACATATCTATGGATTTCGTGCACGGCTTGTCGAGATCGTAGAAAGGGAACGATGTTATTTGGGTTATCGTTGAACATTTAATGAAGATGTCACACGTCATTCTGAATAGGAAGAACGATTCAGTGGATAAGCTGGTGAAGCTTTATGTTGATATTACATATAATTGCACAGTGTTCCCCGTAGTAACGTTAGCGATCAAGATGGGCGCTTGACGTCTAATGATTAGAGCCTTATTCATCAACTATTGGGTACCAAACTAAATTTTAGTACAACCTTTCATCCTCAGATGGATGGTCAGACCGAGAGGGTAAACAAAATGATGGAAGATATGCTTCGTTTGTGCCCCCTAGATTTCGGGAAGATGTGGGCGGACCATCTTTATATGATCGAGTTTGCCTACAATAATAGCTACTAATAAAGTATTCAAATGGAGCCCTTCGAGGCACTTTATGGTATAAAGTGTCATACTCCCTTGGCATGGCTGGAGACAGGCGAAATAAAGATGTTTAAGTGAAAGGAAGTTCAAGATTCTACTTTGACTATACGTACAATTCGGTAGCTATTGTCGATCCCTCGGGATAGGCAGGCCAAGTAATATAATTCCAAGCCCAATAATTTTGAGTTCGTCGTGGGCGACTAGGTATATCTAAAGATCAAACCCTTCAAGGGAATATCAAGGATTTGATGCTTGAAAAAGCTAAGTCCGAGGTACCTTGTGACATTTGAGATATTAGAGTGCATTGGCAAAGATACCTATCGATTGAATCTTTTGGTTAAACAAAGTGGTTTGCTTGATGTATTTCACAAATCGGTTCTGCGAAGGGCATTGCAAGAGCCTACGCAAGTTGTTACAGTGTATCAAGTGCCAATCGATAGTGGGTTGGCAATGAAGGTCAAACCCATTCGAATCGAAGACATTGAGGTCAAACATCTGCAGAATAAAACGATCATAATGGTCAAGGTCCGTTGAGACAACCGTGGTCACGAGAAACTGTCATGGGAGCGTGATCAAACCTTGAGAGCGTAGTTTCCTGAGCTATTTCTTTGAGGTATACATTGTAATATTGATACTTCTATGTTTTTTTACAAAGTGTAATTTTGGGACAAAATTTCTCTAAGTGGGGTAGATTTGATACAGCTCAAGTTCCCTGTAGTTAACAATCTAGTTCTGTGAACTACCGCCTGACGATTGTTTGCTACCGCATGAAGGTAGTACTCAATGCTCTTGATGCTCTCAACGCAGAACATTATCATGCAGCGGTAGTGTGTTACAATGTCACGTTAGCTTAGTCGATTTAATCGGCAGAACTCTCGGTGAGCTATAGCCCGGTGGTAGTACTAGCGTCGGCGATAGCATGGCCGATTTATTTGGCGTGGCTCTCTGTAAGCTATCGCACGACAGTAGTGATACCGCATGGTGGTAATGTCTATTCATCGTAAGCATTTTAATTGACGTGACATTTCCCCTACCGCCCAACAATAGTACGGTACCATACGGCGGTAGCACGACATTTACGACGCATCCATGTGTCAGCCTATGATTGGAGGGTTATATGGTGGGCTTTCCAAGCAAGCTAACATTTGAGATACCGCGCAGAGGTAAGTAGTTACCGCACGGCGGTAGCTTGGTTTAAGGTCAAGAAAGCAGGTTTTCAACTTTATTTCTCCAAATATTCCCTTCCACAAGGTAGAGAGAGGGAAGGAAGAGGAAAAGGAAGGACATCCACTATTATTGGAGCTTTGGAGCTACGAGTCATGAGCCGAGTCCAGATACGCGGAGATGAGCCCGTTATGGTCATTTCCATCCATCTAATTTCAATTTCATGGCACTGAAACGAACATTAAGGGTAATGATCTTCCTCCTAAACATGTGAGTCTGTTGTGGTATGTGAGGATAAACGCTCCATAAGCACGTGGAAGTGATTCTCCTAATGGGTTGATCGGTTGTATCACCGTTATCGTTGCATTTAGAATCTGGAATCCAAGTACAAAATAGGCATGTTGTGTTTATCTCATCTAGATAGGTTGGTCTGGATTAGTGATGATTGTTTTGTGTACCGAAAAAGACTCCATGATGAACATGTAATTTACGGAGTCACGAGGTGTCTAGTTGCTGCAGTGAGAGTACTGGAGTAGGTCTCCAAGAAAACAGTCATTTTGGGGAAGAAACAACAGTTTGTCCCCTACCGTACAATGGTAGCCCTATCGTTGGCAATAGATCCCAATGAGCGATGATTATGAGGCATGTCTCGTGGAGTCTTGGGGGACTATAGTTTTAGTTATCAGCTTAGATTGCTCCGCTATGGTGGTCGTGAGATCCAAGCTTAGAATATAATGTGGTTATGTATTGTGTGGATGGGAAAGGGGAGGCTGACCCACGTCATGGCTGCGAGCCTGACGGTTTGAGCAATAGGTTGTGGCTGACATGTACGAACCCTATGGAGATTGACATGGAGTGAGTCACTTGCTTCGGGCCGAAAAGACTAGTAATGCTCAATTGTACCATCTTGAGAACGGTGGTGGGGCTTGAATCTCAACACACCGATAATGTGCCCTAACTGCACGGGACGTATGGTCGACTGTGCTAAAATCTGTGGTGAATAGTATTTAAATTGCACATTCTATTAACATTATTGTACATGATGTTCTGCCTGTAGGGAAGGAGCATCGCCACCCCGAGTGAGTGGTAGGGTTGTTATAATTTGGTCAGCTAATGTTGACCGTTGCTTTTTTGTTACCGTTGGGTTGAAATGCTTTGTACAGGTGCAACTGAGCCAAGTGGGAAGTAACGGGCTGAAGCCCTATTTACTGTGTCGGCCCTCGAATGCCAAGCAAATAGTATTTCTACCATTTCATGTGTGGCTGGCATGCGTGCTGATGTCTGTAAAGCACTTATAATTGAAAAAATAGTTGTAAAGCCTTAAGGCCATAACATTTTGTGTATTTTGGGTTATCATTCCTATTTTGTTGTCAGTGAACATTCTTATGTTTGGGTTCGAAGCAATCTAATTACTTCCACTAGAATGGACTCTGAGTTAGGATGTGTAATTGGTTTGGTCTCAATACGTAAATCTGCTAAGTGTATGTGGAATATGGCGTGGGGCCCCGATCGTACCTTCTATTATATTCTATGTGACATATGAGGATGTTACAGTTAAAGCAAGCCTTAGGGGCTTGGTATGAAATCTTGTATACCTTCCTCATTATGAACAAATTCTCAAGGGGGAATTTAGACAGTATATTTTTTCCTAGGGAAATAAAGGGCAAGAGTCTCATAGTCCAAATATATGTTGATGACATTATATTTAGGTCTACAGATGATAACCTTTATAAGAGGTTTGCTAACCTGATGTATGGGGAGTTTGAGATGAGTAGTGTGACGCAGCCTAAGTATTTTATAGTTCTCCATGTGAAACAGTCTGAAGATGGAATATTCATCTCCTAGACTAAATACACTAGGGAGTTAATCAAGAAGTTTGGTGTGGAGAGTGCCTCCACCTTGAAAAGTCACATGGGGTCAAATATGTCCCTGTAAAAGGATAAGAAAGGGAAACCTTTTGATGACTCTATGTATAGGTGTATAATTGTCTCCTTGCTTTATTTTTCTGTCAGTGGACTTGATATAATGTATGCAATATACGTATGTACTACGTACTAGGCATACCCCAATGAATCTCACTACTCGGTATCAAAGAGGATTTTGAGATACCTTAAGAACAAACAACATCTTGGCCTTTGATACCCTAGGAATAATGACTTTGAGCTAACTGGTTATTCAGAGGCAGATTTTGAAGGTTGTACAGAAGTAAGGAAAAACACCTCTGGGACATGAAAGTTCCATGGGAAAAGAGTAGTATCCTAGAGTAGTAGGAAGCAAACAAGTTTTTATATCTTTATAGTATAGCAAAAATACATCTCTGCTGGCAGTTATTTTGCTCAACTATTATGGATACAACATCAGATGTAGGATACAACCAGCAGATAAGAATCATATGTTACACAACAGTGTTGGGTCCATTGATCACAATTACTTGGATTTGAAAAAGGCCCACAAATCAATGGTATACACATGAATGTATTTGATGCATGCTCTAAGTTCAATATATACAGGTTGTTCTCTGTTGCACTGATTTAACAGGTAGTCAGGGTCACAATACTAGTTGGACTCAAGACAGGATGCTGGCAAAGCAGAAATCTGGCTAAGTCCAGAAGCGTCGAGTAAAGGCAGTTTGCTCAATGCTAAGTGGCTAAACGCGTTGACAAAAGCTCAAGCAGTCAAAGCTTCAAAGGTGCAGATAAGAAATTTGACTAAGTCCAGAAGCATTGAGTGAAGGCAGTTCACGCAACGCCAAGAAGCCTAAAAGTGTTGACAGAACTACATGTAGTCAAAGTCGCAGTGTTGCTGTCAATAAATCTATCTAAGGACAGAAGCGTTGAGTGAAGGCAGTTCACTGAACGACTACTCAACAAAAACATTTTCTAAGGATAGAAGCGTTGAGTGAAGGCTGTTCACTCAACGCCTAGTCAATAAGAAATCTGTATAAGGACAAAAGCGTTGAGTGAAGGCTGTTCACTCAGTGCCTACTCAACAAAAAATCTATTTAAGGATAGAAGCATTAAGTGAATACATGCCACTCAATGCCTGATCAAGAAGCCATACAAAGTACATAAGCGTTGAGTGAAGAATATGAAAGGGAGGATTAGACTTGATATACTCTAGAGGGGGGGGGGGGTGAATAGAGTATCTTTAAAACTTTTTGCTGTTTATACAGATTTCAGAGTAGAGTAAATAATAGATACTAATATTAACAGTAAGCTGAATCGCAACCTAAGTTAAACTAATCTAACATAGCCACAACAAAACTAGACTAACACAGCCACACCAAGAATAAAAAGAAAAAGGGGCAACCAGACAACACAAGAACTTTTATAGTGGTTCCCCAACCTGGGTACATCCACTCTTCTACAACCCTGGTAGGAATCCACTAGCAGGTTTGATCTGGTGACTGCCACCAATGAGCTTTTGATCAGGTGTTCAAAAACCACCTCAAGTCTTTTGATCAGGAGACTTGCAACCAAGGAATAACTTTTGAAAGGAGTTAAAGAACCCTTTGTACAGAGAGGGGGTGAGAGATTTATGGTGACTTCTCTTTCTCAAAATAACTGAGAAGACTAGTGGATCTTGATGTTGTCAAAGCTCCCCCTGAGATATTGAATTGTTCAGGAAGATTTGAGCTTTGCTTCAGGGTGTAGGTCTTCTATCTTCAGCCTTGATTTGAATAGATCCAGGAACTTCTTGACTGATAAAAGTTTGTTGTCCTTGAAGAATACTGGAGTGAAGGTTGAAGAAGTCTCTTGATTTGGAATGGATGTTCTCCTTCTTCTTCAGCAATGTCAAGGAGAAAACAAGATTATTTTTTGTACAGAGAAGGATTATAATAAATGATTGTTGTTGATCTTCTCTGTATGCCTTGTATTGTGTTTCTGGTTTTGACTGTCGCTTGTATAAAACAAAAGAGAAAATCTCTTTTATATGATCAGTCAAGATTTTTTCCTTTGAATTTTTGAATTCCTTTTTGCATTGATTGCTGATCGCCTGGAGAATGAAATACGGCTGGATATAATATCTACATTAATGTATTTCCCCAACTGTCCAATTGAAAAGCGGCAAGTAATAATCCTGATGAATACCATAATCAATGCTGCTTCTAACGGTTATATTCAGAGAATATTAAGCATTAATTATTCAGGAATTACTGCAATAGAATAAGGACAAAAGAAGGAAAAATCCAAGTCTGGATCAGCACAGAATTCGTCGAGCAAAGAATAGATTTCGTCAACCTGATTCCAGAGTTCGTCTACCAGAGAAATCATGTTTGTCGACCAGATAATTCCTGTTCGTCAACCTGAGCACCAAGTTCGTCGACCTGAGAACAGCTAACTGCTTTCTGATAAAACTTGCCAATTCTGTGCTCTAAGTTCGTCGAGCTGATACCATAACTTCGTTGACTAGAGTTCAGAGAAAGGATTCTGGACTTAGAATGTTGAAGTTGAACTTCCAGAAATCGTCGACCTGAGCTCAAATATCGTCGAGCTGAACTCAGAGAATTATTCTGAGTTCGTCGAACGGAGCATGACTTTCGTCGAGCTGAGTTCGACGAATGTCGAACTCACTTTCCTGAAACTCTATTTTTCTCTAAATCTAGAGTCTTCTGTAGTCTTTTGTTGGCTGGTACATGTGATGTTAACTCTAAGGACATAGCCTAAACTCTAGGACACAGACATGACCCTGACTATACATGGGGGGTCAATTATCCTAGTTATTGAACCTAGCCCAAATCAAAATAGGGATCCAACAATCTCCCCTATTTGGGTGAGGTCACAAATGCAAATGAAAACAAAACAACATTCACAAAGCAAAAGGAAGAATATATCTGGCAGAAAGATTAAAACATGCAGGAGATATATATATATACATTGTAGCTTTGTGTCTGTGAAATAAATAAATAGTTTATAAGACACACAGAGAAACTGAACAGCTTATACTCATTTCTTCTTTCTTATCTCCTTTTGCTTATCCTCCTTTGCTTTATCAGCAGGCTGAGTGAATTTGATCTCCCTATTAGGATTACCTGCTTGACTCTTTATCATAGTCATATCAGCAGCTCCAATGATGTTGAGAGATGTAGCCCTTGGCACAATAGCCTCTAAATGTAACTGCATATAATCATCTAAATTAAAGAACTTATTTGCTTTTGCATACCTGTTTAATTTTTCTTTCCTGTATTTTGACATTGTTGAGTACTGTGAGGGATCCTTTCCTTCAGCTTTGGCCTTGTTTATCATAGATAATCCAACCAGTTCTTGAAACCTGTCCATTCTAGCAGTGGTTACAGTTTCAGGATCCTCAAAAGGAACTGGAGGATATTCAGGTTTCTATGGACTGTCATCTTTCTGAGATTCTGGAGCTTGTTGCAGATATTGTAGAGGTTGTTGAAGTTGATGTGTTGATGTTGCTTGCTTGAGGAGTACCTTTGTTGGCTGCTTCCAGAATGAGAAGAGGGTCTACCCCGTTGTCTCTGATAAGTTTGAGTATATTGGGTAGACCTCTGAGAGGAACTGTCTGAAGCATCGATAGCAGGTGGAGGAGGAGGAGGAGGTCCTTTTCTATATTTTTGTGGTGGAGGAGAATATCTTTTGCTTTTCTTTCTGTCCTTATGCTGATTTTTGGACAGCCACATCCAAGATGGAATGCCCTTGTAAGGAGTAATATTTTGAAGAATGTAGTATGGTGTATCATGTGTAGGATTAGGTTTAGGAGCAGCTGTTGGAGGGGCTTTCCTTTTCTTAGTGATTTTATTTTTTTTGTAGAAGGACTATCATCTGAATCATCTCCATCATCATCATCTAAAGATTCTTGGGGATTATCATATAAAACATTAATCTCCTTTAGAGCTTCTGCAGATATCAACAATTATTCAGCCTGAGGAGGAGCTGGAGTTGGAGTTGGAGCGGGAGCTAGAGCTGGAGCTGGAGCTAGAGAACTATATACAGTAGCTGATTGGTTCTCTGCCTCTATATCTGCCATTATTAACTCATCTAGATCTGGCATGGGGCTGTCATCCATTATATATGTTGGAGCAGAGATGGCTTTGGGAGGGGATGGAACAATGAAACAATCTTCTCTTGGTGGAGATTGAATAACTGGAGCCTCTATACTTGCAAGACTGGCCTTAAGTTGCATGGCAACTTTCATGCTTATTGGGGAAGTATAAGGATCTATAGCCATAGAAGGCTTAGGGCTATTTTCTGGATGGAAGTTCAAATGAACTTTATCAAAAATATTTAACAAACTCAAAATATTTACTGTGGGAGTTATAATGTAATCACTAACAGTGTTTATTTCATCTATAACTGTCTCATCCATATCCATATCAGATTCAATAAAATCAAGTAAATCAGCAGTAATAGCTGAGTCTGCTGCTGCTTCTGCTGCTTATGCTGGAGTTGGAGCTACTTCTTCATAGAGTATCTCCCCTGCCTGGTTTCAGTAGGTACTGTATACAGTCCCCTGACTGAAGAAGGAGGGACAGAAAATGCAGAAAGTTGAGCAGTAAGGGATGAATTGGAAGAAGCAAGAGGTGAAATAGCCTCTGCTATGAGGTTTTTGATGAAGGGAGTGAGAATTGCCAGAAGATGTGGAATGGAAGGAGAGTCCAATTACATGAACTCAGAAGGTGTCTGCGTGGATACAGAAGTATGGATGAAAGATGATGGTGGAGGAGGAGGTAGAGAATCTAGCATTTGCTCATCTGGTGAAGATGGGGTATGAATGGGGGATGACAGTAGGTCAAAATAAGGGAGTGAGAGGACTTTTGAAATGGGTATGGTGTCTAGATGTGTTGGTAGAGTATATGAGGGTGGGGTACCAGGGTGTGATGGAGTTGGTGTACGATATTGTGATGGAGTTGGTGTACCATGTTGTGATGGAGTTGGTGTACCATGTTGTGATGGAGTTGGTGTACCATGTTATGATGGAGTTGGTGTATGAGAGTGAATATGAGTTTGTGGATGATGCACTGGAGATGATGGAGCTGTAGAAGTATGGACTGTGGTGTGAACTGGTGAAGAGAGATGAATTGGGGAGGCTAGAGGAGGTGGAGGTGGAATATCTTCAGCAGGGTGGGGAGTGGCTGGAATAGCCCTTGTACTCTCGAATGGTCTAGAGGAAGAGGAGGGAGCCTTGGATGGCTTGGTGATATTCCTCTCCCACCTGCCAAAATGGGCACAAGTAATCCTCTTGGAGGCATTAATGAATATGGTCGGTGTGACCAGGGATTCAGCAGCCTTGGCTTGAAGGAAGATTCCCAGAATCCTTCCAAAACACACCTCTTTCTTGGTGTTTTTCTTCCTGATCATCTCAAACAGGATCTTAGCCCAGTTTACAGGCTTCTTATTCACAATAGCACACATCACAAGGAATTGATGCCTAGTAATGTAGTCGTGGGTTGTGTGTTTTCCCAGCACTACCTTGCCAACGACATCTGCTAGAAACTTGTATTAAGCAGAAAAATGTTTCTTTAGCACTTTGTTGGGTGTGTCTCCAGAATAACCCATCTTATTCAACATCTCATCAAATTCATCACTATGAATCTCTAATTCTTCTTCACCATTAACTAATCCGAAAATATTTGTTAAGACGGCGGGGGTAAGAGATATTTCATTACCCTATATGGTTCCCGTCATGGTATTATCATCTGGGGAGGAGGAGGTGTAAACCAGTTCTCTTATTTATATTCCAGCTATCTTTATTCTTGTGGTCATCAGATACTTTAACAGTTGATCTTCAAACAATTTCAGAATTTCCAGGAAGATTGGGTCAGAATGTTGAAAAAACTCGAAGTCGATATCCAAACCCATATAAAATTTCATGGAATAGAGAGCGTTTGCTGGAATCACCATGAATGCACCTGCAAGAGAAAAATAGAGATCAAGTGCAAAGGGAACTGAAAGCGCGGGACGGAGGTTGAAGAAAAACCTAGATATAAGCTTTATTTTTCAGAATATGAATCGACAAACTCCGTTCGACGAGAAATTAAAAATCCTTCGAGCTGAGGTCGACGAAATATTTGATGGTCAAAAGAATTCATCGATCTCAGTCAGAAGATATGAAAACATTTCATCGATCTCCGTTCGACGAAAGTATTATTTTTCCAGTTCTTTCTTCTTTTCTTATTCTTGTGTGTAATTTCATTTTGATTAAGATTGTTATCTTATACTTTCTCCTTGCCCTTTTCAGACACAAATTTTATTGGGGTGGTTAATATGTTTTTCTGAATGAGTGGGGGTAGGCTTGATGAAACACTCAAGCCAAGCTTGCCATTAATTTGGCATTCACTGTGCTAGTGATGTCCATCAACTTGATGCTTCTCCCATTCAGAGATTCTTCAATTTTCCTTGCCTCAGGCAGTTCAGATTTTAAAGATATAATTTGTTCACTTGCTAGGGTTAGTTCATCTTTTAATTTAGTATTTTTAGAAATCAAGTTTTCTTGATTAGACAGTCTTTCCCTAAGAATTTTGATTTCTTTTTCAGGGTTAATTAAGTCTATACACATGGTTTTAAATTCAATTTTAAAACTATCAGAATTATAATCAAATGATGATAGTACCTGATCAGCTTCTAATTCTGAAGCTTCTTCATTATCAGATTCTTCTTCATCAACTGATGGGCGGCTAAAGGCATTGATGGCCATGAGGCAGACTTCCTTGGCATTTGCCTCTTCTTCCTCTTCACTGGAACTAGAAGATTTGGATTCATCTTCTGTGTCACTCCAGGTATCAGCAACAAAGCCCTTCTCCTTCCTTTTCTGTTTGCTAGAGGAAGGCATGCTGTATTGTTGTCTTCTGGAGTGCTTCTCTCTTCTTCTTTCTTTCTTCTGATTTTCTGGATACTCTGAGATAAAGTGTCCAGGTTTCCTGCAGCCAAAACGCACTATTTCTTTAGTGGGGGTTTTATCATACCTGGGCTTATCATCATGCCTGGATGATTTTCTCCTGAAATCTTTTCTTGTCATTTTGTAGAATCTCTTGGCAAAAGACTCATTATTTCTTCATTAACTGTTGAAGCTTCAGTCTCTTTAGTAGCCTTGAATGCTATATTTTGCTCCATTCTTGCTGGTGGAGGAGTTCTTTGTTCTGCAGCTTCTCTAGACTTTATCAGCTGCTCATAAGATTTGAGCTTTACTAATAGAGATTCTGTGGAATTCTCATTTAAACTCCTGGGCTCCTTGATTGTCCAGATCCTGGAATCCCATGAGCTTGGGAAGCACATGAGGATCTTATCATTCACTTCAGTAAGAGTGATGTCCTTGTCTAAAGTCTTCAGCTCATTGATTATTGAGCCCAATCTGTTGTACATGTCAGCAACAGACTCTGACTCATCCTTCATGAAGTTCTCATACTGGGAGATGAGAGTTGATCTTCTATCTTTCCTCTCAACAGCAAAATCAGCTACCATCTGGTTAAGAGAGTCCCAAATAGCCTTGGCTGATGTTCATTCAGGTACCTTCTGGAAGATGTCATCAAACATAGTCTGAGCCAGAATATTCATGGCCTTTGCATCAGCAATCTTGGCCTTCTTCTGAGCATCTGTCCACTCAGGTGGTGGAACAGTATGTGTGCTTGATGTTGATGTGGATATAGATGAAGTTGGTTGAGGAGGACATGTCAAGATAGAGTTTTAGATGTCCTTATCAATGGAATTCATATAAAGTTTAATTCTTGCCTTCCAGATGGCAAACTTATTCAAGTTGCACACTGGAGGTCTAATGCTTGCATAATCCTTGTTCTGTGTCATGCTGTGAAAATAGTCCTAAGAGAAATAAAAGGTCAGATCTAACACTGGACCTTTTGGATCAAGGGTTAACTTGTACAACCAAAGAAACACTGCACTGATACCAATTGAAAGGAAGAGTTAGACCTGATATACTCTTAAGCGGGGGGGGGGGGGGGGGGGTGAATAGAGTATCTTTAAAACTTTTTGTTGTTTGTACAATTTTTATAGTTGAGCAAATAATAGATACTAATATTAACAGTAAGCAGAATGGAAACCTAAGATAAACGAATCTAACACAGCCACAGCAAAACTATACTAACACAGCCACAGCAAGAATAAAAAGAAAAAGGGGCAACCAGACAACACAAGAACTTTTATAGTGGTTCCCCAACCTGGGTAGATCCACTCTTCTACCACCCTAGTAGGAATCCACTAGCAGGTTTTGATCAGGTGACTGCCATCAATGAGCTTTTGTTCACGTGCTCAAAAACCAACTCAAGTCCTTTGATCAGGAGACTTGCAACCAAAGAATAACTTTTGAAGGGAGCTAAAGAACCCTTTGTACAGAGAGGGGGTGAGAGATTTATGGTGTCTTCACTTTCTCAAAACAACTGAGAAGACTAGTGTATCTTGATGTTATCAAAGTTCCCCCTGAGATATTGAATTGTTCAGGAAGATTTGAGCTTTGCTTCAAGGTGCAGGTCTTCTATCTTCAGCCTTGATTTGAACAGATTCAGGAACTTCTTGACGGATAGAAGTTTGTTGTCCTTGAAGAATACTGGAGTGATGGTTGAAGAAGACTCTTGATTTGAAATGGATGTTCTTCTTCTTCTTCAGCAATGTCAAGGAGAAAACAAGATTGTTTTCTGTACAGAAAAGGATTAGAATAAATGATTGTCGTTGATCTTCTCTGTATGCCTTGTATTGTCTTTCTGGTTTTGACTGTCGCCTATATAAAAGAAAAGAGAAAATCTCTTTTATATGATCAGTCAAGATTTTTTCCTTTGAATTTTTGAATTCCTTTTTGCATTGATTGCTGACCGCCTGGAGAATGAAATACTGCTGGATATAATATATGCATTAATGGATTTCCCCAACTGTCCTAGTGAAAAGCGCCAAGTAATAATCCTGATGAATTCCGTAATCAATGCTGCTTCTAATGGTTATATTCAGAGAATATTAAGCTGTACAACCTTGGGCTCGCAAGAAGGGGAGGCTGGCGAGATGATAGATGAGTAAGGCCAGGGGGACCCACCTGTTAGAGGCGGGATGGGAGATTCTCTGAGCCTGGCGAGATGGCTCTGGTAGGCGAGATGGCCTATATTGCGATGGTGCCAGCGAGACGGACAGAGAGGGTCGTCTCGCACGTCAGTCCCTTCCCCACTCGTCGCATGGGAGAATATATGTCTTTACCTGTTTTACCCTCAAGGGAGATTTTACCTTTTTTCCCCAGGTAATTTTACATTTTTACCCCGGGAGGTCTGCGTATAGCTCTCCAGAACAGCGGAGTTTGGCGGTTGGCAGACCCAGCCTAGGGTGTTTTGGTTATTTCAGGTTAATTCAGAAGTGATATTTGCAGATCAGATTCAGAGGCCTATAAATAGACCGATAGATGTGCCTGAGAGGGTTGTTGAACCTTTCCACTATCTTCCTCACAGGTACCTGGCTCAGCATTGTCTAGGGAGGGGAAGATCTTTACTTCTTCCGGGAAAGAGGTGGGACCTCCGAGCTGAGACCCCTCGGTCTATTTTCAGGTCTCCGACTCTTGTCAGGAGGATAGTTCAGGAAGAGTACATGTGGGCTGCATCCTGTTTCGAACTTTAGGAGGAACGAGAAAGCTGGTTCCAACAGCTCCTTCATCATTTTAAGAACAAGCCAATAAGGTCATTATCAATCTGTTAAAGAAGAAAGTGGAGAATTTGAGGGGGAGCTGGGTGGAGCAGCTACCCTCAGTCCTATGGGCCTTGAGAACCACACCAAACACCACCACGGGAGAGATCCCGTTTAAGCTCTCTCATGGCTCGGATGTTGTCATACCTATCGAGTTTGAAGTCGCATCACCAAGAGTAGCAGTTGCAAGGGAAGGAGGCGAAGGATGGAGATCGGAGAATGAGTAAGAGCAAAGACTCTCTCTGGATCTCGTGGAAGAGCATAGGGATTTGGCGATGATCTGACAGGAGGAGGTCAAGCGCCGGATGACAAGGTACTTCGACAAGCATATAAGGGTCAGGCAATTCGAGAAGGGAGATTTGGTCCTAAAAAGGTAGATGCAGCAGGTAGAGGGTCCTCCGTATGAAAGCTCAATCCCAATTGGGAAAGTCCTTTTGTAGTAAAAGAGGTCTTGAAGTCAGGAGGGTACCACCTTCAGGATGTGGACGGGGTATCCCTCGGTCGAGCCCGAAGTGGTGATGATTTAAAGAGATTTTACCCGTAACACTCTATTCTTTGCACTTTTTATTGTTGTACAATGCTCGCAATTTTGATGCGCTCTTTTGATGCGATGGGAGTATGGGTGAAATTTTTATGGCACCAAGGGTGAGATGGAAGAGAGGAGACCCCGAGCAGACCTGCTGACCAGGCTCCCATCTAGCTGGCAGGGCTATAGGCTCACTCGGTGGTTGGAGATGATTTGGAGAGGAGACCCCGAGCAGACCTGCTAACCAGGCTCTCATCTAGCTGGCAGGGCTGTAGGCTCACTCTGTGGTTGGAGGTGATTTGGAGAGGAGACCCCGAGCAGACCCGTTGACCAGGCTCCCATCTAGCTGGCAGGGATGTAGGCTCACTTAGTGGTTGGAGATGATTTGGAGAGGAGACGCCGAGCAGACCTGCTGACCAGGCTCCCATCTAGCTGGTAGGGCTGTAGGCTCACTCGGTGGTTGGAGGCGATTTGGAGAGGAGACTCTGAGCAGACCCGCTGACCACGCTCCCTTCTAGCTGGCAGGGCTGTAGGCTTACTTGGTGGTTGGAGATGATTTGGAGAGGAGACCCCGAGCAGACCCGCTGACCAGGCTCTCATCTAGCTGGCAGGGTTGTAGGCTCACTCGGTTGTTGGAGGTGGTTTGGAGAGGAGACCCCGAGCAGACCAGCTGACCAGGCTCCCATCTAGCTGACAGGGCTGTAGGCTCACTCGGTGGTTGGAGGTGGTTTGGAGAGGAGACTCCGAGCAGACCCGCTGACCAGGATCCCATCTAGCTGGCAGGGCTGTAGGCTCACTTGGTGGTTGGAGATGATTTGGAGAGGAGACCCCGAGCAGACCCGCTGACCAGGCTCTCATCTAGCTGGCAGGGCTGTAGCTTCACTCGGTGGTTGGGAGTGATTTGGAGAGGAGACCCCGAGCAGACCCGCTGACCAGGCTCACATCTAGCTGGTAGGGTTGTAGGCTCACTCGGTGGTTGGAGGTGGTTTGGAGAGGAGACCCCGAGCAGACCCGCTGACCAAGCTCCCATCTAGCTGTCAGGGCTGTAGGCTCACTCGGTGGTTGGAGATGATTTGGAGAGGAGACCTCGAGCAGACCCGCTGACCAGGCTCTCATCTAGCTGGCAGGGTTTTAGGCTCACTCGGTGGTTGGAGGTGATTTGGAGAGGAGACCCCGAGCAGACCCGTGGACCAGGCTCCCATCTAGCTAGCAGGGCTGTAGGCTCACTCGGTGGTTGGAGATGATTTGGAGAGGAGACCTCGAGTAGACCCGCTGACCATGCTCTCATATAGCTGGCAGGGTTGTTGGCTCACGTGGTGGTTGGAGATGATTTGGAGAGGAGACCCCGAGCAGACCCGCTGACCAGGCTCTCATCTAGTTGGCAGGGCTGTAGGCTCACTCGGTGGTTGGAGATGATTTGGAGAGGAGACCCCGAGCAGACCCGCTGACCAAGCTCCCATCTAGCTGGCAGGGTTGTAGGCTCACTCGGTGGTTGGAGATGATTTGGAGAGGAGACCCCGAGCAGACCCACTGACCAGGCTCTCATCTAGCTGGCAGGGTTGTAGGCTCACTCGGTGGTTGGTGGTGATTTGGAGAGGAGACCCCAAGCAGACCCGCAGACCAGGCTCCCATCTAGCTGGCAGGGCTGTAGTCTCACTCGGTGGTTGGAGATGATATGGAGAGGAGACCTCGAGTAGACCCGCTGACCATGCTCTCATATATCTGGCAGGGTTGTAGGCTCACGTGGTGGTTGGAGATGATTTGGAGAGGAGACCCCGAGCAGACCCGCTGACCAGGCTCTCATCTAGTTGGCAGGGCTTTAGGCTCACTCGGTGGTTGGAGATGATTTGGAGAGGCGACCCCGAGCAGACCCGCTGGCCAGGCTCTCATCTAGCTGGCAGGGTTGTAGACTCACTCGGTGGTTGGAGGTGATTTGGGGAGGAGACCCCGAGCAGACCTGCTGACCAGGCACCCATCTAGCTGGCAGGGCTGTAGGCTCACTCGGTGGTTGGAGGTGGTTTGGAGAGGAGACCCCGAGCAGACCCGCTGAGCAGGCTCTCATCTAGCTGGCAGGGCCGTGGGCTCACTCGATGGAAAGTCAAGTGGTGAGAGTTCACGGTGAGAAATGTCCATATTTATCAGGAGATTGGTGGAAAATCCCTAGAAAAAGGAAGGCTCGGGGATTAGGCCAGAGGAAAGGATCCCTGGCCGACACTCGGCATGGGTGGTCTCGCCCATAGCGAGTGGTCTTCCTAGCCCCAGGCGCAAGCCTGGTGTAAAACGGGGGGGGGGGGGGGGGGGGCTGTCATGTGGAGGGGGAGGCTGGTCTCCAAGGTCTTCAGCGCATGTTTATATTACGGCGAGACGAGCACTAAGGGTCAGAAGGTCTCGCGGGTGGTAAAGGCAAAGAGAGACCCAAGGTCTGGCATTTTGGGCTAACTATTAAGCAAAACAGCAGAAGGTAGAAGGACAATAAAGTAACATATAAAAAGATAATGACAATATCCATTGGATCAGCGCAAAAAGGTGCACCTCGCTATCTATAAGGAAATGTCTATATCATGAGCTGTCATCCGTCTCGCTGAATAAGCGGGGAACCAGGTCGCGGACAGTAACAGTCTCGGCATCATCGCTCACCACCCCGAGCTCCTTCATCATTTTAAGAACAAGCTCCGCTGTCTTCATATTTGAATCTCGACAGAGGGCATCCACCTCGTCCACAGAGTAGCGAGAAGGGACGGGAAATTGGTCTGCGGGGGGCGCTGCGCTGTTCCGAAGGCGGATGTTTTCAGCTTTTAATTCCTTGTTCTCTCCCTCCAACTCCTCAATACGCGAGCGCATCCGGTCGGCAGTCTCGGCATCCTGCAAGAGGTTTTAATGAATGGACTATAAAGAGCGGAGAGTAGGGCTAGCAAAGCGTCGGTAAGAAAGCTTACCACACCGCCCTGACTCTGCGCAAGGAGGTTGTCAGTGACGGCCAGCCGCTTCTCCAGGTCATTGGACTTCTCCCGTTCCGCGGCGAGACCGGCCTCCGCTTCCTTCCATTTCCTATTGTAGAATACCAGGCGGAGTGAGACACGGTGCGCGAGTTCAAGGGAGCAAAATTGAGAGTGGGCGCTCTTCAAAATGATGTCTCGCGACGTCTCATTGTCCGCAGGCTCGGAGCCAAGGCCACCATATTGCCCGAACCCTAGGGATAAGGCGAGACTGGTGGGGGCATCCTGCTACTTCTAGGAGGGAAGGAGAGTGGACACCGACACACGGTTAGCATCATTTTCTCAGAGGAGCACCGGCTCGCCGGCAGTGTCATCCGTCACAGGCCCCATGTTATAATTGGGGTGCGAGGCGGGAGCCGGGCGGCTGGAGGAGCCAGCCTTGCAGAAGGGAACTCGGCAGTCTGAACATTGGTGGTGGCAGTTGTCTCTAACAAGACTGTCTCGCGGGTGGGCAAGATGGGTCGTTGGGGAGGTGAAGGAGACACTATAGAGATGGGGGATAGGGATCCCGATAGCTCCTTCCTTTCTTTGGCAGACTTTTTCTCCTTTTTGAAAGACACCGCTTTCTTTGCCTTCTTCTTTGGGTTGTGCCGGGAAGTACCCTCGTCCCCGGGCCTTTTCTTTAGGGTGGGGGTCAGCGTATCCCTCGCGGCCTCCGCCTCCATACTCGCTAAGGCGAGACCCCTGTTACTCTGGTAAGGAGGATGAACAAGGATGGTTCTCTCTCTTAGACAGGTTGACAGTCAGCAGAGAACAAAAATTTACAATGCTAAGGGGGGATGAGAGTATACCTTCGCCGGGGAAGATGGCTGGAAGCGAGTTGAGGTCTCGCCTGAGGTAATTGACCTCGAAATATTTCCCTGCGAAGAAGTCGCAGAGATCCTTCTCGGCACCCCCAACCTTGGGGGTTTCATAGTAGCATTCAGCAGGAGACACCGGGGCGAGAGGAACGCCTCCCAAATCCCCACGAATGAAGACGAAGCAAGTTAGCCAGTGATGATTTTTATTCGGAGTCTCGCACACTGTTAGTCCTTGGCCCGTGAAGTAAGAAACGCCATCATCTTTCGCGTGATAGACGAACAGCTTGCGAAAGGCGGACAAGCTGAACTCGATGCGCTCTCACCGCAGGTAGCAGGCGAAGGCAATCAGCATAGAGATGGCGTTGGGGTTGAATTGGGCAGGGACAACCCCAAAGTATTTGAGGACTAATTTGACCTCTGGCGAAATGGGAAGTCGCAGCCCCGCCTCGAAGTGCGAGGCGGGGAAGGCCAACTCGTTGGGGTAGAAAGTGTTGATGCACTCGCCAACTTTGGGTGTGCGAGACAAGTATCCGTCAGCAAGGAACTTGTTGGCGAAGCGAGTATATTCTTCCTCTGACAGTCTGCCGAGGGGAAAATCGTGATCCACGAAGCGCTTTCCACAGCGGCTGCGGCCCTCACCTTCTTACACCCTCTTCTTTCACATAGCATGCGAGGAGACGGAAATAGGGGAAGAGAGCGACTTAGAGGAATAGCAGGACACGAGAAGTGTGTAGAAGAAGAAGGGTAGGCGGGAGCTCTGACCGCAAGAACAGCCAAGAATATTAACAGAAGAAGGGACATATCTGGATTTAAGAGATATTTATAATGAATGAAGGAGAGAGGAGATCGGGCGGGAAAATCAAGCGGCGAGAAATTAAGGGAGCCTGACGCTCCACCTCTCACTCTCTCTCTAGAACCCAAGGGGCGAAAACGCCGCGGCGACGTTTTCGAAGTCAAAGCCATCATTACGAACTAATTAATTAAAAAAGAAGCTAATCACAGTAATGATGAGAAACCTAGCACGACATGACATGCACAACACCATAATAATGAAATATTTCATCCCGCGGGGAGGGAGCATGCCGTCCAAAGAAGTTTTATACAATACATCAGTAATTAAACATATTGGCAATAATAATACATGGGGGCCCGGAGAAGGCGAGACGGCACCGTGACAGCTTAATTCTTGACCCATTTCCAGCGGCCATCTTGACCTCCCGCAAAGGGAGTGCGGCCAGGAAGATGAAAAGCGCGAGCGGCGACCATGCCGCGGCGCGCGAGACGGAGATGTTCATCTATCTCGTTTAGGATGGCTTGGGGGTCTGTCCCGTCCATTGCGCCGTCGGCTTCCATCTCGGCAGAAAGGCGGTGGCACGCTGTTTCTAGCCAGTCCATGCGCCGGTCAGAGGCCTGTTTCTCCAGCTCCATCTCGCGGATTATATGTGTGTATTTGCGGAACATCCTAGCCGTCCTCCGCTTCAGCTCTAGGGTATCCATGGGATCACCAAAGTAGTCCTCGATCTCGTCAGGATGGGGAAGAGGCGAGAGGGGGGGAGACGTGGGAGCATCTTCAGTGTCCGAATCAAATTGGATTCCTGCACAGAGAGCGAGAAATCATAAACAAGGATGAGCTCGCATGGGTTGGATAAAAGAAGGCGAATTGGAGGAAAAGTGAGAATGGTAAGTTCTTACTTGGGATGCGAGGGTTCCCCACAACCCGCGAGAGGTTTTCTTTCCGCGAGAGGGGTGGGGAGGACGTCTCGAGCGAGTCGGTGCGCTGATGAGTCTAGTTGATATCGTCAGGAGGATTGGCGGGCATATGGGAATCAGCAAAGTTTCCCTGAAAAAGTGTGATCAGTAGGCGGGGCTAAATAAGAGAGAGAAGAATGAGGAATTACCCGTCTCTCCCCGGAAGATGTGGGAAGATTATCTGTTGTCAAAGGGGTGGAGGAGGTCGCGCCCTCCGAGAGGGGAGGGAAGGCAGCCTTCATCTTCTTCAGGCGAGAGGGTGGAGGGGCTGAGGGAGGAGTGCCCCCCAGATCCAGGAAAAGGGCAGCCATGTTGGCCTTATTTCGCTTTCGCACCATCGCGAAGCGCTCATGAAAACTCTGACTGTGAGACATGTTGAAGGACGAGGAAATGAAGGAAGACAAAAAGGGACCATAATGAAGGCTAAGATCTCATATTTATAGGCCCCATTGGGGTGCACTGAAGATTCTCATAAGTAAATCCCAGCATCGCGAGCCTCGGTTGGACTTATCTTTTTGAGGTTAGGGCAACCTCGAAAAGAGAGGGGATTGTGTACAACCTTGGGCTCGCGAGAAGGGGAGGCTGGCGAGATGATAGCTGAGTAAGGCCAGGGGGACCCACCTGCAAGAGGCGGGATGGGAGATTCTTTGAGCCTGGCGAGATGGCTCTGGTAGGCGAGATGGCCTATATTACGATGGTGCCAGCGAGCCGGATGGAGAGGGTCGTCTCGCCCGTCAGTCCCTTCCCCACTCGCCGCATGGGAGAACAGATGTCTTTACATGTTTTACCCTCAAGGGGGATTTTACCTTTTTGCCCCAGGTAATTTTACATTTCTACCCCTGGAGGTCTGCGTATAGCTCTCCAGAACAGCGGAGTTTGGTTGTTGGCAGACCCAACCCATGGTGTTTTTTTCATTTCAGGTTAATCTAGAAGTGATATTTACAGATCAGATTCATAGGCCTATAAATAGACCGATAGAGGTGCCTGAGAGGGTTATTGAACCTTTCCACTGTCTTCCTCACAGGCACCTGGCTCAGCATTGGCTAGGGAGGGGAAGATCTTTAGTTCTTCCGGGAAAGAGGTGGGACCTCTGAGCTGAGACCCCTCGGTCTGTTTTCAGGTCTCCGACTCTCGTCAGGAGGATAGTTCAGGAAGAGTACGTGTGGGCTGCATCCTGTTTCGAACTTTAGGAGGAACCAGAAAGCTGGTTCCAACATAAGCATTGATTATTCAGGAATTACTGTAATAGAATAAGGACAAAAGAAGGAAAAATCCAAGTCTGGATCTGCACAGAATTCGTCAAGCAAAGAACAGATTTCGTCGAGCTGAGTCCAGAGTTCGTCGACTAGAGAAATCATGTTTGTCGACCAGATAATTCTTGTTCGTCGACTTGAGCACCAAGTTTGTTGACCTGAGAACAACTAACTACTTTTTGAGAAAACTTGCCAATTGTGTATTCTAAGTTCGTCAAGCTGATAATATAACTTCGTGGATTGGAGTTCAGAGAAAGGATTCTGGACTTAGAATGTTAAAATTGAACTTCCAGAAATCCTCGACCTGAGCTCAAATATCGTCGAGCTCAACTCAGAGAATTATCTCTGAGTTCGTCGAGCGGAGCGCGACTTTCGTCGAGCTGAGTTCGACGAATATCGAACTCACTTTCCTCAAACTTGATTTTTCTCTACGTCTGGAGTCCTCTGCAGTCTTTTGTTGGCTGGCCCATGTGATGTTAACTCTAAGGACATAGCCTAAACTCTAGGACACCGACATGACCATTGTAACGCCCCGAAAATTGTATTTGAGTTGGTCGCGTGAAAAAGAGATTTTGTTGTCTGTATAGGGGTACACAGACTAGGACACTGGCGTGTCCAAGGCCGTGTCTGGCATGGTTTTTTGGCCGATTTTATCCCGAGAAGGACACGGCAAGGAACACGGCTTAATGACACGGGCGTGTCATTTGACACGGGCGTGTGCCTACCCGTGTCAGTACACGTGTTCAGTAGGGTCGTGTCGGTTGGCGTGGCGGTTATGTGTGACACGCCTCCGGACATGGGCGTGTCGAGGACCAGACACGGGCGTGTCGAGTGAGATACAGGGGTGTCTAAGCCCGTGTGAGTCTCTGTGTTCGACGATCGTGCCTGGATCGAGGCACACGGCCTGGTACATGACCGAGTGCCAAGCCGTGTTCAGCCCAGGTTTGGGGATTTTTTGAGAGAATCTGAGCCGTTCATTTTCTTTAAATAAGATCCAACGGCCCAGATGGTATCCTGCTCTATTAAGCCCGGGAATCGGGGAGTTAATTCTTCATTTTTCTCCAAAGCTTTCTCTTTCCAAGGAGTTAGAGCAAGGAGGAAGATGGAGGAGGATTCCGGCCGCCGGCGCAGCATCGGAGAACCGTTTGAGATCTGGGAGCGGATCCGTGGAGGAACGTTCATTGCGAAGATTTCCATCCATGTAGTTTTCCATGGCGCCAAAGCGGACTACAAGGGTAACGATTCTCCACTTGAGCATGTTAAGCTCTTCCTTTCTGCATCGGGAATCACGCTCCCATGAGGGTGCGGTGAGTGCGTGGTGTTCCTCGTGGTTGATGTGAATAGTCCCCCTTGTGTTGCATATAGAGTCCGGAATCGAAGTACGGGCATAGGCATTGTGTGTGAAGCCTACCCGGACATGTTGGTCTGGATCGGTGATGTTGCATTTGTTATGTTTTGCCGGAGAAGACTCCGTTCTTTGGGTTTTCGGGTTTTTATGCGGTAGATTGCAGCAGGGATCCTTGGAGGCTAGCTCCAAGGCGCACCCGGAAAACTGAGTGAAATCATTGTTCTGCCAACTTGGCGGTCTGTGAACCGGCCTTTAACATAATTGGGTTATGTGATTGTTTGGAAATGTCAGGATCCGAGAGAAGCTTGGTCTGTGCGTACGTATTAAGGTGAACTATGCGGTTGAGCAATGGGCAAGTGGAATTGGACCTAGGTTATGTGGTTCGGTGCGAGAGACCCGAAAAAGGGACTGGTCATTGGCATAGTCGGGAGCCTTAGACAGTGGTCAGGAACGCTAAAATGCTCATGTTTTTGTCATCCTAAGGGTGGTGGTGAAGAAGCAGAAGTATCAGGATTCACCGTTAATGTGCCCTGAGTACACGGGGTGTTTGGACATGCGAGCCTACACCTGTGGTGTAGTATGTTTTTACGTAACTATTTAGCTGGGCTAATGATATGCAAGGAAGGAGCACCGCCGTCCCGAGAAAGGGACGGGGTAGTTATAATTTGGTCGGCTTTAGCTGACCGTTGCCTGTTTGCCACCGTGCGGTAGAATGTTGCTCGCAGGTGCTGCGGAGCTGAGTGCAAAATAGCGGGTTGCAGCACATGTTGCCGTCCTGTCCCTCGAAGGCCTTATCGAATAGTTGTTTTTATTTTTTCATGTTTGGCCGGCCTGCGAGTCGATGTATGTAAGACACTATTTGATAAGTGAACTATTGTAAGGCCATAAGGTCGTGTACCCTTTCAGTGTATTTTGTTTTCATTCCTGTTGTGTGGATGTGGACATTCATGATTATGGATTTAAGTTTTGGGTTCTTTCAACTATTTAAAAGCTTCCGCTAGAATGCTCTGTGTAGGACGAGTAGTCGTAATTAGATAGTTTGGATATTCTTATGTAACCCTTCCGATTGTTCGTGGTATATGGCGTCGGGTTCCAGCTGAACCTTCTGTTATATGCCATATGACGAATGGGGGTGTACAATTTGGTATCAGAGCTCTGGTTATGGTCAGGCTTAAATGAATTCGTGGATGAATTCCTTTAAGGGGTGGTGAGCATATGTGTGCTTCATCGTTATAACATCAAAAAGAACTCATGAATGTCCACTTGGGAATAAAAAAATACACTTGTTTTGTGGAATCTGCGTGTTCCAATGATTGCTTTTAGCAATTTAGTTGTCGTCTAATCGTGTGTCTTTGCTTCTATATGCAGCTAGAAGCAGTGCTGGTCAATCAAAGCATCCGCAATCAGCGGAAAGTAGTTCACCGAGAGACATGCCTACTACACCTCCTTCAGCGGAAACCATCAGGATGGTGGCTGAAGCCATATTTGCGATGATTAATGCCCAACCTACAGGACAAATGCAGAACGCACCTCCTGTCATGGAGCAAGAACCGATTAGGGCGGCACAACCTAGAGTGGTGGAGCGCGCAGCAGTTGATCTGGTATAGCTGAGGAGAGCTACGGAGAAGCAGCTTAAGCATATAATGGACTTTAATCCCCCAGTATTTGATGGGACTGGAACCCCAGCTCAAGCTGAGGACTGGCTCTCTATGATAAAGAGGGTTTTGATAGCCACGTTAACTGAGGAGTGACAGAAGACCACCATAGCGACTTTTCTTTTGGTGAGTGAAGTGAGGCTGTGGTGGGATGAGTTGGAGTTTCATCTCTTAGTGGGTAAGCAGCTTGCTGATGTGCCTATGGAGGAATTTTCAAGATTGTTAATAGCCAGATATGTACCCTTTGCTTAGAAGCTTGAGATGGAGAACCAATATCTTGGGTTGACTCGGGGATCCAGAAGCGTGGACGAGTACCTCCACGAGTTTACACGTTTGGGTCAGTATGCTGGGGCTATGTTTACGGAAGAGGAGAGGAAGACCAACCGATTTTATGAGGGTCTTCATGGTAACCTACAGTTACTCCTTGCTGGGCCTAAGGTGCAGGGCTTCCTAGCCTTGGTCAACTCGGCCCGGTCTTTGGAAATGGTTGTGAAGAGGGTGCAAGAGAAGAAGGACTCAGGAGAAAATAAGGCAGAGTTCAAAGTGCCTAGTGCAAAGTCAGGATTCCGCAGATGGAACAAGAAGTAGAGGACTTCGAACTCAACCCTTTGTCTGGTGCATCAGGGGCAACCACAAGTCGAGTCCTAGGAGCTTGCTATAACTATGGGAAGACGGGGCATTTTTCTCGTGAGTGTTGGAGCAGACGTTCAAAGTCTGAGAGGAAGTCTGGAATGACTTATGAGGAGAAAGGGAAGGCGGTGGAGTCAACTGTGTCCTATCATGCTCCAGTCCAGCCTAGAGTTTATAATCTTGGTCTGCAAGAGGCTATAAAGCAAGCTGACGTGGTGACAAGTATGAGTTAATTTATTACAGATTAACTTTTGTAGTTGTTACCTCTTTTATGTGTTAGCTTACTTCTGTTGTTGCTAGGATTTGTATTGATTCTCGATTGTCCGGCGAGAGCCTTGTTTGATACGGGAGCTTCGCATTCCTTCTTGTCCAAACGATTTGTGACGCGCATCGGCGTCCCTCCCTCGATGGCAAAAGACAAGTTGGATGTGTTGTTGCCGAATCGGTGCTCAATGCGTGCGGATAAGGTCTGTGTAGTCAAGGTTTGGATTGGGGATCAGGAGTTTGATTTGCGAGCGTTGATTCTACCGTTAGTAGAGTTCGATATAATCTTTGGTATGGACTGGATCTCGGAGCAGCGAGCTTACATTGATTGCAATCGAAAGGAGGTTAATTTGGGATTAAATTCTGAACGGGAGACTACGTTTGCGGGCATGAACGAGTTAGAGAAAGTTTTGATGTCAGCCCTTCAGGTGATCAAGGCAGTTCGGTCTGGGGCAGAGCAGTTTGTCACTCTAGTGCAGACTTCGACGCCTAGGCCTAGTTTGGATAGTATCCCAGTTGTGTCTGAGTATCCTGATGTGTTCCCGGATGATCTCCTAGGAGCTCCTCCTCAGCGGGAGATAGACTTTACTATTGAGCTGGTGTCGGGTGCCAAACCGGTGTCACGCTCCCCCTATCGGATAGCACCAAAGGAGATGGCAGAGTTGAAGGTGCAACTGCAAGAGTTGTTAGAGCAAGGTTATGTGCGTCCAAGTTCGTCGCCTTGGAGCGCACCGATTCTCTTCGTTAAGAAGAAAGATGGGAGCTTGCGGCTTTGTATCGACTACCGGGAATTGAACAAGCTTACGGAAAAGAATAAGTATCTGATCCCGAGAATTGACGATCTATTTGATCAGTTGGTTGGGTCAACGGTATATTCGAAGTTAGATTTGAAGTCCGGTTACTTCCAATTGAGGATAAGGGAGAGCGACATTCCAAAGATAGCATTCTTTATGCGGTTTGGGCATTACGATTTCATAGTCATGCCGTTTGGTTTGACCAATGCGACATCCGTGTTTATGGATCTGATGAACAGGATGTTCAGAGAGTACTTGGACCGTTTTGTGATAGTATTTATCGACGATATCCTGGTGTACTCGCAGTGTGAAGAGGATCACTACAATCACCTGCACATGGTGCTGGAGACATTGAGGAGAAACTAGTTATATGTTAAGTTCTCCAAGTGTGAATTATGATTATCCTCGTTAGCGTTCCTTGGTGATGTTGTTAGTGGAGAAGGGATAGCTGTGGATTCGACGAAGATAGTGGCGATACGGGAGTAGCCTGCTTTGACTACAGTGGCGGAGGTCCAGAGCTTTCTGGGGCTTGCTGGCTACTACAGGCGCTTCGTAGAAAACTTCACGCGGATAGCGCTACCACTCATGACTTTGACTAGGAAGAATCAGAAGTTTGTGTGGTCTTCGGAGTGCGAACATGCTTTTGAATAGTTGAAGAGGCGGTTGACCACAGCGCCTATTTTATGTTCCCCAAGTGGAACCGAAGGGTTCGAAATCTATAGTGATGCTTCGGGCATTGGTTTGGGTTGTGTTTTGCTACAACATGGGAGTGTGATAGCCTACGGTTCACGATAATTGAAGGCTCACGAGAGAAATTATCCGATCCATGACTTGGAGTTAGCGGCCGTGATATTTGCTTTAAAGCTGTGGAGGCACTATTTGTACGGTGTGAAAGTCGATATATACATCGATCATAAGAGCTTGAAGTACCTGTTAGATCAAAAGGATCTGAACATGAGGCAGTGGAGGTGGATGGAGTTCCTAGGGGACTACACCTTCAAGATACATTATGTGCCATGGAAAGGTAATGTGGTGGCGGATGCGTTGAGTCGTAAGGTTCTTGCCAGAAGCCCAGAGGTTTCATAAAGTCCTTGCCTATCCCGGAATGGAAATTTGACGACATATCTATGGATTTTGTGCTTGGTTTGCCGAAGTCACAGAGGGGAAATGTCGTCATCTGGGTGGTCGTAGATAGGTTGACAAAGGTGTCGCACTTCATCCCGATCAGGAAGGAAGATCCGGTGGAAAGGTTGGGCAAACTCTATGTGGAGAATGTTGTATGGTTGCATGATGTGCCCCATAGTATTGTTAGTGATCGAGATGGACGTTTCACGTCGAATGACTGGAGGTTGGTGCATAGTCTGTTGGGTACTAAGCTAAAGTTCAACACAGCCTTTCATCAGCAGACGGATGGCCAAACCGAGAGGGTCAACCAGACGTTAGAGGACATGCTTCGCATGTGCGTTCTAGATTTTGGAAAGCAGTGAGAAGATCACCTGTACTTGGTGTAGTTTGCGTACAACAATAGCTTTCAGGCGAGTATTGGAATGGCGCCTTTCGAGGCCTTGTACGGGAGAAAGTGTCACACGTCATTGTCTTGGTTGGAGACGGGCGAGTCGAAGCTTTACAAACGTCAAGCGGTGGAAGATGCCACTTCAGTGATACGGACAATTCAGGAACGGTTGAAGATCGCTCAGGACAGACAGTCAAAGTACTATAACGACAAACATAGGAACGTGGAGTTCAGTGTTGGCGACTGGGTGTACTTGAAAATCAAACCGTTCAATGGTGTCTCGCAGGTTCGACGCTTGAAGAAGCTAAGTCTGAGATACCTTGGACCATTTGAGATCCTGGAGCGTGTTGGCGAAGCAGCGTATAGATTGAAGCTGTCGGTGTAGTTGAGTGGGCTGCATGATGTGTTCCACGTATCGGTGTTGCATAAGGCGGTGCAAGAGCCTTCGTAGATAGTTGCGGTTGATCAAGTTCCAGTTGATTACGAGTTGACGACAAAGGTCAATCCTATACGTATAGAAGATGTTGAAGTCAAGCGACTCCGCAACAAGGATATCTGAATGGTCAAAAACCGTTGGGATAATTGCGGACGTGGGGAGCTTTCTTGGGAGCGAGAGCAAACTATGTTGGAAGAATATCCCGAGTTGTTCCATTCAGGTAACTTATATTTTTTGTACCTTTACTTAATTTCAGGACGAAATTCCTTAAGTGGGGGAGAATTATAATGCCCAGAAAATTGTATTTGAGTTGGTCGCGTGAAAAAGGGATTTTGGTGCCTGTATAGTGGTACACGGCCTAGGACACAGGCGTGTCCAAGGACGTGTCTGGCATGGTGTTTTGGCCGATTTTATCCCGAGATGGACACGGCAAGGAACACGGCTTAATGACACGGGCGTGTCATTTGACACGGGCGTGTGCCTACCCATGTCAGTACCTGTGTTCAGCATGGTCGTGTGGGTTGGCGTGGCGGTTATGTGTGACACGCCCCCGGACACGGGCGTGTCGAGGACCCGACACGGGCGTGTCGAGTGAGACACGGGCGTGTCTGAGCCCGTGTGAGTCTCTGTGTTCGACGATCGTGCCTAGATCGAGGCACACGGCCTGGGAAACGGCTCAGTTGGTGATGAGGAGTGGTTTGAAAACTCCTTATAAAGGAGGTCTTGGGTTCGATCCCCGGCATCAACAACCCACCTGTGTATGGAGAGGGGTTGGGGTGCATGGTCTGCAGACCTGGTTAGGCTGAACCCTTTCGAGCGTGGTGCTGGGGGTGCCGATGGCCGTCCTTTCGAGCGTGGACTGGGGAGGCCGTTAAAAAAGTGCACTTTTATTGTAACGCCCCTAGTCGATGCAACGTGACGGTGTCACGGCTCCGCTCAGGGCGACTCTACCGGGCTGCAGCCCAAGCACCCCAACCCCTCTCCATCCACATGCGGGTTGTTGGTGGCCACAGCCTCCCTTTGATGAGCGAACTCAACAGTTAAGCTGGGCCGTACGGGGACTTACCAGGAGGTCACCCATATCAGTACTACTCTCGCCCAAGCACGCTTAACTATGGAGTTCCTTCAACTCTCATCACCATTTGAGCTGCAGATCGATTGGTGATGAGAGTTGAGGGAACTCCATAGTTAAGCGTGCTTGGGCGAGAGTAGTACTGGGATGGGTGACCTCCTGGGAAGTCCCCGTACGGCCCAGCTTAACTGTTGAGTTCGCTCATCAAAGGGAGGTTGTGGCCACCAACAACCCGCCTATGGATGGAGAGTAGTTGGGGTGTTTGGGCTACAGCCCGGTAGCGTCGCCTAGAGCGGAGCCGTGACACCGTCACATTGGATCGGCTAGGGGCGTTACAAACATGGCTATACATGGTGGGTCAATTATCCTAGTTAGTGAACCTAGCCCAAATCAAAGTAGGGCTCCAACAGAAGCTGCACTCAATGCCTTCATACAGAGATATTCAACTAAGTCAAGAAGCATCCAGTGATGAAGGCTCACTCAATGACTAAGCTGCTAGACTATAATAGTTTATATGTGTTGAGTGATGAAGGCTCACTCAACGCACTCAACGCACTCAACGCCTGAAGATGCAGAATTCAGCTAAGTAATTTTGTGTGGAGAGACAAGGATTCACTCAACGCCTGTATAGATTGTCTGGAATTTGCTAAGTCCACAGGAGCTGAGTCATACTGAGGTCAGCAGAAATTCAAATATCGTGGGTTTTACATACTAGAAGATAAAATAAATTGCTTGCCTTTAGAATTGAATTGATGCAAAAGTTGTGCTTCAGTTGCCCATTATAGGGGTCCAAACTGCGCATAGAGTCGTTGGATTTATTGGAAAAAAAGTTGAATTTTGAGAAATTAAAAGGAGCCTTTTGCATTTTTAGAGAACAAGCTTTCTGGTTATCTTATTCCTGAAAATGAAGAAGAAGTGCTCGACAACGAGTGATCAATAGCAAGTATGACAGCTTCAGACAAGGTTGGCTGATTAAAGAAATAAAGTACAGCAATATCATTTTATCTTCATCAGCTAGTTCAAAAGCTACAATTTCTGAGATTCTTCCCAGCACAAGCTGAACCAACGTAAAGATCTACATTCTTGGTACTGTGAAGAAGTTGGGATGAGTTCACTCAGTCCAGAGAGAAGGCTCAAAGAATACTTTCTCTGGAGCAAGTCATCAACAAAAAACTCACTCTCTCTATAAGATCATTCTTGATCTGAGTTGTGAGCCTTAAATATAAAGGCTTAGTTGTAGGATCCTTCTGTGGATCTGAGGTAGGGAATGTGTGTCTGAGGTAGGAGATTTATCCTCTGAGATAAGATCACGTAGTGGATCTGAGTATAGGGCTATCCTCCTAGCCTAAGTGTAGGACTTTGGATTAAGTCTGAGGTAGGTGATCAGAAGGATCACTGAGCTATAGGAGATTTTATCACTAAGTGTATAGCCTTGGGCCTGAGGTGGGACTTGGAGGAGTCTGAGAGATCCTGAGGGATCTGTACTGTAAGCTCATTGAGCTGAGTCTTGTTGGAGATTGCCTTGCCTAACAAACTGTTAGAAAGGTGGGAGGAAAAGTGGATGTACCCATACCATAAGGAACCACTATAAATATTGGTGTGCTGGTGTCAATTCTGAAAAGCTAACAAAACATAAATCTCTCAACTCACCAAATCAAAAGATAGTCACAAAAGACTTAAAAACCTATTCACCCCCTAGGTGTATAGCTACTCTTGAAACAAAGACTTTCAAATAGGACTAAGCATATTGAGATTATGTACCACTTTATCAGAGTGCATGTAGAAAAGGAAGACATCTGGCTTGAGTTTGTCCCCACTAACAAACAAGTGTCAGATATCTTCACCAAGCCTTTGAATGAAGGTAAGTTCAATTTCCTTAAGATTGAGTATGGATGCTTAACTTAGAATAGTTTTTCATGCTTAGTTAGTTTCCTCTTTTTTCATAGTAGTATGATTTTATTACACGTCATCTAGTAGATGCTAGGTCTCTAACAAGATATACAGGGAAAAAAGTGTCTAATGACTCTCACTTATGTAGTGTGCTTGTCATCCTGATCTATAGAGAGTTCAAGGATGATAATCTCACATGTTGGATCAATATCGTTTACATCATCGTGACTGTCTTGACGGGAAAAGATGTTATCTGTCTGATGAGCTGTTAAGTTCAAATTTTCTCAAACTTAAATCTCAGCCATTGATCAAAATTTAATAACTCATCCAGGTACGCGACACTTAAAATTCTAAATTTTCTAGATATATATATTCATATATAAGTGCCAAAGGATTTAAGTTTAAAACACAAACACACTTGCCCTAAATCCATTCTTGAGTTCTCCATCTCCCTCGATTTCTTAAAATTACAAAGCTCTCATTATAATGGATCCCAAGCCAGAAAACTACATGTATGATGAAAGTGAAGTGGTAAGGCATGGATTTAAGGTTGCTCTAGAAGAGATTAAGACTGTATTGAGACATCTGGATGTCATCTACCTCAAGTTTGTGTTGTCAGAGCCTTCTGTGATACTAAAGAAGGAAGTGCTAGAATTTTACTCTAATTCTTCAGTCAAACCATCAGGAGATGTGATCAAGAGCAATATAGGATAAAAAAGTATAGGTATCTATAAGAAAGCTGGCCAAGGAACTTCGCCTACATCCTGATATTGATGAGGTAAATCCGGAAATCACCAAACAAGACACATGTGATGCTCTAGATTGGTGTGAGTATTCTGGAGAGCCCTATGGGTCACTTAAAATAAAATACTTCAATTAGAAAGGAAAATTCCTATTTGACATTATTGGAAAAGCATTGTTGTGCAATGTTGGATCACATGAGGGATTTCCAAGTTCATGTATGAGTTAATGACTATTCTAGTAAAAAAGACAAACTGGGCATAAGTAATCTTTCAAAAACTTCAGGACAGCGTGCTGGAACCTAATCTAGAAAGAATTATATCTTTATACCTACTGACAGCTTACCCTAATAGCTTCAGCAAAAAAGCAAGGTACCAAAATCCATCATATGAGAAGGATGGACAGAAGGATTCTGGAAAGATATGAGAAAGTTCTAACAAATGCTCCAAGAGTGAAGAAAAGTCAAGGACCAAAGAAGGGAAAGAGGATTGTTGTAGAAACTAGCAGTGAGGAAGATTCCTCTACTAAAGATAATATTCTAGTTAGTCACATTCATTCCTCAAATTCAAGTGAGGAGGAAGGTGAAGAAAGTAAATAGAGTGAACCAATCCATGACCCAAATCTATCATCCCCAAATGATGTGGTGTTAAACTTTAAGATGTCAGTACTCAAGTTGATGACATCATTACTGTTATGGAAAAGGGTGCTTCAGCTAAGGGGGAGGATGAAGAGAACCTTCAAGAAAACATTCATACATAAGTTATACAACTTTGAGATAAGGAGCCATAGGATGCCCTAGATAATTTCTTAGATGATGATGTTGATGTAAGCTTGGGAGGTGGTCCTAATGTTGAGGAGGAGACACATACTAAGCTCCCTTCTCAAGAAGATCTCATGATAGTATCACAAGAGGTTAAGGATGCAACTCACACTGAGTTGACAGTCCAAGAGGACCTATGTGAGCTCAGGGTCAGGTCCCAGTCAAGTATTGAAGAAGCTCCTCAGACATCAAGGTCATCCAAATCTACTGACCCTACTAATTCTTCAAGCACCATCCTATCTGCCCTAAAGATTATGTTAGATGAGCAAAGCACATATCTGAATGCTTACATCAATGAATATATAAAAGGAGTAAGGGGCGAAGTTATGCAAGAGATAAATATCATTAAGGATGACATTGCCCGTGTCAATGCAGAAATTTCAAAATGGTTTGACAAAGCTGCAAGTGTAGTGCACAATAATGCCAAAATAATGAAGTCAATGGATGACAATTTACAATAATGTACTTATGACATAACCAGTATCAAGCATTATGTCATCAAGAAAGATGAGGCAATTAATAGTGGAGTGAATCACATAGAATATTATTTGTATTCCACTCAAGTTGAAGTAGTGAAACTAGTTGAAGACGTCAAAGATGAAATTCTTGAGGATAATGAGAATACAATTCAGACTCTATCTGGCAGAGTTGTGGCTTCCATAATTGACCTTGAACATAAAATTTTTGAATAAGCCAAAAAGGGGGAGAATGTCAATGCTGATCAAACCCTATGCATCCATCAAAGCACAATGCTGGCACTCAACCTTCCCTTATTGTATTTCATTGAGCCTAATAATTTTGAATTTGTTGCTAAGGAAAGGGAAGCTTGGGATGCACAACAAGCTAAGAGGATAAAGAGGGAAGGCATAATGCTCACTTAAGAGTATATGGACATAAAAAAGAAAAGAGAATGCACGAGATCCAGATTATAAGTATTGGAGTGATGATTCTAAAAATATCATCAAAATTGCAAGGGTAAATCATGGGCAGATTTTAAAAGATATTGTTAAGATTTAGGTTGTGTTTGGAGCAGCTTATCACAGCTTATTTGCTCCGGTGAGGTTAGACAAAAATGCCATTGTCATAGAATGTATGTTTGATATCACAAATGTTACAAAAAAACTAGTTTGATGCATAAGATTTTGATATGACAATGACATTTTTGTCCAAACTCACCGGAGCAAATAATTTATGATAAGTCACGCCACACAGCCTTATCCAACAGAAGAATTGATCAGACATCTCGAGAGAAAGACTCTCAGAGAAAAAACCATAAAAGAAAATATGGACAGACAGAACCCTATTAGAGTACCCTCCAGATATATTCAAAAGCCATACAAATACTTTGATGGGCAAAGGATGAAAGAGAGGATAGCTCGAATGCAGGTTGCTAGATGAATGGATATGTAGATGAGCTTATTGTGAAACAAGTTGTTTATGATTAGAAACTTAAACCATTGGCCTAAATGTATATGCATTTATATATCCGATTTTATATTTAATGCTTTCAGTCTCTCCAAGTTTATATATTGTTTATCTCTGTATTGATTAGTTTTAAATTCTATATATGTATCTTATCATTGATCATAGTTCTGACTTCTTAAAATAGTGGGAGATTGTTGGGAAATTGCCCTCAATATTTCAAGAATTGAAGAAGTACATCTTGCAATGATAAGTACATATTGTATTTTATGTCTATCTGTTAAGATATATGTAGGTTCAATATTTCACATTGCTAGTCCATCTCGGTAGAGCGGGAGATATGTTTAGAACATAAGCAAACTTGCTTATAATTTGATATGGTCTATGTTCTGTATTGTTAAAGTTAGGACTATAATGTTTTGATGAGTAAAGAAGACTCAACGTTATCATTATGATAGAAGGTTACACACAGCACGATCATTGTGTCAGTAACAGAGAAGCATATTTCATGCGCTACGTACAATATCGTTTTGTGAGAAATATTCACAAAATGATATCGTTTAGATTGGAAGATTATCGTTTTGTTCTTTAGAAACGTGGGATTTCAAATGACGGAGGTGACGAAAGTAGGTGTCACATCAGCCCTTTATATAAGGTGATTTGACTTGATATTTCTTTTTTTAACTGTTAGAATAGTCAGTAGTATAAATTGATAAAAAAATGGGTTCTTCAAACCTCTAACATTTTGGAGAGCAGCTAATAAGTCATTAGAAGCAATAAGCGATCGTCGAGATAAAAGAGAAGAACTCTGTGAACATTGTAAGTGCTGTAAGTTAGCTCACCCAGTAATACAATAAGAAGTTAATCTTTCTATTGTAGAAGAAGAACAACTAAAGCCATTTCATCATACAAGCAGAGCAACCCTGAACCGGCTATCAAGTTAAAGACTACACTATAAAGGTGTTGACTCAAAAGAAGGCTTTCTCTCTGGAAAGCATAAGAAGTCTCAAAGGTATTGTTGGATCCCTAGTTGGATTTGGGCAAGGTTCACTAATTAGGATGTCTGACCCACAATGTATAGCCAGGGTAATGTCTTTGAGTCCTAGAGTTTAGGCTATATTTAGGTTCAACCTTACATGGACCAGCCAGCAAAAGACATCAGTTTGACTCAAGACATAGAAGAAATCAAGTTCAGAATTTAAGTTCGACGTTCGTCGAACTCAGCTCGACGATAGTCATGCTCTACTCGACGAAAGCTGTTGTTATACACAAACTCCACCATGTACAGGTGATCCTCCCACTGCTTTCCTAAATCTAGGACGCACATGTGAAGCATGTCTTCCATCGTCCGGTTGACCCTCTCGGTTTGGCCATCCGTCTGCGGATGAAAGGCAGTGCTGAACTTTAGCTTAGTACCCAATAGACTATGCGCCAATCTCCAGTCATTCGACGAGAAGCGTCCATCACGATCACTAACAATACTGCGGGGCACACCATGCAATCGTACAATATTCTCCACATAGAGTTTGGCTAACTTTTCCACCGGATCTTCCTTCCTGACCGGAATAAAGTGCGACACCTTTGTCAACATATCTATGACCACTCAAATGGCGTCGTTTCCCTTCTGCGACTTCGGCAAACCACGCACAAAATCCATAGATATGACATCGAATTTCCATTCCGGGATAGGTAGGGACTTCAAGAAACCTTCGGGCTTCTGGCATTCCACCTTCACTAATGAACAAGTTCGGCACTTGGCCACATAAAGTGCTACATCCTTCTTCAATCCTGGCCACCAGAATAACTTCTCCATGTCTCTATACATCTTCGTGCTTCCCGGGTGGATTGAGTACATGGTATGATGAGCCTAATACATCAACTCCTCCCGAAGATTATCCGTACTAGGAACGTATAGGCGACCGTCCTTCCTTAGTAACCCATCCTCAATAGCAAACTGGGAATTTGACCCATCCAAAGATTCATCCAAGATCTGCTTCATGCTGTTATCCTGAATCAAAGCCCCGCCGAACTCTATCAGCTACGTAACACTTCACCTCTGTCCAAAACAGTTTCGCCTCAGCACTAGACTGCTTGTCGATGCAAGATATCTCCAAAGCCTCCAACTCATGGACCAATCTCTCATCATGTACCGATAACCAGTTGGCCTGCGCAGGAGTCCTGCGACTCAACGCATCCGCCACTGCATTTCCTTTCCCAGGCACATAATGAATCTTGATGGTGTAGTCCCCTAAGAACTCCATCCACATCCGCTCCCTCATGTTCATATACTTTTGATCTAACAGGTACTTCAAGCTCTTAAGATCGGTGTAACTATCGACCTTCACACCGTAGAGATAGTGCCTCCACAGCTTTAGAGCAAATATCACGGCTGCTAATTCTAATTTGTGAACCGAATAATTCCTCTCGTGAGCCTTCAATTGTCGTGAACCGTAGGCTATCACGCTCCCATGTTGTAGCATAACACAACCCAAACCACTGCCCGAAGCATCACTATAGATTTCGAATCCTTCGGTTCCACTTGCCAAACATAAAATAGGTGTCGTGGTCAATCGACTCTTCAAATCTTCAAAAGCTTGTTCGCACTCCGAAGACCACACAAACTTCTGATTCTTCCTAGTCAAACTCGTGAGTGGTAGAGCTATCCGCGAGAAGTTCTCTACGAAGCGCCTGTAGTAGCCAACAAGCCCCAGAAAGCTTTGGACCTCCGCCACTATAGTCAAAGCTGGCCACTCCCGTATCGTCACTATCTTCGCCGGATACACAACTATCCCTTCTCCACTAACAACATGACCAAGGAACGCTACCGAGAATAACCAAAATTCACACTTGGAGAACTTAGCATACAACTGGTTTCTCCTCAACGTCTCCAATACCAAGTGCAGGTGATTGTAGTGATCCTCTTCACACTGTGAGTACACCATGATATCGTCGATAAATACTATCACAAAACGGTCCAGGTACTCTCTAAATGTCCTGTTCATCAGATCCATAAACACGGATGGTACATTTGTCAAACCAAACAGCATGACCATGAACTCGTAATGCCCAAACCGCGTACTGAATGGTGTCTTTGGGATGTCGCTCTCCCTTATCCTCAATTGTTAGTAACCGGACTTCTGATTTAACTTCGAATATACCGTTGACCCATCCAACTGATCAAATATATCGTCAATTCTCGGGATCGGATACTTATTCTTTTCCGTAAGCTTGTTCAATTCCCGGTAGTCGATACAAAGCCGCAAGCTCCCATCTTTCTTCTTAACGAAGAGAACCGGTGCGCTCCAAGGCGATGAACTTGGACGCACATAACCTTGCTCTAACAACTCTTGCAGTTGCACCTTCAACTCCGCCATCTCTTTTGGCGCTATCCGATAGGGGGAGCGTGACACCGGTTTGGCACCCGGTACCAGCTCTATAGTAAAGTCTATATCCCGCTGAGGAGGGGCTCCTAGGAGATCATCTGGGAACACATCCGGATGCTCGGACACAACTGGGATGCTGTCCAAACTAGGCTTAGGCATCGAAGACTGCACTAAGGTGACAAACAGCTCTGCCCCAGACCGAACTGCCTTAATCACCTGAAGGGCCCACATCAAAATCTTCCTTGACACCTTCATGCCCGCAAACGTAGTCTCCCGTTCAGAAATTAATCCCAACTGACCTCCTTGCAACTACGATCAATGCATGCTTGCTGCTCCGAGAGCCAGCCCATAGCAAAGATCACATCGCACTCAACTATCAGTAATAGCGACACTCGCAAGTCATCGACGTGACTCCCACGCCTTACCCTAACGCCACAAGCTCTATCCGCACTCATAGGGCACCCTTAGGCAGTAGCCCATCCAATTTTACCTTTTCCATCGAACGAAGTACTCTGATGCGCGATAGAAACTCTTCGGATAGAAAGGATGCGAGACTTCCGCACTGAACAGTGCTCTCACCGGACAATCGACAATCTAAACAAGCCTAACACAATGAGTCATAGGCTAAAATGCGTAGGGAAGCAAATATTTAAAGCTAACCAGCTATACATACCCGTCACCACATCAAACTGTTTTGTGGCTTCCTGCTAGCTAAGGTTGTACACTTTTGGCTGGGTTGGGGCATATTGCGATGTGATTGCCTCCGACCCCTTGCCCTTCTCCTCGTAAATATATCCAGATTTCTTCTCGGACTTCCGTCGTCCGCGCCAACAGTTTCGGGCAAAATGTCCTGGCTTCGAATAGTTAAAACATGTAATTGCCTTCCTCCCAATGGTTGCTGCTGTCTTAGCTTTCTTTATCTTCTGTGCGCCATTACAACAATCTCGGGCAAAGTGCCCTTTCTTGCCACAAGTATGACAGTTGTAAGTAACCTTGTCAGTCGATGATCTAACCCTATTTTTCAGCGTTCTGCGAGATGCAGCCCTCATAGGACTTGTAGAGTTCGGTACCCTACTCGTTGGTATTTGGTGAATTTTCCCCATATCTACTTCCAAAGATCTAGCCGACTCCACCAAGGCTCGGAATCCCAATAGTTTTGGTCCTAGCAGTAGAATTCGCAGTTCGTCACGCAGGCCATTATAGAATCTATCAACTATAGACTGCTCGTTCTCCAACCAAATGCATGGGTAGCGGCTTATCAAAAGAAATGCCTGCAAATACACCTCAACCGAGTGTGTACCCTGCAATAAGCGCATATTCAACGGCTGACCTGATGGCCTTCTAAATGTCACTTGATCCAACACACCAACCGGCATTGAAGTCATCTCAGGGACAAAGGGTTGCACATTGCTTCCCTACTGTGCTCTAGTCACAGCGAGCACCACTTCAACAATCCTTCTTATGGTTTCAAACAATGGAGGGGTCTCAAGCACGTCGCTGGGTGCACTATAATCCTCAGAAACCAGATGTTCTGTCAGCTCTGCGCCACTCCCGGTCACTTATAGTCGTACAAAACACCAATAAGTGACCAAACGGAATTGCAAAAAGCAATTATAGGAACATGCAGGTTCCTCAAACACATGCATTTTACATTCCTAAGTGGACATTCATGGGTTCTTTTTAATGTTATAACGATGACGCACACATGTACTCACCACCCCTTAATAGAATTCGTCCACGAATTCCTTTACGCCTAACCGTATCCAGAAGTCTGATACCAAATTGTAACACCCCCATCCGTCACATGGCATATAACAGCAGGTCCAGCTGGAACCCGACGTCATATACCATGGACAGTGGGAAGGGTTACATAAGAATATTCAAACATTCCAATTAAGACTACTCGTCCTACACAGACCATTCTAGCAGAAGCTTTTAAATAGTTGAAATAACCTAAATCTTAAATCCATAATCATGAATATACACATCCACACAACAGGAATGAAACCCAAATACACTGAAAAAGGTACTTGGCCTTATGGCCTTACAATAGTTCACTTAATAAATAGTGTCTTACATACATCGGCTCGCAGGCCGGCCACACATGACAAAATAAAAACAACTATTCTCTAAGGCCTTCGAGGGCCATCACTGCAACATGGGCTCCAGCCCGCTATTTTGCACTCGGCTCCGCAGCACCTGTAAGCAACATTCCACCGCATGGTGGCAAACAAGCAAGGGTCAGCTAAAGCCGACCAAACTATAACGACCCCGTCCCTTTCTCGGGATGGCGGTGCTCCTTCCCTGCATATCATTAGCCCAGCTAAACAGTTATGTAAAAACATACTTCGCCACAGGTGTAGGCTCGCACGGCCAAACACCCCGTGCACTCAGGGCACATTAACGGTGAATCCTGACACTTCAGCGTCTTCACCACCATCACCAAGATGGCAACAACATGAGAATTTTAGCCTTCCTGACCCTGTCTAGTCTAAGGCTCCTGACTATGCCAACGGCCAGTCCCCTTTTCGGGTCTCTTGCACCGAACCACATAACCCAGTCCAATTTCACTTGCTCGTTGCTCAACCACATAGTTCACATTAAGACGTACGCACGAGCCAAGCTTCTCTCGGATCCTAACATTTTTCCAAACAATCACATAACCCAGTTATGTTCAAGGCCGTTTCCCAGACCGCCAAGTTAGTAGAACAATGATTCTGCTCAGTTTTCCGGGTGTGCCTTGGAGCTAACCTCCAAGGATCCCTGCTGCAATCTACCGCGTAGAAACCCGAAAATACAAAGCACAGAGTTTTCTCCGGCAAATCATAACAATGCAACATCACCGATCCAGACCAACATGTCCGGGTAGGCTTCACACACAATTCCTATGCCCGTACTTCGATTCCGGACTTTATATGCAGCACAAGGGGGACTATTCACATCAACCCCAAGGAACACCACGCACTCACCGCACACTCGCGGGAGCAGGATTCCTTATGCAGAAAGAAAAAGCTTCATATGCTCAAGTGGAGAATCGTTACCCTTGTAGTCCGCTTTGGCTCCATGGAAAAACTACACGGATGGAAATCTTCGCAACGAACTTTCCTCCATGGATCCGCTCTCAGATCTGAAAATGGTGCTCTGACGCTCCGTCGGTGGCCGAAATCCTCCTTCTTCTTCCTCCTCTCTCTAACTCCTTGGAAAGAGAGAGCTTGTAGAGAAACGAAGGATTAACTCCCCTATTCCTGGCCTTAACAGAGCAGGAAACCATCTGGGCCGTTGGATCTTATTTAAAGAAAACGAACGGCTCAGATCCGCTCAAAAATCCCCAAACCTAGGCCAAACACGGCTTGGCACACGGCCATGTCCCAGGCCGTGTGCCTCGATCAAGGCACGATTGTCGAACACAGAGACTCACACGAGCTACGACACGCCCGTGTCTCACTCGACGCGCCTGTGTCGGATCCTCGACACGCCCGTGACTAGGGGCGTGTCACATATAACCGCCACGGCAATGGACACGACCCAACTGAACACGGGTAGGGACATGGGTGTGAACACGCCCGTATCACTCGACAATCGTCGAGCAAAAATCGTCGATCGTCGAACGCAGAGGGTCACTCGACAATCGTCGAGTGCCATTCGTCGATCGTCGAATACAGGGGGGACACGCCCTCCCAACACGCCCGTGTCGCCTGGCGTGTTCCTCCCGAACACTTTTCGTCGAACTCAATCGGCTTTCGGGAACACGGGTACAGACACGGTTAGGCACACGCCCGTGTCAAATGACACGCCCGTGTCATTCAGCCGTGTTTCTAACCGTATCCTTCTCGGGATGAAAACGGCCAAAACACCAGCCAGACACGGCCGTGGACACGCTCGTGTCCTAGGCCGTGTACCCCTATACCGGCACCAAAAATCCTTTTTTACGCGACCAACTCAAATACAATTTTCGGGGCATTACACAGGAGTCTTGGAGGCTAGTAGCTGTACTGGAGCTTTGCCCGTTACTTTGGGATTGGAAATGCTTGTGTGACCCTTGAAGCCCAACCCCTTCTTACCCTTTTAAGAGTTGAAGGAGTCTATCAAGGGTAGTACTGAACTTCGCTTTGAAAAACTAGCCACTGTTTCTTTCTCCTTTTAGAGTTTTCCTTCAAGATTCCTAATATAATCATCCTTGAAGGCTATGGTGCCCATCAGAATAATAGTAATGTTTTTCAGCTTGCTAACTTCTTTTAGCTTCAGATCCAGTAGGGTTGCTGACTCTGAAGCAGCAAGCTACAAAGATGCAATCTCCTGAGCCTGCTTTTTAGCCAAGAGTCTACTTCTCTTTAGTGCCTGTAGAAGTTCACCATAATCATGAATCAATTAATTGATGTCTCCCTCAGATTCTGAGCCATCTTCATCACTTGATGCAAAGGCACCTGAATCTGGACTTGTCTCACAAACTATCCCAGAAGAAGAACTAGATATAGAAAGTACCTTGCTTAGACCAGGTTGATCCTAGCTGGGTTCATCATCAGTCAGAGCCATCAGCCCATGACAGTAGTTGTGATCTTATTCTTCTTCATCCACCTCTGTATCACCATCTGACTGTGATGGAGGGGCCCTGACTTCAATCCTAGCAGCAGGATCATCTTCATCAGCTTCTTCAGCAATAGCAGCCAGCATCTCAATGAAGTCTGCTTCTTCAACTTCTACTTCAGCAGAGTACAGCCCTATGTAGGCTTCATCTCCATCTTCATCTTCTAACTCTGATGAGAAGGAGTCAGTCCAACTCTTTTGCTTCTTAATAATGAAGGATTTCTCCTTCCAGCCTTTTTGTTGGTGGTCCTTCTTCTCACCAGATTCCTTTCTTTTGACAAGGCAGTCGACTATTATATGCCCTGGCTTACTGCAACAATAGCAAACCACCTTAGGTGAAACATGTTCACTGGGTTTAGAACCATACCTATCCTCCTTAGAGGATTTCTTCCTGCCCTTTCAGTAGTATTCCTTGGAATAAGAGGAGGAGGAGGGCCTTCTTCTCCAGTGTTTCTTCTTCATAAACTTCTAGAATTGTCTGGAGAAGGCAGCAAAGTCTTCATCAGATATATGGCAGTCTGATGTGCTGGTCTCTAATCTTTCTGAGTCAGATTCAGCATCCTTCCTTGGAGGAGACGGGGTCTTCCTTCTGCTCCTTGAGGCACCAGCCTTGAATGCCACATTCTTCTCTTTAGCTTGGGACTTGCTGACTTTCTAATCCTCTTTCCTGGTAGTTAGTTGCATCTCATAAGAGAGCAACTTCCCTAACATGGTTGGTGGTGGAGTGTCAGCTAGCTTTGCCACCTCTCTGATGGCACAGATCTTAGTATCCTATACTTTGGTTACAGAACCGAGAAACTTGTCATTTAGTTCATAGGTGCTGAAGACTCTGCCATATGCCCTAAGCTCATTGATAATCCTAAAGAATCTTTCATAGCACTCAGTTATGCTATCAGTCTTGCTCTGCCTGAAGGCCTCATACTCTTGATTAAGCATGGACTTTTTGTCGTCTCTCACTTCCTCTATGCCCTCCATGTAGACCATAAGAATGTCTCACATTCGTTGGAGGTCTGACAGTGCACAAGATTCTGTAAAGTGGAGTCATTTATAGCACTCACAATTATATTTTGTGCCCTCTTGTCCGTTGTGGCCAGAATAAATTCCTCCTTTGTCATCTCTGTTGAGTCCATTGCCCACAATGTTCCCTAGAATGGATTTGAAGACGCATCACCATCAACACTATGAGCATAGTTGTATTTGATGTTGTTTAAGCTCATCATGTGTAGGATGTTCATGGAACAAGTTTAGATAGATTGTCTAAGAGTTTTGATAGGTGTTCACAAAGCATAAAGGTGGACACAAAGATAAATGTTGGACAGGCAGGAATTTGCCTAAGTCAACATGTGTTGAGTGAAGCAAGCTCACTCAATGCTGGGTGCAGGAATTCGGTTAAGTACACAGGCATTGAGTGAAGCAAGCTCACTCAACGCCAGATGCAAGGGAAGATGCTGGATAGGCCGAAAATCTCCTAAGTCTACAGGTGTTGAGTGAAGTATACTCACTCAACACCAGGTATGTAAAAGCATTGAGTATAGCTTGGTTTGTCTATGCTTAACTATTGGCTAGACAGAAAAGTGGCTAAGTCCACCTGCTTTGAGTGAAGTATACTCACTCAATGCCATATAGCTAAAAGTTGTGAGATAGGCAAAGCCTAAGAAGAAACAACAAGAAATGTGGCTAAGTCCATAGGCGTTGAGTGCGTCTACTCACTCAACCGTATACAGCAAAAAGTTGTGAGATAGGCAAAGCCTAAGATGAAACAGCAAGAATGTGTCAAAGTCCACAGGCATTGAGTGAAGTCCACTCACTCAATGCCATTACATCAAAAGTGTTGAGCATTGCTCAGTCAGTGAAAGCCATAGAAAATCTGTTTGAATATTTGACTAAGTCCATAGGCATTGAGTGAAGCTTACTCACTCAACGCCATGTGATAAAAAGCATTGACTGAACCTTTGTCAGTCAGAGAATGTGATTCCACAGAAATTTGGCTATGTTCAAATGCGTTGAGTGTAGCTTAATCACAATAACGCCAGATAATAGAAGAATATATATTAAGTTGTTTGGCATTGAGTGATGAAGGCTCACTCAACGCCTAATAACAAAAAGTTGACTAAGGCAAAAAGCGTTGAGTGATGAAAACACACTCAACGCTCTCAACGTCTAGTAACAAAAAAATTTTCTAAGGCAAAAAAATGTTGAGTGATGAAGACACGCTCAACGCTCTCAATGTCAGGCAAAAAGCGTTGAGTGGACGCAATGCTCTCAATGTCAGGTAAAAAGAGTTAAGTGGACTCAATGCTCTCAACGTCTTGAGGCAGAAAGATTTTTCTAAGTGTTTTGGCATTGAGTGAAGCTTACTCAATCAACGGCTAATGACTGAAATATTTTCTTATTATTTTGGCATTGAGTGAAGGTTTCTCACTCAATGACTAGTGATAGAATGATTGGCTAAGGCCAAAAGCTTTGAGTGAAGCTTGTTCACTCAACGCCTGAGATAAACAGAATTTTGTCTAAGTATTTTGGCATTGAGTGATGTTTACTCACTCAACGCCTATACTACTGATGCTTGATTTTGGCTAAGTCCACAGATGGTGAAGTCAGCAAAGTCAACAAGTCAAAAAAATTCAAATTAGTTACGGGAAGGCTACAGTACGCTACAAATGGCGTTGCAGGCCTTCAGTATAACTCTTAGCTGTTAAAGTAAAACTACAACTGTCAATCTCAGTGGGGCCAACGGGTAAAAATAGTCATTGATCGGCGAAATAGAAAAGAAAGAGATGAGATTGAAGAAATTAGCTTTTGGAAAAGACAGTTGGCCTCCATCTTCATCCTCTCCATTATTATAGAGGCTCAAGAACCAAGTTCAAATCAGTGGGTCTAAAAGCTCAATACTGTTAGCTGTTTTCTTCTTCATCGACATCAACAAGATCAGATATTTTCTCTGAAGAAAAGGAGGCAGCGAAGGTCTAACCCTAGCTGCCAGATTTGGGATCTAAAGTAAGATAGCTGGTGCCATGCTCACCTGCACCATCAAGCAATTTCAGAGTGTTTCTCTGAGGAAAGAGGAAGCAGTAAGGACCAACCCTTGTTGTAAGTTATCCATAGTTCCAGTCAATCCATTCTAAAGAACTTATTTTCTGGAAGCTGTGGTGAAGGAGTTAGGGCTGAATCTTCTCAGTCCAGGAAAGGAAGAAGACGCAGATCTATCTTGTTCTGCAGTCAAAAAGTTACGGCTGAGATTTTCTCAGCTCGGGAAGCAGCAAGGAAAGCTGCAATTACTTCCAAGAAGATAGGACTGAAGTTCTCTCAGTTCATGGAGCAAATCAGAGTTCTGCAAGTTACTTCCAGCTATAACAGATATATTCCTGTAGCTGTGTAGTAGTTAGGACTAAGTGTTTCTTAGTCCAGAAAAGTAGATTCAGGAAACATATTCCTGAAGTCAAAGTTGGGCAGATTTTATCTCAGTCTATGAAGATCAGCATAGAGAAATCTCTCTTGTGTCCAATCAACTCAACAAGTCATTTCCACCTTATAGGGTCCTTTTGGATCTGAGTGGTAGGAGAAAATTTGCTCTGAGGTAGGATCTAATTTTGGATCTGAGTTGTAGGGCAGATTTGCCTAAGGTAGGATTCTATTGAGTATCTGAGAGCAGGCCATTGCCCTAAATTATAGGATTCGGTTGAGAATCTGAAAGTAGGACTTTGGCCTGAATTATAGGATTCATTTGTGAATCTGAGATAGGATTCAGTTTGGATTTGAGGTAGGTGATCATTTGATCACTGAGCTGTAGCGCCTTTGGGCCTGAGGTAAGTGAGTCATTCTCAATTCTCACTGAGTTGTAGGGCACTTTTTCCTGAGGTAGGTGATCTTTGGATCACTGAGTTGTACAGCATTTGTTCCTGAGGTAGGAGAGTCATTCTCTCTGAGGTAGGATCCCTTATGGATCAGAGATATGGTTGTCCTCTTAGCCTGAGTTGTATAACATAATAACCTGAGATAGGTGATCTTTGGATCACTGAGTTGTAGGGCCTTGTGCCTGAGCTGTAGGTCTTGGAGGAGACCGAGTAGTTCTATGGGATCATGCTGTAAGCTCTTTGAGCTGAGATTGGAGAAGTGCCTTGTCTAATTATAAGTTAGAAAGGTGGGAGGGAAAGTGGACATACCCATAATCTGGGGAACCACTATATATCATGTGTGTGCTTTTTGTGTTGTTTCTTTGATTGCAGGTTGTGTGTGTCTTGAAAGCAAATTACTAATCACTCGCATTGCACCTAAAGGAAAGGAAATTAAAGATAGTCTAAAGAGACTAAGAAACCTATTCACCCCCCCACTCTAGGTGATTTAGCTATCCTTGAAAATAAAGACTTTCAATCTCCATATAGGTCTTAGGTGTCTGGACGTTAGCATCCAAAGCTGAGACCTTCATAGGGATGACTAGTCACTCTTTGACTGTAATAAAATCCCAGGGTCAGCTGTTTCCATGAATAGCCTAACTCTTTCTTCCAGATGCCAAATCCTTTCTTCCTATAAATTGGAAGCTTCATGGTACCCAGCTCCTTATAGTTCACTCTTGAACCCATAAGGATAGATTTTCTTGCTGACATTGTAGATCTACTCATACTGTTGAGTCTTTAAAAAGTAACCTGGCTCAGATACCACTTGAAAGTCTTGTTTTCAAGGTCAGCTAAACACTTAGAGGGGGGTGAATAGGTTTTAGGTCACTTTTTATTTATATAAACCTTAACTGATTTTGTTATGCTTAGTGATTACGTTAGTTTGGCTTTCAAGATAAATCATAGAAGTCACAGTTTATTTATAGTGGTTCTCAGATCTTTGGTACGTCCATTGTCCCTCCCACCTCTCTAACAGTGTGTTAGATGAGGCACAACACCAACACTTGGCTCCTAAGAGCTTACAGCATAGATCTCATAGGACCTCTCAGTCTTCTCTAACTCCTACCACTCAGGCACTAAGCTCTACCTCAAATCCAAAGGATCCTACAACTCAGGCCTAAGACCTACACTCAAATCCAAAATGAATCCTACATTTAGATCAACAAATAATTGTACCTCAGCCTTTATAACACATGCCTACAACTCAAATTCACAAAAGAATCTTACCTCTCAGCCGTTATAGATCAGGCCTACACTCAGATCCTAAAGGATCCTACAAAATAAACAATAGATGTGTTGATTTTGACACCAGAGGATTTCTCTATGTCTGCCTTTCCTGGACAGAGATTATCTCAGCCCTATCTTCTTCTCTGCAAATATTTGAGAACGCTGCTCCTTCACCTTTTTCAGAATATGATTCCAAACTAGCTATCGCAGATGAAAATCGCTTCAGCGATCTCGATTAGCTTTCAGTTTCACTGATCTGAACATATTAACTAGGCTCGGCAAGAAGGTGAGGAAGAATATGATGTTCAGATGCAAGAATACGTAAATAGAAAACCTTAATTGATGTCATCAACTCAGCCAATCTTCCCCCTTTATTGTATGCTGATCAACGGCTCTTTTTTGTGTGGGCTGAGGCTTAATTGCTGGAATATCACCTTTATTTTACACAAGAAGACAACTAACTGGCCATCGGCGCCATTAATGTTGTTCTGCAGCTTTCCCGCAACTATTTTGAACTGTGTTGACTTTATTATCTTTTGTTGATGTCACCCATTTGTGGACTTAGCCAAATACTCATAATCCACTCAGGCATTGAGTGGGATAGAGTGAGTGGCTTTCACTCAACGATTCTATACTTAGTCATTTTGCAGCTTCCTTGGCATTGAGAGGTATTGCGTGAATGTCCTTCACTCAATGCTTTTAGACTTTGCTTAGCTTTCTGCTCTTTCTGCAACCTAGGCATTTTGAGCGTTGAATGTAGCTTCATCACTCAATGCTTTTTGCCTTAGATTATTTTTTTCTTCTTCAGCAACCTTGACGTTGAGAGCACTGAGTGTAGCTTAATCACTCAATGCTTTTCGCCGTAGATTATTTTCCTCTGTCTGAAGGCGTTTAGTGAGCTGGCCTCACGCAACGCTTTTATACTTAGGTAATTTACTTCTGTTAGACGGCATTGAGTTAGCTGGCCTCACTCAACGCTTTTATAATTAGGCAATTCTCTTCTGTCACACGGCGTTGAGTGAGCTAGCCTCGCTCAATACTTTTATACAGTCAATTTGTCTTTCTTCCTGCCGATGTCGAGTGAGCTGGGCTCACTCAATGCTTTTATACTTAGCAATATCCTGGTCTTCCTTCTGGTGTTGACTGCAGAAGTTTATCTTAATGCTTTCTGTCATCTGGCATTGAGTGAACTGGCTTCACTCAACACCTGTGGACTTAGACGAATTTTCCAGTGTATCTTCTATGGCATTGACAAAATAAGTATGGCATTGAGTGAACTGGCTCAACGCTTCTGTACTTAGCTTATTTTTCTTTGACAGAAACTCTGCGGCTTTGACTTAGGCAGCAATACTCGATGAATTATGCCTCATGGCGTTGAGAGAGTTATGGCATTAAGTGGACTACCTTCACTCAACACCTGTGGACTAAGCTGCATATCTTTATCCAGCCTCCTTCCTTAAGCTAACTGGCATTGACTGAGCTTTTTTGACTCAACACCTGTGGACTTAGGCAATTTCTTGTCTATCCAGCTAACTCCTTTGTGTCCACCTATCATATTATTATAACATGGACTAACCTGCATGCATTAACTTGCAATCATATCAAATACAATTTGGTGTATATCATTAACTTGTTTGACTTCTTACAAATCAGGGACATTGGAATCAATGGACCCAACAATTTTATACTACTCATATTCTTTCAATATATACTCTCCATGTTAGCATGAAGAAAGGGCATAACTTATGTGCCAATGCATGATTGTACTCCACTATCAAGATATATGAGTGTCGGATCCCTTAAATTACTAAAGAACTCCCAAACTAGGACGGACGAGAACCCCTCCTTGGATGTTATGACCGGTAGAATGGCCGCATCGGCCAAGTATGTGTAGATGTGTGGATATAGATCAACACCTATCTTAATCGCCATGGCCACATTCACAAAAGCACTATCCATGACAGGATTTGATTGAGCAGTTGTATAAGATCGCTTAGAGAAGATTTGTCTGGGGTTGGAGCTGGATGATATAATAACCTGTAATAATAGTAAGAGCAAAATAGATCAGTAAGGATAAAAGTCAGAAATATATTTTTGAAAACTACGGCCACGCGGTAGCGTTGTTACCACTGTGGGGTAGTCTTGCTATTACCATGCGTTAGTCTGATGGAAAGTTCATCTTCTCCACTTTCTTCCATCTCCTTAAAAACAATAAATCCAGCATTTTTTAATGTGGAAACGAGAGTTTAGGGTCACACTATAGTGGTAACAAGGCTAAAACTCAAGAACCGTCTCATTAACCATAGATTTAAAAGGAAATGCAAAACCCTAGCTCTAGCTTTTAAAATGAGTCAAACTCCAACATGGATCAAGCCAAGAGCTCAATATACCCTTACTTCAATCATTAAAATCACAAATAAATCTCGAGATCAAAGAAAGGGTTACGTTCAATCTAGAGTGCGGCAGAAGTAGAAACATAGGAGAATTTCTGTAAGGGGGAAATGGAGATCAGCTCGGGTCAAGTATATATAAAGCACACTACCGCGATGCGATAACTTATAGCATATGGTAGCTAATAATTATGATTTTTTTCATCTTTTCTTAATTAGTTGGATTTCATGAAATGCTTGATTTTTGTCCATTGATTTTCTTCTTATTTGTTTTGTTATTCTACGTTTGTCCTTATTTTCATTCGAGTTCATGTTATTGCCTTTAAATTTTAAAAAATAATAATAATTTAAAATTTATAAAACATGTTTTTATAATTTATTACATTTTGCTTTATTTTTTTCAAATCAAAAAATAAAAAAACTTATAAAATCATTTGTTTCAGACATGCATGACTCGAATCTAAAGCATAAATATTATATACAATGCTTGATTTTAAATTGGTAATTATTTCTTACAATGTATGCATATATCATGATGAGTCTTGATCTATTGGTTTAAGCTACTTAGTGTTAGTAGGTATGTAGTGTTTTTTTGATATACCTCTAAGTATGTGTGAGAATTTAGGTATAATAATGACTATGCACGTTACACACATTCTTAGAGAGTGCAGTCAAGTAGAAATTTCAGGACTTAAATGTAATAACTCGTGATATTGTCTTTAAGACAATAGGAATAACTTGATTAATCAATATTATGTAGCTCATTTTCCATATATAGGGCTTAGAACTTTGGGAAGAAATTATATTACTATGGTTTATGTATACATATTGAAGTGTATCAGCCTATATGGGTATATTTTGATAGATTTGGGGACCTTGTCTAAAAATATATCAAAAATTGATAGTATGCAAGGTAATAAAAAGCATATGTTATCAATATAGTTGATAAGGATACTCCCCCTCACCCCTTTCGCCTCCCCGCACTACTCACTCTGTTGAAAAGCCTCAATGAGCATTATGAGTTTGAGCACTTTGGATTATAAGGATCTTATCGATCATGTGCAAAAACTAAGAAAACAGGTTTGTGCTCTAATTCTAATCTTGTTATTGTTTAGATTGAAACATGAAATGATTTATGACTTTATTACTTTTGTGTTAGCATATAGATTTTTTTGAGATATAACATGTATTGATGATTAATTTCACTTTTGTGTTATTCCTTTCGATGTTACACTTTTTAGACCTAGTGGCCAACCTTAGAGGGGGTGAATATGGTTTCGAGCATTATTTGAAATTTAAAATATTTTGTCTAGAAAAACTAGCTCTGGAAGCTACCGTGAGGCGCTAACTTGTTAGAGCATGGCGGTAGACCACAGACCACATTTTCCTGTCCAAATTTCACTTTATAATAATACACTGACTTTAGAGATTCACCAGAGAACACCGAGAAAAATTCACAGAATTAAAGCACAAATAACTTTATTATAATTGAATCAATAATATGTTTTATTAATTACAAATTCTTGATCTCCACGACATCGGAGATCAGAAGCAGTGAAAATGAAATCTCTTTTGTTTTTTTATACCAACCTACTACCCGGACCAGTTGGCTCTCTCACTTTCCCTCCAAGAAAGGTCCTCAAGCCGACTCTTCACCTACATGCAAGGAAGGGTCTTAGAGCCCCGCTAGATCTCTCGATCTAGACATCCCTTTCCCGGGATGATTTCTCATAGAATCCTTCCCAGATTCCGAGGACCCTCCGGTCGATTTTCCATGAAATCCTTCCTGGATTTAGACGACCCTCACGGTTGATTTCCCTCACCCAAACAACTAGACAAAAAGAGTAAAAAGTAAAATATATGAATAAGAGAAAATTCCCCTCTAACTAGAACCCTTGATGTTGATGACAATTAGCTTGCAAAGGTTCGATCTTTGTGACTTGAGAGTCTTCCTCCTTGATGTTCTTTAGATCCGTGAAGGTGTGCACTTGATGAGAGTTTTTTGTAGCGAGGATCCTTCACATGAAACTTAGTACGAAGTCATCTTGATCATCATTGTCGTAACCTTCATTCCTTGCGCGTGAATTCCTTTCGATCTCCACTAAAGAATTCTCCTCCTTAATGAGTTGGGATGACCCCTCCATTCCCTTTAGACGGCTAGGGAAAACTCCCCTTTCGAATTTCTTGAAAAACCATCGCCTGAAACTCAAGTTCGGGTTGTTTTAAATTGAGAAGGCAATGCAGGAAGCTACCGCGGGGCAATAACTAGTTATAGTGTGGCGGTAACTTCCAGAGAACAAAATCCTCTCTTTTCTTTGTGTTCATACAACAGAACAACTCCTCGTAGTTGTTGTACTTCTTGGCTCGCCAGAGATCTTCGTTCAAGACCAGGGAGGGAGGTGGTTTTCTTATCCTTCGATGGAGACGACGGAACGGACCACGGAGAGGTGGCCGAACCCTAAGAATGATAGAACTCTGTCTCCTTTCCTTTTCAGATTCTCAAGGCACAGAAACCAAGGTGGCCTTATATACGTCTTTATGAAAATAGGCTACCACTGGCAGTAATACTAGCGCCCGGCGGTAGGTTCGCGTGCTTGATGTGTCAGCTGTCATCCAAATTTGGAATATTATTTCAAAATGAATGTTTTTCCTTTTCATAGAGTTAGATCCCCACGGTAGAAGGTAGCGCCACACAGTAGGTCAGTGAGTCGACGAACCGTGTCGAGACTCGTGAAAATACTAGTGCGGCACGGTAACCACTATCGCCTGGCGGTAGGTCGGTTACTCGAGGAAACTGCCTCTCCACTCAAGAAAAGGCAAGTGCAGCACGGTAACCACTATCGTCTGGCGGTAGGTCGTTTACTCAAGGAAACCGTCCCGACACTCATCGAGTGGCTAGCGCGGTGCGGTAAGCACTACCACTTGGAATTGGTTTCCGAGAGGCTGGACAAAATAATTCCTTGCGTTAGCACGGGCAGTAGGACTTGCGTGGTGCGGTAGATTGCCGAGAGCTCTGCCCAATTAATTCACGGCTACCGCTCGGCGTTAACTTCTACCGCTTGGCGTTATAATCCATAGGAGACTTCTTCTCTTCACTTAAACCTATCAGCCTGCACACCCTATCAACACAAGACGTGATCAAATATAAACAGAGATTTGTTATTTTCAAACCAAGGGATGTGAAACACATGTTCCAACAAACTCGCCCTTTTGATAATAACAAACCTACTATGAAGAAATACTGCATAATAGTGTTTGTGCTTATAGAAAGTAATAGTCGTTCAATGCGAACTCCCCCTAAATGGATACTACTCCTACATAGACTCTTCCTAGTTGAGATATTTCTTCAAGAACATTCTCCCCCTTTGGAATTATCAAAAGTGGGTGGAATATAACATATTAGCGAGTACAACACTTCTATGAGATCACTGGTTGATTACTATAAGTTTCCACATAAAAAAATGTTCCCGCTTGTGACGATAATTATCATGATCGGGCATAAGTAGAATATCAATGTTCTATGATTACTCCCCCTATATAGATGCATTCTATATAAAATTTAATGTACTCCCCCTACATAAAGAAATTGATGCTCGATGTACTACCCCTGTTTGGTAGAATAGAAGGAGGGTAGATGAGAGTGTATGCAATGGTAATTAAAAGGGTCTATATTAGAGAAGGAAAATGGGATACATTGAGCAAGATCATAGATGACTCTCTTTCACCTATTGGGCAAAATGAATGCATGATTGAATAAAATCTAAATAAGCACTTGTTAAGCACATAATACCACTTAGTACTCATAGTTTACCACGTAGTTAGAGAGTAAATATTCATGATTAAGCATAGGTAGTACGCATAAAAAATATGTTAAGCACTCTTAAGGTGAACATCCTTTTTTTGCAAGCATGATTTCAAAATGTCAAATAGGAAGCCTAATACAAAGATGTTTTCAATTCAATACAACTCCAAAAGATGATATTTCATTGGAATTTTTGCAAGCATGATTTCAAAATATCAAAGAGAGATTTGAACCACAACATAAGCTGATTTGCATCTCAAGTAAAAATAAACATTGTAGCGGTCATGCTTTGCTATTTAGTGCATTTACTTATGATTTTAGAGAATAGTATATGTATGCATTAGGATCCAATTCTCATGAGTATAAGTTTTATGATAAATAATGATGTGTATAAATAGTGTTATGAAAAAGTATACAAGTGTATTAACAAAAACACATGATATATAGAATTAACAACCATAATATTAAAATACAAAAATCATATTACTTCCACTATTTTTCAATGCACATGAGTAAGAAGTACAACCAGCAAGGTACTCTACACACAATGCTTATTAAGACTTATCAGATAGTAGAGTAGTGCTTGGGGGATCACTTTTATGCCATGTTTAGTGTTATTTTTATTTTTGTGATCCGGTGTACTAAGAGAAATGGTGAAAATTTTGTTTGCTACAAGACGCTTTACAATTCGTTTTCCAAGGTGCTCAACCTCAAAATGCTTATTAAGACTTATCAGGAGGGTGAGTAGTGCTTGGTGGAGTTTTCCTTGTAAATTTTTATTTGATCTTTATTTTAGTGACAGAGGACCCCGAACTCACTTGTTGTGCAAACAATAACAATTTTTGTAAAGACATCTTTGTCCAAAGAATAAGTGCATGAAAAAACAAAGAATTTAAATACTCAATTTAGTGTAGTGTAGGTAATCTATTTATGCATTTTAATTATTATTTTGTTACACTACACAATCATGCAGCTATAAGATTAAAATCAAATGTAGTTTATCAAAAAATAGGTGAGTGAATAGAATCATTATCAAACATAAACCATTACTCATGCTTAGAGGCACTCTAAGCAATCCTACACATGTTTTCTATATTCAATTTCATTGTACATAATAAGATAATATTCAAGACATGATATAACCAAAACAATGTTTTAATAAACTTGACAATTAAGTCAAACATTGTATTTAATCTTTAATTAATAAAATGTATTCATCAGTGACAATGAAAATGAGTAATAAGTAGTTTTATAATAGTTTTTTGATTTTTTTTATAAAAATACAAAACAATAAACACACAAAGAGATATATAAAAATATTGTTCACTTAAGTTATTTTATAATTATATATATATATATATATTAAAAAAACATACTTGTGTTTTTCTAAAACATGAAGGCTCAAAAAGATATATGATGTTGGGTACATTGGAAAATGTGTACCAGATTTGAAGAAGCCTCACCCTACTCAATGATATACATCAAGATGTATTTGATGTGCTTTGAGTTTATAAGTGCAGGTTAAGTAATTGCAGGAAATGCAAAAAAGTTTCTAAGTCCATGTGTCGACACCTAGAGATGCAGTGTCGACACTTATGAAGGTTTGTGTCGACACCTAGAGAAGCTGTGTCGACACTTGGAGTACTTGTGTCGACACCAGGAAAGGCAAAGTCGACACCAGAAGAAAAGTGTCGACACATACAGGCAGTGTCGACACACTATGAAGAATACTCAACATATATCATGTCGACACTTAGAGGCAGTGTCGACACCCAGAGAAGCTTAGTCGACATCCAATGTGTCAACACCAGGAAGCTGTGTCAACACACTAAAGGCATTGTCGACATCAACTGTGTCGACACACAGGACTTGTGTCGACACACAGCTAGTATCAACAACAGAAGAAGTTGTGTCGACACAAAGGAGATGTGTTGACACTCCGCTAGTATCAACAACAGAAGAAGTTGTGTCGACATAAAGGATATGTGTCGACACTAAGCTAGTATCAACTACAAAAGAAGTTGTGTCGACACAAAGGAGATGTTTCGACACACAGTAAAATTCAACTAAGTTATAAAGAAGTAATTGTGTCGACACACTGAATCAGTGTCGACACATTCAACAGAAGCAGTGTCGAGAAGCTATTACAACAACATTAGGAGTTGTGTTGATACCACCAAGGCAAGTGTCGACACTTAGTCCACTTGTGTCGACACTTGGTCTATTTGTGTCGACACATAATGAAGAACAGTCTCGACACTTTCAGACAGAGACAGTGATTTCAAGAAGTGACTGGATGACTTGACAGCTGTCATTTCAGCCGGTCTACTGCAACTATCAGTTCTCTCAGAAGTTCGTTAGAAACCGGATCAGCCGGTTACCTTGGAGGAAGACTATATAAAGGTCTTTCTCCTTCAACAGAGAAGAATCAATCAATCAAGAGATTTTTTTAGAAGGTTAAGAAGATCAATACAGATCCAGAGAAAACTGTAAATCAGTATTTTGAAGAAATTTCAGATTCACTTGGAGAGAGAGAACTCTAGTATCTGAAGTCAAGAAAGAGACTTGTTAATCAAATCTCTTAAGAAGCAGGTTCTGAACCAGACTGCAAAGTAGGATCCAGACTTAATTCTCCATCCTAAGAAGGAAGTTGTCAGCTGGTCTACTTCAAGAAGATCATCTTTACTGAGTAAAGACTCAAGAAGCCATGAAGAAAGCAAAGACAAAGTTGATCTCAGGAATCAGTGCTATCAAGAACTGATCAAGAAGGTTGCCCTCTTCATTCTGTCAAACTGAGTGGTGATCTAAAAACTTTTTATTTTCTTTTTGTAGGATCCTAAGGGATTTGAGTTGTAAGCCTAAATTTATAAAGGCTGAGGTAGGGCTTTTGAGCCTGAGTGTAGGAGAATCATTTCTTTAAGTGTAGGCCTTGTTGAAGGCTGAGGTAGGGTTGTTTAGCTTGAGTGTAGGTCTTGTTGAAGATTGAGTGGTAGGGTTTTGTGCCTGAGTTGTAGGAGTGGGGACACTCTGAGTTGTAGGAACCTGTTTGGGGTTCTGAGCTGTAAGATCTGAGGATCTGAGGAGAAGTGCAGAAGTTAGGCCGAATCTAGTACACTGCTAGATAGGCGAAGGGGGAAAGTGGATGTACTTAGACCTTGGGGAGCCACTATAAACACTGTGTGCACTCTGTGAATGTTTGTTTCTGTGGTTGATGTGTTGTGATAACTGTACAATTTGCATTTGCTGCTTAAAGTACAAAACAGTTTGTCTGCCTTAAAGTAAAAAAGAAAAAGTTCACCTATTCACCCCCCCCCCCCTCTAGGTGGTTAGGCACTATTTCTTTCAAGTGATATCAAAGTGAGGTTACTCAAAAAGGAACTTAACAGTCTGAGTAAGATCCTGTAGGCAGATTCAGAACAAACAAGAATCAAGAAAATGGGTTCTAGTGAGAATCACAAAGAGCTGGGGTCCATGAAATTGCCAATATGTAGAAAAGAGATATTTGGCATATGGAAAAAGAGGGTTAGACTATTTATGGAAGTATCTGACCCAAGGATATATATTACAGTCAAAGAAGGCCCATATGTGCCAATGAAGATATCCATTCTGGATGCAAATCAGAAAACTCCCAAGGACTTTTCTGAAATGACTAAAGATGAAATCATTCTGGCCACTATGAACAAGAGAGCCCAGAATATAATTGTTAGTGTCATTGATGATGCAACATTTCAGAACTTAATTCATTGTAAAACCTCTAAAGAAATGTGGGACACATTAATAGTTTATATGGAGGGATCAGAAGAAGTAAGACAAGATAGGAAGTCCTTGTTAAATCAGGAATATGAAAGCTTCAGACAGGGAAAGTCTGATAGCATTACAGAATGTTACAAAAAGTTCTATAGAATAGTTAATAAGTTGATGTCCTATGGAAGAGACTTCAGTAAGTATGAGCTGAATGACAAGTTCTTAAGATCCCTGACTAAGGACTGGGACATCAAGATTTGTGTCATTAGTGAAGTGGCCAAACTAGTTGATATACCTCCTCCAACTTTGTTTGGAAAACTGCTATCTTATTAGATGCAGTAAATGGCTAGAAAGGAGAAAGAGAAGAATACTAGAGTGGAGCACAAGGAAAGGACTGTGGCCTTCAAGACTGAAGCCACTAAGAAGTATAGAAGCAAGTCTCCATCTCCACCTCAAATAATTGCTGAGGCTGTCACAGATAATTCAGATAGCAAGAATTCAGATAGCAGTGAAAGTGATGAAGACTTTGCTACTTTTACTAGGCATTTTCAAAAATTTCTGAAGAAGAAGCAGTGGAGGTCTAAGCATTCCACTTCTCAGCCAAAAGATGACTACTATCAGAAGAGAAAGTCATCCAGGAATGACAGAAGAAAGTCCAAGCCAAGCAAAGCTACATCCTCAAAGATTGTGTGCTATTGCTGTAATAGACAGGGACATGTAGTGGCTGACTGTCCTGAAAAGAGAAAGAAGTCAGCTGACAAAAAGAAGACTCAGGTTAAGAGCAAAAAGGAAAAGTCCTTTGTTGCTAAGAAATACAAGAGTCTGACAGATCAGTCATCTTCAGAAACAGAATCAGAAGCTGAAGCCTACATTGGATTATTTGCTGAAGAGGAAGAAGATGAGTTCATGCAGCTAATGAACTCAATTTATGAGCATGAGGATCATCAGTGCAAGGGACTGATGGCTTTATCTGAAGGAGACAAGAACCAGGATCGGCCTGGACCAAGTAAGGTACAAAGTTATTCTTCTAGTTCAATTTATAGTATAGAGTCAGAATCAGATACATCTGCATCAAGTGATGTGGGTGGGTCTAAATCTAAAAGAGATATTCATCAGTTAATTGTATGAATATAGAGTCTTGTTGCAGGCCTTGAAGAAAAGCAAAACCTTGGCCAAAACTCAGGCAAAGGAGATTGCTAGTCTTAAGTTGGCTGCAGTAGATTCAGAGAAATTGTTAGATCAAAAACTGAATGAGATTGCCAGATTGAAGAACATAACTGTTATTCAAATGAGCACAATCACATTCAAGAATGATCAGATTAGAAATCTGGAGATTAGACTTCAGAAAGAGAGAGTGATGTAGCCAGTTTTTCTAAACCTAAATCTGTTTTACCCTTGATAGATGATTTTGTACCTCAGAAGGGTAATGCTGGATTAGGATTTAAGAAAACTGTCTGAACTGCAAGGTCCAAATCTAAAGGCAAAACCCCAGCACAAAACAATAAGCCTGCTGTAGATACTTCAGCCAGGGTAGTACCTAAACAAAGGTACAACAGGCTTGAGTGTTGGTGTTGTGGCAAGATAGGCCACTTTGCCTTAGATTGTTGGCACAATTCTAGTGTCAAAGAGAGTAGCAAACTGTCTGCTAAAAGAGCTACAGGTAGTTTTGTTAAAGGTCAGACTAACCTGCACCAAGGACCCAAGAGTTATTTGTGTTCTAAGGTTAAGTAATCTATTTTGCAGGTGAGTCCATGTGGCCATGCCCCTATATGGTACTTGGACAGTGGATGTTCCAGGCACATGACTAGAACTAGGGGGTTGCTGAAGGACTACACACCTATCAAGGATGGCCCTAAAGTAACCTTTGGTGGTTCAGAAAAAGGAATCATCAAGGGATTTGGTAACATTTCTAGTAATCAGATTACAATTACTCAAGTGGCTTATGTAAAGGGTTTGAAACACAACCTCATTAGTATAAGTCAGCTGAGTGATTTAGGATATGACATCTCATTTGTCAAGAATTGTTGTCATATCAAAAGGTCAAGTGATCAAAAGATCATTTTGACAGGTTATAGAAAAAGGAATGTTTACTGTCTTGACTTTGTGTGTGAGAACAATGTTTCTCCTATTTATCTTGTAGCTGATGAGAGAGTCTCTCATTGTGTCAAATGGCACAAGAGGCTAGCCCATCTAAATTACAAGACTATTGGCCAACGCTTTATCAAAGAGTTAGTGAGGAATGGTCCTCAAGTTAAGTGTATAAAGGATGGGATATGCTCAGCTTGTCAAAAAGGCAAGCAGACCAAATCCACCTTTCATAGCCTTAAAAACAAGGATTCTGTGAGGTGTTTATATCTCTTGCATATGGATCTTTTTGGTCCTATGTCAGTTCACAGTTTAGGTAGGAAGGTCTATACATTTGTGGTTGTAGATGACTATTCAAGATATTCCTGGGTGTTCTTCCAAAGACAAAAATCTGAAACCCCAAGTATCTTATATAGTTTTGTTAAACAAATTCAGAATGAGTTGGACAGTACAGTGGTCAAAATTAGAAGTGACCATGGTACTGAATTTCAGTCTGAAAGTATGACAAAACTGTGTGATGAATTTGGGATATTTCAAGAATTTTCTTCACCAAGAACACCTCAGCAAAATGGTATTGCTGAAAGGAAGAATAGAACATTGATAGAGGCCGGTAGAACTCTATTGAGTGACACTTTTCTCCCAAAGTATTTCTAGGCTGAGGCAGTAAATACTGCATGTCATGTGATCAATAGGGCTTCTATCACCAAGAGCCACAAAAAGACTCACTATGAGATTGTGAAGGGCATAAAACTAAATTTATCCTATTTCAGGATCTTTGGTTGCAAATGTTATATACTTAACAATGGCAAGTCTTATCTAACCAAGTTTGCTGTCAAATCCCAAGAGGGGATATTTGTTGGGTACATCAACAATAGTAAGGCTTATATTGTCTACAACTTGATTACTCAAGTTGTAGAAGAGTCTATACATGTAGTTTTTGATGAAGCAAGACTCATTAACAGTGAATTGCCAAGTAGTGTTTACAGTTCTACAAGTTTAAATGAGAGGATGGACAAGCTTACCATTGCAGAAGATTCTACTGCAACTCAGCAAGTGGAAAATGGTAGCTACTGTCCAGGGGGAGTACAAGACTCTAGATGCTGAAGAAGACAAAGAGGTGTAGCTAAATGAAGTGGCTGGAGGTGTTCAGCCTGAAGAAAGACAACCTCCAGCTAATAGACACTTAAAGGATCATCCAGACAATCAGATTATTGGTGATCCAAGACAAGAGTGCAAACAAGGAGCAGGAATCTGAGTACAGTTCTTTACTCCAGTTTCCTATCACAAGTGGAACCAAAGAAGTTTGAAGAAGCAGTTCTAGACCCTCATTGGATTGAGGTCATGCAAGAGGAGCTGAATCAGTTCAGGAGGTGCAAGGTCTGGAAGCTTGTTCCTAAACCCAAAGACCACAATATCATTGGAACAAAGTGGATCTTTAGGAACAAATTGGATGAGAATGGAATCATCATAAAGAATAAAGTTATACTTGTTGCAAAGGGATATAGGCAGGAAGAAGGTATTGATTTTGATCAAACCTTTGCTCCAGTAGCAAGACTGGAGGCAATCAGGATGTTCCTTGCTTATCCAACATATCAAGGGTTCAAGGTATTCCAAATGGATGTGAAATCAACATTCCTGAATGGAGATTTAAAGGAAGAAGTCTATGTTGAGCAGCCCTCAGGTTTTGTTGATCCTCTCAAACCTGATTATGTTCATAGACTTAGGAAGGCATTGTATGGGTTGAAACAAGCCCCAAGGGCTTGGTATAAAACCCTGTCTAGTTTCCTCATTGAGAATAAATTCTCAAGGGGGGAAATAGACAAGACTCTATTCCTTAGGGAATCTAAAGGAAAGATTATACTAGTCCAAATATATGTTGATGACATAATATTTGGGTCTACTGAACGTAATCTTTGCAGGAAGTTTGCAAAACGTATGCAAGGAAAATTTGAAATGAGCAGTATGGGGGAACTTAAGTTCTTCTTGGGTCTCCAAGTTAGACAGACTGAAGATGGCTTATCTATATGCCAGTCTAAGTTCACCCTAGAGTTAATAAAGAAGTATGGTATGTAATCATCCACTATCATGAAAACTCCTATGGGGTCAAGTGTGTCTCTAAGCAAAGAAGATGCAGGGAAACCTGTAGATGAAACTTTGTATAGAGGGATAGTTGGCTCCCTAGTATATCTGACTGCTAGTAGACCAGATATCATGTATGCAACATGTGTCTGTGCTAGGTACCAAGCATGCCGTAAAGAATCTCATCTGACTGCAGTCAAAAGGATTTTGAGATATCTTAAGGGCACACCTTATCTAGGCCTTTGGTACCCTAGGAATAGAGATTTTCTACTAACAGGTTATTCAGATGCAGATTTTGCAGGTTGTAAGGAAGATAGAAAGAGTACTACAGGAACCTATCAATTTCTAGGAGGAAGGCTGGTGTCATGGAGCAGTAAGAAGCAGACCAGTGTGGCAATCTGCACAGCTGAGTCAGAATATGTGGCAGCAGGAAGTTGCTGTGCACAACTTTTGTGGATACAACATCAGCTAGAAGACTATGGTATCCAGGTAAGTAGAACACCTTTGTTTTATGATTCTACAAGTGTCATTTCTATTGCAAATAATCCTGTCTCACATAGTAGGACTAAGCACATAGAAATTAAATACCATTTTCTTAGAGAACATGTAGAAAAAGAAGACATTTCACTAAAATATGTTAACATAGATAATCAGATTGCTGATATGTTTACTAAGCCCCTAGATGAAACCAAATTCAATAATTTTAAAATTGAATTAGGAATGTTGAACTTAGAATAGGTTCATAAAATTGGCTAAGTAAAATGGTGTCGACACATGAAGTTATCTGTGTCGACACTTAAAAGTGGTGTTGACATTCCAGAGAAATGGTGTCGACACATCTAGGAAGTCTGTGTCGACACTTCAGAGAAATGGTGTCGACACATCCAGAGTAGGTGTCGACACATCCAGGATGGTGTCGACACTTAGATTTAACACTAATTTCTTCGAGTAGAGTTTCGACTAATTGTCGAGCTGAGATGTATAAGTGTCGACACATATATTCTGTCGACAATATTTGTGTCGACACATAGTTGTCGAGACATTAGAAGTAAGTGTCGACACTTTTCAACAGTGTCGACACATTCAAGTATTTCGACGCGCCTTTTCACCTTCGATTTTAGAAAGGTATAAATAGGTCTTCCATATTGTTTGTCGACACGCTCACTATAGTTTCAAGACCAAACTTGTGTGTCGACATCTCTCTTCTCTAAATTCAAAATTTCTCCAAACCCTAATGGCGCCCAGGCTAGAAGAGAACGTCAATGAAGGTTATGAGCTAGTGCGACATGCTTTTGACGACGCGGAACCAGAAATTCAAGGTGTTATAACCCTAGTTGCATAGACTGGGTTAGAGTATCTAGTTTCAGAGCCAATCAAGATTTGGAAGAAGGAGGTCCTCGAATTCTTTAATGCAGCTACCCTTGATGCAACTGGTCTTAAGATTAAATCTAAAGTCCATGGAGTTAAGGTGAAAGTCACCCAGAAAAGTCTAAGAAAAGTTCTACATCTACCTAGAACTAAAGAAGAGGAAGATGTAACTGCATCAAAGATAAGGGAGGCACTGCAATGGTGTGGACTTGATTCAAACATGAAGATTGGATCAGTTTTTAATAGGAAAGGTGTAACACCCCCTATCCGTCGCATAGCATATTGCAGTAGGTCCGGCCGGGGCCCGACGCCATATACTACAGACAGACCGGGTGGTTACTTAAGGAAACCATCCAACCAATCTCAACGTCCTACACAGAGCATTCTAGCGGAAGCAGTTTAGAAAAGTTGTAACAAAAAACCCAGCATTAAAGCACGAATGTCCACTAATACAAAATAGGAATGTTATACAAAATACCCAAAATAAGCCTTAAGGCCTTACAAAATGTTTCACTTCAAATTACATGTTTTACAAACCACGGCACGCAGGCCGGTCATACATGAATAAAGCAGTAAACACTTCCAATTAGGCCTTCAAGGGCCGGCTTCGCATTCGAGCTTTAGCCCGCTATTGACCGCTTGGTCCAGCTACACCTGCAAGCAACAAACCACCGCACGGTGGCAAAAGAAGGCAACGGTCAGCAATCCTGACCAAATTATAACGATCCCGCCCCCAACTCGGGGCGGCTATGCTCCTTCCCTGCATTTCATTAGCATAAGCGAGCAATATATAATCATTTCATCACAGGCGGAGGCTCAACGGCCACACACCCCGTGCACTCAGGGCACATTCTCGGTGAACGCAGTGTAAGTCTGCCGACTCACCGTCATCCCCTTTGGACGGCAAAACAATGAGCAGTTTGTCTTCCCGGCATGGGTCACGGTAATTAAAACCATAGACCACCAAAGACTCTCAACTATGCCAACGGCTCTAATCCGAACGACATAGAACGGGTACGGTTCCATCTAACCCGTGCTCACAACGCAACGGTAATTTAAACCATATGCGCCCGCAACGGTAATTTAAACCATATGTGCAGGTCAAACTTCTCCCGAGTCCCATTTCCATCGCAAGTCACATAACCCGGTTATGTTCAAGTTGGCTCTCAGGCCACCAAGTTGGCAAGATCTCGTATCCGCCCAGTTTTCCGGGTGCACCTTTGGGTTAGTCCCCAAGGCTCCCTGCTGCAATCTACCGCGTAGAAAACCCGAAAAACAATCCATAGCACGGAGTCTTCTCCGGCATTTATGCAATGCAACATCACCGATCCAGACCAACTTGTCAGGGTAGGCTTCACACATCATGCCTATGTCCGTTCTCGCTTACGGACTCTAAACAACGGGGACTTCACATATCTACCCGATGGAACGCCTCCAACTCTCCGCAAACTCGCGAGAGCGGGCTTCCTATGCAAAGAAAGAGAGCTACTCATGCTCAAGATGAGGATCGTTACCCTAGCATTCCTCTTTAGTGCCATTGAAAAGTAATCGGATGAAAAGCACCGCACTAGCTTTGCCTCCGTGGATCCGGAGTCGGCTCGCGATTTGGAGCTTCGAAGCTCCTCCAATGGTGGGATCTAGCTCCTTCTTCCTTCCTTGGCTCTCCTCTCTCTCTAAGGTTTTTAGAAAGATAACACTTAAGAAAAGTGAGGGTTTCTAAGTGCAATCCCGGGTATATCCCTACAGGAACAACCCCCAGCCATTGGATCTCAAAATAAGGAAACGAACGGCTTTGATTCGGGACTGAAATGCCCAATCTGGACCGAACACGGCTTGGCACACGCCCGTGTCCAGGGCCGTGTGCCTCATTCGCCGTCAAAATCGGCTCGCCTGGAACCTCAAACGGGTATCGAACACGCCCGTGTTCGAGCTGACACGCCCGTGTTCCACCTGACACGGCCGTGTGGTCGGCCGTGTACCCCCATCATTTTTCCCCGAAAACAACCCGAGCACTGCACGGGTTCTAGGACATGCTCGTGTCCTTGCCCGTATCACCTCAACACGCCTGGACCCCAGGCCGTGTACACGGTCTCGACACTCGACACTTCGTCGAGCGAAGATCGTCGACCTGATGACATGGCCTTGGACACGCCCGTGTCCTAGGATGTGTGCCTTGTCTCGACACCATGTCGAGACCAAAGTGTCGACTTCCCGGGACGAGTGTCGACACGGGTTGACACGCCTTGCGACCCGCCCGTGTCGCAGGCCGTTTGCCCAGTCTCGACACAATGTCGAGACCAAAGTGTCGACTTCCCGACTCAGTGTCGACACAGGCTTGACACGCCCTGGGACACGCCCGTGTCCCAGGCCATGTGCCTGCAGCCAGAACCCAAACTGGCCCAAAACGTCCCCCTTTGCTCCTTTGAGTTTCGGGGCGTTACAACTCTCCCCCTCTTAAAAGAATTTCGTCCACGAATTTACATAAAGGAAAGACATGTACAAAACCAAAATTTGTACCTGAGCGGAACAACTCCGGATACTCGTCAAGCATAGTCTGCTCTCGCTCCCAAGAGAGCTCCTCACGACCGCAATTGTCCCACCGGACCTTGACCATCCTGATCTCTTTATTGCGTAGCCGCTTGACCTCCGAGTCCTCAATCCGCACGGGCTTGACCTTTGTCGTTAGCCCACTATCCACCGGCACTTGATCAACCGCGATCACTTGCGTAGGCTCTTGCACCGCCTTCCGAAGCACCGAGATGTGGAATACATCATGTAAACCACTAAGCTCCACGGAAAGCTTCAACCGATAGGCCGCTTCACCAACTCGCTCCAGAACCTCAAACGGTCCAAGGTACCTCGGGCTTAGCTTTTTCAATCGTCGCACCCGCGAGACACCCTTGAACGGCTTGATCTTTAAGTATACATATTCGCCGACAGCGAACTCCACATTCCTGTGCTTGGCATTATAGTACTTTGCTTGCCGGTCCTGAGCGATAAGTAACCTCTCCCGAATGGTTCTCACCAAGGAAGTGGCATCCTCCACTTCCGATCGCTTATACAACTTTGACTCACCCGTTTCTAACCAAGACAACGACGTGTGACATTTTTTACCATATAGGGCCACGAAGGGCGCCATTAGAATACTCTCCTGGTAGCTGTTGTTGTATGCGAACTCTACCAAATAAAGGTGGTCTTCCCATTTCTTTCCAAAATCCAAGACACACATGCGAAGCATGTCTTCCATGGTTCTATTGACCCTCTCGGTCTGCCCATCCGTTTGCGGATGGAAGGCTGTGCTGAATTTCAGCTTTGTTCCCAACATTTGTTGCACAAGCCTCCAATCATTGGACGTGAACCGCCCATCTCGGTCACTCACGATGCTGCGGGGCACACCATGAAGCCGTACTATGTTATCCACATAACACTTTGCCAACTTCTCCACCGGATCATCCTTCCTATGCGGAATAAAATGTGACACCTTCGTTAATCGATCAACAACCACCCAAATGGCGTCGTTCCCCTTTTGCAACCTTGGCAAACCGTGCACAAAGTCCATAGAGATGTCGTCAAATTTCCACTCCGGAATAGGCAAGGACTTAGGAAATCCTCCCGGCTTTTGGCACTCCGCCTTTACCAAGGCGCAAGCTGGCACTTAGCTACGTATAGCGCCACATCCTTCTTTAAACCCGGCCACCAAAACAGTTTCTTAACATCACGGTACATCTTTGTGCTCCCCGGGTGAATCGAGTACTTGGTATGGTGCACCTCGTACAACAACTCCACCTGTAAATTGCCCACACTTGGGACGCACAAACGACCGTCTTTCCAAAGCAATCCGTCCTCCACGACGAATTGGGGATTTGACCCATCCAGAGCCTCTACCATGAACTGCTTCATATGAGCATCCATATCCAAAGCCTGCCGAATACGATCAGCCAGGTCATATTGGACTTCAGTCCAATTCAGAACTGCTTCAGCAGTTGATTGTCTGTCCACACAAACAATCTCCAATGCCTCCAACTCCCGCACCAACCGCTCATCATGCACCGATAGCCAATTGGCTTGAGCTGGGGCTCGGCGACTCAACGCGTTCGCAACCGCATTCCCCTTACCAGGCACGTAATGGATCTTGAATGTATAGTCCCCCAGGAACTCCATCCATCTACGCTGCCGCATATTCAGATCCTTCTGATCAATAAGATACTTCAGGCTCTTGTGATCGGTGTAGATATCAATCTTCACACCGTACAAATAGTGTCTCCACAGCTTCAAGGCAAAAATCACGGCCGCTAACTCCAAGTCATGGACCGGATAGTTCCTTTCATGCACTTTTAGCTGTCTCGAGCCATAAGCTATTACACTTCTATGTTGCAGTAGCACGCAACCCAAACCGCTGCCCAAAGCATCGCTGTAAATCTCATAGCCTTCGGTCCCACATGGCGAACTCAGCACAGGCGCCGTGGTCAACCGACACTTCAACTCCTCAAAATCTCGCGCGCACTCCGGCGTCCAAACGAACTTATGCTCCTTCCTCGTCAAAGTAGTGAGAGGTAATGCTATCCGCGAGAAGTTCTCTACGAAGCGCCTATAATAGCCGGCAAGCCCCAGAAAACTCCGGACTTCCGCTACAGTAGCAAGCTCAGGCCACTCCCGTATCGCAACAATCTTCGCCGGATCCACAGCAATACCCTCTCCACTTACTATATGCCCGAGGAACGCCACTGAGGATAGCCAAAACTCGCACTTCGAGAACTTGGCATACAACTGATTTCTCCTTTGCGTCTCCAACACCAAATGAAGATGCTTGAAGTGATCTTCCTCACTTTGCGAGTACACCAAAATATCGTCGATGAAGACGATCACGAAATGGTCCAAGTACTCCCTGAAAGTCCTGTTCATCAAATCCATGAACACTGACGGCGCATTAGTCAGCCCAAACGGCATGACCGTAAACTCATAATGCCCGTATCTCGTACTAAACGCTGTCTTCGGGATATCACTCTCCCTTATTCGCAGCTGATAGTACCCAGCCTTGAGATCCAACTTCGAGTACACCGTCGACCCGACTAACTGATCAAAAAGATCATCAATCCGAGGGATCGGGTACTTGTTCTTCTCCGTCAGCTTGTTTAGCTCCCGATAATCAATACATAGCCTCAAGCTTCCATCCTTCTTCTTAACAAAGAGGACCGGTGCGCTCCAAGGCGAAGAACTCGGGCGCACATACCCTTGCTCCAACAACTCTTGCAGTTGAACTTTCAGCTCCGCCATTTCCTTAGGTGCTAGTCGATACAGAGATCGTGACACAGGCTTTGCACCTGGCACTAGCTCGATCGTAAAATCTATCTCCCGCTGAGGCGGGGCTCCAGGAAGATCTGCGGGGAACACATCAGGGTATTCTGATACCACTGAAATACAATCCAACGCGGGCTTCGGCTTTGCAACCTCCACTAGTGTAAAGAACAGTTCTGCACCGGCACGAACCGCCTTCACCACCTGAAGAGCAGACATCAATGTCTTGCTCGACCCCTTTAAGCCCGTAAAAGTCATCTCACGACTTGCTCCCAGCTTGACTTCCTTGCTACCGCAATCTATATGGGTCTGCTGCTCCGAGAGCCAGTCCATGCCAAATATGACGTCGAACTCCACTAACGGAAGTAAAGACGCCTGCAGATCGAACTCCTGATTCCCAATACGAATCTTAACATCGTAGATCCTATCCGCTCGCATCGAACACCCATTGGGCAACAACACATCCAACTTATCCTTCGCCATCGAAGAAGGGACTCCGATGCGTGATATAAATCCTTCGGACAGGAAGGAGTGTGAAGCTCCCGTATCGAAGAGTGCTCGTGCCGGATTTTCACAAATCAATACAAATCCTAAACAAGCAGTGGTAAGGTAACATGTGCATAACAAGTATTTAAAGAAATTGACTTGCTATAAATTAAACCGTACCTGTCACCACATCAGCTTGTTTGATGGCCTCCTGTTGGCCCAGATTGTAGACCCTTGGTTGGGCCGGAGCATAGTGGGATGCGGTCGACTCCACCTCCTTACCCTTCTCTTCATAAGTAGCTCCCGGCTTTCTTTCGGACTTGGGACGTCCGCTCCAACAGTCGCGGGCAAAATGCCCCGTCTTGCCACAAGTAAAACACGCGCCCGGAGTCCGACTCGTAGTCGCCCGAGAAGCACCAGAAGGAGCTGGACCCGAAGTCCTATGCTTCTTAAAGAATCTTTGATAGCCAGACTTTGAAGTAGTCGGCACTTTGAACCCAGATTTCTTCTCCCCCAAGCTTTTCTTTGCCTGCACATTCTTCATGTCCTTCTCCAAGGACCGGGCAGTATTGACCAAGGTTAAGAAACCCTGTGTCATCGGCCCCGAGAGTAGCAACCTCAACTCATCTCTCAACCCTTCATAGAAGCGATTAGTCTTGCGCTCCTCATCCACAATAGTGGAGCTAGCATATCGACTCAAACGGGTGAACTCATGGAGATATTCATCCACGCTCTTCTCACCCTGAACCAACTTCAGAAACTCATTCTCCAACGCTATCTTCTGCGTCGAAGGGAGGTATCTATCCAAGAACAATCTCGAGAACTCCTCTATCGAGACATCACCAAGTTGCCTACCTCTCAGTAAGTGCAGCTCCAATCCTTCCCACCACATCCTCGCTTCCCCGTCTAGAAAGAACGTAGCGATGGTGGTCATTTGCTACTCCTCCGTCTCCGTTGCTGTCATGACTCTCTTCACCCTGGAGAGCCAGTCTTCAGCCTGAGATGGGGTTCCCAACCCTGAGAATAACGGAGGGTTAAAGCTCATAACATGCTTAAGCTGCCTCTCAGTTTCCCTCCTTGGCACTACCGGTTCCACAACCACTTGCTCCACTCTCCTCGGCTCAGCCTCTTGAAGAGGTTCTTGCTCCATCGCAGGAGCGGGTTGCTGCGTTTGCCTTGCAGGCTGCGCATTTATCACGGCCAACACCGCTTCAGCCACCAATCGTATGTTCTCAGCCGACAGAGGTGTTGTGGGAGCAACTTCCGGTGCACTACTAGCCTCAGAAACTCGGCGTTCTGACGGCCCAACACCACTTCTGGTCACCTATAGTGGTACAAAACACCGTTAAGTGACCAAATAAATTGCAAACAGCAATTATAGGAACACGCAGGTTCCTCAAACACGAATATTTTCATTCCTAAGTGGACATTCATGGATTCTTTTACTGTTATAACGATGGCGCACACAATGTGCTCACCACCCCTTAAAAAGAATTCGCCCACGAATTCACTTTAAGCCCGACCAAAACCAGTAGTCTAATACCAAATTGTAACACCCCCTATCTATCGCATAGCATATAGCAGTAGGTCCGGCCGGGGCCCGACGCCATATACTACATACAGACCGGGTGGTTACTTAAGGAAACCATCCAACCAATCACAACGCCCTACACAGAGCATTCTAGCGGAAGCAGTTTATAAAAGTTGTAACAAAGAACCCAGCATTAAAGCACGAATGTCCACTAATACAAAATAGGAATGTTATACAAAATACCCAAAATAAGCCTTAAGACCTTACAAAACGTTTCACTTCAAATTACATGTTTTACAAACCACGGCACGCAGGCCAGTCACACATGAATAAAGCAGTAAACACTTCCAATTATGCCTTCAAGGGCCGGCTTCGCATTCGGGCTTTAGCCCGCTATTGACCGATTGGTCCAGCTGCACCTGCAAGCAACAAACCACCGCACGGTGGCAAAACAAGGCAACGGTCAGCAATGCTGACCAAATTATAACGATCCCGCCCCCAACTCGGGGCGGCGATGCTCCTTCCCTGCATTTCATTAGCATAAGCGAGCAATATATAATCATTTCATCACAGGCGGAGGCTCAACGGCCACACACCCCGTGCACTCAGGGCACATTCTCGGTGAACGCAGTCTAAGTCTGCCGACTCACCGCCATCCCCTTTGGACATCCAAACAATGAGCAGTTTGTCTTCCCGGCATGGGTCACGGTAATTAAAACCATAGACCGCCGAAGACTCTCATCTATGCCAACGGCTCTAATCCGAACGACATAGAACAGGTACGGTTCCATCTAACCCGTGCTCACAACGCAATGGTAATTTAAACCATATGCGCCCGCAACGGTAATTTAAACCATATGCGCAGGTCAAACTTCTCCCGAGTCCCATTTCCATCACAAGTCACATAACCCGGTTATGTTCAAGTTGGCTCTCAGGCCACCAAGTTGGCAAGATCTTGTATCCTCCCAGTTTTCCGGGTGCACCTTTGGGTTAGTCCCCAAGGCTCCCTGCTGCAATCTACCGCGTAGAAAACCCGAAAAACAATCCATAGCACGGAGTCTTCTCCAGCATTTATGCAATGCAACATCACCGATCCAGACCAACTTGTCCGGGTAGGCTTCACACATCATGTCTATGTCCGTTCTCGCTTACGGACTCTAAACAATGGGGACTTCGCATATCTACCCGAAGGAATGCCTCCAACTCTCCGCAAACTCGCGAGAGCGGGCTTCCTATGCAAAGAAAGAGAGTTACTCATGCTCAAGATGAGGATCGTTACCATAGCGTTCCTCTTTGGCGCCATTGAAAAGTAATAGGATGAAAAGCACCGCACTAGCTTTGCCTCCGTGGATCCGGAGTCGGCTCGCGATTTGGAACTTCGAAGCTCCTCCAATTTGCGGGATCTAGCTCCTTCTTCCTTCCTTGGCTCTCCTCTCTCTCTAAGGTTTTTATAAAGATAACACTTAAGAAAAGTGAGGGTTTCTAAGTCCAATCCCGGGTATATCCCTTCAGGAACAACCCCCAGCCGTTGGATCTCAAAATAAGGAAACGAACGGCTTTGATTCGGGACTGAAATGCCCAATCTGGACCGAACACGGCTTGGCACACGCTCGTGTCCAGGGCCGTGTGCCTCATTCGCCGTCAAAATCGGCTCGCCTGGAACCTCACACGGGTATCGAACACGCTCGTGTTCGAGGTGACACGCCCGTGTTCCACCTGACATGGCCGTGTGGCCGGCCGTGTACCCCCATCATTTTTCCCCGAAAACAACCCGAGCACTGCACGGGTTCTAGGACACACACGTGTTCTTGCCCGTGTCACCTCAACACGCCTGGACCCTAGGCCGTGTACACGGTCTCGACACTCGACACTTTGTCGAGCGAAGATCGTCGACCTGATGACACGGCCTTGGACACGCCCGTGTCCTAGGCCGTGTGCCTTATCTCGACACCATGTCGAGACCAAAGTGTCGACTTCCCGGGACGAGTGTCGACACGGGTTGACACGCCCTGCGACACGCCCGTGTCACAGGCCGTGTGCCCAGTCTCGACACAATGTCGAGAACAAAGTGTCGACTTCCCGACTCAGTGTCGACACAGGCTTGACACTCCCTGGGACACGCCCGTGTCCAAGGTCGTGTGCCTGCAGCCAAAACCCAAACTGGCCCAAAACGTCCCCCTTTGCTACTTTGAGTTTCGGGGCGTTACAAAAGTCATGAACATGCAAGGCAAGTTCTTGTCTGAAATAGTAGGAAAGGTGATTCTGAGCAAACCAGGTGGGCATGATAGGATATCAGCTCACATGTTCAGTTTAATGACAAGGATCATTTTCAAACTGAAAACTGATTGGTCAGCAGTAATGTTTGACAAGATTAAGGAAAGTCTGAAGAAGCCCAATCTGGGTAGAATTATGAGTTTGTACTTGGCTGGAACTATTCCAGAAGTCATGAACCAAGCTGCTGGTTCTAAGATAAACCACATGAGGAAAATGGACATCAGAATAATCTCAAGATGGGATAGGGTGTTAACTAAAGAAATGCCTACACCAGAGAAGGAAACACCTCAGAAGAAGAAGAAGAAAGCCATTGTGGCTCCTGAATCCTCAAGTAGCTCAGAGGAGCAAGTAGTTTCTAGTTCTGATGATGGAGAGGCTGGACATGCTGGACAGTCACCAACAAGAAATGAAGATGTACAGAGGCAGGGGGAGAAATCATCTGCTAGCCCCATTCACCTGGATCCACTCCATGGGGAGCCTCAACATGTGGATGAGGCAACTCACTTAGACAGCGAAAGGGCAACCCAAACCATTCTTGAGATAATCAATGAAGTTAATCAATCAACATTTCATATTGAGGATGAAGTATTGACTGAATCTTTATTTGATGTTAATCAGCAAACTCAGTTACATAGTCAACCACAAGATGTTGTCATGGAAGACACATCATTTGCTGATATTGCTCCTGAGATAAGAGATTCTCCAGTCCATACTCAACATGAGTTTACTCTAGAAGAGTTGTTCCCTGATTTACTACAGACTGATTTTGAGGGAGAGAAAGCAGATTTTGAGGGGGAGAAGGTCAATCTTGAGGGGGAGCATGTAGAGTTTCATGAGGAGACTGCTAGAAATGAGACTGAGGAGCAAAGGAATGCTGAGGAGCTACCAAGAGCAGAGAAGGAATTGCCACCTACTCCACAGGATAGAGTAGACATTGCTAGTACTTCTGATTCTGAAGATGAAGAGGCTGTTAGAGCCAAGAAAAGAAAGCTACATGTCTTCAAAAGGAGAAGCCAAACCTACAACAAGGCTCTGCAAACAATTACTCCTCATCCTGCCCCAACAGCTGATTACAGCTCCTTGTTGGTGGCTTTGCAGATCAAGATGGATGAGCAAAGGAAGGCTCTAGAAAAATATTTGGATGAAGGACATAAATCCCTTCAATTTGATCTGGCTCAAGACATCAAATCTATAAGATTTGAAGTTAATCTAACTAAGAAAGAAATGACTGATTGTTTCCACAAAGGAGGCAATGCAGTGGTATATCTGGCTACTCATCAAGAGAAGATAAAGACACAGGTTGATGATATGGCAGTAAAAAAAGGATATGTTCTTGAGAATCAGATTAGAATGATTGACAATCTAACTGAATCACATAATGTGATTGTAACTGAAATGCAGAATATTGCAGCTGCTCAGACTGCAGCAAGGACTGCTGCCAAGGCTGAGTTTGACAAGCAATTACAAGAAAACCTAACTGCTGTAAAAACTGCAATTGAAGATTCTCAAAAGGCTATTACTGACAAGCTCCAAAAGTTAAAACCTTTTTATAAAGATGGTGTTAACTATCTGAATGCTCAGATCAGATTTCAGAAGGATGATCTTAGGGATCATATAGAAAGAGAAGTCATAAAGGGGGAGAGGGTATTAGTCAAAGCAGGCTCTGACCATGCTAAATGGATTTCAAACAGCATCAAAGCTACCCTTGGATATCCACCTTTGTGTGATGATGATAATGTTGCTGAATCTGGTATAAATCCTGCTGTTTTGGCTCAAGTGATCTTTCCTCCAGCAGATTTTGAAATGATACATCAAGAGATACAATCTATGTATAGCCCTCCAGAAGGTGCTCAAATTGTGATCATTGAGAAAGTAGTACAGCCTGTGCTAGAGGCAGTATTAAAAGAGCAAGAAGCTCAATTATCCAAGAAGAGGTTCAGAGAACATGCTGAGTTAAGGCCAAATTTTGAGCAGTGGAGCCCAACTTGTAGAAATATTATACTGACTGCTTGGAAGGCTGCAAAGGATAATATCCTAGAAAGGGGAAAATGGTATTCGGAGCAAGAGTGGAGAAAACATGAAGCTAGGAAAGAGGCCATAGTTCAGTACAGAAGGAAGGCTAAACTTGGGAAGCTACCTCCTAATGCAAAGGAGCCTGGCAAGTATTTCCCTAAGCCTTATCATTATTTTGAGAGACAAACGGTAAGGGCTGAAGAACAGAAGAAGAAAGATCTTAAGGGCAAGAAGCCTGCAGATGACACTGATGCTCCAGTTCAAGCCAAGATTCAATCTGGAAAGGGCATTGTCATCAAGGAGCCAGAGCAGGCATAGAATAAAATTTTCTAAGTTTACAACTTTGTAATCATTTGCATTAAAATCCATGTAACCTTTTGATTAATGAAAATATTGAAAGTTGTAACAAAATAATGTTTAATGTTCAATCTATTACATTGTTATTCTGAGAAGATTGTTTATACATGTTTTGTTTTGTATTTACCCTGTCATATAATAATGTTATACATCATATTGAGTATTTGTTATGAATGGTGTATATCATTGACTAAGGGTTATGACTTCTCCAAATAGGGGGAGATTGTTGGGTACATTGGAAAATGTGTAGCAGATTTGAAGAACCCTCACCCTACTCAATGATATACATCAAGGTGTATTTGATGTGCTTTGAGTTTATATGTACAGGTTAAGTAATTGCAGGAAATGCAGAAAAGTTTCTAAGTCCATGTGTCGACACCTAGAGATGCAGTGTCGACACTTATGAAGGCTTGTGTCGACACCTAGAGAAGTTGTGTCGACACTTGGAGTATTTGGGTCGACACCAGGAAAGGCAGAGTCGACACATACAGGCAGTGTCGACACACTATGAAGAATACTCAACATATATCATGTCGACACTTAGAGGCAGTGTCGACACCCAGAGAAGCTAGTCGATATCCAATGTGTCGACACCAGGAAGCTGTGTCAACACACTGAAGGCATTGTTGACATCAACTGTGTCGACACACAGGACTTGTGTCGACACACAGCTAGTATCAACAACAGAAGAAGTTGTGTCGACACAAAGGAGATGTGTCGACACTCAGCTAGTATCAACAACAGAAGAAGTTGTGTCGACACAAAGGAGATGTGTCGACACTCAGCTAGTATCAACTACAAAAGAAGTTATGTCGACACAAAGTAGATGTGTCGACACACAGCAGAATTCAACTAAGTTCTAAAGAAGTACTTGTGTCGACACACTCAATCAGTGTCGACACATTCAACAGAAGCAGTGTCGAGAAGCTATTACAACAACAGAAGGAGTTGTGTCGACACCACCAAGGCAAGTGTCGACACTTAGTCCACTTGTGTCGACACTTGGTCTATTTGTGTCGACACATAATGAAGAACAGTCTCGACACTTTCAGACAGAGACAGTGATTTAGAGAAGTGACTGGATGACTTGACAGCTGCCATTTCAGCCGGTCTACTGCAACTATCAGTGCTGTCAGAGGTTCGTTAGAAACCGGATCATCCGGATACCTTGGAGGAAGACTATATAAAGGCCTTTCTCCTTCAACAGAAAAGAATCAATCAATCAAGAGAATTTTTCAGAAGATTAAGAAGATCAATACAGATCCAAAGAAAACTGTAAATCAGTATTTTGAAGAAATTTCAGATTCACTTGTAGAGAGAGAACTCCAGTATCTGAAGTCAAGAAAGAGACTTGTTAATCAAATCTCTTAAGAAGCAGGTTCTGAACCAGACTGCAAAGTAGGATCCAGATTTAATTCTCCATCCTAAGAAGGAAGTTGTCAGCTGGTCTACTTCAAGAAGATCATCTTTACTGAGTTCAGACTCAAGAAGCCTTGAATAAAGTAAAGACAAAGTTGATCTCAGGAATAAGTGCTATCAAGAATTGATCAAGAAGCTTTCCCTCTTCATTCTCTCAAACTGAGTGGTGATCTAAAAACTTTTTATTATCTTTTTGTAGGATCTTAAGGGATCTGAGTTGTAAGCCTAAATTTATAAAGGCTGAGGTAGGACTTTTGAGCCTGAGTGTAGGAGAATCATTTCTCTGAGTGTAGGCCTTGTTGAAGGCTGAGGTAGTGTTGTTTAGCCTGAGTGTAGATCTTGTTGAAGACTGAGTGGTAGGGATTTGTGGCTGAGTTGTAGGAGTGGGGACACTCTGAGTTGTAGGAACCTGTTTGGGGTTCTGAGCTGTAAGATCTGAGGATCTGAGGAGAAGTGCAGAAGTTAGGCCGAACCTAGTACACTACTAGATAGGCGAAGGGGGAAAGTGGATGTACCCAGACCTTGGGGAACCACTATAAACACTGTGTGCACTCTGTGAATGTTTGTTTCTGTGGTTGTTGTGTTGTGATAACTGTAGAATTTGCATTTGCTGCTTAAAGTACAAAAAGTTTGTCTGTCTTAAAGTAAAAAGAAAAAGTTCACCTATTCACCCCCCCCCCTCTAGGTGGTTAGGCACTATTTCTTTCATATGATGCAAAAACAAGATAGCATGATAGATTATAATACATGAATATAAATGTACATGATAAGTGAAATAATGTTCATGCGGTGGATATGTGAATCGTAAGTATGCCCAATAATCCAATACTTAAGCTATATGTCTACACCCTAGCCCCGCATTAAGTGACGGATGGGCATGAGGAGCTGCACAAATGTCGTAGGGTGGGGTGTTAATTCCATGTGCATAAAGAAGAATCCGCTTAACCTAACACTCTTTCCCCCCAACGTCACACAAGGACCTACTAAAACCCTCCCCGGTTAAGGACAAGATATGATTTACAAGTTAGTGTTTCTAAAACACACACACCTACGCCTCCGCTATTGTGAGACATACATAATGGGTGAATGATCATAGGTATACTAAAACAGCGTGATAAATTTTTGATAAAAGGTAAATTATGGCCACTTTGAAATGATATGACTTATATTCCAATTTGTTCAGTTAGATTGATTTATCGTTAATTTTAATATGAGAAAGTCATATAGCAAAAATATATCTAAAGTGTTCATGACATGTTGGCTTAAGAAAAAATACAAAAGCAAAAATAAGCAAATGCAAAAACAAAATACAAAAAACCAGCAAAACTAAAAAAAATATTATGCATATCATGAAGTAGATTATCAAGTAATTTTGATTTGAATAGTTTCTACTTCACGCAAATACTGGATACTAAAGGATAGGAGATTTAGGTATCCAAAAGGAGTCAAGTGTTGTGGTTCCTTTGGGTACACAAATATAGCGTGATAAACTATGAGGAGATAAAAATGAATGTGTCATTTCGAGTGTAATAGGTGCATCATTTTTAATTTTGGGTCTCCATTCATACTTTGCATTGATATTGTTTTTATGTTGTAAATTTTCATGTAGAGTTCTACAAGTCTTTATGTGATGAACTTCAGTTGAACAATATTCCATTTGAGGTTTAGATATATTGAAATTGTTCTCTGGGTTAAGATTATGTTGCTTAACATAAAGACTCATAGTGTATTGATTATTTGAAGGAAATTTACATTCATTTGATTTTTAATTGGGAGTGACTTGAGGTTGCAAATGAAGATGATTTTTTTGTTTTGTACTTTCATTTACGCACGCTTGACATTTTCTACTCTCACTGATTGACTTAGTTATTATATGACTATTCATATTCAACATGCTTTCGGTTTTTACTTGAAATTTAAGAGTTATATTTTGTGAGTTTTTAAACATAATTTCCTTAAGCATGTTGATTTTTGTAATTAATTCCTTATTTTTTTTTATTTTAAGATTATGTCCAGCTTTGTTGTACGCTATTGTGCTATTTTTAAGACTGGAGACTACAGAGTCAATATGAGCTTCATACTTATTTTTGTATTCCTCAAAAGTCTCATTCATCTCTTTAATTTCAATTTTATAAATCTTGCATCCATCACAATCACTTTTCAATGATGAAATTCCTAAACATAATTTATCATTTTATTCATTTGCAAAACGAAGCTCTTTTTCAAGAACTTTATATTTTTCTTTTAATTCATTATAATCTATATAAGGTGTAGAAACGTTATCTAAAGAGCAAATAGGAGAACTAGACACAGCACTGTTGGATTCTACATTAACACATGCTTTTAAGAGGTTATTTTTTTAACATAGTTTTGAATTGATACTCGTCAATTTCTTAATTCTTCGGTTTTCCCTATTAGCACAATCAATGTAGAAATGGAATTGCAAACATGAGGGGAATTCGATTTTATTACAATGCTCTTGGATGAAGCAAGATTTGAGCTTTGAGTGTCTTTGACTTCTCTGTGTGTTGCCTCATCCATGATTGAGATTTCAACTTCCCTTTCATGTGATGTGATTGTCATGTCCTTCTCCAAGAGCAAGTCTCTATTTGGTTCTTCACTTGGATCCATGAGAAATTACTCTAACTCGTCATCTGTAGAAAGAGAACTATAAGTTAACTTAAGAAAATTCCATATATCATATGCAGTAGAAAGCGTATAGATTAGTTGGAAAATGTCTTGGCCAAGCCCACAAAATAGACTATTCAAAGCTTTGGCATTTAAATGACATTCGTGCTTATTAAAATTATTTGGGGGCTTGATACAAGTCATGTTCGAAACTTCTATATCTAAAAATATAAGGAATTTCCTCATTAGTGTTCTCCATTCATTATAGTTCACTCATGTAAATAGAGGTGGTGCACATGAATTTTCGGTGTATACTTTTTCACCCCTACTAGTTGATTCGAGATCGACATTGGCCATTATTCCCGATGGTGAAACCATTTTGGAATAACCTATCTCTGATACCACTTGTTAGATCTACTGGCCAACCTTAGAGGGGGGGTGAATAGAGCATTATTTGAAATTTAAAACATTTTGTCCAGAAAAACTAGCTCTGGAAGCTACCGCGGGGCGCTAACTTGTTAGTGTGTGGTGCTAAACCACAGACCTCGTTTTCCTTGCCAAATTTCCATTTAGAGTAATACACCGACTTTAGAGATTCATCAGAGAACACCCAGAATAATATTCATAGAATTAAAGCACAAATTACTTTATTAAAACTGAATCAATAATATGTTTTATTAATTATAAATTCTTGATCTCCATGACATCGGAGATCGGAGGCGGTGAAAATGAAATCTCATTTTGTTTTCTATACCGACCCACTACCCGGACCGGTTGGCTCTCTACCTTTCCCTCCAAGAAAGTTCCTCAAGCTGACTCTTAGAGGGTCCACTAGAGTGGTCTTAGAGGTCTTAGAGCCCTGTTAGATCTCCCAATCTAGATGTCCCTTCCTCGGGATGATTTCTCACAAAATCCTTCCAGGATTCTGACGACCCTACAGTAGAGTTTCCACGAAATCCTTCTCGGCTTTCGACAACCCTCACGGTCAATTTCACTCACCCAAACAATTAGACAAAAGAGTAGAAAGTAAAATATAGGAATGAGAGAAAACTCCCATCTAACTAGAACCCTTGATGTTGATGATGATTCGGTTGCAAAGGTTCGATCTTTGTGGCTTGAGAGTCTTCCTCTTTGATGTTCTTAAGATATAGGAAGGTGTGCGCTTGATGAGAGTTTTTCATAGCGAGGATCCTTCACGTGAAACTTAGGATGAAGGCATCTTGATCATCTTGTTGGTATCCTTCAATACTTGAGCATGAATTCCTTTCGATCTCCTCTAAAGCTTTTTCCTCCTTAATGAGTTGGGATGACCCCTCCCCTCCCTTTAGAAGGCTAGTGAAAACTCTCTTTTGAATTTCGTGAAAAACTGTCGCCCGAAACTCAAGTTCGAGTTATTTTAAATAGAGAATGCAATGTAGGAGCTACCGCGGGGCGATAACTAGTTATAGCGTGGTGGTAACTTCTAGAGAACAAAATCCTTTCTTTTCTTCGTGTACTTGCAACAGAATAACTCCTGGTTGTCATTGTAGTCCTTGTCTCCCCAGAGATCTTCGTGCACGACTAGGGAGGGAGACGGTTTTCTTATCCTTCGAGTGAGACGGCAGAACAAACCACGGAGAGGCAGCTGAACCCTAGGAATGATAGAACTCTGTCTCCTTTCCTTTTCAAATTCTCAAGTCACAGAAACTGAAGCGGCCTTATATACGTCTTCATGAAAATAGGATACTGTCATCGGTAATACTAGCGCCCGACGGCAGGTTCGCGCGCTTGATGTGCTTGCTGTAACATCTCATTTCCAACTAGACCCCTAAGGGTAGTTTTGGCCATGACTAGGGCATGACAAAACCCTAGAAAACTAAAAGGGGCCAAGTGATAGAAGGCCACGGTGACAATCACCTTGGTCAACCTGTGGCACTACCTCATCACAAAACCTAGGGTTTGACCTTAGGGCTTCACCAAGACTCCATGACCCCACCACAACATCACTAACCTATCAGAGGGTCCACTAGAGCCCTAAGGGTCCATTACAGTCAACCCAAAGTGGCCAATTTGACCTAGGACATCCATAGGCCTAAATTGGGCAAGGTTCCCTAACAAAGGGCAGTTGGCCTCTAATGTGCCCAACCAACCTTGCCCAGGTCTTCCTATACCTAAAGTGAGGTCAATGGGTCACTAAGGACACATTGGGTTTAGTCCTAGAGGCCAAGTTGACCCAAGTCAACACTAGCCCTAAAGAGGTCAAAGTGCACTTACCAAGGGACAAGTGACCTCCAAGATGCCAAGTCAACCATATCCAACCCTACCTAGGCCTTAGGGGAGATCAATGGGTCACCAGGAACTATTAAGGGGCAACCAAAAAGGTCAAGAAGACCAAGGTCAACCCAAGCCTACCTTGGGTCAACCTAGCCCAAGTAGGCTAACCCAAGTTCAAGCCTCCTCATGTGGCTTCTTTGGGAGATGATGTGTATGGATGGGCTGCCAATAGACCTCTAGATTGACCAAGTCAACTGGTTACTCGGAGAGAGGGTGAGCTTCATTTCCATGGTTATGGAGGAGAGAGAAAAAAATGAAAGAGGGGGGAAGGAAGGTGCTCGGCCAAGGGGAGGCCAAAGGCCACCTTTAATGGCTGAATTCAACTCCCCCAGGGAAGGGGTGAAGTTTCCAGCCGTTTCCCTGGCCACCAAGGGCCTAGTTCAGCCCCCCTACCATGGCCGAATCTAGCCTTTAATGGCCTTAATGGCCATTGATGATCCAACCTCTCCCCTCCCCATCTGAGGCTTTAAACACCTTCAGTGGGCTGAGGGGAGGATTTCCCAATCCTTACCTGAAGAAACTGAAAGTGAGGGTTAGGTCTACAATACTCTAAAGGGGGGATGAATAGAGTATATTTAAAATTTGTTAGGTCCCTATAATAGTGCTGTTACAGCTTTTGCTGTAAACTGAAAGAGTGCAATAATTTATAAACTGGAAAGCAGAAAATAATAAACCTAATCACAGCAACACAGCAAGAACAAAAAGAAAAAGATAGGCAACCAGACGACATAAGAAATTTATAGTGGTTCCCAAAATCTGGGTAGTCCACTCTTCTACCACCCTTGGTAGGAATCCAGTCAGGTTTTTGATCAGGTGCCTGACACTAATGGGTTTTGATCAGGTCCCCAAAAACCAACTCAAGTCTTTTGGTTAGGAGACTTGCAAGCAGGAATCACTTTTGAAGGGAGATGACAACCATTTATACAGGAGGGGGTGAGAGAGTGATGTTGTCTTCTCTTTCTCAATAAACTGAGAAGACTTTTGTGGATTGATGTTTAGCGAAAGCTCCCCCTGAATTATTGAATGGTTCAGGAAGATTTGGAAGCTTTGTTGTAACAACCCACTTTTTATCAGCAGGTAACTTTTTGGGTGACATGGCCTGGGACACGGGCGTGTCCCAGGACGTGTCCTTCTGTCGATGAATGTTGCTCGACGATCGTCGAGTGTCGAGTGTCGATATGTCGACAATATTCGGTTGACAGTGAACATAGCCTGTGACACGGGCGTGTCACAGGGCCTGTCCCTTTGGTTCGACGAATTCAGCTCGACGAAGTGGAGCTGGGGTGTGTCTAGTGCCGTGTATGGTCATACGGCTTGGGAAACGGGCATGTCATAGGCTATGTGAGTCTCAGGCTATTTTGGGATTTTTCAGCCTAATGAACACGGCCACAGACACGGGCGTGTCTGAAGGCGTGTTGGGTGACACGGCCCATGATACAGGCGTGTCACATGGGCGTGTTACTGGTCTGGATAAGTCGGTTGAACACCGCTTGAGACACACGGCCTGGGACACGGGCGTGTCACAGGCTGTGTCAGGCAAAATTAGACTTTTCTGGCAAATTTGTGGCCATCCATTCCTTCAGCTGGGATCCAAGGGCTGAGCTTCTTTCCGGTTTCCTTAAGGCCGAAAACTGAGAATCTATTCTCATTTGAATATTGCCTTCATCTTTCTCAAAGTTTAGAGAGAGAAAGGGAGAGGAAGAAGAAGGAAGAAGAGGAAGGGCTGCTGCTGGTGGAGCTTGAGAGTGTCAACCTGCGTTCCGAGGCCAGTTTTGCGGAGAAAAACCTCTTTCTAGACAACTAGGAGCTTCATGGCACCGAAGCGGTCTTCAAGGGTAACGACTTTTCTTCCTAGCCATGTGAAGGCTTTCTTTTTGGCATATGTTTGTGTTTCCCCCACCAAGAGGTGGCTGATGTTGGGAACCTTTGGGTGATTCATGAAATCCCCTTTTGTTGGCATATAGATCCGGAATTGGAGTACGGAATAGGCATGCTGTGTGAAGCCCATCTGGATAGGTTGGTCTGGATTGGTGATATTGCATACGAATCGGAGAAGACTCCGTGATAAACATGTCGTTTAACGAGTCAACGGGTTATGCCTGTGAAGGGTAGTAGCAGGAAGTACTGAAGCGTAGTCCAGGAAAATATCCGTGTATGTTTATGATATTGGGTCGTACCTGGTGAATGAGTAACAGGAAGTATTGGTGTGATCAGTAAAGACCCTTTGTGATGCTTGATGTCGTAGGTGGTACCTGTGAAGAGAGTAACAGGAAGTACTGGTATGCCCAGGAAAGACCCCTAATATTTGTGATATTGCAGTGTTGTACCTGTGAACGAGAAACATGAAGTACTGGTGTGCCCAGGAAAGACCCGCTAAGGTTGTGCGATGATGGGTGTACGAAAAATACCCAGGCTGAATGCCAAGAACAGAATTGGTGAGACCGACCCGCGCCTTTGATTAAGCCGCGAGTACGTCGTACTCAGTGAAGGCAAGGCAATTTGAGCAACGGGGGTGGAGGATCTGACCTGCGTTATGTCCGTCCGACGTGGACTAGATGGTGTGGTATGTTTGAGCGCATAGCAAGAGTCTTAGGCATGCGCGCCATGACATAATGGGGGCCTCCGGGCCATCCCGGTGTAGTAAGACTAGAACTCCGGCTGCACTCCATGGAGTAAATGGTCAAGAGAATTACCGTTGTGTTGTGACCCTGATACGGTGGTGGGCAAGTGCTTTGCCAGAACACCAAGAATGTGCCCTGAGTGCACGGACCGTTGTGTCGGGTGGCAAACGGTTGTGATGGCATGTGTGCATGAAAGCACCTTATATATGAGATATATTGCCATGCTTGTGATATGTTATGCCTGCAGGGAAGATTATCGCTGCCCCGAGAAAAGGGGTAGGGTCGTTATAATTTGGTTAGCTGAACGCTGACTGTTGCTTCTGTTTGCCACCGTTGGGTGGATTGTCCCTATACAGGTGCTGGAGAGCCAAGCGGGACGCATAAAGGTTGAGGTCCCTGCTGTTATTGCTGGCATTGCTAGTGCTAGCTCTCGAAGGCTATTTGAAATGCTTGTTGTGTTTTCTTTTATTGTGGCCGGCCTGCGCGCCAATGTTGAGGCCACTGTTTGAAAGCCTTGTAAGGCCATAAGGCCAATGATGTTACCTGTTGTAAGACATTCCTATTATATATACAATGTGAGTTGTTTGATATGTTGGACATTCACTTGTGGAGTTCACGTTTTAGTAGAGGCTTCCGCTAGAATGAAGTGTGTATAAGTGTGTTGCGCTACTCTAATATCATCCCGTACCTTCACCGCCTGTTTTGTGATATATGTTGTGGGGCCCCAGCCGGACCTTCTAGGAAATACCATATGAACGGATGGGGTTGTTACATTTTTGGTATCAGCTGTCTCGGTCTTTTCCTCTCGAAGTCGTGGTCGACTTCTTTTGTGGGGTGGCGAGCCCGTGTCTGTGCAAACCAAATTTTTGCGAGTGAAATGAATGTCCATGATAGGAATGCAAATTCATGTGTTTGAGGAACCTGTGTGTTCCTATTTTGTGTTGTTTGCTTGTGAAAGGCCGCTAATGTGTGTGTTTTGTCCATCTTTAGGGGACACGGAGTGGATCTGGGCAGTCAGAGACACAGCATTCTGATGAAAGTACTACACCAGCCGAGGTGCCTACACCTCCACCGTCTGCGGAACATGTGCGTTTAGTTGCTGAGGCTTTATTTGCCATGATCCAAGACCGGCCACTTGGGCAGGAGCAACCGGCTGTGAGGCTAGAATAGGTGGCGGCAAGGCCTGAACCTGTAGTGGATGTAGCTCCCCGAGCGGCTGAGAAGCAGCTAACGCGGTTTATGAGTTTCCACCCGCCTATGTTTTCGGGAGCGGGAACTCCGACGCAGGCTGAGGATTGGTTATCGTGCATCAAGCGATTCATGACAGCGATTGGAACGGAGGAGCATCAGAAAGTCACCTTAGCTACCTTCCTTCTTGAAGGAGAAGCTAGGTTGTGGTGGGATGAGATGGAGTTGCATCACTTGGCGAGTCGTCCCTTAACACAAGTATCGATGGAAGAATTCTCCCGACTCTTCCTAGCGAAGCACCTTCCTGTGGCGCAACGAATTGCCATGGAGAATGAATTCCAAAGGCTGACACAAGGTGATGGCAGTGTTGACGCGTACCTGCATGAGTTTACTCGCTTAGGGCGGTATGCGGGTTCTATTTTTGTTGATGAGCAGAGGAAGTAAATCGGTTCTATGAAGGACTGAGGGACGAGTTGAGGTTCCTGGTTTCTAGTTCTGTGAACCAAGGCTTCCATGCGTTGGTCGACACTACGAGCGCACTGGAAAAAGATATGAAGAGGGTGCAGGGGAAGAGGGCTTTGGCTGTGATGCAACCGGAGTGAAAGGTGCCCCGACTTGGGAAACCATTTTATAAGAAGAAATGGGGCAAGAAGTCCAAGACAAGTGGACAAGCTCCTTCATTAGTTGCACCAGGAGCAACGTCGCGGGCTACCTCAACGCTGGATACGTGTACATGCTATAATTGTGGCCGTGTGGGGCATATCACGCGATATTGTCGGATGCCGCCAAATACTGAAAAGAAGGCGGGAGCGTAGTATGCGGAGAAGGGCAAGGCAGTCGTGGATTCATCTGCCTCGCATGCGCGGCCCGGGTCTACAATCTTGGCCTGTAGGAGGCCATCAAGCAAAGTGACGTCGTCACAGGTATGAGTTTAGTTTTGTATATGCTATTGCTTGTATGCTTTGCTTATTGCATGTGTGTTTGTGGTTTGTGTGTGTGATATGATTGTCACAGGCTTTGTGATGATTCGGGACACGCGGGCGTGAGCACTGTTTGATACGGGTGCGTCGCATACTTTTCTGTCTTGCGAGTTCATAGCGCGGCTTGGGATACCTAGTCGTGCAAAGACAGATAGCGCCAGAGTGGTGTTGTCGAATGGCTGTTGGATGCTTGCGGATCAATCTTGCGATGTGGCGGTCCAAATAGGAAGTCGGGATTTCAGTTTGACTGCTTCTGTCTTGCCAATATCGGAATTCGACGTGATTTTTGGTATGGATTGGCTTGCAGAGTAGCATGCCATGATTGATTGCCTATCCAAAGAGATCATGTTGGGCCAGAATACCGAACAGGAGACAAAGTTCACGGGTATGCGAGGAGTGGGCGGGACATTGATGTCTGCACTCCAGGTAGTCAAGGCTGTCCGGAAGGGTGTGGAATGTTATTTCGTACTGATTCAGGCTATTGAGCCTAAGGCCAGTGTGTGTGAGGTTCCGATTGTGGCAGAATTTACAGATGTGTTTCCCACGGATCTCCCTGGGCTACCACCCCAGTGGGAGATTGACTTCACGATCGAGTTGGTGTCAGGTGCGAAACCTGTGGCCCGCTCGCCATATCGCGTCACGCCAAAAGAGATGGCTGAGTTGGAGATTCAACTACAAGAGTTGCTGGAGCAAGTGTATATACGCCCAAGCATGTCACCTTGGAGCGCGCCTGTGCTTTTTGTGAGGAAGAAAGACGGTGGGTTGCGGTTATGTATTGACTACCGTGAACTGAATAAGCTGGCCGAGAAGAATAAATATTCGATACCCCGGATTAATGAGTTATTCGATCAGCTGGTGGGCTCTACCGTCTATTCGAAGTTGGACCTGAAGTCTGGTTATTACCAGTTGAGAATTCAGGCAGGTGACATTCCCAAAACTGCATTTGGAATGCATTACGGGCACTATGAGTTCACATGCATGCCATTTGGACTGTGCAATGCGCCCTCGGTGTTTATGGATTTGATGCACCGCACGTTCCGAGAGTACCTGGATCTGTTTGTGATCGTGTTCATTGATTATATCCTGGTGTACTCGAAGTCAGAAGCTGAGCATGAGACTCACTTGCGGTTAGTGTTGAATACTTTGAGGCAAAATCAGCTTTATGCCAAGTTCTCGAAGTGCGAGTTTTGGCTATCGTAGGTGGCTTTTCTGGGCCATGTGGTGAGTGGAGCGGGCATTGCAGTGGATCCAGCGAAGATAAGGGCCATACAAGAGTGGCCAATGTTGTCTTCTGTGGCCGAGGTCAGGAGTTTCCTTGGACTTGCGGGCTACTACCGAAGATTTGTGGAAAACTTCTCGCGGATTGCTTTGCCGCTAACCACGTTGACGCGAAAAGATCAGAAGTTCGTTTGGACGCTAGAGTGCACACGAGCTTTTGAAGAGCTGAAGGTTCAGTTGACCATGGCGCCGGTGTTGTCTTCGCCAAGTGGGACCGATGGATTTGTTATTTACAGTGATGCCTCAGGAAGCGGCTTGGGCTGCGTTCTTCTGCAGAAGGGATATGTAATTGCTTATGGCTCACGCCAGCTGAAGGTGCACGAACGAAATTATCTCGTCCATGACTTGGAGTTAGTGGCGGTGATTTTTGCACTCAGGTTGTGGCGACACTACCTTTATGGAGTGAAGGTGGAAATCTATACAGATCACAAGAGCTTAAAGTACCTATTGGAGCAGAAAGATTTGAACATGCGACAACGAAGGTTGTTGGAGTTCCTTGGGCACTACACGTTTGAAATTCACTATACTCCCGGAAAGGGGAATGTTGTCGCGGATTCCTTGAGTCGGAGGGTTCCGGCTAGAGCGAATTGGTTACAAAGGCATGATGAACGTCTTATCTGGGAGCTGAAAGCGCTAGAGATATATTGTGTTGACAAAAATACCACTGCCAAGGCATGTTTGAACTGGATGGAGGTGCAATGTGACCTTGCGGACCGAGTTCGACGGGCAACGAAGTTGGATGAAGATCTCTTACGCTATGTTAATGAGGGGCCAGAGGGCAAATTCTCCTAGAATGACGGTCTTTTGCAAAAAGAGGGCCGTTTGTGCGTCCCAAATGTGGGGAAATTGAGGGAAGAACTGATGTATGAAGCGCATTATACAAAGTATTCCATTCACCCCGGGAGCACAAAGATATTCAATGATATGAAAAACCTATTCTGGTGGCCAGGGCTCAAGAGAGATGTTGCCCTCTATGTGGCCAAATGCCAAACATGTGCGATGGTGGAGGAGGAATGTCAAAAGCCAGGCGGTTATTTGAAGTCGCTGCCGATCCTAGAGTGGAAATTTGTTGATATTTCCATGGATTTTGTGCACGGGTTGCCAGGATCTCAGCGAGGGAATGATTCCATTTGGGCGATTGTTGACCGGCTAACTAAAGTGGCACATTTTCTCCCGAACAGGCGGGATGATTCAGTCGAAAGTTTGGCAAAATTATATGTTGACCAGATTATACGGCTTCACGGTGTTCCTCGGAGCATCGTAAGTGATCGAGATGGGCGATTCACGTCAAATGTTTGGAGGCTAGTTCACCGACTGTTGGGCACGAAGTTAACTTTCAGTACGGCCTTTCATCCCCAAACAGATGGCCAAACTGAACGGACCAACAGAACGATGGAGGACATGCTTCGGATGTCCGCCCTCGACTTCGGAAAGAGATGGGAAGATCGTCTCTATATGGTGGAGTTTGCATATAATAACAGCTACCAGGCGAGCATTGGGATGGCACCATATGAAGCGCTATATGGAAGGAAGTGTCGTACTCCCTTGGCTTGGGTCGAAGCGGGCAAAGCTCGAGTGTATAAGCCAAATGAGATTGATGAATGAAATTCAACCATTCGGACTATTCGAGAGAGACTACTTATATCCCAAGATCGTCAAGCAAAGTACTACAACGCCAAGCGCCGGAACGTGGAATTTGCGGTTGGCTATTGGGTCTACTTGAAGATCAAGCCCTGCAAAGGTGTCTCCAGGATTCAACGTTTGAAAAAGTTGAGTCCAAGATATTTGGGTCCCTTTGAAGTGGTTGAATGAGTCGGAGCAGTGGCATATCGGCTAGCTCTGTCGGCAAACTTGAGTGGATTACATGATGTATTTCACATCTCGGTGCTTCGGAAGGCCGTTAAAGATCCAGCTCAAGTGATCGTGGATGATCATGTGCCGGTGGAGTATGGGCTAACAACGAGAGTTATGTAAGACCCCCCTACCCTGATCCCAAAACACGGCACGAAGGGGGAGTCTTATGCCCGGAACAGCCGCCTTGCGGTAGCATTAGCACACGGGCTAACCTGTACCACAAGACGCCTATTCCGCCGGCTACAACAATATCAATAAATCATGCCAACCCAACCAAATAAATAAATATCCAGAAGTCAAAATCCACACTAAGTTATAATGTCCAAATACATCAATAAATAGAAGCTAAAACATGCTTCTACAATATATATCAGAGTACAGCTAATCATTGCCCAAACGGGCTACATCAGAGTAATCAAAACACTAACATCAGTAACAGACGGTATCGACGACACCGTCACATCAGGCCCTGTCTCCCTGGCCTGGCTGTCCTGCTGCGTAGTCTGCGGCTACTCTACCTGCGGCGTGACCTCCTAAATAGGAAGACGTAGCAACCGTTAGTCGAAACGACTAAGTGGTTTCACATCCGCTCCCCCGGCGACTCCTCGGCACCGGGCGGAGAAAAGGAACAAGAGTATAGTATATAACAAGTATGTAAGTAAAGGAAGTACAAGCAGGTGGCAAGGTAATGTATGAGTAACAACATCATAATCAGCATTTAAGTAAGAGCTACACTACACTAGCAAGTATAAGTAACAGCAGGAAAGTAACTTAACTTATAAGAATGCCCATACAAACTTATAAGTTAAGGATCGGGTTACATAAAAGTAACTCATCGTATAAGAGTGCCCATACAAACTTATACGATGAGGATCTTATGGTGCAATGATATGAAATGCTATGAATGCTATGCAATGACTCACCCATGCACACCCATGCAATTGCTATGTCGACACAGACTATAGTTCCCACTTTTCGAGCAGGTAGCTAACCTCTCAGGCATCAGCCGCCGTGGCCAGGCGGTGATAGTAGAACGGGCACTTCTACTACTAGGCGGGTATCACACTACTTCACCTAGGCCTCCGTACGCCTCAACGCTAAGAACACAACAGCGGAGCCCATGCGTACTATGTCCCAGCGGGGTCTTGGGTAGATGTGCACCAAGAACACAGCCCGAACTGGCCTTGCGTGACTCGGAAGGGGCCTCGGAAGAAAGCACGAGGACACAGCCCAACCGTTCACATGGTCGGAGGGGCCTCGGGATGTGAACACCGAGGACACAGCCCAAACCGACCAAGTCTATCTGCCAACTCCCGTCGGTGTGACGACTGGCGAGTCCGTAGACCTGCCACACTATCCTTAACCCAGGATTACGACACCGCGTGTCGACTCACACCACATGCAAATATCACATCAACATATCATGGAAGGGGCCTCGGAGTGAGCACGAGGACACAGCCCAACCATCCATCCACACCTTATCTCAACACAACCAAAACAAGTGGCGGTCAACACCGCACCTACAAACTTACACAATACTACCCATAGGAAGGCGACGCTCTAAGTATTGGACTACCAAATTCAATCCACTATTCAACATTCACATGGCCATGAGTTATCCTTCTATATGTCATATCAGGTGATTTCAACACAATATATCAAGATGCATATGTATACAAATCTACTAACTTTTAACAAGTCAAATCATTCAAGTATACTATCTTACAATTCGATCACATGGAGTCCGATTAATAATCTTCATCATTTATGCAACTGAATTAATTATTCATAAAAGTTTATCCAAGCCTCAGGGTTACCTGTGATATTAGTTTCTCCGAATCCAAATCCAAATGTTATAAAACCCAGATTTTTAAGTGCAGGAATAGTCTGGACAGCAACTTCAACCGGAGATTCCCGAGGCTACAGGAATCCGGTGACATCGTGTACCCCCTCGATGGAAAGGTATTTCCGAGGTCTACAACTCTCGTATTCAGACCTCAACCCAGATTTGACGTTATCCTATCTGAAATCGGACTTGAAGTCTGCTGCGTACAGAACACAGTTTCTGTGTACAGGAACTGCCGGACAGCAACTCGATTATGTTTTCCCGGGGCCACAGACATCACCTGAAGTCGTGCAACCACTCGTTGGAAAGGTATTTCCAAGGGATTCAACTTTCGTGTTTAGCCGAAAGCCCAGATCTGGCCTTATCCATCGGGAAAATGGCCTAGAAGATTGCTGCGCGCAGAATACAGATTCTGCGCGCATCTTAAAGGAAAATGAACGGCATCGGTTCGTCTTCCTCCTCAAGGCGATCGTTCCTAAATTTTCCAGAAATATTCTCCTCCCTTATTTAACCTCAAAGGCCATAGACTCCTCACGAGACCATCCACCCATCGTCATATTGAAGAAAAGGGGAAGGGTTGAAGAGATCTAAAGTCTAGAACACAAGTTCTAACATGGCCTAACCTAGAAATCTTCTCCTCTCCATCAAGACTCTCTTGAGTCGATGCCACTCCTAAATATCTAAGATCTAGCACCAAGGGAGAGGGTAGGAAACTCACGTTGGCTCCAGTGGTACCACCATTTCCGGCCATGGATCGCGTAGTTCTCCTTGGCGGCATCTTCTCTTTCACGGCGATGGCGGATCTCCTTCGGTAGAACTTGCTCCTGCAGTTTTCCTCTCACCAGGAGTTCTCACAGGAGATAGGGGGTGAAATGAGAGTGAAAACGGCTAGGGTTTCCTCTGCCCCTTATAAACAAAATATGACACGGGTAGGGACACGGCCGTGTCCGTACCCGTGTCCCGCTTCCGCGAAACGGCCGTGGCGGTTTCCATGTCGGTTCAATGTTTGACACGGGTAGGGACACGCCCGTGTCCCGACCCGTGTTCACATGACACGGCCGTGTGCCTGGCCGTGTCATTGGCCGTGTACTTCTCAGGTTGCATCTCGACACTTCTCGTCGAGCTCAACTCGACGCACACGGGTAGGGACACGCCCGTGTCACTACCCGTGTCCCCCGCTCGACTATCTCGACGCATCTCGACGATCTCGACACGCTTCGTCGAGACGATCTCGACGCACACGGGTAGGGACACGGTCGTGTCACTACCCGTGTCACCTGGTGTCGACACAGTTCGACGGTCTCGACACGGTTCGTCGAGACCATCTCGACGCACACGGGTAGGGACACGCCCGTGTCACTACCCGTGTCACGCCCGTGTCTTTTTACACTGATTTCTCTACTTCTCCACAAGTGCAGTCCAATTCCCTGCACTTCTCAGGACTTGAGTCAACCCTCCTGACTCAAAAACACGCACACTAGGGGCCTAGAGCGGTTCGGGACGTTACAAATCCTATAAACAAAATAAAAGATTTCGTCCCCGAAATCAGGCTTAGGCTGTGTGGCGAAAAGCTTAACAGGAAATTTATCATATGTTTTTAAATAAGATTACCTTGGGCAAACAACTCCGGGTAGCGTTGCTGTATCAAATCCATAGGCTCCCAGGTGTACTCCTCCTTCCCATGATTCATCCATAGCACCTTCACTAAGGGTACACTTTTGCGGCGCAAGGTTCTTGTCTCGCTGTCAACAATCCGCACCGACTCTAGTCGCACAGACCTATCTGATGCCACTGCACCATCAGTAGTGGGAATATACTGGTCGGGCCGCAACAGTGCTTTTCGAAGCGACGACACATGGAACACATCGTGGAGATTTTCTAGTTCCGGTGGTAACTCCAACCGATAGGCCAACGGGCCAATCCTTTCCAATATTGTATAAGGCCCAACATATCTTGGGCTGAGCTTTTTCACTCCACGCACCCGCGACACTCCATGCATCGGCCGAATCTTGAGGAACACTTTTTCGCCCACTTGGAACTCCACCATCCGGTGCCTTTTATTGTAATATTTCTCCTGTCGACTTTGAGCCTCCAACTTGCGATCCCGTATCAATCTGACCGTCGTATCAGTATCATCTATATATTCATTTCCCAAGGCTTTCGGATCTTCATCCTGCACCCAAGACAAGGGGGTCCTACACCTTCTTCCGTAAAGGGCTTCATGGGGCGCCATACCGATGCTCGCTTGATGAGTATTGTTGTAGGAGAATTCCACCATGGGCAAGAGTCTTTCCCACGGCTCTCCTCTGTCCAACACACATAACCTCAATAAATCCTCCAGCGTTCTGATGGTCCGCTCTGACTGCCCGTCAGTCTGTGGATGAAACGCGGTACTAAAGGTTAGGCGTGAGCCCAAATACGCCTGTACCGCCTTCCACTCATTGAATGTAAACCGACCATCCCGATCCGAAACAATTGTCTTGGGCACGCCATGATACCGTACAAATTGCTCCACAAAAAGGCGTACCAAAACATCCACGTGCGCTTCCTTCTTCATTGGAATGAACCGGGCCACCTTTGTCAGTCGATCCACAATAACCCACACTGAATCATTCCCAGAGCGTGAGCGAGGCAACCCATGGACAAAGTCCATGGAGATGTCCTCGAACTTCCATTCGGGGATGGGCAATGACTGCAACAAACCACCGGGACTCCTGCATTCAGCCTTCACCCTTTGGCAAGCTTCGCAATGTGTAACATAGTAGCGAACATCCTTCTTCATTCCCGGCCAACACATGGTCTTCCGCAGTCCGGCGTACATCTTAGCAATACCCGGATGCACTGAATATTGAGAGGAATGCGCCTCTCTCAATATATCTTCCCGAATTTTGCCGTCCTTGGGAATATAAAGTCGGCCTCGAAGATAAACGAGGCCGTCTTTTAGTGTGTACTCATCGGTGGTCCCATCTTCAATTGCCTTGATTGCCGGGGCCAAGGCCGCATCCATTCCTTGCTCCACCCGAATCCGGTCTCGGATATCACAAATTATGCTCATGTTGGCCAAATACTCCGCATGCTCTGCCGAAGGAGCCTTGAATACTAGAGTAATTTCCATCTCTTCGACCATCCGAGCCAACTCCATACTCATCAACCGAGACTCTGGGCTAGAGCCTGGCGCTTTTCTACTCAAGGCATCGGCTACCGAGTTCGCTTTCCTGGGGTGGTAGTTCATGGTGAACTCATAGTCGCATTGAAATTCCAACCACCGCCGTTGTCTCAGGTTCAACTCCTTCTGAGTGTGAACATACTTCAAGTTTTTGTGATCGGAAAAGATCTCGCAGTGGACGCCATATAAATAATGCCTCCAGACCTTCAAAGCGAACACCACTGCTCCCAACTCCAAATCATGAACCGGGTAATTGATTTCATGTTTCTTTAACTGCCTTGAAGCATAAGCGATCACATGCCCGTGCTGCATCAATACCGCTCCCATCCCTTGATATGATGCGTCCGTGTAAACTTGGAATCCTTCCTTCCCCGACGGAAGTGCAAGGATGGGGGCGGAGGTAAGCCTATCTTTCAATTCTTGAAATGCCGCTTCACATTGAGGTGTCCACTCAAATGGCACACCCTTCTTCGTCAAGGAGGTAAGAGGAAGGGCAATCTTGGAAAATCCTTTCACGAACTTGCGGTAGTAGCCAGCAAGTCCAAGAAAGCTTCGTACATCGGCCGCCGACTTCAAGGGCGACCACTCCTTCACGGCCCGCACCTTAGCTGGATCCACAACTAATCCTGCTCCACTGATCACATGCCCCAAGAAGGCAACCTCCTTAAGCCAGAATTCACACTTGCTAAATTTGGCATATAAGGCGTGCTCCTTCAATTTCTTCAAAACTAAGGTCAGGTGCTCGACATGCTCCTTCTCCGTCTTTGAGTAGACTAAGATGTCGTCGATGAAAACGATGACGAAGATGTCCAAGTATGGTTCAAACACCTTGTTCATCAGGCTCATGAAGGCCGAAGGTGCATTCGTGAGCCCAAACGGCATTACTGTGAACTCATACAACCCATATCTCGAACTGAAGGCTGTTTTCTGATTATCCCCCTCTTGTATCCTCAACTAATAGTATCCAGAGCGCAAGTCTAGTTTAGAGAACCAATGTGCTCCCACTAATTGATCGAACAACTCGTCGATCCGAGGTAGCGGATAAGTGTTCCGCACCGTTAATCGATTGAGTTCCCGATAATCTATGCACAATCGCAGGGTTCCATCCTTCTTCTTTACGAACAACACAGGGGCACCCCATGGTGATGAACTGGGGCGAACGAACCCTGAATCTACTAGTTCTTGCAGTTGAACTCTAAACTCTGTGAGTTCTTTCGGGGCCATTCTGTACGGAGCCTTAGATATAGGCTTGGCACCTGGTACTAGATTAATCTGGAAATCGACCTCTCTATGCGGTGGTAATCCTGGTAGCTTCTCAGGAAATACCTCGGGAAAATCCCGCACAACCCGTACATCCTTTAATTCCAACGCTTCCTCCTTCAACTCGAACCAGATCATGAAGACCTCGTCCCCCTTCATATGAGCTTTTACAACCTGGACGGAAGATAACATCATGCGGGGCGCGAAGCCAATACCTTGGAAGATGACGTCAGAGTCTCCATGTCTCAAATAGATCCGCTTCTCCGCGCAGTCGATCCTCGCGAAGTGCCAATCCAGCCATGCCATGCCCAAAATGATGTCGAACTCCGGCATTCTCAGAACCGTGGCCGGTGTATCAAAGGCTTTCCCATCAATAAATAACTCCAACTCGCACTTGGCGGTCGCGATCATATCCGAGCCGTCCGGAAGGCGTACACGTCGGGCTATTCCCGTGAAGTACTGAACATCCCCCACGTCTTTTATGAAATCCTCAGACACAAAAGAGTGTGAGGCACCGGTATCGAACAGCGCATAGGCCGTCTTCCCGCCAATAATCACGGTGCCTAAGTGCCAACGACCAAAACTTATTGCTAGTGTCTAATAAGTTCTAATCAATTCATGTTAAACCATGCAAATATGTAAACTAATTAAATCATACCTGCAATCACATCTTGTGGGTTCCGTTCCTGCGCCATGTCAAGCGCGTACACCTGATCCCGGACCGGTCCGGGGTTTCCTCTTGGCGGTCCTCGTCCTCGACCACGCATATATCCCCGTCCTCGTGGAGCCGGTGGAGGGAGAGCAGGAGGAGAGCAGGAGGGACGTTCCCATATAGCTGCGGGCAAAAACGTCGGATGTGGCCCGGCTGGTTGCATTCGAAGCACACCAGACCACGACGCCCTTCAGGTTGTTGAAATCGCTGAGGCTGTGGGGGTGGAGGCAACGCAGGCGGCTGCGGAACTGGATGCTCCACCCTATAGTTTCGGTGGACACGCCCTCCACCTCTTTGATAACCTCTTCCTCCTCTGAAGTCCCGTCTCCTTCTATTACTTGGGCCGGCTTCCATCACGTCCTCCGCAGGCCTCTTACTACATCCCATGTGGTCCGCCTCCAATCTTTTCGCCATATCAATGATCTCCGCCAAGCTACCATCCGCTATAAACAAAAGGGACTGCCTTAGGGGATCTCGCAGCCCTTTATAGAAGCGCTTGGCATAACCTCTGTCATCCAACTCATAAGAGTCCGCAAACCTTGCGAGATGCTGGAATTCCCGTTGGTATTCTGTAACCGACTTTGATCCCTGCTTTAGTAGAAGGAACCTCTGCTCAAGCTCATCTCGGGCCGATGTAGGGATAAAGTGCTCCAAGAAAACACCCGAGAATTCACTCCAACTTATCTCAGTATAGATCCGGCCTTGGAAGGTAGAGCCCATCAGGGACTTCCACCACCTCTTCGCATGTAAGTCCAAGACGGACACTGCCAATGTCACTGCCATGTTGGCTGGGCAACGGATACCGGCCAACAACTCCTGTATCGTGTCTAGCCATTCCTCTGTATGTACGGCTGACTCCGTCCCAAGGTAGACGGGAGGGGAGAGAGCCCGGAAGGTGCTTAGCCAGTTGGAGCTCGGGGCCTGTTGTTGCACCGGAGCCTGCTGTGCCTTAAAAGCATCAAGAATGGCGGTGAGTGTTTGCCCCAACTCAGACTGTTGGAACTGAGTGGGTATGGGAGTTGGTAGGAGTACCCCCCAACGGCTCAACATGCAGTGGAACCTACACGTACACGACAAATTTGTGGTCAGGTTGGCTAAACTTAAGGTCTAAGTTGGACAAACTTAATGTGAATTACATATGGGCACACCACTGCTTCCGCTAAGTCAGTTTGTCCCCAAACTGACTAACCAAACGGGGGTGGCACCATTGTTGAATGACTTCTTAGTTGAGGATCGTGGCAAACTGATACCATTTGTAAGACCCCCCTACCCGGATCCCAAAACACGGCACGAAGGGGGAGTCTTATGCCCGGAACAGCCGCCTTGCGGTAGCATTAGCACACGGGCTAACCTGTACCACAAGACGCCTATTCCGCCGGCTACAACAATATCAATAAATCATGCCAACCCAACCAAATAAATAAACATCCAGAAGTCAAAATCCACACTAAGTTATAATGTCCAAATACATCAATAAATAGAAGCTAAAACATGCTTCTACAATATATATCAGAGTACAGCTAATCATTGCCCAAACGGGCTACATCAGAGTAATCAAAACACTAACATCAGTAACAGACGGTATCGACGGCACCGTCACATCAGGCCCTGTCTCCCTGGCCTGGCTGTCCTACTGCGTAGTCTGCGGCTGCTCTACCTGCGGCGTGACCTCCTAAAAAGGAAGACGTAGCAACCGTTAGTCGAAACGACTAAGTGGTTTCACATCCGCTCCCCCGACGACTCCTCGGCACCGGGCGGAGAAAAGGAACAAGAGTATAGTATATAACAAGTATGCAAGTAAAGGAAGTACAAGCAGGTGGCAAGGTAATGTATGAGTAACAACATCATAATCAGCATTTAAGTAAGAGCTACACTAAACTAGCAAGTATAAGTAACAGCAGGAAAGTAACTTAACTTATAAGAATGCCCATACAAACTTATAAGTTAAGGATCGGGTTACATAAAAGTAACTCATCGTATAAGAGTGTCCATACAAACTTATATGATGAGGATCTTGTGGTGCAATGATATGAAATGCTATGAATGCTATGCAATGACTCACCCATGCACACCCATGCAATTGCTATGTCGACACAGACTATAGTTCCCACTTTTCGAGCAGGTAGCTAACCTCTCAGGCATCAGCCGCCGTGGCCAGGCGGTGATAGTAGAACGGGCACTTCTACTACTAGGCGGGTATCACACTACTTCACCTAGGCCTCCGTACGCCTCAACGCTAAGAACACAACAGCGGAGCCCATGCGTACTATGGCCCAGCGGGGTCTTGGGTAGATGTGCACCAAGAACACAGCCCGAACTGGCCTTGCGTGACCCGGAAGGGGCCTCGGAAGAAAGCACGAGGACACAGCCCAACCGTTCACATGGTCGGAGGGGCCTCGGGACGTGAACACCGAGGACACAGCCCAAACCGACCAAGTCTATCTGCCAACTCCCGTCGGTGTGACGACTGGCGAGTCTGTAGACCTGCCACACTATCCTTAACCCAGGATTACGACACCGCGTGTCGACTCACACCACATGCAAATATCACATCAACATATCATGGAAGGGCCTCGGAGTGAGCACGAGGACACAGCCCAACCATCCATCCACACCTTATCTCAACACAACCAAAACAAGTGGCGGTCAACACCGCACTTACAAACTTACACAATACTACCCATAGGAAGGCGACGCTCTAAGTATTGGACTACCAAATTCAATCCACTATTCAACATTCACATGGCCATGAGTTATCCTTCTATATGTCATATCAGGTGATTTCAACACAATATATCAAGATGCATATGTATAATAATCTACTAACTTTTAACAAGTCAAATCATTCAAGTATACTATCTTACAATTCGATCACATGGAGTCTGATTAATAATCTTCATCATTTATGCAACTGAATTAATTATTCATAAAAGTTTATCCAAGGCTCAGGGTTACCTGTGATATTAGTTTCTCCGAATCCAAATCCAAATGTTATAAAACCCAGATTTTTAAGTGCAGGAATAGTCTGGACAGCAACTTCAACCGGAGATTCCCGAGGCTACAGGAATCCGGTGATGTCGTGTAACCCCTCGATGGAAAGGTATTTCCGAGGTCTACAACTCTCGTATTCGGACCTCAACCCAGATTTGACGTTATCCTATCTGAAATCGGACTTGAAGTCTGCTGCGTACAGAACACAGTTTCTGTGTACAGGAACTGCCGGACAGCAACTCGATTAGGTTTTTCCGGGGCCACAGACATCACCTGAAGTCGTGCAACCACTCGTTGGAAAGGTATTTCCAAGGGCTTCAACTTTCGTGTTTAGCCGAAAGCCCAGATCTGGCCTTATCCATCGGGAAAATGGCCTAGAAGATTGCTGCGCGCATAATACAGATTCTGCGCGCATCTTAAAGGAAAATGAACGGCATCGGTTCGTCTTCCTCCTCAAGGCGATCGTTCCTAAATTTTCCAGAAATATTCTCCTCCCTTATTCAACCTCAAAGGCCATAGACTCCTCACGAGACCATCCACCCATCGTCATATTGAAGAAAAGGGGAAGGGTTGAAGAGATCTAAAGTCTAGAACACAAGTTCTAACATGGCCTAACCTAGAAATCTTCTCCTCTCCATCAAGACTCTCTTGAGTCGATGCCTCTCCTAAATATCTAAAATCTAGCACCAAGGGAGAGGGTAGGAAACTCACGTTGGCTCCAGCGGTACCACCATTTCCGGCCATGGATCGCGTAGTTCTCCTTGGCGGCATCTTCTCTTTCACGGCGATGGCGGATCTCCTTCGGTAGAACTTGCTCCTGCAGTTTTCCTCTCACCAGGAGTTCTCACAGGAGATAGGGGGTGAAATGAGAGTGAAAACGGCTAGGGTTTCCTCTGCCCCTTATAAACAAAATATGACACGGGTAGGGACACGGCCGTGTCCGTACCCGTGTCCCGCTTCCGCGAAACGGCCGTGGCGGTTTCCATGTCGGTTCAATGTTTGACACGGGTAGGGACACGCCCGTGTCCCGACCCGTGTTCACATGACACGGCCGTGTGCCTGGCCGTGTCATTGGCTGTGTACTTCTCAGGTTGCATCTCGACACTTCTCGTCGAGCTCAACTCGACGCACACGGGTAGGGACACGCCCGTGTCACTACCCGTGTCCCCCGCTCGACTATCTCGACGCATCTCGACGATCTCGACACGCTTCGTCGAGACCATCTCGACGCACACGGGTAGGGACACGGCCGTGTCACTACCCGTGTCACCTGGTGTCGACACAGTTCGACGGTCTCGACACGGTTCGTCGAGACCATCTCGACGCACACGGGTATGGACACGCCCGTGTCACTACCCGTGTCACGCCCGTGTCTTTTTACACTAATTTCTCTACTTCTCCACAAGTGCAGTCCAATTCCCTGCACTTCTCAGGACTTGAGTCAACCCTCCTGACTCAAAAACACGCACACTAGGGGCCTAGAGCGGTTCGGGACGTTACAAGTTAGACCCATTCAGATCGAGGATCGAGCCGAGAAACAGTTGCGAAACAAGACGGTCAGCATGGTGAAATTCCGGTGGGACAACTGTGGTCGTGAGGAACTTACATGGGAGCGAGAGCAAACCATGCGAGAGGAGTTTCCCGAGCTGTTTCTGTAATTCGTGGGTTGTTGTAACCTGAAAATTTTAATGTTATAACTATTTGGTTGCTGGTTGTCTTCCTGTGTACTAATTTCGATGATGAAATTTTTTGTAGGAGGGGAGGGTTGTAACAACCCACTTTTTATCAGCAGACAACTTTTCGGGTGACAAGGCCTGGGACACGGGCGTGTCCCAGGGCGTGTTCTTCTGTCGACGAATGTTGCTCGACGATCATCGAGTGTCGAGTGTCGAGATGTCGATAATATTCGGTCGACAGTGAACACGGCATGTGACACGGGCGTGTCACAGGGCGTGTCCCTTTGGTTCGACGAACTCAGCTCGACAAAGTAGAGCTGGGGCGTGTATAGTGCCGTGTATAGGCACACGGCCTGGGACACGGGCGTGTCATATGCCTTGTGAGTCTCGAACGATTTTGGGATTTTTCAGCCTGATGAACACGGCCACAGACACGGGCGTGTCTGAAGGCATGTTGGGTGACATGGCCCATGACACTGGCATGTCACATGGGCGTGTCACTGGTCTGGATAAGTCGGTTGAACACCCCTTGAGGCACACGGCCTGGGACACGGGCGTGTCACAAGCCGTATCAGGCAAAATTAGACTTTTTTGGCAAATTTGTGGTCGTCCATTCCTTCAGCTGGAATCCAAGGGCTGAGCTTCTTTCCTGTTTCCTTAAGGCCGAAAACTGAGAATCTATTCTCATTTGAATATTGCCTTTATCTTTCTCAAAGTTTAGAGAGAGAAAGGGAGAGGAAGAAGAAGGAAGAAGAGGAAGGGTTGCTGCTGGTGGAGCTTGAGAGTGTCAAGCTGCGTTCCGAGGCCAGTTTTGCGGAGGAAAACTTCTTTTTAGCCAACTACGAGCTTCATGGCACCGAAGCGGTTTTCAAGGGCAATGACTTTTCTTCCTAGCCATCTGAAGGCTTCCTTTTTGGCATATGTTTATGTTTCCCCCACCAAGAGGTGGCTGATGTTGGGAACCTTTGGGTGATTCATGAAATCCCCTTTTGTTGGCATATAGATTCAGAATTGGAGTACGGAATAGGCATGTTGTGTGAAGCCCATCTGGACAGGTTGGTCTGGATTGTGATGTTGCATACGAATCAGAGAAGACTCTGTGATAAACGTGTCGTTTAAGGAGTCAACGTGTTATGCCTGTGAAGGGTAGTAGCAGGAAGTACTGCAGTGGTAGTCCAGGAAAATATCCGTGTATGTTTATGCTATTGGGTCGTACCTGTGAATGAGTACAAGGAAGTACTGGTGTGACCGGGAAAGACCCTTGGTGATGTTTGATGTTGTAGGTACTACCTGTGAAGAGAGAAACAGGAAGTACTGGTATGCCCAGGAAAGACCCCTGACATTTGTGATATTGCGGTGTCGTACCTGTGAACGAGAAACATGAAGTACTGGTGTGCCCAGGAAATACCCGCTAAGGTTGTGCGATAATGGGTGTACGAAAAATACACACGCTGAATGCCAAGAACAGGATTGGTGAGACCGACCCGCGCCTTTGATTAAGTCGTGAGTTTGCCGTACTCGGTGAAGGCAAGGCGATTTGAGCAATAGGGGGTGGAGGATCTGACCTTCGTTATGTCCGTCCGACGTGGACTAGAAGGTGTGGTCTGTTGGAGCGCATAGCAAGAGTCTTAGGCCTGCGCGCCATGACACAATGGGGGCTACGGGCCATCCCGGTGTAGTAAGACTAGAACTCCGGCAGCACGCCATGGAGTAAATGCTCAAGAGAATTACCGTTGGGTTGTGACCCTGATACGGTGGTGGGCAAGCGCTTTGCCAGAACACCAAGAATGTGCCCTGAGTGCATGGACCGTTTGGCCTGGTGGCAAAGGGTTGTGATGGCATGTGTGCGTGAAAGCACCTTATATGTGAGATATATTGTCATGCTTGTGATATGCTATGCCTGCAGGGAATATTACTGCTGCCCCAAGAAAAGGGCTAGGGTCGTTATAATTTGGTCAGCTGAACGCTGACCGTTGCTTCTTTTTTCCACCGTTGGGTGGATTGTCCATGTACAGGTGCTGGAGAGCCAAGCAGGACGCATAAAGGTTGAGGTCGCTGTTGTTGTTGCTGCTGCTAGTGCTAGCCCTCGAAGGCTATTTGAATGCTTGTTGTGTTTTCTTTTATTGTGGTCGGCCTGCGCACCAATGTTGAGGACACTGTTTGAAAGCCTTGTAAGTCCATAAGGCCAATGATGTTACCTGTTTTAATACATTCCTATTATATAAACAATGTGGAGTTGTTTGATATGTTGGACATTCACTTGTGGAGTTCACGTTTTAGTAGAGGCTTCCGCTAGAATGAAGTGTGTATAAGTGCGTTGCGCTACTCTGATATCATCTCGTACCTTCACCGCCTGTTTTGTGATATATGCTGTGGGGCCCCGGCCGGAACTTCTAGGATATACCATATGAACGGATGGGGTTGTTACATTTGTTGTAGGGTGATAGGTCTTCAATCAGAATTCTTGACAAGCAGTGATGCAGGAGCTTCTTGACTGATTTGATATCTATTGTCCATGGAAGTCTTGGAGAGAATGTGAAAGAAGAAGACTCTTGCTATTGGATGATTGTTCTTCTTCTTCTGAATGATGATCACTGCATGTCATTGGAAGCTTCAGTATAATTCCTGTGTAAAGCTTTTCTGCTTCTATGAGTATATTTTTTCAGTCAGTCTGTGTATTTCACTATATTCTTTCTGACTGAGTATGTTCTCGTTCTCCTTACTAATTCTCGATCTTCTTTTCTTCTATATCTTTTCAAAAATTTGAATACTCTGTAATTAATGCTGACGGCCTGAGAATAATCGACATTAATGTATTTCCCCAACTGTCTTGTGGAAAATCAGCAAGTAATAATCCTGAAGACGACTGTAATTAATGCTCCCTCTAATGGATACATTCAGAGAATGTTTGAGAATCAATCTATCAGGAATTATTGTATTTGAATGAGGACAGAATGCCGGAAATGGCTAAGTCTGGAATTGTCAAACAGTTTGCAGAATTCGTCGAACTGAATTACCAATTCGTCGAGCTGAGATATTGAATTCGTCGACCAGACAACTTCATGTTCGTCGAGTTGAGTTCCAAGATCGTCGAGCTGATAACATAGCTGCATGCTTCAGAGCCTTTGCCTTTTCTGTCTGAAGTTCGTCGAGCTGAGTTTGTAACTTCGTCGACTGGAGTTCAGCAACAATTCTAGACTTAGTCAAGTATTTTGTGTTGACTGATATTATGTGTGTTGATATGAATCTTCTAGTGTCGACATAGGTGGATGTCAACTTATTAGTCTTGGTGTCGAGACAAGTCTTCTGGTGTCGACATAAGTTTTCTGGTGTCGACAAAAGTTGGTGTCGACACATGCCCTAAGTGTCGACACAAATCTTCTGATTCCAGAATTTGTCGAGTAAAGTACTGAGTTCGTCGACCTGAGAAGTTGACTTCGTCGACCTAAGAAGCTGTGAACCTGAGATCCAAGTTCATCGAGCTCAGAATCTTGTTCGTCGACCAAAGTCTGAAGTTAGAGTTAGAATAATCTGAAGTTATCCTGACTTTAGTTTGTTGAAATATCCCAACTTTCGTCGACCAAAGAATGAAGATCGTCGAGCTCAGCTCAGAGAAATATCTCAAGATCGTCGAGCTGAGAACGTCTTTCGTCGACCTGAGTTCGACGAACGTCGAATTCATTTTTACTTGGTCTTGAAATCTTCTAAATCTTGAATCTCTGGCAGTTTTGTTGATAGCTGGTCCATCTGATATTGACTCTAAGGACTTGGCCTAGACTCTAGGACACAGCTTTGACCCTGGCTATACATGTTGGGTCACATCCTAAGTTAGTGAACCTCGCCCAAATCAACTAGTGATACAACAATCTCCCCCTATTTGGGTGAGGTCACTAATAGACTCAAAACAAAAACATAAAAATAAACAAAGCAAGAAAGAGGTATATCTGGCAGAGATTTACTAACACATGCAGCAGATATATATATACATGAGCTTTGTTTTAAACAAACAGATCAGTTTTAAACTAATACAGAGAAAAGAAATTGAAGTACTGTAAAGAATATTTCTTCTGCTTATATGTGGACTTGTCTTATTTTGTCTTTCCACTTGTCTTTGTAAAGATAATTTCTCTTTTAGGATCCAAAGCTTGTGTCTGTGTCATTGTCATGTCAGCTGCCCCAATAATCTTCAGGGATGTAGTTCTGGGGACAACTACTTCAGGATGTAGCTTCATGTAATCATCAACATTGAATAGTTTATTTGTTTCATCAAATCTTTTGAGTTCTTCCTTTCTGTATTTGGACATAGTAGAATATCCTGATATATCTTTGCCTTCAGCTTTTGCTTTATTAATTAAAGACAGACCAACAAGTTCCTGGAACCCGGTCATTTTAGCAATGTTTGTTGTTTCAGGATCCTCAAAAGGGACAGGAGGTGAATATGGTCTTTCAGGACTATTAACATTTTGATCTGCAGGGATACTTTGCTGTTGCTGCTGAGGTTGTTGATGTTGTTGATGTTGTTGTTGTTGATTTCCTGAAGAGTGATGCCTTTGTTGACTACTTCCAGAGGATCTCCCTTGATGTCTCTGATAAGTTTGCATAGGGGCAGATCTCTGAGAGCTAGAGCCAGTGGCACTAGCTGATGGAGGAGGTGGATCTCTTCTGTACTTATGAACTGGTGGAGGAGAGTATTTTCTACTTCTCCTTTTGCTGATTTTTAGACAGTCACATCCATGCTGGCATTCCTTTGTAAGGAGTAATATTTTGGAGAATATAGTATGGAGTGCCATTCTTTGAATTTGGCTTAGCAGCAGGAGGAGGAGGGGCTTTCCTTTTCTTTGACAACACTTCCTTCTTCTTCTTATCAGCTTCTTCATCTGAATCTTCTTCATCATCATCATCATCTGAATCCTGAGGATTATCATATAAAGCATCTATATCTCTCAAGATGTCCTCAGATATAATAGGTTTTTCAGTTGGAACCTGAACTGAGCTTTCAGCTGCTTTTGTTTCTTCATCAATGTCAGCCAAGATCAACTCATCTAAATCTAGCATAGGAGAATCATCCATTACAAAAGATGGTGCAGAGATAGCTTCTGGAGGGGATGGAATGACTGTCAAGGTTAGTGCAGAAACTGGAATTACAAAGCTATCACATAGTTGCTTAGCAACTACTTGACTGATAGGAGGAGTATAAGGCACAATAGCCAACGGTGGCTTAGTAAATTCTTCTAGAAGATACTGCAAATGTACAGTGTCAAAGGTTTTCAGCAATTCTTCTAAGTTAACTGTGGGATTTAGAATAAAATCACCAACAGTTGTGAATCCTTCAGAATCTGACTCATCAAAATCCATGTCAGTATCAATGAAATCAATTAAATCTTTATCTATACAATATGTGTATGCTGATGTGGGGACTGGAGTATCTGCTGGTGCTAGAGCTGAAGTGTCTGAGGTTGTAGTTGCTGCTTCATCATCAGGCATCTCCCCCTGCCTGGTTTCAGTAGGAACTGAGGCCAGACCCCTGACTGAGGAGGGGGCAGCAGTGAGAGCATATATTTGGGCAGATAAAGAGGTAATGGTTGTAGCAAGAGGTGTAATGGCCTTTGCTATAAGGGATTTAAGAAGAGGAGTTATGATGGTGATGATAGATGAGATGGTAGAGGGGTCCAATGAGACAGTGGTAGATGGTGGTGCAGTTGGTGTCGAAGAGGTGGCAACTAGTGAGGGAACAGAAGGTGGAACATCAGGTATGTGAAGATGAGATGGTGATGAGGATGGATGGGTAGCATCTTGCATCATGGTGTCTGATGGTAGGATGTAAGATGGTATGGAAGATAGATGTTGGGGAAGTGGAGACTGTGGCGGTGTGGAAATGTATGTGTCATGAGGGGATTCAGGAGGTATGGGTAGTTGATTTTACTGAAGGGGGGAAGAGGGAATGTCAGTGATTCTGATTGGTAAAGATGGAGTGACTAGGGATTTTGTGGTTGTTGGAAGAGGGCCTGGAAGAGAAGATGTGGAAGGAATGTTCTCTTCAGCAGGGTGGGGAGTGGCTTTGATAGCCCTTGTGCCTTCAGAAGCTTTGATGGAAGAGGTGGAAGCCTGAGAGGGCTTAGTGATGGTCCTCTCCCATCTGCCAAATAAGGCACATTTCAGCCTTTTACTGGCATTTATGAATATGGTCTGGGAGACCAGGGATTCAGCAGCCTTTTCCTGTAGGAAGATTCCTAGAACTCTTCCAAAACATACTGCCTTCTTAGAGTTCTTCTTCTTTATCAAATCAAACAGAAGCTGTGCCCAGTTTATTGGCTTCTTGTTAATGATTGCACACATAACCAGAAACTGTTGTCTGGTGATATAATCGTGTGCAGTGTGTTTTCCAAGTGGTACTTTACCAACTAAGTCTGCTAAGAATTTATATGGAGCATACAGGTGTTTTTTCAACAGTTTGTGGGGATTGTCGCCAGCATATTCCATGAGGTTCAACATCATATCAGATTCCTCTGTTTCAATTTCGAGGTTCTCTACTCCATTTCTCAATCCAAAAAACTCAGTTAAGATTGCGGGGGTTAAAGAAACTGAGTTACCCACGATAGTGCCCGTCATGATGTTCTCTTCTATTGACGACAGTGTGTATACCCATTCCCTGATTTCCATGTTGTGTAGTTTGATCCTTTTCGTCATCAGGGTTTTGAGTTCCTGTTCTTCCAGAAGTTCCAGGATATAGAGAAAGATTGGATCGGAATGTTGAAATGAATCGAAATCCACGTCGAATCCTGTATCAAACTTCATTCCGGTGAGAGTGCTTGCCAGAGTAGCCATTGAAATCACCTGCAAGAAAAACACAGAAAACAACGATCAAGTGCAAAGGAACAGAAAGCGCGGGATGGAGGTCGAAGAAAACCTAGATATAAGGTTTTCAGAACATGAATCGACAAACTCCGTTCCACGAAAATAAAATTAATTCTTCGAACTGAGTTCGACGAAATAGTTTAAAGTCAAATAATTCTTCGAGCTCATCAAAAGAATTGAAGACGGTTCGTCGAGCTTAGGTCGACGAATATCTTCAGAAGCAAAGTTCGTCGAACGTTGTTCGATGAAGATTGTTTCACTCGTAGAGAATTCGTCGAGCTCCGTTCGACGAATATCTCTCAAACTTTCCCTGGTTCGTAGAACTCCGTTCGACGAACGCTGGAAAATTCGTCGAATGCAGACAGAACTTAACATAAGTCTTCTCCATTGATCATTCCCAGCTAATTTAGAAATAAAGCATGATTTTTCTCATCCAGAGGTTTGGTGAATATATCAGTTTTTTGTAAATCTGTGTAGAAATAGACAAGCTTAATCTTATTTTTGTCTACACACTCCCTAATGAAATGATGTCTTATGTCAATATTTTTGTCCTACTATGGTGAACTATATTTTGTGTTATGGCTATAACACTAGTATTATCACAGAATAGGGTTGAATTATTTAAGTTGAACCCATAATCTCGAAGCTGATTCTCTATCCAGAGCATCTTTGAACAACAGCTGCCTGCTGCAATATATTCTGCTTCAGCAGTTGAAGTGGACACTGATGTTTGCTTTTTATAGAACCATGATACTAATCTCATACCCAGGAACTGACAAGTTCCTGAAGTACTTTTTCTATCAACCCTGCATCCAGCAAAATCAGCATCAGAGTATCCAGTTAACTCAAATTCTGATTCCGCAGGATACCATAGGCCTAGATTAGGATAACTCTTTATATATCTTAAAATCCTTTTTAAGAAAATTAGATGAGATTCTTTAGGGTTCACTTGAAACCTACTACAAAGGCATGTAGCAAACATAATATCTGGCCTACTTGTTGTGAGGTATAATAGGGACCCAATAATGCCCATATAAAGTTTCTGATCTACAGGTTTTCCTGTATATTAGAGTCCACAACAGCATTGGTGGCCATGGGAGTTTTCTTAGCTGAGGCATCAGCCATCCCAAACTTCTTTAGAAGTTCTTTAGTATATTTTGCTTGGGAGATGAAGATGCCATCAGGAAGCTGTTTCACTTGGAGACCAAGTGTAACACCCCCTATCCGTCGCATAGAACATAGCAGTAGGTCCGGCCGGAGCCCGACGCCATATACCACAAACAGACCGGGTGGTTACTCATGGAAACCAACCAACTAATCCAATGTCCTACGCAGAGCATTCTAGCGGAAGCAATTTATAAGTTGCAATTAAGAACCCAGCACAAAGAGCACGAATGTCCACTAATATACCAAATAGGAATGTAGTACATACACAAGTACTAGCCTTAAGGCCTTACAAAATTGTTTACTTAATATTACATGATTTACAAACCACGACACGCAGACCGGTCATACATGAATAAAAGCAGTAAACACTCCAATTAGGCCTTCGAGGGCCGGCTTCGTAATTTGGGCTTTAGCCCGCTATTGACCGCTTGGTCCAGCAGCACCTGCAAGCAACAAAACCACCGCACTGTGGCAAACAAAGGCAACGGTCAGCAATGCTGACCAAATTATAACGATCCCGCCCCCAACTCGGGGCGGCGATGCTCCTTCCCTGCATTTTATTAGCATAAGCGAGTAGTGTATAAATATTCATTTCATCACAGGCGTAGGCTCACACGGCCACACACCTCGTGCACTCAGGGAACATTCTCGGTGAACACAGTCAAAGTCTGCCGACTCACCACACTCCCTTTGGACGGCCCAAACAATGTGTAATTTGTCTTCCCGGCATGGGTCACGGTAATTAAAATCATAGACTGTCGAAGACCCTCATCTATGCCAACGGCGAGTGCCACGTAACCTTAGGTCTCTTTAACAGAACGACATAGAACGGGTACAGTTCCATCTAACCTGTGCTCACATCGCAACGTTAATTCAAAATATATGCGCAGGTCAAACTTCTCCCGAGTCCCGTTTCCACCACATTTCACATACCCCGGTTATGTTCAAGTTGGCTCCCAGGCCACCAAGTTGGAAAGATCACGCATCCGCCCAGTTTTCCGGGTGCACCTTTGGGTTAATCCCCAAGGCTCCCTGTTGCAATCTACCACGTACAAAACCCGAAAAACAAACAATCGCACGGAGTCTTCTCCGGCATTTATGCAATGCAACATCACCGATCCAGACCAACATGTCCGGGTAGGCTTCACTCATCATGCTTATGTCCGTTCTCGCTTACGGACTCTACACAATTGGGATTTTACATATCTACCCGAAGGAACGCCTCCAACTCATCGCAAACTCACGAGAGCGGGCTTCTTATGCAAAGAAGGAGAGCTTCACATGCTCAAGAAGAGAATCATTTCCCTAGCGTTCTTCCTTGGCGCCATGGAAAAGAAAGCGAATGAAAAGCACCGCACTCTCTTTGCCTCCGTAGATCCGAAGTCGGCTCGCGATTTGGGGCTTCGAAGCTCCTCCAATGGCCGGATCTAGCTTCTTCTCCTTCCTTTGCTCTCACCTCTCTCTTAACTTAGAAAGAGAACCACTCAAGTAAGAATGAGGGTTTCAAAGGCCCAATCCCGGGTATATCCTAGTAGGAACAACCCCCAACCGTCGGATCCCAAACTAAGGGAACGAATGGCTACGATTCCTAGCTGAAAAGTAAAATCTGGGCCGAACACAACCTGGCACACGCCCGTGTCCAGGGCTGTGTCCCTCATTCGCCGTCAAAATCGATGCGCTCGGAACACCACACGGGCATCCAACACGCCCATGTTCGACCTGACACGCCCGTGTTCCAACTGACATGGCCGTGTGGTCGGCCGTGTGCCCCTTCGACATAGCCCCGAAAACAACCCGAGACTCACACGGGTATTGGACACGCCCGTGTCCTAGCCCGTGTCTACTCGAACACGCATGGGCTCCAGGCCGTGTTCACGGTCTCGACACTTCGTCGAGCGAAGTTCGTCGACCACATGACACGGCCTTGGACACGCCCGTGTCCTAGGCCGTGTGCCTTGTCTCGACACTTCGTCGAGCAAAATTCGTCGACTCCCCGGGCCGATCGTCGACACGGGCTCGACACGCCCTGAGACACGCCCATGTCTCAGGTCGTGTTCTCTGCTCGACGATCATCGACTCCAAAATCGTCGACCTCTCGACCAAATCGTCGACTCCAGCCTGACACGCCCTGGGACACGCTCGTGTCCCAGGCCGTGTGCCTCCTACCAGATTCCAAATCTGGCCCAAAACATCCCCCGTCGTTCTTTTGAGTTTCCGGGCATTACAACTCTCCCCCTCTTAAAAGAATTTCGTCCACGAATTTATATAAAGGAAAGACATGTACAAAATTAAATTTTACCTGAGCGGAACAACTCCGGATACTCGTCAATCATAGTCTGCTCTCGTTCCCAAGAGAGCTCCTCATGACCGCAATTGTCCCATCGGACCTTGACCATCCTGATCTCTTTATTGTGTAGTCGCTTGACCTCCGAGTTCTCAATCCGCACGGGCTTGACTCTTGTCGTCAACCCACTATCCACCGGCACCTGATCAACCGCGATCACTTGTGAAGGCTCTTGCACCGCCTTCCGTAGCACCGAAATATGGAATACATCATGTAAACCACTAAGTTCCACTAAAAGCTTCAACCGATAGGCTGCTTCACCAACTCGCTCCAAAACCTCAAACGTCCCAAGGTACCTCGGGCTTAGCTTTTTTAATCGCCGCACCCACGAGACACCCTTGAACGGCTTGATCTTTAAGTACACATAGTCGCCCATAGCGAACTCCACGTTCCTGTGCTTGGCATTATAGTACTTCGCTTGCCGGTCCTGAGCGATAAGCAACCTCTCCCGTATGGTTCGCACCAACGAAGTAGCATCCTCCACTTCTAAACGCTTATACAACTTTGACTCACCCGTTTCTAGCCAAGACAACGGCGTGCGACATCTTCTGCCATATAGGGCCTCGAAGGATGCCATTTGAATACTCGCTTGGTAACTATTGTTGTTCGCAAACTCCACCAAATAAAGATGGTATTCCCATTGCTTTCCAAAGTCCAAGACACACATGCGGAGCATGTCTTCCATAGTCCTATTGACCCTCTCGGTCTGCCCATCTGTTTGGGATGGAAAGTTGTGCTGAATTTCAACTTTGTTCCCAACATTTGCTGCACTAGCCTCTAATCATTGGACGTGAACCACCCATCTCGGTCACTCACGATGCTGCGGGGCACCCCATGAAGCCGCACTATATTATCCACATACAGTTTTGCCAACTTCCCCACCAGATCATCCTTCCTATGCGGAATGAAATACGACACCTTCGTTAGCCGATCTACGACCACCCAAATGGCATCGTTCCCCTTTTGCAACCTTGGCAACCCGTGCACAAAGTCCATAGAGATGTCGTCGAATTTCCACTCCGAAATAGGCAAGGACTTCAGAAATCCTCCCAGCGTTTGGCATTCCGCCTTCACCAAGGCGCAAGTTTGGCACTTCGCCACGTAGAGCGCTACATATTTCTTCAAACCCGGCCACCAAAATAGTTTCTTTACATCGCAGTACATCTTCGTGCTCCCCGGGTGAATTGAGTACTTGGTGTGGTGTGCTTCGTACAACAATTCCAACCGCAAATTGCCCACACTTGGGACGCACAGACGACCGTCTTTCCAAAGCAATCCGTCCTCCACAACGAATTGGGAATTTGACCCATCCAGAGCCTCTACCATGAACTGCTTCATATGGACATCCATATCCAAAGCCTGCCAAATCCGATCAGCCAGGTCATATTGGACTTCAGTCCAATTCAGTACTACTTCAGCACTTGATTGTTTATCCACACAAACAATCTCCAACGCCTCCAACTCCCGAACCAACCGCTCGTCATGGATCGACAGCCAATTGGCTTGAGCTGGGGCCCGACGACTCAACGCGTCCGCAACCGCATTACCTTTACCAGGCACGTAGTGGATCTTGAATGTATAGTCCCCCAGGAACTCCATCCATCTACGCTGCTGCATATTCAGATCTTTCTGATCAATCAGATACTTAAGGCTCTTATGATCGGTGTAGATATCAATCTTCACACCGTACAAATAGTGTCTCCACAGCTTCAAGGCAAAAATCACGGCCGCTAACTCCAAGTCATGGACCGGATAATTCCTCTCGTGCACTTTGAGCTGTCTCGAGCCATAAGTTATTGCACTTCCGTGTTGCAGTAGCACGCAACCCAAACCGCTGCCTGAAGCATCACTATAAATCTCATATCCTTCAGTCCCACTCGGCGAATTCAGCACAGGCGCCGTGGTCAACCGACATTTCAACTCCTCAAAAGCTCGCGCGCACTCCGGCGTCCAAACGAACTTCTGCTCCTTCCTCGTCAAAGTAGTGAGAGGTAACGCTATCTGCGAGAAGTTATCTACGAAGCGCCTATAATAGTCGGCAAGCCCCAGAAAACTCCGGACTTCCGCTACCACAGAAAGCTCAGGCCACTCCTGTATCGCAACAATCTTCACCGGATCCACCGCAATACCTTCTCCACTCACTATATGACCGAGGAACATCATTGAGGATAACCAAAACTCGCACTTCAAGAACTTGGCATACAGTTGATTCCTATTTAGCATCTCCAAAACCAAATGAAGATGCTTAAAATGATCTTCCTCACTCTGCGAGTACACCAAAATATTGTCGATGAAGACGATCACAAAATGGTCCAAGTACTCACTGAAGGTCCTGTTCATCACATCCATGAACACTGACGGCGCATTAGTCAGCCCAAACGGCATGACCGTAAACTCGTAATGCCTGTATCTCGTACTAAACGCTGTCTTCGGGATATCACTCTCCCTTATTCGCAGCTGGTAGTACCCGGACTTGAGGTCCAACTTCGAGTACACCGTCGACCCGACCAACTGATCAAAAAGATCATCGATCCGGGGGATCGGGTACTTGTTCTTTTCCGTCAACTTGTTGAGCTCCCGATAATCAATACATAGCCTCAAACTTCCGTCCTTCTTCTTAACAAAGAGGACCGGTGCGCTCCAAGGCGAAGAACTTGGGCGCACATACCCTTGTTCCAAAAACTCTTGCAGTTGAACTTTTAGCTCTGCCATTTCCTTAGGCGCTAGCCGATAAGGAGATAGTGACACAGGCTTTGCACCTGGCACTATCTCAATCATGAAATCTATCTCCCGCTGCGGCGGGGCTCCAGGAAGATCTCTAGGGAACACATCAGGGTACTCTGATACCATTAAAATACTATCCAACGCGGGTTTCGGCTTTGCAACCTCCACTAGTGTAAAGAACAGTTCTGCACCGGCACGAACCGCCTTCACCACCTGAAGAGCAGACATCAACGTCTTGCTCGACCCCTTTAAGCCCGTAAAAGTCGTCTCGCAACTTGCTCCCAACTTAACTTCCTTGCGACCGCAATCAATATAGGCTTGCTGCTCCGAGAGCCAGTCCATGCCAAATATAACGTCAAACTCCACCAACGGAAGTAACGACACTTGCAGATCGAACTCCTGATTTCCAATACGAATCTTAACATCGCAGATCCTATCCATGCGTGTCGAACACTCATTGGGCAACAACACATCCAACTTATCCTTCGCCATCAAAGAAGGGACTCCGATGCGTGATATAAATCCTTCAGACAAGAAGGAGTGTGAAGCTCCCGTATCGAAGAGTGCTCTTGCCGGATTTTCACAAATCAAAACGAATCCTAAACAAGCAGTGGTAAGGTAATAGGTGCATAACAAGTATTTAAAGAAAATTAACTTGCTATAAAATAAACCGCACCTGTCACCACATCCGCCTGTTTGATGGCCTCCTGTTGGCCCAGATTATACACCCTTGGTTGGGCCGGAGCATAGTGGGATGCAGTCGACTCCACCGCCTTGCCCTTCTCTTCATAAGTCACTCCCGGCTTCCTTTCGGACTTGGGACGTCCGCTCCAACAGTCACGGGCAAAGTGCCCCGGCGTTCCACAAGTAAAACACGCACCCGGGGTTCGACCCGTAGTCGCCCCAGAAGCACCAGACGAAGCTGGACCCGATGTCCTATGCTTCTTGAAGAACCTTTGATAGCCGGACTTTGAAGTAGTCGGCACTTTGAACCCAGACTTCTTCTCACCAATGCTCTTCTTCACTTGAACATCTTCATGTCATTCTCCAAGGACAGGGCCGTGTTGACCAAGGTCAAGAAACCATGCGTCAACGACCACGAGAGTAGTAACCTCAACTCATCTCTCAACCCTTCATAGAATCGATTCGTCTTGCGCTCCTCATCCACAATAGTGGAGCTAGCATATCGACTCAAACGAATAAACTCATGGAGATACTAATCCACGACACTGTCCCCTTGAACCAATTTCAGGAACTCGTTCTACAACGCTATCCTTTGCACCGAAGGGAGGTATCTAGCCAAGAATAATCATGATAACTCCTCCATCGAGACATCAACAAGTTGTCTACCTCTCAGTAGATGCAGCTCCAATCCTTCCCACCACATTCTCGCTCCACCGTCCAAAAGGAACGTAGCAATGGTGGTCATTTGTCACTCCTCCGTCTCCGCTGTTCTCATGACTCTCTTCACCCTGGAGAGCCAGTCTTCAGCTTGAGATGGGGTTCCCAACCCCGAGAATACCGGAGTATTAAAGCTCATTACATGCTTAAGCTGTCTCTCGGTTGCCCTCCTTGGCACCACCGGTTCCTCTACCACCTGCTCCACTCTTCGCTGCTCAGCCGCAGGAGCGGGCTGCTGCGTTTGCCTTGCAGGCTGCGCATTAATCATGGCCAAGACTGCTTCGGCCACCAATCATATGATCTCAGACGATAGAGGTGTTGCAGGAGCTTCATTAGGTGCACTGCTAGCCTCAGAAACTCGACGTTCCGACGGCCCAGCACCACTTCTGGTCACCTATAGTGGTACAAAACATCGTTAAGCGACCAAAGAAAATTGCAAACAGCAATTATAGGAACACGCAGATTCCCCAAACACATGTATTTTCCTTCCTAAGTGGACATTCATGGGTTCTTTTACTGTTATAACGATGACGCACACACATGTGCTCACCACCCCTTAAAAAGAATTCGCCCACGAATTCAGGTTAAGACCGACCAAAACCAGTAGTCTGATACCAAATTGTAACACCCCCTATCCGTCGCATAGCATATAGCAGTAGGACCGACCGGGGCCTGACACCATATACCACAGACAGACCGGGTGGTTACTCATGGATACCATCCAACTAATCCAACGTCCTACATAGAGCATTCTAGCGGAAGTAATTTATAAGTTGCAATTAAGAACCCAGCACAAAGAGCACGAATGTCCACTAATATACCAAATAGGAATGTAGTATATACACAAGTACTGGCCTTAAGGCCTTACAAAATTGTTTACTTAATATTACATGATTTACAAACCACGGCACGCAGGCCGGTCATACATGAATAAAAGCAGTAAACCCTCCAATTAGGCCTTCGAGGGCCGGCTTCGCAATTTGGGCTTTAGCCCGCTATTGACCGCTTGGTCCAGCAGCACTTGCAAGCAATAAAACCACGGTACGGTGGCAAATAAAGGCAACATTCAGCAATGCTGACCAAATTATAATGATCCCGCCCCCAACTCGGGGCGTCGATGCTCCTTCCCTGCATTTTATTAGCATAAGCGAGTAGTGTATAAATATTCATTTCATCACAGGCGTAGGCTCACACGGCCACATACCCCGTGCACTCAGGGCACATTCTCGGTGAACACAGTCAAAGTCTGCCGACTCACAACCGTCCATTTGGACGGCCCAAACAATGAGCAATTTGTCTTCCCGGCATGGGTCACGGTAATTAAAATCATAGACCGCCGAAGACCCTCATCTATGCTAACGGCAAGTGCCACGTAACCTTAGGTCTCTTTAACCGAACGACATAGAACGGGTACGTTTCCATCTAACCCGTGCTCACATCGCAACGTTAATTCAAAACATATGCGCAGGTCAAACTTCTCCCGAGTCCCGTTTCCATCACATTTCACATAACCCGGTTATGTTCAAGTTGGCTCCCAGGCCACCAAGTTGGCAAGATCACGCATCCGCCCAGTTTTCCGGGTGCACCTTTGGGTTAACCCCAAGGCTCCTTGTTGCAATCTACCACGTAGAAAACCCGAAAAAACAAACAATCGCACGGAGTCTTCTCCGGCATTTATGCAATGCAACATCAACGATCCAGACCAACATGTCTGGGTAGGCTTCACACATCATGCCTATGTCTGTTCTCGCTTACGGACTCTACACAACGGGGACTTTACAAATCTACCCGAAGGAACGCCTCCAGCTCACCGCAAACACGCGAGAGCGGGCTTCCTATGCAAAGAAGGAGAGCTTCACATGCTCAAGAAGAGAATCGTTACCCTAACGTTCTTCCTTGGCGCCATGGAAAAGTAAGTGGATGAAAAGCACCGCACTCTCTTTTCCTCCGTAGATCCGAAGTCGGCTCGCGATTTGGAGCTTCGAAGCTCCTCCAATGGCCGGATCTAGCTTCTTCTTCTTCCTTTGCTTTCACCTCTCTCTTAACTTAGAAAGAGAACCACTCAAGTAAGAATGAGGATTTCAAAGGCCCAATCCCGGGTATATCCTAGTAGGAACAACCCCCAACCGTCGGATCCCAAACTAAGGGAATGAATGGCCACGATTCGTAGCTAAAAAGTAAAATCTGGGCCAAACACGGCCTGGCACACGCCCGTGTCCAGGGCTGTGTCCCTCATTCGCCGTCAAAATCGACGTGCCTGGAACACCACACGAGCATCCAACACACCCATGTTCGACCTGACATGCCCGTGTTCCAACTGACACGGCCGTGTGGTCGGCCGTGTGCCCCATCGACACAGCCCTGAAAACAACCCGAGACTAGCACGGGTATTGGACACGCCCGTGTCCTAGCCCGTGTCTACTCGAACACGCCTGGGCTCCAGGCCGTGTTCACGGTCTCGACACTTCGTCGAGCGAAGTTCGTCGACCACATGACACGGCTTTGGACACGCCCGTGTCATAGGCTGTGTGCCTTGTCTCGACACTTTGTCGAGCAAAATTCGTCGACTCCCTGGTCCGATCGTCGACACGGGCTCGACGCGCCCTGAGACACGCCCGTGTCTCAGGCCGTGTTCTCTGCTCGACGATCGTCGACTCCAAAATCATCGACCACTCGACCAAATCGTCGACTCCAGCCTGACACGCCCTGGGACACGCCCGTGTCCCAGGCCGTATGCCTCCTGCCAGGTTCCAAATCTGGCACAAAACGTCCCCCGTCGCTCTTTTGAGTTTCTGGGCGTTACACCAAGGAAATATGAAAGCTCTCCCATGCTACTCATTTCAAATTTAGAATGCATGAGGTCAGAAAACCTCTTGCACAATTTTGAATTTGTAGAGCCAATTATAATATCATCTACATAGATTTGCACTAACAAGATTTGGTCCTTATGATATCTAGTGAAAAGGATTTTATCTACAGTTCCTCTAGTAAATTTATGCACTAATAAGAAACTTGCTAAGGTCTCATACCAAGCTCTTGGAGCTTGCTTTAGACCATAAAGAGCCTTATTTAATTTAAAAACATAAGAGGGATAAGTTGGAGAGACAAAACCTGGAGGTTGTTCTACATAAACCTCTTCTTGTAATACTTCATTTAAGAAAGAACTTTTCACATCCATTTGAAAGACTTTGAATATATGTCACCTTTCTGAATGTGATAGCTCCTATTCTTACTTCTCCCACTCCTTCTAACTGTCCACATTTTGAGTCACCAAAAATAACTTTTGGCCTCATCTTGGACTTATAGTTGAGTAGGATGTCCTTGCTGCCAGTCATATGCTTAGAGCAGCCACTGTCCAGGTACCAAGTTTGATTTTCCCTTGGACAATTTCTCACCTTCAATACAAACAGTTAATGATTTTTGACCCAGGTTACCTTGGTCCCTTTGTATGGCTGATAAGAGAAACTAGAAATAACAGAAAATTCTGGCTGGGATTTATATCCTAGGGGGTGGTATCTCCTAGGTGGAATGGTCCAGTCAGATAGGGGATTAAATGATTTCCTAGAAGTATTTAAGTTCCTGTTAAAGTTATAGTTTTGGTTAAGTATTCCTGGTTTCGACGAATTTATGTAAGTTCGTCGACCAGAGTTCAACGAATTGGGTTGAGATCATCGATCTCTGCCCAGAGAATAAACATGTTCATTCTTTGTGCCCCACGTTCGTCGAGCTCTACTCGACGAACCATACAAAGTTCATCGATCACAGTTAGACGAATAATAATAACTATAGTTGGCGTTCAGAGTTCGTCGATCGGGGTTCGACGAACTGTCCCCTTTTCGTCGATCAGAAGTCGACGAAAATTGCTGAACTTTGTTTTTATTGGGTGTTTTCTATTTTTCAATGTTGTCCTTAGTTTTAATTTGTTCAAGGATTTTATTTACTTTATATACTTGATCAGTATTCTTCTTTCCTTTCTCAGAAATAAAATTTATGGGTTGTGACAGGTGATTTTTCTGAATAATAGGTGGTTCATTAGATGATACACCTAATCCTAACTTACTTCCATTAAATCTAGCATTAGATGTGTTAGTGATTTCTGCTAGTTGTTTGCTTCTTCCATTTAGTGAATCTTCTAGCTGTTTTTCCTTATTTAATTCATCTTTCAGAAGGGTGATTTGTTCACTAAACATATCTATTTCATTTTTCAATGTAGTGTTTTCTAATACTAAGCTATCATAGTTAACTTGCCTATCTCTGAGAAGTTTGATTTCCTTCTCAGAGTTGATTAAATCCAAACACATGATTTTAAAGTCTGATTTAAAATATTCTGAATTATAATCAAATCATGATAATACCTAATCAGCTTCTGATTCAGAAGCTTCCTCATTTTCTGACTCTCCTTCTTCTAAGTTGCTTCTTGAGGCATCAATTATCATGAGGCAAACCTCTTTTACTCTTTCTTCTTCATCATCTTCACTGGAGCTTGAAGATGTTGACTCTTCTTCAGTCTCACTCCAGGACTCAGCCACAAACCCCTTTTCCTTCCTCTTGTGTTTGCTGGAAGAGGGTTTGCAAGTGTACTGTCTCCTGGAATCATTTTCCTTTTCTCTTATCTTCTCTTTCTTTTGGTTCTCTGGACACTCAAAGAGAAAGTGTCCAGGCTTTCTGCATCCATAACACACCACTTTGTTGGTGTCTTGACATACTTTGGTCTGTCATCCTTTCTTGCTGACTTCCTCCTGAAGTCCTTTCTAGCCATCTTGAAGAATCTCTTTGCAAAAGAGACTCATAAGTTCTTCATTTGATGCAGTGGGTTCAAATTCTTCTGAGGCTTTGAATGCTATGTTCTGATCTCTTCTAGCTGCAGTAGGTGTTCTTTGTTCAGCAGCCTCCCTTGTCTTTATTAACTGCTCATAAGATTTCAGTTTGCCCAATAGAGATTCAGTTGACATCTCATTCCCGCATCTGGCCTCCTTGATGGTCCAAATTCTTGTGTCCCATGAGCTTGGGAAGCACATCAGAATTTTATCATTCACTTCAGTGAGAGTGATGACCTTGTCCAGAATTTTTAGCTCATTAATAATTGAGCTTAATCTATTATACATCTCTGACACTGTCTCATCTTCCTATTTCTTGAAATTCTCATATTGGGATATGAGATTTGATCTCCTATCCTTCCTTTCATCAGCTGATCCATCAACCATTTGGTTTAAGGAATCGAAAATGGCTTTTGCTGATGTGCACTCAGCAATCTTCTGGAAAATGTCATCAGACATTGTTTGTGCCAATATGTTCATGGCTTTTGCATCAGCCATCTTGGCTTTCCTGTAAGCATCATTGTAGTTTGGAGGAGGTACTACAGTCATATTTGTAGAGCTACTTGGAGGAGCTGCAGGTGCTGGGGTACTCTTGTTATGATGGAAGCAAAGATATCTTCATCAATAGAATTTATATATATCTTGATTCTTGCCTTCCAGATTCCAAACTTTTGCAAGTTGCAAACTGGAGGTCTGGTGCTTGCATAATCTTTATTCTGTACCATGGCTGTGTTTCTACTTTAAAAATTAAAATGTGAATGAAGGTGATGTGTAGATCTAACAAAGGATCTTTAGTTCAAGGGTTAACTTGTCCAACCAGAGGAACCTTCTTTTGATACAAATTAAAAGTGAGGGTTAGGTCTACAATACCCTAGAGGGGGGTGAATAGAGTATATTTAAAATTTGTTAGGTCCCTATAATAGTGTTGTTACAGCTTTTGCTTTAAACTGAAAGAGTGCAGTAATTTATAAACTGGAAAGCAGAAAATAATAAACCTAATTACAGCAAGAACAAAAGAAAAAGATAGGCAACCAGATGACACAAGAAATTTATAGTGGCTCCCCAAGTCTGGGTAGTCCACTCTTCTACCACCATTGGTAGGAATCCACTCAGTTTTTTGATCAGGTGCCTGACACCAATGGGTTTTGATCCGGTCCCCAAAAACCAACTCAAGTCTTTTGGTTAGGAGACTTGCAACCAGGAATCACTTTTGAAGGGAGATGACAACCTTTTATACAGGAGGGGATGAGAGAGTGATTTTGTCTTCTCTTTCTCAATAAACTGAGAAGTCTTTTGTCGATTGATGTTTAGAAAAATCTCCCCCTGAATTATTGAATGGTTCAGGAAGATTTGGAAGCTTTGCTGTAGGGTGATAGGTCTTCAATCAGAATTCTTGACAAGCAGTGATGCAGGAGCTTCTTGACTGATTTGATATCTGTTGTCCTTGGAAGTCCTGGAGAGAATGCGAAAGAAGAAGACTCTTGATATTGGATGATTGTTCTTCTTCTTCTGAATAATGATCACTGCTTGTAACTGGAAGCTTCAGTATAATTCCTGTGTAAAGCTTTTCTGCTTCTATGAGTATATTTTTCCAGTCAGTCTGTGTATTTCACTATATTCTTTCTGACTGAGTATGTTCTCGTTCTCCTTACTAATTCTCGATCTTCTTTTCTTCTATATCTTTTCAAAAATTTGAATCCTCTGTAATTAATGCTGACGGCCTGAGAATAATCGACATTAATGTATTTCCCCAACTGTCTTGTGGAAAATTAGCAAGTAATATTCCTGAAGAAGACTGAATGCCCCCTCTAACGAATACATACAGAGAATGTTTGAGCATTAATCTGTCAGGAATTATTACATTTGAATTAGGACAGAATGTCGGAAATGGCTAAGTCTGGAATCGTCAAACAGTTGGCAGAATTCGTCGAACTGAATTACTAATTCGTCGAGCTGAGATATTGAATTCGTCGACAAGACAACTTCCTGTTCGTCGAGTTGAGTTCCAAGATCGTCGAGCTGATAACAGAGCTGCATGCTTCAGAGCCTTTGCCTTTTCTATCTGAAGTTCGTCGAGCTGAGTTTGTAACTTCGTCGACTGGAGTTCACCAACAATTCTAAACTTAGTCAAGTATTTTGTGTTGACTGATATTCTGTGTGTCGACATGAATCTTCTGGTATCGATATAGGTGGATGTAGACTTATTAGTCTTGGTGTTGACATAAGTCTTTTAGTGTCGACATAAGTTTTCTGGTGTCGACATAAGTTGGTGTCGACACATGCCCTAAGTGTCGACACAAATCTTCTGATTCCAGAATTCGTCGAGTAAAGTACTGAGTTCGTCGACCTGAGAAGTTGACTTCGTCGACCTAAGAAGCTGTGAGCCTGAGATCCAAGTTCGTCGAGCTCAGAATCTTATTCATCGACCAAAGTCTGAAGTTGGACTTAGAATAATCTGAAGTTATCCTGACTTTAGTTTGTTGAAATATCCCAACTTTCGTCGACCAGAGAATGAAGATTGTCGAGCTCAGCTCAGAGAAGTATCTCAAGATCGTCGAGCTGAGAACATATTTCGTCAACCTGAGTTCGACGAACGTCGAACTCATTTTTACTTGGTCTTGAAATCTTCTAAATCTTGAATCTCTGGCAGTCTTGTTGATAGCTGGTCCATTTGATGTTGACTCTAAGGACTTGGCCTATACTCTAGGACACAGCTTTGACCCTAGCTATACATGTTGGGTCACATCCTAAGTTAGTGAACCTAGCCCAAATCAACTGGGGATCCAACAGAAACCGAGCCTCCCCACTATATAGTTGCAGAAACCGAGCGGTGCCGCCTTCAAAGATGGCTTCCCGGCGATCTTCTCGACTTCAGGCCGTCGACATGGTCCTCCTCCACTCCTTCTTTCATAGGTAGTTCTTAGGAATCTTTAGGGCCAAGGTTCAGGCTCAATTGAGCCCGATCTGAATGGAACTTTTCCTGGTTTTTCAGCAAAAATTCAACCATCAGGATCACCGGAATAGGGCTCTCCGGCGGCTGTGAAGCCGCCTAGCGACAACCACCACCTCAACGGAGGTGATGGTGGCGGTGGCCGGCCGGGGAGGCGGCTGGATGGCCGGCGGCAGTCGCTTGAAATTGGCCCAGGAAAAATGAATCCTGGTCGTCGACTCAAGGTAGAAGATGAAGGGATCCTGTCCACTTTGCACCAAGATTCGTGCCATATTAGACTTTAAACTATAGTATATAAATTTCTGATTATTTAATTATGTCACAGATTTTATATTTATTGGTTTTAATATTTTAAAATACTTAGGTGTTGTTTTATAAAAAGTGGTCAACATAAACTTTGTAGCTTGGAGGGTCTAGTATATGTCAAAAGTTATTTGAACCCATTAGGGTGCCTAGTTTGACCAGGGCACTCATTTTGGTGAGGTCTATCCCTAGGGCTATCCTGAGATTCAAATGGATGCCCACCCTTCATCCCTTATCCAAATGACATGAGATTTGGGCAGGGAGTCTACCCTAGCTATACATAGGGCCTGTCCAAAATTCAGAATTTTTGGAAAGCATTTTTCTATAGTGTTTAGAAAAATTTTGATAATTCATGAATAAATTAATTAGGTGTCCTAAACATCTCAAACCTCCCCCAAATTTGGGTGGGTATTCTTAGAGGGCATGTTAGGGCTCTGGTAAAAGTTTTATCTCATTTGGAGATGTTTTGGTTAGGTATTGATCCAATCCTAGGTTGACACCTTTTAGGGTAAACTAGGTCAAGCACCCCCTTTGGGTTTTCAGTGGTCAAATCACCTCAACAGAGGCTGATATTTTGGCCACTGACTCTCTATAGTATGACTCACCCTCCAATGGAATTTGGAGTGGTTAAGAGTATGGTATCCCAAGAGCCCTAGGGTAGGTCCCTTAATTGGGATTTTAGGGTTTGAAGATCATGGGGTCAATGACCTTGGATTGACTTGAAAATTGGTGGAGAGGACCATAGGCTTAGTGAGGTCCTCTGGTTAAAGTTTTAGGGAATTTGGAAGCTTTAAACCCCCTCAAAACCCTAACCCTAGCTTAGGTCACAAACCTTGCGGTGAAGGAAAATGTCACTAAAACTCTTTGAAAAGTGATGAGATTTGGGTTGAGTAGTTTTTAAGGTTAGAATAGGCTCTGGAGATTTTATTATGAATTTAGAATTCATATTTTGGATACTTCATTAACAATTTAATAATTTATATTATTTACAAAGGAATTTATTATGAAGTAACTACTTGCTGAAAATTGATGCAATTTAGCCAGAGGACCGTTTATTATGTTTTAAAGCTCTGTGAATTTTTATAGAATTTTTGGATGATTATGTTTAAGGGTTTCTTCACTAAGAATGGTTTCCCATGAAAATTTAATTTAATTTATTTTGGAGTATAACAAGTCTGTAAAATTCTAATTTTTGTACAATGATCTTTTCTGAACCATATTAAGATTCTGTAATTTTTACATAATTTTCTAATGAGTAATTTTGGCACTTCCTTCTTTACATATGATTAAGAGAATTATTTTGGATAAATTAATTAGAGTTCAAATAGTCTCTGACAAATTATGGAAATTAATATCTAGTTATATATCTTTGTTATTTAGTAATCAAAATTTTTGGGTGGCCATTACTTGAGTAGATCATATAGTTCATGTTCAAAATTGTCCATGAGCAAACATTTGGGAAAATTCAAAAAATATCAAATTAATTAGAAAAATTATGGATCTCTGGTTTTAGACTAAATTTGTTATGATAGACCTCTAGTAAATTTTATAGGAAGATAATCCGGAGTACCTCCTTAAAACATCTCATATAGTATAGGGTGGTCTGCATATAGTAACTGCGGAAACTGAACTAGAGTGGGTAATGAATTTTGAAGAGTTGAATCCTCAGTAGGTTGCTGGTTTGGGTAAATAAAGGAGTTCATCATTGGAATACAGGATTAGTAGAGTGAGAGGTTGACTAGTGTTAGGTGGTGCTTGGGATCGGCAAAAGATCGTCCCTCCCGTAGGGAGAAAGTGTTTAATGCACTAGGGATATATTCAGTAAAATTAATTAAGGGTCGGGAAATCGGGTAGCAACCAATAATAGTAAGTGCCTTACGAAAGGGAGCTTTGGGTGTAATCCCATCGTAGTTCCTACTACCTTCGAGAGCCCTTCACGGGGTATACCTTGGGCAGCCATGAGCTAACGTAAACTGTAGGAGTGATAAATCTTAAAGAGCAACTTGAATAATTAGGGGTTCACTTTCACACACCCCGGTGTCTCGAGAAGTTGGTTTGACTCGGTTGATATTTGTGAGGGGTAGGATGGCCCGGTGAGCTTTGGATCGGTTGATGTTTGTGACGGACGGGATGGTCCGGGGAGTCTTGGCTCGGTGCTGATACATAAGGTTGCATGTGCATAAAGTAAAGGTGCTCGGTCTTGGGTATTGGAGTGTCGATGCACCGACGCTAATACGTTGACTCGGCAAGTGTGGCTAGCACTTCGCCAACAGAAGTCTGGTGCGCCAGCCGACAAGAGTACGTCGGAGCTCCACTTAGTGCACCAGCGTTGAGGCGTACGATAGGTCTGACCGGTAGTGCTTTACTGGTTTAAAGGTGGGCGAGGCCCAAACCACCGCTTCCGTCTACCACTACGGAGGTATCCTGGGATGTTCAGCTTCATAAAGGGGGAACTAAAGGTCTGTGTGCACAGAGTCGGGTGGGTGAGTTGCACTTGCATGATCGCATCATAACCCACTTGCACGTCATAGCATAATCATAGCATAAAACCCCTGTCACCTATTGTATAAGTGGTATGGGACGCTTATACAATAGGCCCTGCAAAACGACCCCTTGGTCTATAATCTTGTGTGGGCAAGTTTATAAATTAAGTTTAAGTTCTTATTATATATATATTGTTGTTAATAACGGACACCACAACGTATAAATTGGTGTGGTACTCTTTATATGATGGGAGCCATGTAAAAGATCTCTTACTTATATGTTTCCAGTATAAGTTAAGGTTAATTTTCATACTTTACTTTACTGTCACATGTACTATAAAATTGCTAGTATAGGTCTGTTGCCATCTGTTTCTTGATTACTCTCCACCTCCAAGTCCTCCCCTTTCTTCCTCTCCGCTCGGTGCCTAGGGGCCATGGGGGAAGGGGTGGGGGATGATAGCACTTAGTATTTTAGACTAACGGTTTTCGAACCACATCATTTAGGGGATTGTGGAGCCCAGCATGGAGTAGCATCCCCGCAAGTCGGCACGCTTGGAGATGGGGCAGTCTAGCACCGGAGTTCAGACGACGGGGACTGTGAGCCCCTGACCTTAGTAGTGTTTTATTTTGCTTCCACTTGAGTGACTATGAAGTGAGGATTTGATGTAGCGGGCTTAAGCCCTTATTTTCAGTACATTATATTTTGTGGACTCTCCCTTCGTTCAGATATATTTACTCTGATGTGATATTATTGTGGACATTTGGTTAGAGTTTTTACCTCACTTGTGTTTACTCTACTTTTGTTGCTTTTCTGTGATCGAATCGGCCTGCAGAATCGACGATTTACGGTGATGACCCTTCAGGGAGTGAAGATGTCATCGCAAAGCGGTGGTTCTGGGCCTAAGACCTCGATGTTTCAAAAATAAAAGGGGGGGGGGGGGGGTCTTACAACTGGTATCAGAGCAAACCTCGATCGAAAAGTAACAGTACACAACCCCTGGGTCACCCCCGCACGAGTTTAGTTTGGGGACAAACTAAGCAGCGGAAGCAGTGGTATGCCCATATGAGGGATCACATGTAAATTGTCCACTTTAGTTAGGTTTGAGTCGATTGCCTACTAATGAAGTTTAATTTTCAGCCCACAGCTCAGCCCACTCCACAAGGCGGAGCCCAGCAGACTCCGGACGTTGCACCACCTCCCCCGGTCCCCACTCCATTCCTACAGCCGGAGATGGGACAGACTCTGATAGCCATCTTGGAAGATTTTAGGGCCCAACAAGTTCCGGCTCTGCAGCCAAACCCGAGGGCCAACTGGCTTAGCATTTTCCGAGGACTTGCTCACCCATCCTACTTGGGGACTGAGTCGGCCGTTCGTGTTGAAATTTGTGAAGTGGAAGTGGGTGACGGGACAGGCCGCGCGGCCTGTGCGGACAGCTTTGGCGGACTGGGCGGACTGGGCGGACTGAGGTTGCGGCCTGGTGAAAAGTCTGGTGGAAGCCGGCTGTGTTCTGAGCGGGTTGTTGCATGGTGTCCGCGGTTGGTGCGGCCTGGTATCTGCGGATAGAGAGGCTTGCGGACTGGTGCATTGCTCAGTGGTCGCGGGTGCAAGTTTGTGCTGTTGGCGGGTTGGTTCGAGTTCGCGGGAAGCCTTGCGGACTGGTGTGTCCGCGGTTGGGGCTGTTGCGGACTGGACCTTGAGCTTGGCTGAGGCCTTGTCAAGTTCTGGTGGCACAGCAGGTGCTTGCTGTGGAGACCGGTTGGCGGACTGATGTTTGGAGTCCGGCTTGGTGCTACTGCGTTGGACAAGTGCGAGGAGCTCGCGGACTGGTTGCGGTCTGTGCTAGGGTGTTTGGCGGACGGGACTTTGTGTCCGCCATGCTCGCACTGGCCCTTGATGGTTTTGGACTTGGTCACACTTGGTGTCAAGTTCATGGTGTCCGCCGTATCCGCCAAGTCCGCTGTGACCGGGCGGACTGTTGCTGTTTGCCTTTGGTCGTGGACTTGTGGCGGATTGAGGTGTGAGTCTTGCGGACTGCCTCGGGTTGGTGCGGACTGCCATTGAAGAAGGTGCTGTCCTGAAGCAGTTGGAGCTTTGCGGGCTGGTGCCTTGTCCGCTTAGCTTGGGCGGACTGGAGAGGGTTCGTCAATGGTTGCCTTGCTCCTGGCGGTTTCCCTTGGTGACTGGCTAAGTCCTCGCGGACTGAGCGGACAGTCGTTTGTGTTCGCGCGGGCTGGGGCGGTGTCGCTATCTCATGGGCGGTGACCACACTCCTCACCTGGCCTATAAATAGGACCCCCCTGGCACATCTACAGTAACCAGAAGTAACGTGAGTGAACAGTAATTTGGGTTGGGCGAGTGCTGCGGTCTGTGTTTTTCAGTCCGCACGGATTGTTTCAGGCTGACGGTTTGCTGTGTGCAGGTCGCGCGGATAACTTCAAGGAGCCAGGAGTTTGGCTGTGACTTCGGTCAGTGCTTGGAAGTGTGCGGTCTCTGCGGACTCAGCAGGAGGTCGCTCTGCGGCTTGTCAGTTCTGTTTCAACTTTCCCAGCTTCAATAACCTGTCCGCCGGCTTCAGGCGGGTAGGGGAGTTCCTCAGTTCGGGTTCAGCAGGAGGCGAATAACGGTCTGTCCGCGCGACCTCGCGGTCTCGGCGGACTCCGTGGTATTCGGCGGATTGCAGCATAGCTTGGGCGGTCTCGGCGGTCTCGGCGACCTCGCGGTCTCGGCGGACTGGAGTTCTGTCCGCCCGGCTTGTTTTTTGGTTCTTTCTGTTTACAGCTGTAATACTAGCGAAATCATGTCTCGCTATGTATGCCTCGGATTGTAATGAAGTGAATGCATAATAAGATCTTCTTGTGCTTCCATTGTTTTGTTGGGTGCAACCTCTAGTCCTTGGGTTTCCGCGGTTCAGCGTGCGAACTGGGTAGTTCCGAAGATATTAATTTGGTGTTTGGGCTATCTTGCTGACCACGTTGAGAAAATTTAACATGGTATCAGAGCCAGGTTTCTGAGGTTGGAGGTTCAGTTGCGTGAGCGGAGGTCAGCCAGTGTTGTTACTCAGTGATTGAGTGGTGATCAACCTGTGTTGTTGCTCGGAGCTGCTGAAGGGTACCAACAGGTGATTGCAATGGAAGGAAGCTTAGCAAGAGGTCTGGGCATTGAACTCTTAACGCCGACTAACTATAAAAAGTGGAAGTCGTGCATGAAGAGTTATCTTCTGGGCGAGGAGCTGTGGGAAGTTGTCGGTGGAGACGACAGACAGGAAGTAACTGCTGCTTTCGGTACTGCTGAACAGGTGAGGCTCTGGAGAAGAACTAATGCTAAGGCAGAGTTCGTTCTGAAGAGAGCTGTCTCTCCGGAACTGTTTGATCACATCATTGGGTGTGAGTCGGCTGCTGATATTTGGACAACCATTGATGAGTTGTTCAATAGGAAGAATGTGGCGCGGCTTCAGTTCCTGGAGAATGAGTTGGCCAGGGCAACTCAGGGAGACCTTTCCATCTCCAGGTACTTCTTAAAGATGAAGAGCTTGTGTGCTGAGCTGTCGGCACTGGATCCTGATGAGCCTATCTCTGAGGCAAAGATGAAAAGGCACATTTTCCGCGGCTTGCGGAAGGAGTATGTGGCCTTTGTTACGTCTGTTCAAGGGTGGGCTACTCAGCCGTCTCTGCTGGAGCTGGAGAATCTGCTTGCCTCGCAGGAGAGCTTAGCAAGGCAGATGGCTGGAGTGAATCTGAATCAGGAAGGCAGCGAGGCTCTCTTCTCAGGCAAGAAGAAGGGATGGGAAGGAAGAAGAAGAAGAAGGTGCAGGCCGCTGTTGAGAAGGAGACTTCAACTTCATATCCGCCGGAGAGGAGCAATGCTCCTAAGGACTGGAAGAAGAATCTGAAGTGCTACCGGTGTCATCAGCGAGGGCACTTCAAGCGGGACTGCAAGGTCAAACTGCAGCCTGGGCATGCTGCGGGAAAGGAGGAAGCTTGCTCACGAAGTGAAGAAGCAGAATGGGGAGGAGCTTTCATGACGGGCACTTGTGTCCGGGCCTTATCTGCTGAGGACTTCAACAGCGAGTGGATCGTCGACTCCGGGTGTGGTCATCACCTCACCGGAGACAAGTCGAAGTTCACCTCCATGCAGGCTTACTCAGGTAATGAAGCTATTATCACTGCTGATAATACTGTTTATGCAGTAGAGAAGGAGGGGGTCGTGTCTTTGGGTAGTGATCAGGGGCCACTCACGTTAAGGAGTGTGTATCACGTGCCGGGCATGAAGAAGAACCTCTTCTCGGTGACCAACGCGGTGGACGCTGGGTATCACGTTCTGTTTGGGCCAACAGACGTGAGGTTCCTTCGCAACGTATCAGCGGTAAAGGCTGATGTTGCTCATGTTGGGAGGAGGGTGAAGAACTTGTTTGTTCTTTCCACCAGTGCCTATGTTGATAGGATGAGGGCCAATGATAGTGCGGCTATCTGGCATGAGAGGCTGGGGCATGTTGGCATGGACAAGCTAAAGGCAATGGCGAGTAGAAGTCTGGTGAGGGGGTTGCCGATGTTGTCCTCCTTTGGTGATGGGCATGTTTGTGCGGGCTGTCAATACGGTAAGGCACATCGCCTTCCGTTTGATAAATCTCAAACAAGGAGCAAGAAACCATTGGAGTGTATTCATGGCGACCTGATGGGACCGACTGTTACTGCCAGCCTTGGTGGAAGCAAATACATGCTTGTCTTGGTTGATGACTACTCAAGGTATACTTGGGTGTACTTCTTAAAGGAGAAGTCGGATGCCTTCCGTTTGTTCGTGGAGTTCAAGGAGTTGGTAGAAGGCCGGCTTGGCTTGCGGATTAAGAAGTTTCGAACTGATAACGGGGGAGAGTTTGTCTCTTCCGAGTTTTCTAACTTCTGCAGGAAGCACGGGATCCAACGGGAGCTTACTTGTGCTCACACTCCACAACAAAATGGGGTAGCGGAGCGGAAGATCCGTCATTTGACGGAAACCTGCAAATGCTGGCTGCATGCGAAAGATATCCCGAGGTCCTTTTGGGCGGAGGGAATGTCTTGTGCTGCATATGTTATCAACCGGATGCCACTCAGCCCTATCAACATGAAGACGCCCATTGAGCTGTTGCTGAAGGAGAAGCCGAGTGTTGGACACCTTCGGGTGTTCGGTTCAACTTGCTACGTGCATGTCCCGGATGCTTCACGGACAAAGCTGGATGCGAAGGCAAGGAAACTTGTCTTTGTTGGCTATGATGAGCGGAAGAAGGGATGGAAGTGCATGGACCCTGTGACGAAGAAGTTCGTGGTGTCAAGAGACGTTGTCTTTGACGAGCTGACGTCATATGGAGGTGGCTCGGTGGAGCCTACCGGAAGTAGCAAGGTTGAGGAAGCACCGGTGGAGGCTGCTGAAGGCTTGGAAGAGGAGCTTGCTGTTTCACCAGCAGCTCCTGTTGCTTCGAACTCCGAGGCTGAGCCTTCTGGCTCAGGAAGCAGGGGGAGCACTGCTCAATGCTTGCCCCAGGTAGGAGTGGAGCCTGAAGAAGCAACGGAAGCCGTGAGCAAGGAGCCGTGTCTTCGGAGATCGAAGAGGGTGGTTAAGCCACCGGCTCGGTACTGTGATGGGAATGCAGTGAGCTTTGTCTCCTGCTTCTTTGCAGGTCCTCTGGATGAGCGAGAGCCTGCAAACTTCAACGAGGCCACTGGAGTGAAGGAGTGGGAAGGTGCCATGAAGGAAGAGATTGATGCTCTGAAGAAGAATGAAACCTGGGACCTTGTGCCCAAGGTTGATGGCATTACTCCGGTTACTTGCAAGTGGGTGTATAAGTTGAAGAAGAAGGCTGATGGGAGCATTGATCGGTTTCAAGGCTCGCCTGGTCGCTAGAGGATTCTCACAGCAGTATGGAGAAGACTATGAGGAGACATTCAGTCCAGTTGCGAAGATGACGTCTGTAAGAGTGGTGATCGCCTTGGCTGCTAGCAAGGGATGGAGGTTGTGGCAACTCGATGTGAAGAATGCCTTTCTTTACGGAGAGATTGACAAGGACATCTTCATGGATCAGCCGCTTGGTTTCGTCTCTGAGAAGCATCCGGACTATGTCTGCAAACTCAGGAAGGCTCTCTATGGGTTGAAGCAAGCTCCTCGAGCGTGGTATGGGAAGATTGCAGAGTACCTGCAGTTCTGTGGATACCTGGCTTCTAACTCGGATTCTAGCTTGTTCGTCAAGAAGAAGGGAGAGCTAAGAGTCTTGGTCCTGCTGTATGTGGATGATATGATCATCACAGGGAACTCGGAGGAGGAAGTAGCAAGGCTCAGGGGAGAGCTTGCTATACGCTTCGAGATGAAAGACTTGGGAGAGTTGCATCACTTTCTTGGTCTGGAAGTGGAGAGGAAGGAGTGCGGGATTCTCATTAGCCAGAAAGGGTATGCTGATCGTATTGTGAAGCGGTTTGGCATGGGCGAAGGGAAGAAGTGCTCTACTCCACTGGAATCTGGGCTGAAGCTTCGACGGGATGAGGGAAGGGTTCTTAATGATCCCTTGGTGTTCAGGGCTCTTGTTGGGAGCTTGATCTATCTGACGATTACAAGGCCGGATATAGCTTATGCTGTTGGCCGAGTAAGTCGGTATATGGCTGAACCAAGGCAATCTCATCTAGTGGCGGCGAAGGGAATTCTGAAGTATGTCAAGGTGACTTCTGAGATGGGACTCCTCTATGGAAGGGATGCGGAGTTTGCGTTGCTCGGGTACACGGATGCTGACTATGGCGGTGATTCGGATGATCGAAGGTCTACTTCAGGTTATGTGTTCACTTGCGGTTCAGCTAGCATCTCGTGGTGTAGCAAGAAGCAGGACTCGGTGTCGGTTTCAACCACGGAGGCGGAGTATAAGGCTTCGGCCTTGGCTGCTCGGGAAGCCGTTTGGTTGAGGAGGCTCATAGAGGATGTTCATGAAGAAGTGCAAGGGCCTACTTTACTCCGGGGTGACAATGAGAGTGCTCTCAAACTGGTAAACAATCCAGTGTGTCACGCCAGGACCAAGCATATAGAGATTGATCACCACTTCATCAGGGAGAAGGTGTTGGAGGGGTCTCTGCTGGTCGGGCATGTTCGGAGTGAAGATAATCTTGCTGACATCTTCACGAAGCCGCTGTCGAAGGGGCCCTTTGAACGCTTGCGCAGCTTGCTGGGCTTGGTCACCACTTCTCACTTCAAGGGGGAGTGTTGAAATTTGTGAAGTGGAAGTGGGTGACGGGACAGGCCGCGCGGCCTGTGCGGACAGCTTTGGCGGACTGGGCGGACTGGGCGGACTGAGGTTGCGGCCTGGTGAAAAGTCTGGTGGAAGCCGGCTGTGTTCTGAGCGGGTTGTTGCATGGTGTCCGCGGTTTGGTGCGGCCTGGTATCTGCGGATAGAGAGGCTTGCGGACTGGTGCATTGCTCAGTGGTCGCGGGTGCAAGTTTGTGCTGTTGGCGGGTTGGTTCGAGTTCGCGGGAAGCCTTGCGGACTGGTGTGTCCGCGGTTGGGGCTGTTGCGGACTGGACCTAGAGCTTGGCTGAGGCCTTGTCAAGTTCTGGTGGCACAGCAGGTGCTTGCTGTGGAGACCGGTTGGCGGACTGATGTTTGGAGTCCGGCTTGGTGCTACTGCGTTGGACAAGTGCGAGGAGCTCGCGGACTGGTTGCGGTCTGTGCTAGGGTGTTTGGCGGACGGGACTTTGTGTCCGCCATGCTCGCACTGGCCCTTGTTGGTTTTGGACTTGGTCACACTTGGTGTCAAGTTCATGGTGTCCGCCGTATCCGCCAAGTCCGCTGTGACCGGGCGGACTGTTGCTGTTTGCCTTTGGTCGTGGACTTGTGGCGGATTGAGGTGTGAGTCTTGCGGACTGCCTCGGGTTGGTGCGGACTGCCATTGAAGAAGGTGCTGTCCTGAAGCAGTTGGAGCCTTGCGGGCTGGTGCCTTGTCCGCTTAGCTTGGGCGGACTGGAGAGGGTTCGTCAATGGTTGCCTTGCTCCTGGCGGTTTCCCTTGGTGACTGGCTAAGTCCTCGCGGACTGAGCGGACAGTCGTTTTGTGTTCGCGCGGGCTTGGGCGGTGTTGCTATCTCATGGGCGGTGACCACACTCCTCACCTGGCCTATAAATAGGACCCCCCTGGCACATCTACAGTAACCAGAAGTAACGTGAGTGAACAGTAATTTGGGTTGGGCGAGTGCTGCGGTCTGTGTTTTTCAGTCCGCACGGATTGTTTCAGGCTGACGGTTTGCTGTGTGCAGGTCGCGCGGATAACTTCAAGGAGCCAGGAGTTTGGCTGTGACTTCGGTCAGTGCTTGGAAGTGTGCGGTCTCTGCGGACTCAGCAGGAGGTCGCTCTGCGGCTTGTCAGTTCTGTTTCAACTTTCCCAGCTTCAATAACCTGTCCGCCGGCTTCAGGCGGGTAGGGGAGTTCCTCAGTTCGGGTTCAGCAGGAGGCGAATAACGGTCTGTCCGCGCGACCTCGCGGTCTCGGCGGACTCCGTGGTATTCGGCGGATTGCAGCATAGCTTGGGCGGTCTCGGCGGTCTCGGCGACCTCGCGGTCTCGGCGGACTGGAGTTCTGTCCGCCCGGCTTGTTTTTTGGTTCTTTCTGTTTACAGCTGTAATACTAGCGAAATCATGTCTCGCTATGTATGCCTCGGATTGTAATGAAGTGAATGCATAATAAGATCTTCTTGTGCTTCCATTGTTTTGTTGGGTGCAACCTCTAGTCCTTGGGTTTCCGCGGTTCAGCGTGCGAACTGGGTAGTTCCGAAGATATTAATTTGGTGTTTGGGCTATCTTGCTGACCACGTTGAGAAAATTTAACAGTTCGGACAAAGGAGTGGCTGGATATTATATACGAGATGCTGATCGGGATACGGTGCCCTTGGGAGGAGAGGGTTCCCTTGGTGATCTCCTTCCTGGAGTCGCATGCAAAGAGATGGTGGAAGACCTCGCTGGATGCGACATTTGCGGACAGGGAAGTAGCAGAGATTTCTTGGGAGGATTTCAGCGGCGTGCTGTTGGAACACTTTATTCCACCGTCGGCTAGGGACGAGCTGGAGGATAGATTTTTGCAGTTGAGACAGGGGAACAAGAAGGTGGTGGAGTACCACCGAGAGTTCAACCATCTAGCCCGATTTGCAAACTCTTATCAGTTAGATGAGGCAGGATATACCAAAAGGTTCTACAAGGGCCTGCGAGAGGAGCTGAGGGAGACTCTACTGTTTGTATCCGACAGGCCCATTTCCCGGATACTAGAGATGGCAAAAAGGATAGAGGTTGATTGGCAAGATACTTGGCGCCGGAAACGGCTGACGGAGGATCAGGGTCGAGGAGTAAGGAACGATCAGAGATGAGCTTGTATCACGGACGGGAGGGTCGAGGACCAGCCTCATCAGGAGGAAAGATAGGAGACAAGGGAGCCAGTGGTGGTGGCTCCACCACCTCTTCAGACACGAGAGGGATAGAGACCCGGGGGAATGGCATATCCCCCGCCAGAATGTTTCAATTTCCATCAGGTGGGGCACATCAGGAGGAATTGCCCAATTAGGGGGGCACCCCCACCAGCACCACCGGCTGCCCAGCCAGCGCAATATTTTGGAGGCCGATGTCATGGCTGAGGACGTGGATACCAGGGAGGGGATCGTAGACAAGAAAGAGAGCAGGTGTATGCTTTGGAACTGGCGCAGCCTCGGAACCCAGAGCAGGTCATAGCAGGTACGCCAAGATGTTTAATTGTTTAAATAGAAACCCCTTTCTCAGTTGTCAAATTTGTAGAACTGCACTAGGTAGAATAAATAGGAAAGAAAACTCGTTATAGAATACTAAGACATTTAACCGCTCCTGGTATAGTCTTCATCAGCGGCAAGCCCGCCTATACACTGTTCGACATGGGTGCTCACACTCATTCGTGTCAGAGGCCTTCGTGGAAGGGCTGGAAGGAGTGGAGCGGTTCACATGCCTGATGAGGATGGTGCGTCTACCCGACGGATCGGAGCTATTCAACTCTGCCCACTACAACATGGAGGCGGAGATTGGCGGAAAGTCATTCGAGGTATCGGCAACGATCCTAAGGATGCCAATCTTCGAGCTGATCATGGGCATGACATGGTTGCAGTGGAACCATGCCCAGATTGATTTCCAAGCAAAGAGGATCACCGTAAGGCACGAGGACTCTGTCATTATCATCGAAGGTATAAGACCCGCCTCTCGTATATTCTAATCTTCAGTACAGGCCGTTAAGGCCCATCTTCAGGGAGAGGAGGTTTATCATATTCTATTTGAGATGGAGGAGGCCAAGGAGTCTGTGGCAGACATCCCAGTGGTGCGAGATTTTGCTGACGTCTTTCCAGAGAAACTGCCAGGACTACCTCCGCACCGAGAGCAGGACTTCTAGATACAGCTTGTGTTGGGGGTCAAGCTGGCATCTAGGGCCCCTTACCGGATGGCCCCGAAGGAGTTGACAGAGTTCCGAAGTCAGTTGCAGGAACTAGTAGAGGCAGGGTTTGTCCGGCCAAGCTCTTCGTCGTGGGGAGCCCCGGTGCTATTTGTCAAGAAGAAGGACGGAAGTCTCCGCTTGTGTATTGATTATCGAGCACTGAACAGACTGACGGTCCGGAATACATACCCGCTGCCACGGATTGACGAGTTATTCGATCAACTAGAAGGAGCGCATTTCTTCTCAAAACTTGACTTGAGGTCAGGTTATTACCAGCTACGGATTTGAGAGGAGGACATTCCGAAGACCGCCTTCAGTAGTAGGTACAGACTGTTTGAGTTTACAATGATGTCATTCGGGCTCACAAACGCGCTGTCAGCATTTACAAGCCTCATGAACAGGGTATTCGAGGAGTATTTGGATGTATTTGTCATTGTATTTATTGACGACATCCTCATCTACTCAAGGACAGAGGAGGAGCATACACGACACCTGACCTTGACTCGAGAGAGGTTACAGGAACACCAGTTGTATGTGAAGTTCAGCAAATGCCAGTTTTGGCTAAAGGAGGTGGCCTTCTTAGGTCATATCATCAGTGGTGCAGGGTTCGCAGTAGACCCGGCCAAGATTCGGGCAGTTCAGGATTGACCACCGTTGAAGACAGCCACGGATGTGCGGAGCTTCCTGGGACTTGTCAGATATTACCGGAAGTTCATCGAAGGATTCTCCCGGATTGCACTCCCTCTTACATCCCTGACGAAGAAGGAAGCCACGTTCATTTGGACGCCGCAGTGCGAGGCGTCCTTTGTGGAGTTTAAAGGTCAGCTTACCTCGGCTCCCATTCTCGCTCTTCCATCGGGAAGGGAGGGATTCCAGGTGTACACGGACGCCTCCTACCAGGGGATGGGTGAAGTTCTGATGCAGAACGGGCACGTAATATCCTATGCCTCCCGATAGCTGAAGATACATGAGAAGAACTATCTGGTGCATGATCTGGAGATGGGTGCAGTGATCTTTGCTCTGAAGATTTGGTGACACTAACTCTACGGGGTTCACTGTGACATCTTCTCCAATCACAAGAATTTGAAATATGTGGACACACAGAAGGAACTCAACATCAGACAGAGACTTTGGGTGGAGTTCCTGTCGGATTACCAGTACACCATGCACTACCATCCCGGGAAGGCAAACGTGGTGGCAGATGCTCTGAGCCGGATAGGAGATACCTCAGGGAAGGGACCACAACTGATGTCCATGTAGCTAGTCCGGTCTTTCAGAGATATGCAGATATCCCTAGTGTCCGAGAATGATCCAGAGCTGTACATGGAGTATCTAGCATCGATGTTTGCCATAGATGATATTCGGGACCGCATCCGGGACGGACAGAAGACAGATGCATGGGCAGAGCCGATATTCCAAGCCTTGAAGGAGGGTTCTACGAGAGATTATTCACTGAGAGAAGGATTACTATATTTCAGAGGCAGGTTCTACATACCCGCAGGAGGTTAGATTCGGGAGGACATCATGGCAGAAGCATATTGTAGCAGATATTGTATACCCCCGCGGATCACCAAGATGACGGCAGACTTGAAAAAGACGATGTTCTGGCTGGGGATGAAGAAGGACATTACATACTTCGTGACTCATTGCGAGGCATGCCAGCTAGGGAAGGCGGAGTGCAGAAACCCCGCACGATTACTAAGCCACTTCCAGTGCCGGAGTGCAAATTTGAGGACATCGCGATGGATTTCATTCATGGCCTTCCCCGATCACGGACGGGAAACGATTCGATTTAGGTCATCGTCGATCGGCTGACGAAGGTGGCCAGATTCATTCCAATCAGAAAAGATGGCTCGGTTGGGGTATTAATGCGAAGATTCGTAGAGCAGTTCATTCGATACCACGGGGTTCCCAGGACGATCGTGTCTGATCGGGATGGTCGGTTCACATCCAAGGAGTGGAGATCCGTGCAGGCTTACTTAGGCACGCGGCTGACCTTCAGCACAGTATTTCATCCCCAAATGGATGGGCAGACAGAGCACACCAACCGTACATTGGAGGACCTCCTAAGGCTATGCATTCTAGATCGAAACGAACCTTGGGAGAACCTTTTACGACTGGTCGAGTTCTCCTATAACAACAGCTACCAGTCCAGCATAGGGATGGCTCCTTATGAAGCATTGTACGGAAGGAGATGTAGGACTCTACTTTCTTGGATTCAGGACGAGGATCCGAAGGCATTGGGATCGGATTTTTTCGAAGACACCGAAGCTCAGGTGAGACCGATACGGGACAGAATGCTGGAAGCGCAGAGCCGACGGGCTAAGTATTACGACGCCCGACACCGTCAGGTAGAGTTTCAGGTGGGGGACCGGGTTTTATTGAAGATCCGGCCCATGCACGGAGTTTCACGGGTGCGTGGTCGGAAGAAGAAGCTCAGTCCAAGGTATATAGGCCCTTACAGGATCCTGGAGCAGATCGGGCCCCTAGCTTACAGGCTGGAGTTGCCACCGGAACTAACATGTTTACACGACATGTTCCATATTTCTTCCCTTAGGAGGGCTCTACTACGCCCGGAGAAGCAGATTTCGACCACAGATGGACTGGTAGCTTTAGACCAGTCAGTTCACTTAGAGTCGGTTCGGATCGGTGACAGAGGAGTACGGATCTTGCGTCACAAGAAGGTTCCATTAGTCAAAGTTCTGTGGAGAAACCACGGCCAGGAGGAGCATGCCTGGGAACCGCAGCACCTGATGCGACAAAAGTATCCAGAGCTGTTCAGTCAAGTATACCTCACAACCTCTCAAGATGTTCAATTTACTTTCTTGTTTTAAACTAGTAGGGCTGCTCTAGGAAGATTAGAGGCTAATCTTTTGTTTATTGGGATCTTGGATTTGCCAATTGGCCGAATTGGTCAGAGATTTAGGTTTCCCTTTAAACCCCACTTAGCAAACATGGCGTCGAGATGTAATCTTTCACTTCTTATGGGATGTTACAAGTTTCTATTTTCGATAGAAATTCTCGTAGGCTTATCCTTGATTTCGGGGACGAAATCTTTGTTTTGTTTATTGGGATTTGTAACATCCCATTTCCAACTAGACCCCTAAGGGTGGTTTTTGCTATGACTAGGGCATGGCAAAACCCTAGGAAACTAAAAGGGCCCAAGTGATAGAAGGCCAAGGTGACAATCACCTTGGTCTACATGTGGCACAACCTCATCACAAAACCTAAGGCTTGACCTTAGGGCTTCACCATGACTCCATGACCACACCACAACATCACTAACCTATTAAAGGGTCCACTAGAGCCCTAAGGGTCCATTGCAGTCAACCCAAAGTGGTCAATTTGACCGAGGACCACCATAGGCCTAAATTATGCAAGGTGCCCTAACAAAGGACAGTTGGCCTCTAATGTGCCCAACCAACCTTGCCTAGATCTTCCTAGACCTAAAGTGAGGTCAATGGGTCACTAAGGACACATTGGGTTTAGTCCTAGAGGACAAGTTGACACAAGTCAACACTAGCCCTAAAGAGGTCAAAGTGCCCTTACCAAGGTACAAGTGACCTCCAAGATGCCAAGTCAACCCTATCCAAACCTACCTAGGCCTTAGGGGAGATCAATGGGTCACCAGGGACTCTTAAGGGACAACCAAAAAGGTCAAAAAAACCAAGGTCAACCCAAGCCTACCTTGGGTCAACCTAGCCCAAATAGGCTATCCCAAGTTCAAGCCTCCTCATGTGGCTTCTTTAGGAGATTATGTGTATGGATGGGCTGCCAATAGACCTCCTGATTGACCAAGTCAACTAGTGACTAGGAGAGAGGGTGAGCTTCATTTCCATGGTTATGGAGGAGAGAGAAAAAAAATGAAAGACGGGGTAAGGAAGGGGCTCGGCAAAGGGGAGGCCAAAGGCCACCGTTAATGGCTGAATTCAACTCCCCAAGGGAAGGGGAGAAGTTTCCGGCCATTTCCCTAGCCACCAAGGGCCTGTTTTAGGCCCCCGTACCATGGCCGAATCTAGTCAATAATGTCCTTAATGTCCATTGATGATCCGACCTCTCCCCTCCCCATCTGAGGCTTTAAACACCTTTAGTGGGCCGAGGGGAGGATTTCCAAATCCTTACCTGAAGAAACTGAGCCTCCCCACTGTGTAGTTGCAGAAACCGAGCGGCTCCACCTTCGCAGATGGCTTCCTGTCGTTCTTCTCGACTTCAGACCGCCGGTAAGGTCATCCTCCACTCCTTCTTTAATGGGTAGTTCTTAGGAATATTTAGGGACAAGGTTCGGGCTCAATTGAGCCCGGTCCAAAGGGAAATTTTCCTGGTTTATACGCAAAAATGCAACCTTTGGGATTGCCGGAATAGGGCTCTCCGGCAGCTGTGATGCCTCCTGGCGACAGCCACCACCTCAACGGAGGTGATGGTGGCGGTGGCCGGCCGGGGAGGCGGCTGGATGGCCGGCGGCAGCCGCTTGACATTGGCCCAAGAAAAATGAATCCTGGCCGTCGGCTCAAGGTAGAAGATGAAGGGATCCCGTACACTTTGTGCCAAGATTCGTGTCATATTAGATTTTAAACTATAGTATATAAATTTCTGAATATTTAATTATGTCACAGATTTTGTATTTATTGGTTTTACTTTTTAAAAATACTTAGGTTGTTTCATAAAAAGTGGTCAACATAAACTTTGTAGCCTGGAGGGTCTAGTATATGTCAACATTTATTTGAACCCATTTGGGTGTCTGGTTTGACTAGGGCACTCATTTTGGTGAGGTCTATCCCTAGGGCTATCCTGAGATTCAAATGGATGCCCACCTTTCATCCCTTGTCCAAATGACCTGAGATTTGGGCAGGGAGTCTACCCTAGCTATACCTAGGGCCTGTCCAAAATTCAAAATTTTTGGAAAGAATGTTCCTATAGTTTTTAGAAAAATTTTGATAATCCATGAATAAATTAATTAGGTGTCCTAAACATCTCAAAACTCCACCAAATTTGGGTGGGTAGTCTTAGAGGGCATGTTAGGGCTCTGGTAAAAGTTTCATCTCATTTGGAGATGTTTTGGTTAGGTATTGATCCAACCCAAGGTTGACCCCTTTAGGGTTAACTAGGTCAAGCACCCCCTTTGGGTTTTGAGTGGTCAAATCACCTCAACAGAGGTTGATATTTTGGCCACTGGCTCTCTATAGTATGACTCACCCTCCAATGTAATTTGGAGTGGTTAAGAGTATGGTATCCCTAGAGCCCTAGGGTAGGTCCCTTAATGGGGACCATAGGGTTAGTATGGTCCTCTGGTTAATGTTTTAGGGAATTTGGAAGCCTTAAACCCCCTCAAAACCCTAACCCTAGCTTAGGGCACAAACCTAGTGGTGAAAGAAAATGTCACTAAAACTCATTGAAAAGTGATGAGATTTGGGTTGAGTAGTTTTAAAGGTTAGAACAGGCTCTGGAGATTTTATTATGAATTTAGGATTCATATTTTGGATACTTCATTAACAATTTAATAATTTTTATTATTTACATAGGAATTTATTATGAAATAACAACTTGCTGGAAATTGATGCAATTTAGCCAGAGGACTTTTTATTATGTTTTAAAGCTCTGTGAATTTTTATAGAATTTTTGGATGATTATTTTTAAGGGTTGCTTCACTAAGTATGGTTTCCCATGAAAATTTAATTTAATTTATTTTAGAGACTAGGAAGCCTATAAAATTCTGATTTTTGTACAATGATCTTTTCTGAACCATATTAAGATTCTGTAACTTTTACATAGTTTTCTGATGAGTAATTTTGGTACTTCCTTCTTCACATATGATTAAGGGAATTATTTTGGATAAATTAATTAGAGGTCAAATAGTCTCTGACAAATTATGGAAATTAATATCTAGTCATATATCTCTGTTATTTAGTGATCAAAAGTTTTGGGTGGCTATTACTTGAGTAGATCCTATAGTTCATGTTCAAAATTGCCCCTGACCAAACATTTGGGAAAATTCAATAAATATCAAATTAATTAGAAAACTTATGGATCTCTGATTTTAGACTAAATTTGTTATGATAGACCTCTGGTAAATTTTATATGAGATTTGGAAGAAAATCCGGAGTACCTCCTTAAAACATCTCAGATAGTATAGGATGGTCTGCATATAGTAACTGCGGAAACTGAACTAGAGTGGGTAATGAATTTTGAAGAGTTGAATCCTCAGTAGGTTGCTGGTTTGGGTAAATAAAGGAGCTCATCACTGGAATACATGATTAGTAGAGTGAGAGGTTGACTAGTGTTAGGTGGTGCTCGGGATCGGCGAAAGATCGTCCCTCCCGTAGGGAGGAAGTGTTTAATGCACTAGGGCTAGATTCAGTAAAATTAATTAAGGGTCGGGATATCGGGTAGCAACCAATAATAGTAAGTTCCTTACGAAAGGGTGCTTTGGGCGTAATCCCATCGTAGTTTCTAGTGCCTTCGAGAGCCCTTCACGGGGTGTATCTTGGGCAGTCATGGACTAACGTAAACTGTAGTAGTGATAAATCTTAAAGAACAACTAGCATAATTAAGGGTTCACTTTCACACACTCCGGTGTCTCGGGAAGTTGGTTTGACTCAGTTGTTATTTATGAGGGGCAGGATGGCCTGGCGAGCTTTGGCTCGATTGATGTTTGTGACGGACGGGATGTTCCAGGGAGCCTTGGCTTGGTGCTGATACATAAGGTTGCATGTGCATAAAGTAAAGGTGGTGTGTCTTCGGTATTGGAGTGTCGATGCACCGATGCTAATATGTTGACTCGGCAAGTGTGGCTAGCACTTCGCCAACAGAAGTCCGGTGCGCCAGCCAGCAAGAGTACACAGGAGCTCCGCTTAGTGCACCAGCATTGAGGCGTACGATAGGTCTGACCGATTGTGCTTTACTGGTTTAGAGGTGGGCAAGGCCCAACCCACCGCTTCCGTCTGCCACTACGGAGGTATCCTGGGAGGTTCGACTCCAAAAAGGGGGAACTAAAGGTCTGTGTGCACAGAGTCGGGTGGGTGAGTTGCACTTGCATGATCGCATCATAACCCACTTGCATGTCATAGCATAATCATAGCATAAAACCCTTGTCACCTTTTGTATAAGTGGTATGGGACACTTATACAATAGGCCCTGCAAAACGACCCCTTGGTCTATAAGCTTGTGTGGGCAAGTTTATAAATTAAGGTTAAGCTCTTATTATATATATATTGCTATTAATAACCGACACCCCAACGTATAAATTGGTATGAGACTATTTAGATGATGGGAGCCCTGTAAAAGATCCCTTGCTTATATGTTTCCCGTATAATTTAAGGTTAATTTTCATACTTTACTCTACTGCCACATGTACTATAAAATTGCTAGTATAGGTCCGCTGTCATTTGTTTCCTGATTACCCTCCACCTCCAAGTCCTCCCCTTTCTTCCTCTCCGCTCGGTGCCTAGGGGCCATGGGGGAAGGGGTGGGGGATGATAGGACTTAGTATTTTAGACTAACGGTTTTCGAACCACATCATTTAGGGGATCTTGGAGCCCAGCATGGAGGAGCAGCCCCACAGGTCAGCACGCTTGGATATGTGGCAGTCTAGTACCGAAGTTCAGACGATGGGGACTGTGAGCCCCTGACCTTAGTTGTGTCTTATTTTGCTTAGGCTTGAGTGACTATGTAGTGAGGATTTGATGTAGCGGGCCTAAGCCCTTATTTTGAGTACATTATATTTTGTGGACTCTACCTTCGTGGAGATATATTTACTCTGATGTGATTATTGTGGGCATTTGGTTAGAGTTTTACCTCACTTCTGTTTACTCTACTTTTGTTGCTTTTCTGTGATCGAATCGGCCGGCAGAATCGGCAATTTGCGGTGATGACCCTTCAGGGCGTGAAGATGTCATCGCAAAGTGGCGGTTCTGGGCCTAAGACCCCGGTGTTTCAAAAAGAAAAAAAGGGTTCTTACACCTGTTGTCATCCAAATTTGGAATAATATTTCAAAATGAATGTTTTTTCCTTTTCATAGAGCTAGCGCCCCACGGTAGAAGGTAGCGCCACGTGGTAGGTTAGTGAGTCGACGAACCATCTCGAGACTCGTGAAAAGGCTAGCGCGGCGCGGTAACCATTATCGCCTGGCGGTAGGTCGGTTACTCGAGGAAACCATCTCTCCACTCGAGAAAAGGCTAGCGCTGTGCGGTAACCACTATCGCCTGGCTGTAGGTCGGTTATTCGAGGAAACCCTCCCGACACTCATCGAGTGGCTAGTGCGGCGTGGTAAGCACTGCCGCTTGGCAGTAGTTTCCGAGAGACTGGCCGGAATAATTCCTTGCGTTAGCGCGGGCGGTAGGACTAGAGCAGAGTTGTAGATTCCCGAGAGCTCTGCCACGTTAATTCACGGCTACCGCTCAGCATTATCATCCATATGAGACTTCTTCTCTTCACTTGAACCTGTCATCCTACACACTTTATCATCACAAGACGTGATCAAATACAAACTGAGATTTATTATTCTCAAATCAAGGGATGTGAAACACATGTTCCAACAACACTTACACTTGTAGGTATTTTATCTAACACATTCTTGCATAAGAATTAGACTAGAACTATATTACGTCTATCACATGACTGTACTTACACATGATTACTATTTCATAACACATAAAATGCTCCTTTGCATTAATTCTATTAAATCACATAACATTGTATGAAAATCTAATGTATTTAGATTCGTGTGCATTGTCCAATGCTTATAATTTTTTTATATGTCAAGTTGTTAAAAAAATATTGCCTATTATAAGTGTTATTTTGATTCCTCCATGTTGTGACCCATATATTAAAATTCACTGATTTTATTTTGTTTACCCCTGTATATTCTTTATTATCTTTGTAATATATACTTTATATTTCATCTGTTGCATCTCTCTGATTACCCACACTTTTAATCAAATTCACCTCTTTCGATAATATTAAAGAAGGAGAATGGAAAGTTCATGCGCTAGTCATGTGCTAGTGATCAATGGGAGATCACCTATAGGGGGAGATATTCTTATATAGTGCATATAGATAGGAGGATCACATATGTAGAGGGCGCCATACTACAAGAGCAAGTTCACACCTACATGATTATCTTGTTAATTTAATCTATTCATGTTATATGTTTATCATATTATAATATACGATGTCCTATATTGTTATGTCTCATGAATGAGATTTATTGTTTTCAAAATGGAGAGTTTGTTGGAACATGCATTTTGTATCTCTCATGTGTGATAATAACCAATCTCAAGTTGTAATTGAACATACATGTTTTGGTTATAGTGTGCAAGTTTACATGTGTGAAGTCAAACAAAAACAACAATAATTTTGAGTTGCCGCTAGCGCTACACATACTGTTGTGCACTAGCTCTATTTAAATTTCGACTGGACTTGCACAGCCTAAGGAAAATATCGACCAGGCCTCTCATATCTGTAACACCCCCATCCGTCGTATGCCATATAGTAGAAGGTACATCTGGAACCCGACACCATATACCACGGATAGTCGGAAGGGTTACGTATGAATAACCAAACTATCCAATTAAGACTACTTGTCCTCACACAGAGCATTCTAGCGGAAGCTTTTAAACAGTTGAAAGAACCCAAACTTGTATCCAAATAACATGAATGTCCAACACCACTACAACTGGAATGAAAACAAATACACAGAAAGGTACACAGCCTTATGGCCTTACAGAGGTTCACTTAATTAAATAATATTTTTCATACATCGGCTCGCAGGCCGACCACACATGACAAAATAAAGTACAACAATTCTCTTTGGCCTTCTATGGCCAGCACAGCAACATGGGCTCTAGCCCGCTATTTGTTGCTCGGCTCCGCAACACCTGCACGCAACATTCCACCGTACGGTGGCAAACAAAGCAACGATCAGCCAAAAGCCGACCAAATTATAACGACCCCGCCCCTAACTCAGGATGGCGGTGCTCATTCCCTACATTTCATTAGCCCAACTAAAATAATATGGCACAAACATGCTAGCCACATGTGTAGGCTCGCACGACCAAACACCATGTGCACTTAGGGCACATTATCGGTGAATCCTGACACTTTAGCGTCTTCACCACCACCCCGGGATGGCAACAACGTGAGAATTTTAGCCTTTCTGACCACCGTCTAAGGCTCCCGACTATGCCAACGGCCAGTTCCCGTTTTGGGTCTCTCGCACCGAACCACATACCCTAGGTCCGATTCCACTTGCCCGTTGCTCACAACGCATAGTACACCTTAAGACATACGCACGAGCCAAGCTTCTCTCAGATCCTACCATTTCCAAACAATCACATAACCCAGTTATGTACCAGGCCTATTCCCAGACCGCCAAGTTAGCAGAACAACAATTCCGCTCAGTTTTCCTGGTGCGCCTTGGAGTTAATCCCCAAAGATCCCTCTGCAATCTCCCGCGTGGAAACCCGAAAACCCAAAGCATGTAGACTTCTCCGGCAAACCATAACAAATGCAACATCACAGATCCAGACCAACATGTCCGGGTACGCTTCCCACACAATGTCTATGCCTGTACTTCGATTCCAGACTTTATATGCAACATAAGGGGGACTATTCCCGTCAACCCCAATGAACACCGTACACTCGCCAAACACTCGCGGGAGCGGGTTTCCCTATGCAAAAAGGAAGAGAGCTTCACATGCTCAAGTAGAGAATCGTTACCCTTGTAGTACGCTTTTGCGCCATGGAAAAATACACAGATAGAAGTGTTCGCAACAGGATTTCCTCGACGGATCCGCTCTCGGTTCTCTAACCGGTGCTTCGATGCTCCGCCGGCGGCCGGAATCCTGCTCCTTCTTCCTCCTTGCTCTAACTCCTTGGAAAGAGAAAGCTTAAGGGTGAAATGTGGAGTTAAACCACCATTCCCGGCGTTAACAGAGCAGGAACATTTCTGGGCTGTCTGATCTTACTTAAAGAAAATGAACGGCTCAGATATGTACAGAAATCCTCAAACCTGGGCCGAACACGGCCTCGCACACGGCCGTGTTCCAGGCCGTGTGCCTCGATCGTGGCACGATCATCCAACGTAGAAAAAACCACACGGGCAAGACACGCCCGTGTCTCAACCTGACACACCTGTATCGGGTTGTGGACATGCCCGTGACCAGAGGCGTGTCACGAATAACCGTCACACCAACCATCACGACACTGGGGAACACGGGTACTGACACGGGTAGGCACACGCCCGTGTCAAATGACACGCCCGTGTCATTCTGCCGTGTTTCTTGTCGTGTCCTTCTCGGGATACACATGGCCAAAACACCATGCCAGACACGGCCTTGGACACGCCCGTGTCCTAGGCCGTGTACCAATATACAGGCTCCAAAATTACTTTTGGACGCGAACAGCTCGATAACGATTTTCGGGGCGTTACAAATCCCCCCCCCCCCCACCCCTCCTTAAGGAATTTCGTCCCCAAATTAAGAAAAGGTATACAAAAATTAAATGTTACCTGAGTGGAATAACTCGGGGTATTCCTCCAACATAGATTGATCTCGCTCCCAAGAAAGCTCCTCAAGTCCGCAGTTATCCCAACAAACCTTAACCATTCGGATTTCCTTGTTGCGGAGTCGTTTGACCTCAACGTCTACTATATGTATAGGCTTGACCTTTGTCGTCAACTCGTATTCCACTGGCACTTGATCAACTACAACTATCTGCGAAGGCTCTTGCACCGCCTTCTGCAACACTGAAACGTGGAACACATTATGTAGCCCACTCAACTCCACCGACAATTTCAATCTATACGCTGCTTCGCCAACACGCTCCAGGATTTCAAATGGTCCAAGGTATCTCGGACTCAGCTTCTTCAAGCGTCGAACCCGTGAAACACGCTTGAATGGCTTGATTTTTAAATACACCCAGTCGCCAACATTGAACTCCACGTTCCTATGCTTGGCGTTATAGTACTTTGATTGTCTGTCCTGAGCAATCTTCAACCTTTCCTGAATTGCACATACCATTGAAGTGGCGTCTTCCACCGCTAGACGTTTATACAACTTCGACTCGCCTGTCTCCAACCAAGACAATGGCGTATAACACTTCATCCCATACAAGGCCTTGAAAGGTGTCATCCCAATACTTGCTTGAAAGCTGTTGTTATACGCAAACTCCACCATGTACAGGTGATCTTCCCAATGCTTTCCGAAATCTAGGACGCACATGCGAAGCATGTCCTCCATCGTCCTGTTGACCCTCTCGGTCTGACCATCTGTCTGAGGGTGGAAAGTTGTGTTGAAACTCAGCTTAGTTCCTAACAAATTATGCACCAGCCTCCAGTCCTTCGACGTGAAGCGTCCATCTCGGTCACTAACAATACTGCGCGGCACACCATGCAACCGTACGATATTATCCACATAAAGTTTGGCTAACTTTTCCACTGGATCTTCCTTCCTATTCGGGATGAAATGCGACACTTTCGTCAACCTATCTACGACCATCAAGATGGCGTCGTTTCCTCTCTACGACTTTGGCAAACCATGCATAAACTCCATAGAAATGTCGTCGAATTTCCATTCCGGGATAGGCAAGGACTTTAGGAAGCCTCCGGGCTTCTGTCACTCTGCTTTCACCAAGACACAAGTTTGGCACTTGGCCACATAAAGTGCTACATTCTTCTTTAATACTGGCCACCAGAATAACTTCTTTATATCTCTATACATCAACTCCTCCTGAAGATTAACCGCACTAGGGACGCATAGACGACCGTCCTTCCTTAACAGTCCATCCTCAACCGAAAACTGGGAATTTGACCCATCCAAAGATTCATCCAAGATCTGCTTCATACTGCTATCCTGAATCAAATCCTGTCGGACTCTATCAGCCATGTCATACTGCAACTCTGTCCAACACAATATCGCCCCGGCATTAGACTGCTTATCGATGCAGGAAATCTCTAATGCCTCCAAATCACGGACCAATCTCTCATCATGTACCGATAACCAATTGGCCCGCGTAGGAGCGCTGCGGCTCAACACATCCGCCACCGTGTTTCCTTTCCTAGGTACATAATGTACCTTGAAGGTATAGTCGCCCAAGAACTCCATCCACCTCCGCTGTCTCATGTTCAGGTCCTTCTGATCTAGAAGGTACTTCAGGCTCTTTTGGTCGGTATATATATCGACTTTTATCCCGTATAGATAGTGCCTCCGTAGCTTTAGAGCAAATATCACGACCGCTAACTCTAAGTCATGGACCGGATAATTCCTCTCGTGTATCTTCAACTGTCGTGAACTGTTGGGTACATTGAAAAATGTGTACCAAATTTGAAGAAGCCTCACCCTACTCAATGATATGCATCAAGGTGTATTTGATGTGTTTTGAGTTTATATGTGCAGGTTAAGTAATTACAGGAAATGCAAAAAAATTTCTAAGTCCATGTGTCGACACCTAGAGAAGTAGTGTCAACACTTATGAAGGCTTGTGTTGACACTGGAGAAAAGCTGTGTCGACACTTGGAGTTAGCTTTGTCGACACCAGGAAAGGCTTTGTCGACACCAGAAGAAATTGTGTCGACACCAGGAGGCAGTGTCGACACACAGAGAAGCAAAGTCAACATCAGTTGTGTCAGCACCAAAAGTCAGTGTCGACACACAGGAATACTTAGTCGACATCAAATTTGTCGACACCAAGAGGCAGTGTCGACACACAGAAGTATTTGTCAACATCAACTGTGTCAACACACAGGACTTGTGTCGACATACAACAAAGCTTCAACAAAGTTAAAGTAAAGAAGTACTTATGTCGACACAAAGGAGATGTGTCGACACACAACAAGTTTCAACAAAGTTAAAGAAAAGAAAGCTTGTGTCGACACACAGAATCAGTGTCGACACATTCTAAAGAAGCTGTGTTGATAAGCTGTTACAACAACAGAAGGAGTTGTGTCGACACCACCAAGGCATGTGTCGACACTTTCAGACAGAGACAGTATTTCAAGAAGTGACTGGATGACTTGACAGCTGCCATTTCAACCGGTCTACTGCAACTGTTAGAGCTGTCAGAAGGTTGTTAGAAACCGGATCAGCCAGTTACCATGGAGGAAGACTATATAAAGGTCTTCTCCTTCAATAGAAAGAAGTAACGGTCAATTAAGAAGAAGATTGAAGATCTACACAGATTTCTAACAACACAAAAAGAAGAAGACCTTCGACAGAAGATCTAAGAAGTTGGAGAGAGAGAGCTCCATCTAAGAAAAGCAGTTGCTGAACCAGGCTGCCAAGAAAGATTCAGATTGAGATCTGAATCTCAAGTCAGAAGCTGATTGAAGACCAACTTCTCAGGAGATTCAACCCAACTGAGTTCAGATTCAAGAAGCTTTGAAGAAAGCTAAGAGAGGTTGATCTCTGTCAAGTTCTTCCAAGAACTGTTCAAGAAGTCATCCATCTCTTCTCTCTCTATCTGGGTGGTGGTTAATTACGTTGTAAACACTATTTTCTGTAGAATCTATTCTAGATCTGAGTTGTAAGACTATTATATAAAGGCTGAGTGTAGGAGAATAGTTTCTCTGAGTGGTAGGGCTGTGAGCCTGAGGTGTAGGAGATTGTGATCTCTGAGTGTAGGCCTTGTTGAAGGCTGAGGTATGGCAGTTGGCCTGAGTTATCGGAGTGTGGATACACTCTGAGTTGTAGGAACCTGGTTTGGGTTCTGAGCTGTTAGATCTGAGGATCTGAGGTGAAGTGCAGAAGTTAGGCCGAATCTAGTACACTGTAAAGGATCAAGCGCATACCCAACTGCACCAAAAGCCCGGACTGTTGGAGAGGGCGCTTCTTAACTTCTTAAATAAGTAGCAAAGCGCCACGGGTCAAGTGAAGGAACGTCGGACCCAACAATCCCCCCCCCCCCCCCCGGCGTCCAGCACAACCCGTCGGCTCAGAGGTGGAGTTACCACATGGCCCACCTATCTCAGAGGTGGGGTTACCACATGTCCACGGTTGCCTGACCCGCCGGACCTACACAGGTAGAAGGGAAAAATCAGGATTTAATAGCGCTCCCCCAGTCTTGAACCCGTGACCTCCTCTGATACCAATTAAAAGTGGAGGATAAGATCTATCTTAACTCTAGAGGGGGGGGGGGGTGGTGAATAGAGTATATTAAAATAATTTTCAAGATAAAAATTATTTGAAGTGGAAGACTTAATTTAAATAATATGTGTATAGTGCTGCAGAAAATAAAAATATGAAAGAAAGAAATAAAATAACACAGCACACAGCAAAACACAAAGAAGCAACCAGAGGACACAAGGAGCTATAGTGGTTCCCCAATCAATCTGGGTACATCCACTCTTTTACCACCCTAGGTAGGAATCCACTGCAGTATGAGTTGATCTGGTGTCCTGGGCACCAATGAGCTTTTGATAAGGTGCTCAAAAACCAAACTAGATTTTTTGATCAGGTGTCTTGCCACCACTGAGTTTTGACAAGGTCTCAGAAACCAACACAAAATTTTGAAGGGAGTTTGATAAACCCTTTACATCAGAGAGAGAGAGAGGTGAGATGATCTTCTCTGTCAACAATCAGAGAGAAGATAGTGGATGTTGTCAAAGCTCCCCCTGAGATCTTGAGTTGTTCAGGAAGTGAAGCTTTGCAATAGGGTGATAGGCCTTCAGAAGATTAGATCTCCAGCAAAATATGGTTCCAGCAGCAGCTGAAATGTGTGGTGTCTGGAGTCTTGAATGATAAGGCCTTTGAACACTAGAATCAAAAGGGATCTAGAAATTTCAGTATATTGATCTCCTTCAGTGATGTGTGTTCCTGTAAGAATTCTATGACTGTGAATATCTGTAACTTTTTCTCTCTTCCCTGTTATTGTGTTATGTTATTCTTAACCAGTAGAATGAATAATCTTTTATTCCTTAGATCTGAATAGAATAATTATCTGTCCAAGATAGTCGTTAGCCTATCATAAATGACTTCCTTAAATGCATTTTGTCTTCTGGAGGAAAGTCCAATAAAACATTCCTTTAAAATCTCCTTGAAACTTGCTCCAGATTAATTGAATCGGTTACAAGATTCTTGAAATAAATGCTGGGAATAAATAGAAGGGAATACCAAAACTGACTGAATTTGAATCTTGAAAAACGTCGATCTCTCCAGAAAAACGTCGACCTGAGCTCAACTATCGTTGAACTGAGCTCAGTGACTGGACTTAGACTGAAGCAGAATTCGTCGATCTGAGCTCAACTATCGTCAAACTGAGCTCAGAGATAGGGAAACAAACTAGAGACAGGAACGTCGATCTAAGCTTGAAGATCGCTGAACGGAGTTCGATGACTCGTTGAAGTGAGCTCAGAGATCGTCGAGTGGAGTTCGACGATTCGTCGACCTGAGTTCGACGAAATGACTTACTCTCCTAAACTGAAATATCTGGTCTTCAGGGTCTTGAGGGCAGCTTTCAAACCTAAATACTAACTCATAGACTCAATCTAATTGACCTTTAGATCTATATAAGGAGGTCAAAATAAATTTCCTAAAGGACATAGTGATCCTTGCCCAAATCAGTAATAGGGTGTTCCAACAATCTCCCCCTATTTGGGTTAGGATTACTATTTATAGACATTGGAAAAATAAAAACATACAATGCAGAAATATAAAAAAACATTGCAGAAATACAGATATAATCACAGATAGTCAGAAATAGGTATCACTGTCAGCTTACAAAAACATTCTTTCTCCTTGCTCTTTTTGAGAACTATTTCTCTGTTAGGGTTAAGAGCTTCTTTCTTGGATCTTCTGTCATCATCTGCACCTAGAAAGGTTTGATGTTTTGTCCTGGGGACTACAGCTTCTGGGTGCAGCATCATATAACTTTCTGAGTCAAAGAATTTGCTGGAAGAATATCTCTCAAGTTCTTTCTTTCTCTGTTCTGATAGAGTGATGAAATTTGATGTGTCTCTTCCTTGTTCTCTAACCTTTTTAATTTGGTCTAATGCAGCCAACTCTTTCATTCTTGCTGTCTAGGAATTAGGATTGTTCTCTGGGTCTTCAAATGGAACAGGAGGTTCATATCTGTTTGAAGAGTCATCAGGAGTAGCTCTGGAAGAAACTGGATCTCTTAGCTTATAAGGGAAAGGACCAGAAGTAGTGTCAATGGGACCTTGTCCTTCCCTATGATAAGGATGTTGCCTGGAATATCCTTTAGAATACACTCTGAGTTCTCTTTGATTACCTCTGAACTGTCCTCTTCTTGGTTGGTAACCTCTAGACTGATTTCCTCTTTGCTGAGATCTTCCTTGAAATTGATATGAACTTTGGCTTCTAGCAGTAGATTGAAAGGCAGAACTTCCACCTGTAACTGCATCAGGTGAAGGAGGAGGAGGAGGATTGAAATTGGATGAACCTTTGTCATACTTCATTTTATTTTTCATGGCTTTCAGCTGATTTCTGGAGTACTACATCCATGGTTCTGTAATCTGGCAATCATGCAATATATAATAAGGAACATCATTTGCATCTTTAACCTTCTCTGGGGGAACTCTCTTCATGGCCTTGCTTCTTGCTTTCCTTTTCCTTGTCATTGTTGCAGAGGAATCATCAGAGTCAGTTCTAAACTAATCACTGTCTGAACTTTGTGGATTAGCATATAATGCATCAATCCTGTTGATATATTATTTCTGTTGTTGAGGCTGAGCAGAAGAAATAACAGCAGGAACAGCAACAGGAGCAACAACAGCAACAGGAATTGGAACAAAAACAACACTGGCAGAAGGAACTATAACAGCAGGTTCAGAAACAAAAATTTCAGAAACAATAAGCTCAGATACAGCAGGCTCAAAATCAATTGCCTCTGTCATATGCACACCCTCAGAAACTGAAACATCAACATCAGAACTAACTAAAACATCAACAGCAGCAGCAGCAATTTCAACATTGTCCACAGCCTGGACAAAAACTATAAAAGAGGCTAAAATGCTGGGCTCACAGCAAGAAATAGGCACAATGGCCTTAGTAAGGTCTTCAGTATGCTGGTCTGGAAGGCAGCTGAAATATACAGAATCAAATACTGATAGCAGTGACCTGAGGTCCACTGTAATGACTGCAACTGGAGCTTGAATTGGAGTTACTGCAGCAGGCAATCTCTCAGCTTCATAAGGCATCTCCCCCTGCCTAGATTCAGTGATAACTGGATCAAGGCACCCAGTAGAAGGGATTGCCTGAGGAGGAAGAATACAGGATAGCCTGGCAGACAACTCCTGAACAGTTTTCAGAAGTGGAGCCAATGAAGTTTCCAGCAGTAGTGATATCCTTGGTGATATCAGCTCATATAGCTTGTCTGCAATAGCTGGAAGGTCTACTTGCTCAAGAGAGACTTGAGTAGAGGTAGGGATGGATATGGTAGAGATGAAAGTTGGAGCAGCAGGAGATGTTGTTAGAGAAACTGTGAATGGTGGAAGTGATGGTTGAGATATTGGAATTGTGGAGATGGAAGATAATGGAGTGGAGATGGATGGTGTGAAAGATGGTTGAGCAATGATTTCCTGAAGTAATTGTTGATAAGAAGTGGTTGATGATGGTGGCTCAAGAGGGGATGAAGGAGAATCATCCATATAGGAATCATCTAGAAGAGTGAATGATGGAATATGAGATGATGAATCAATGTCCATGTGTGGGTAGTGATGTAGTGGATGGAAGATTTCTTCAGTTGATGTTGGAGTTGGAGAAGAGATTGAAGTTAGAGATGGGATGGAAATGGGGGATGAAATTGTGATAGTGGATGTGATTGTTGTTGATGAAATAATAGGTGGAGAAGGTGGAGATGAAGAGGCAGGCAAATCTTCTGCAGTGGCAGAAACCTGAGGGGAAGAGACTGAAGTAGTCCTTGTGCCTGAAGAAGAGATTGCAGAGGCTCTGCTGGGCTTTACAATCTGCCTGTCCCATTTCCCAAATAGGGCACAGGTAAGCCTCTTGGAGGCATTGATGTGTATTCCATTGGACACAAGCAGGTTAGGGCATCTATTGTGAAGAAACAGCCCTAAAATCCTCCCAAAATTAACAAAATTCTTGTTAATTTTCTTCTTGATCAAATCAAAAAACACTTCTCCCCGGTTCAGCTGTTTCTTGTCCACCAAGGCACCCATCAAACAGAGCTGATACCTAGAGATGGTATCATGAGCAGAGTGTTTTGCCAACAACACTTTCCCAACTACATCAGCAAGAAATTTGTACTCAACTGACAGATTCTTCTTAAGCAATTTATTAGGGTTAGCTGCTGAATGGTCCATCCTCTCAAGCATAATTGAAAATTCTTCTCCAGAAATCTCAATAGAATCTTCACCAGAATTTAATTGAAATACATCTGTCAAAATAGCAGGTGTTAAAGGTACCTGAGTTACTGAGATGGTTCTGATCACAGTGTTCTGATCCAGATTGTGGGCAGTATACACCCATTCCTTTATTTCATGTGTGGCCAATTTGATCCTTGTAGACATTATGTTAACTAATTGTTGGTTCTTGAAGAGTTCCAGAATGTCCTTGAATATTTGATCGCTGTTATCGAAAGAATCCATGTCTATATCAAAGCCAGTATCAAATTTCATGGCTGCCAAGATTGCGACTGAAACTGTCATTGATTCCTGCAAAAAAATGAACAAACACAAGAGCAAGTGCAGAAAAGTTTGGAGGGAAAGAGAAATTCTGTAAAGAGTATGAAAGCGCAAAGGCAGAACGACGGCCGAAAAATGATTTTTATATTAGGGTTCGACGCAGATAAGGAAAGATCGTTGAACTCCGTTCGACGATCTGGTCTTCTAAAGGAAATTGAAAGGTCATCAACATCGTCGATCTCCGTTCGACGATATTGGAGAGCGTCAAGCTCCGTTCGACGATCGCTGACCGGAAGAAGATAGCTTAGTACTATCTGGAAAGCACTGAACTCCGTTCGACGATTTCTAAGAACGTCGATCTCCATTCGACGATCTTTGGGAAAAACGTCGAGTACAGTTCAGAAACTAGAAACACCCTATAGATAGAAAATAAAATCAAATTGTTTGCCTAGTCTTGGTCATTTTTAGATTTTTAAAATCTTGGATCTTATTTTAAACTTCCTCAATCTAACATTCCTAACTGATTCAGGAAGAATGTATGTTTCTTTTCATCTATGGGTTTGGTGAAAATATCTCCCCTTTGCAAATCAGTTGGGATATATTGAAGTTCAATTTTGTTTTTCTCAACATTATCCCTTAGAAAGTGATGTCTAATTTCTATGTGTTTTGTCCTACTATGGAGGACTGGATTTTGTGCAATGGAAATAGCACTGGTATTATCACAAAATATTTTAGACTTCTCTAAGTTGTAGTCATAGTCTAGGAGTTGGTTTTGAATCCACAAGATTTGTGAACAACAACTACCTGCAGCCATATATTCAGCTTCAGCAGTTGAAGTTGACACAGATGTTTGTTTCTTGCAAAACCAGGAGACAAGTCTGTCACCAAGAAACTGACGAGTTCCCCTGGTGCTTTTCCAATCTATTCTGCATCCAGCATAATCAGCATCTGAAAATCCAGTTAAGTCAAATGCTGAATCTTTTGGATACCAGAGACCTAGATTTGGACAATTTTTCACATACCTAAGAATCCTTTTTACTAAGGTTAAGTGTGACTCTCTAGGGCTCACTTGGAATCTAGCACATATGCATGTAGCAAACATTATGTCAGGTTTACTAGCTGTAAGGTACAATAAAGAGCCAATCATTGCTCTATATGTTGTCTGATCAACAGATTTCCCATGTTCATTGGCATCTAATACAGCATTAGTAGGCATAGGTGTTTTCATACATGATGTTTCAGACATACCAAATTTCTTAACCAATTCTTTTGCATACTTGGTTTGAGAAATAAATATGCCTTCAGCATGTTGTTTGATTTGCAATCCTAGAAAGAAGGATAGCTCACTCATGCTACTCATTTAAAATTTAGAATGCATTAGGTTGGAAAACCTTCTGCACAAATTTGAATCAGTAGAACCAAATATAATATCATCTACATAGATTTGTACTAGTAGGGTATGAGACTTATGGGTTCTAATAAAAAGAGTTTGGTCTACTCTACCCCTTATAAAATCATTTTTCAGAAGAAAGCATGCTAGGGTCTCCTACCATGCTCTAGGAGCTTGCTTTATACCATATAATGTTTTATGCAATTTGAAAACATGATCAGGATGAGTTGAAGAGATAAAACCTAGGGGTTGTCTGACATAAACTTCTTCTTTGATATTTCCATTGAGAAAAGCACTCTTTACATCCATCTGGTATACTTTGAATCCTTTGTGTGCTGCATAAGCTAAGAAGATTCTTATGGCCTCTAACCTTGCAACTGGTGCAAAGGTCTGGTCATAGTCTATCACTTCTTCTTGAGAGTACCCTTGAGCAACTAACCTTGCCTTGTTCCTTACAATGACTCCTTGATCATCCAATTTATTTCTGAACACTCATTTTGTTCCAACAATGGAGTGATCCTTTGGCCTTAGCACTAGTTCCCAAACTTTGTTCCTTTTAAATTGATGCAACTCCTCTTGCATTGCAATGATCCAATGTGGATCTTGCTCTGCATCTTGAATGGATTGAGGTTCAATTTGAGAAATAAAGCAAGTGTGCATCATGTTTTGGTTGACCTGATTTTTGGTTTGCACACCAGCTGAGATGTCTCCAATCACTTGGGAGATTGGATGGTCTCTTGATGTTACTAAATCAACAGGAGATGTTGATTGTTCAGCAACCTGTGTTGTTGTTTCCTCTTGTGATACAACAACTGGCTCTTCAAGAAGATTCTCTTCAAGATGTTGAATGACTTCTTCATCTTCAATGCTTTCATCTTTTTGAATAATTTGTAACCTATCCAAGTCTTCAGCAAGAGAGTGTACCTGCAAAGGTTCTATGGTAGAAGTATTCTTCTCCTTGAAAGACATGTTAGATTCATCAAAAGATATATGAACAGATTCTTCAATTTTGAGAGTAGATTTATTATATACTCTATAAGCTTTACTGATCATGGAGTATCCCAGAAACACTCCTTCATCAGCTTTAGCTTGAAATTTTACTAAGTATTTCTTGTCATTATTATGAATGTAGCAAATACAACCAAAGATTTTGAAGTAATCTACTTTAGGTTTCTTCCCTTTGAGTAATTCATAGTGAGTCTTCCCCTTCAGTTTATGTATTAAACTTCTATTCAACACATAGTTGGAGGTGTTCACTGCCTCTGCCCAAAAGGATAGAGGAAGGTGAGCTTCTGACAACAATGTAGTAGCAGATTCAATAAGGGTTCTATTTTTCCTTTCAGCTACCCCATTTTGTTGAGGAGTTCTAGGAGCTGAGAAAGTGTGCCTGATCCCTTCACTCTGACAGAACTCTTGCATAAGAAGAGAATCAAACTCTGTCTCATGATCACTTCTGATCAGGGCAATGTGAGTATTGAACTCACTCTGTATTCATTTGAGAAACTCTGTCAAACACTTAAAGTTATCAGACTTCTTCCTCAGAAAGAACACACATGTGAATCTAGAGATGTCATCTACAACCACTAAAGTATAGGATTTCCCTCCTAAGCTTTATACTGTAATGGGTCCAAAAAGTTCCATGTGTAACAGATACAAAATCCTAGGTGAATCACTCTTATTAAGTGATTTGAAACTATTTTTGGTTTGCTTACCTAATTGACAATCCCTGCAAAGTCCTTCCTTCTTGTAGGGGCCAGAAGGTAGTCCTCTAACAAGGTTCTCCTTAGATAGCCTAGTAATGGTTCTAAGGTTTATATGTCCTAATCTCTTATGTCATAATTCATTAGGTCTACAAATGGAATTGAACAAGCATATATTTACCTTGGTTGAAAGAAAATCTACAAGATAAATGTTACCTTTCCTTTTACCTGTCAACACAGTTGTGTTGTCCTTTGATTTGATTTTGCATGAGGATTTGTTGAAAGTCACTTGATAGCCTTCATCACACAGTTGACTGATACTAATTAAGTTGTGCTTTAGTCCTTCCAGATAGGATACTTTCTTGAAAGTGACTGTGCCAATCTGGACTTCACCATATCATTTTGTTAGTCCAAAGTTTGAATCACCAAATATTACTTTGGGTCCAAGCTTGGCTTTGAAGGATGTGAAATTGTCCTTGTTTCCTGTCATGTGCTTCGAGCACCCACTATCCAGATATCATTGCTGGTTTGATGTTGGATAGGTCTTCTCCTGCACATAAAACAATTTATTTATTTTTGACCCAGTTTACCTTGGGCCTAGGTTGATAACCTTTAAATTCTGAAATAAAAGACATCTCTGGTTGATTCTTATAGCCTTCAGGATGATATCTCCTAGGAGGTATTATCCATTCAGTATAAGGGTTAATTATCTGAGATGTAGGACCTCTAGGATTGAAGTTTGATTTACCTTTGAAGGATTTTTCAAAACTCTGAGCTCTGTTCGACGATCTCTGAGCTGAGTTCGACGATCTTGGGTCAGATCGTCGAGCTCCGTTCGAAGATCGACTATGCCAGAGTTCACGGTTCAGAAATCATCGACCTAAGTTCGAAGATTTAGCCTGAGATCGTTGAGCTCCATTCGGCGATCGTCAGGCTCCGTTCGACGTTTTCTGTTGAACTTTTGTTTTCTTAGGTAAATCAGAATTTTTCCTGGCCACCTCTACAACTCCCTTACCTTTATCTAAGACAAACTTGATTGGGGTTGTTAATACTATGGGCTGGCTAGATGAGGCACCCAAGCCCAGTGTACTATTGAATCTTTAGTTCACTATGCTTGTGATGTCCATTAGTTTGATACTTCTCCCATTAAGGGATTCTTTAAATTTTTTGGCCTCTGATAGCTCACTTTTCAGTGAAGCTATCTGCTCCCTATAGCATTCCAACTTCTCAGAGAGTTTGAGGTTTTCTGATTTTAAAGTGCTGTGTTCAGATAGCTGATTTCTGAGAGAAATGATTTGCTTCTCAGATTTTAATAAATCTAAACACAGTGCTTTAAACTCACACTTGAAGTCCTCAGAATTTAAATCAAAAGAATTTATTACCTGTTCTTCTTCAGATTGAGTCTCTAATTCTGACTCTAACTCTTCTGCATCAGAATTTTATTGTGAGGCATTGATAGCCATCATGCAGAATTCTTTTTCATTAGCATCATCTTCATCATCACTAGAGCTGGATGAAGCTTCAGATTCTTCTTCTGTCTCACTCCAAGTTTCAGCAACAAATCCCTTCCTTGTATTTTTGTTCTTGCTGGAGGATGGTTTGTCATTGCTATTTTTCTTGAAGTCCTTTTCTTTTCTCCTTTCTTTCCTGTCCTTCTTGTCCTTGTCTTTATTTTCTGGACAGTCAGGCATAATGTGGCCTGGTTTCCTGCATCCAAAACAAATAATATCTTTGTTATTTGATTTGTCATACCTTGGCTTGTCATGCCCTCTGTTGGGTACATTGGAATATATGTACCTGATTTGAAGAAGCCTCACCTTACTCAATGATATACATCAAGATGTATTTGATGTGCTTTGAGTTTCTTTGTGCAGGTTAAGGAACTGCAGGTTTGCAGGAAAAGTTTCTAAGTCCATGTGTCGACACCTAGAAGAAAAGTGTCGACACTTAAGAAGGCTTGTGTCGACACCTAGAGAAGCAGTGTCGACACTTGGAGTAATTGTGTCGATACCAGGAATGCAGAGTCGACACCAGAAGGAAAGTGTCGACACATACAGGCAGTGTCGACATACAATGAAGAAGTGTCTACATAATCAGTGTCGACACTTAGAAGTAGTGTCGACACCCAGAGGAACTTTGTCGACATCAAAAGTGTCGACACTAGAAAGCTGTGTCGACACTCAGCAAACTTCAACAAAGTTTAAGTCCAAGTGTCGACACAAAGGAGATGTCTCGACACTCAGCAAAGTCTCAACACATGAAGCATGTGTCGACACAAAGGAGATGTGTCGACACTCAGCAAAAGTTTCAACACAGAAGGCATGTGTCGACACGAAGAAGATGTGTCGACACTTAGTAAGTTTCAACACAAGAAGATGTGTCGACACTTAGCAGAATTCAACTAAGCATTGAAGGAGAAGGGCTTGTGTCGACACACAGGATCAGTGTCGACACATTCTGAAGAAGCAGTGTCGAGAAACAGTTTCTACAACACAAGGAGTTGTGTCGACACCATGAAGGCTAGTGTCGACACTTAGTCTACTTGTGTCGACACTTAGTCTCTTTGTGTCGACACATAAAGACTGTCTGTCTCGACACTTTCAGACAGTGACAGAGTTTTCAAGAAGTGACTGGATGACTTGACAGCTGCCATTTCAACTGGTCAACTGCTACTGTCAGAGCTGTTAGAAGATCGTTAGAAACCGGATCAGCCGGTCACCATGAAGAAGGCTTATATAAAGGCTTATTCCTTCAACAGAAAAAATTTTTTAGAATAGAAGAAGCAATCACTGAAGTGAAAAACAACACAACAAGAAGAAGACCTTCAAGTGAAGATCTAAGAAGTTGGAGAGAGAAAGCTCCTTCTAAGAAGACAGCTATTGAACCAGGCTGATAAGAAAGTTTCAGATTGAGATCTGATTCTCATGTCTGCAGTTGATTGAAGATCATCTGCCTAGAGATTCAACTCTACTGTGTTCTAATTCAAGAAGCTTTGAAGAAAGCCAAGGGAGGTTGATCTCTGCAAAGTTCTTCCAAGAACTCATCAAGAAGCCAGTCAACTCATCTTTCTCAATCAGAGTTGTGGTTATTAATCTTTGTACTTTTTATTTTCTGTAGGATCCTAAGCGATCTGAGTTGTAAGCCTATATCTATAAAGGCTGAGTGGTAGGGCTTGTGTGCCTGAGTGTAGGAGATACATTTCTCTGAGTGTAGGCCTTGTTGAAGGCTGAGTGTAGGCCTTGTTGAAGGCTGAGTGTAGGTCTTGGTGAAGACTGAGTGGTAGGGCTTTTGTGCCTGAGTTGTAGGAACCTATTTGGGGTTCTGAGTTGTAAGATCTGAGGATCTGAGGAAAAGAGGAGAAGTTAGGCCGAATCTAGTACACTACTAGATAGGCGAAGGGGGAAAGTGGATGTACCCAGACCTTGGGGAACCACTATAAATCATGTGTGCTCTCTGTGATTGTATGTTTGTGTAAATGTTGTGTTAACTGTGCTAAATTGCTGTAAAGAATTGCATAGACATGTCTAATAATTCAGTGTTTCTACCTTAAAAGTTAAAAAGATTAAGTGTACATATTCACCCACCCCCCTCTAGGTGTTTAGGCACTAGTTCTTTCAAGTACTATCAGAGGGAGGTTACTCAAAAAGGACATAATAGTCTGAGTAAAGATCCAGTAGGCAGAATCAGTATAATCAAGAATCAAGAAAATGGGTTCAAATGAGAATCACAAAGAGCTAGGATCCATGAAATTGTCAATCTGCAGAAAGGAGATCTTTGGCATTTGGAAAGAAAGGGTTAGACTTTTTATGGAAGCCTCTGACCCAAGAATTTACATTACAGTTAAAGAATGGTCATATGTGCCAATGAAAGTATCTGTTCTGGATGCAAATCAGAGAACTCCAAAAGATTATTCAGAAATGACAAAGGATGAAATTATTCTGGCCACTATGGACAAGAGGGCCCAAAATATTATTGTAAGTGCAATTGATGATGCCACATTTCAGAATCTGATTCATTGTAAAACATCAAAAGAAATGTGGGACACACTGATAGTCTATATGGAGGGATCAGAAGAGGTAAGACAAGACAGGAAGTCTTTGTTAAACCAAGAGTATGGAAGCTTCAGACAAGGCAGGTCTGATAGCATAACTGAATGCTACAAGAAATACTATAGGATAGTCAATGAATTGATGTCCTATGGAAGAGAGTTCAGCAATTATGAGTTGAATGATAAGTTCTTGAGATCCCTGACAAAGGACTGGGACAGCAAGATTTGTGCCATAAGGGAAATGGCCAAATTAGCAGACATTCCTCCTCCAACTTTGTTTGGAAAACTGTTATCTTATGAGATGCAGTTAATGGTAAGGATGGAGGAAGAAAAGACTACTAGGGTGGAGCACAAAAAAAGAGTTGTGGCCTTCAAGACTGAAGCCACTAGGAAATATAAAAGCAAGTCTCCATCTCCACCTCAAAAAGTTACTGAGGCTGAGACAGATACATCAGACAGCAAGAAGTCAGAAAGCAGTGAAAGTCATGAAGTCTTTGCTGCATTTACTAGGCACTTTCAGAAGTTTCTAAAGAAGAAGCAGTGGAGGTCCAAGCCATTCATTTCACAGACAAAAGATGACTATTATCAGAACAGGAAGTCTTCAAGGAATGACAGGAGAAAGTCCAAGTCCAGTAAAACTACATCCTCAAAGATAGTATGTTATTGTTGCAATAGACAAGGACATGTAATAGCTGATTGTCCAGAAAAGAGGAAAGAGTCCACTGACAAGAAGAAGACACAGTTCAAGGGCAAAAAGGAAAGGTCCTTTGTTGCCAAGAAGGATAAAAGTCTGACTGATATGTCATCTTCAGAAACAGATTCAGAAGCTGAAGCCTATATTGGCTTATTTGCTGAAGAAGAAGAAAATGAGTTCATACAGTTAATGAACTCAATATATGAGCATGAGGACATTCAGTGCAAGGGACTGATGGCCTTATTAGAAGGATACAAAATCCAGGATCAGCCTGGACCTAGTCAGGTACAAAATTGTTCTTCAAGTTCAATTTCTAGTGCTGGATCAGAATCAGATACATCAGCATCAAGTAATGTGAGTGGATCTGAATCTGAAGGAGACATTCATCAGTTGATTGATGAATATAGAGTATTGTTGCAGGCTTTGAAGAAAAGCAAACTCTTGACCAAAACTCAGGCTAAGGAGATTACTAGTCTTAAAGAGGCTGCAACAGATTTTGACAAGTTATTAGATCAGAAATTAAATGAAATAGCCACACTGAAAAATATTACAGTTATTCAGATGGGGACTATTACATTTAAAAATGATCAAATTAGAAATCTGGAGATTAGTGTTCAGAATGAGAGAGATATTGTAGCAAATTTTTCTAAACAAAAATCTGTTCTACCTTTGATAGATGAGTTTGTACCTCATAAGGGTAAAACTGGATTGGGGTTTACAAAACCTGCCTGGACAGTAAAGTCCAAGTCTAAGGGCAAAGCCCCAGTACTCAACAAGAAGCCTGCTGTAGATAAAATAGCCAGGGTTGTACCTAAACAAAGGTACAATAGATTTGAGTGCTGGTGTTGTGGCAAGGTAGGCCACTTTGCCATAGATTGTTGGCATAATTCAAGTGTTAAGGTGAGTAGCAAACTGCATGCTAGAAAAGCTACAGGTAGTTTTGTTAAAAGTTAGACTAACTTGCACCAAGGACCCAAGAATTATTTGGGTTCTAAGGTTAAGTAATCTGTTTTGCAGGTGAGTCCAAGTGGTCATGCCCCAATATGGTACTTGGATAGTGGATATTCCAGGAACATGACTGGAACTAGGGGATTACTGAAGGACTATACATCAATCAAGATGGTCCTAAGGTTACCTTTGGTGGTTCATAAAAAGGAATCATCAAAGGCTTTGGTAACATTTCTAGCAACCTAATTACAATTACTCAAGTGGCTTATGTAAAGGGTTTGAAACATAACCTCATTAGCATAAGTCAGCTGAGTGATTTAGGATATGACATCTCATTTGTCAAGGATGCTTGTCATATCAGTAGGTCAAGTGATCAAAAGATCATTCTGACAGGATATAGGAAGAGAAATGTCTATTGTCTAGACATTATGTGTGAGAACATTGGTTCTCCTGTTTGTCTTGTAGCTAATGAGAAAGTCTCACATTGTGTTAAATGGCACAAGAGGCTGGCTCATCTTAACTATAAGACAATTGGTCAACTCTTTAGCAAAGAGTTGGTGATGAATGGTCCTCAGGTTAAGTGTATAAAGGATGGGATATGCTCAGCTTGTCAAAAGGGCAAGCAGACCAGATCCACCTTTAATAGCATTGAGAACAAAGATGCTGTGAGGTGTCTATACCTCTTGCATATGGATCTTTTTGGTCCTATGCCAGTTCACAGCCTAGGTAGGAAGGTCTACACATTTGTGGTTGTAGATGATTATTCAAGGTTTTCCTGGGTATTCTTCCTAAGGCAAAAATCTGAAACTCCTAGTATCTTTTATAGTTTTGTCAAACAAATTCAGAATGAGTTAGACAGTACAGTGGTCAAAATAATAAGTGACCATGGTACTGAATTCCAGTCTGATAGTATGACAAAGCTATGTGAAGAGTTTGGGATATTTCAGTAATTTTCCTCACCAAGAACACCTCAGTAAAATGGTATTGCTGAAAGGAAAAATAGAACCTTGATAGAGGCTGGTAGAACCCTATTGAGTGACACATCTCTCCCAGAATATTTTTGGGCTGAGGCAGTTAATACTGCATGTCATGTAATCAATAGGGCTACTGTCACCAAGAGCCATAAGAAGACCCCCTATGAGATTATGAAGCGCAGAAAACCAAATCTATCCTATTTCAGGATCTTTGGTTGTAAATGATATATACTTAATAATGGTAAGTCTTATTTAACCAAGTTTGATGCCAAATCCCAAGAGGGGATCTTTGTTGGGTACAACAACAATAGTAAGGCTTATAGGGTCTACAACTTGACTACTCAAGTTGTAGAAGAGTCTGTTCATGTAGTTTTTGATGAAGCTAGACTCATTAACAATGAATTGGCTAGAAGTGTATGCAGCTCCACAGATGTGACTGAGAAGATGGATAAGCTTACTATTGAAGAAGTTTCTACTGCAAGTCAGCAAGTGGATGATAGTGGTTGCTGTCCAGGGGGAGTACAAGATACTCCTGTTGCTGAAGAAGACCAAGAGGAGCTGATGAATGAAGAAGAAGAAGGTGTACAACCAGAAGACAGGCTGCCTCCAGCAAATAGGCATTTAAAAGATCATCCAGTCAATCAAATTATTGTAGATCTCAGACAAGGGGTACAAACAAGGAGCAGGAATCTAAGTTCAGTTCTCTACTCCAGCTTTCTATCCCAAGTAGAGCCAAAGAGATTTGAAGAATCAATCCTAGACCCTCATTGGATTGAGGCTATGCAAGAGGAGCTAAACCAGTTCAAAAGATGCAAAGTCTGGGAGCTAGTTCATAAACCAAAAGACCACAACATTATAGGAACTAAGTGGATCTTTGGGAACAAGTTGGATGAAAATGGAGTAATTATAAAGAACAAAGCTAGACTTGTTGCAAAAGGATATAGACAGGAAGAAGGTATTGATTTTGATCAAACCTTTGCTCCAGTAGCCAGACTGGAAGCAATAAGGATGTTTCTTGCCTATGCAATATTTCAAGGGTTCAAGGTATACCAAATGGATGTTAAGTCAGCTTTTCTGAATGGAAATCTGAAGGAAGAAGTCTATGAAGAACAACCATCAGGTTTTGTTGATTCTACTAAACCTAATTATGTTTATACACTTAGGAAGGCTTTATATGGGTTAAAACAAGCCCCTAGGGCTTGGTATGAAACCCTGTCTAGTTTCCTCATTGAGAATAAATTAACAAGGGGGAAAATAGACAAGACTCTATTCCTTAGGGAATCCAGAGGTAAGATTATCTTAGTCGAAATATATGTAGATGACATAATATTTGGGTCTACAGAAATTAGTGTAAGATATGGTACCTAAACACCTAGAGGGGGGGGGGGTGAATAGGTGACCTAATCCTTTTTCTAACTTTGTTGACAGTCAAACAGTTATATCACAGATTTCTAACAAGTCAATTTCAGCAATCAACAATTATCAAACAAACACAGATCATCCACAGCACAAACACAGCACAGCACACAGTGATTTATAGTGGTTCCCCAAGATCTGGGTACATCCACTTTCCCCCTTCGCCTATCTAGCAGTGTACTAGATTCAGCCAAACTTCTCCACTGTCTCAGAACCCAAATAGGTTCCTACACCTCAGGCCCAAAGCCTTACACCTCAGCTTTCTCCAAAGCCTACACTCAGCCACAAAGGCCTACACTCAGCCAACCAAGGCCTATACTCAGAGATCTATATCTCCTACACTCAGGCTAACAAGCCCTACCCTCAGCCTTTATAAATATAGGCTTACAATCACTCAGATCCAATGGATCCTACAAGTTAAAATAGTATTACAACAAATAACTCAACAACTCAGAAAATAAGAGAGGAGTTGAGAGTTTCTTGCTGAGTTCTTGGAAGAACTCAGATAGATCCAAACTGACTTAGCTTCCTTCAAAGCTTCTTGAGTAGAACTGAATAAGTCTGAATCCTCTGCAGTTGTTCCTTGACCTCTGCTTCTTAAGATCCAGATGCTTCTGAATTCTTCTTCTCAGCCTAGTTCCAAAGACTGAATTCTTGATTGGAGCTCTCTCTCTCCAACTTCTTGGATCTACCGTTGGACAGCAAGATCTTCTTGATTTGTATCACTTGGATAACTTGATCAGCAACCACTTGAACAAATCTCTTAGATTAATCTGAACTCAATCAGAACTTAATCTTCTTCTGTTAACTCTTAACAATATTAACAACCTTGGTTTCTGTAAACAGTCTGTGCCTATTTATAGGTCTTCTTCATGGTAACCGGCTGGTCCGGTTCATAACTGACTTCTGACATCTCCGACAAGTGCTGTAGACCGGCTGAAACGGCAGCTATCACTTCATCCAGTCAATTCTTGAAATTCTTTAACTGTCAGATAGTGTCGAGACTTTCTGTTCTTAAGTGTCGACACTTATAGTCCAAGTGTCGACACATGTTGTGTAAGTGTCGACACAAGTCTACAAGATGTCGACACATTTCCTTGTATGTCTCGACACAGATTCTTCTGCATGTGTCGACACTGAAATTGAGTGTCGACACAAGTACTTGATCTTCTATCTTCAACTGTATTCTTCTAAGTGTCGACACATCTCCTTTGTGTCGACACAACTTCTTGTGTTGAATTTGTCAAGTGTCGACACTGCTTCTAGGTGTCGACACATAGTCTTTTATGTTGATTCTTGCTGAGTGTCGACACAGCTCCTTGTGTCAACACATCTTCTTCTTGTTGAGACTTCAGCTGAGTGTCGACACATTCCCTTAGTGTCGACACTTGTACTTAGAATAATTTGCTGTTCTTTCTGTTCTTGGCTAAGTGTCGACACAGCTCCTTGTGTCGACACTTTCTTCAAGTGTTGAGTCTTTAGCTGTGTGTCGACACATTGTTCTGAGTGTCGACACATACTTCATATGTTGACTCTTCTGTTGAGTGTCGACACATTGTGCCGAGTGTCGACACTTACATCAAATGCTGATTCTTCTGCATAGTGTCGACACATTGTGTTGAGTGTCGACACTTGTACTTAGACTCTGCAGACTTTTGCTGAGTGTCGACACAGCTCCAAGTGTCGACACTTTCTGGTGTAGACACTGCTCCTCTAGGTGTCGACACTTCTGCTAAGTGTCGACACTGCTTCTCTGCATTCTTCTTCACTGAGTGTCGACACAGCTCCTTGTGTCGTCACTTTATGTCTGGTGTCGACTCTGCATCCCAGGTGTCGACACATCTTCTTCAAGTGTCGATACTGCTTGTCTGGGTGTCGACACAAGCTTTCTCAAGTGTCGACACTTTCCCTATGGGTGTCGACACATGGACTTAGAAAGTTTTAGCTTCAGTCCAGTGAATACCTAACCTGCACAAGTAACTCAAACATACATCAAATACATTATGATGTATATTATTGAGTTGGGTGAGGCTTCTTCAAATCAGGTACATTTGACCAATGTACCCAACAATCTCCCCCTATTTGGAGAAGTCATAACTCTTAGTCAATGATATACACCATTCATAATTTAAAAATTACAAAATGATATAAAGCAGATTATAATCAGCAGGGTTAACATGAATATTTAAAACTTCACACATATACACATTTGCAGAACAAATAAGAAACAGACACATTTCAGAACAATCATACTATATTTATCATATATTGTTCCAATATTGTTCCTTATACATTTTCAATGGTGTACAACAATGTTTGTCACTTAAAAGATTACAATAAGCATCAAGTTTAATTCCTAATCTATTTCTGATCAGGTTCTTTAATAACAATTCCTTTGCCAGATTTGACTTTAGCCTTGACAGCAGCAGCAGTAGGCTCAGCATCAGCAGGCTTCTTGCCTTTTGAGTCCTTCTTCTTTTGTTCTTCAGCCTTGATTTTCTGCCTCTCAAAATAATGATAGGGCTTAGGAAAGTACTTGCTAGGCTCCACTGCAGTAGTAGGTAGCTTTCCTAACTTAGCCTTTCTTCTGTACTGGACAATGGCTTCCTGCCTGATCTCATGTTTCCTCCATTCTGCTTCAGAGAACCACTTGTTTCTATCAGTAGTGTTGTCTTTAGCAGCTTTCCAGGCAGTTAGAATGATATTTCTAGAGGTAGGGCTCCATTGTTCAAAATCTGGCTTTAGTTCAGCTTATTCCCTAAACCTCTTCTTTGACAACCTTGCCTCTTCTTCTTTGTCCAAAGCCTCTTGCATAGCTGCAGTAATAGGTTGAACAACCTTTTCCAGAACAACATTAGACTTGCCCTCAGTTGGGCTGTACATTGTCTGCACTTCTGCATGAATCATTTCAAAATCTGGAGGTGGATAAATGACTTGAGCTACTTCTTGTGGCTCACCTCCAAAATATGCAGGGTTCAGTCCAGATTCAGCAACTTCATTGTCATCACACAGGGGAGGATATCCAAGTGTAGCCCTGATTGAATTTGATATCCATTTTGCATGCTCAGAACTTGCCTTGACTAACACTCTCTCCCCCTTTATGACTTCTTGAGCAACATGATCTCTTACATCATCCTTCTGGAATCGGATTTGACCATCCAAGTACCTGATTCCATCTTTAAAGTAAGGTCTAAGCTTTGTAAGTTGTTCAGAGATTGCTTTCTGGGAATCTTGTATAGCAGTTTTGACAGCAGTAATCTCAGCTTGAAAGATTTTATCAAAATCAGCCTTTGCAGCATCAGCAGATGTAGATGGTTCAGCAGACTTATTCTTTAATTCAGTGACTATAGCATTGTGGGAGGCAGTTAAATTATCATTCATTCTTAACTGATTTTCCAGCACATACCCTTGCTTTAATGCTATATCATCTACTTGAGTTTTGATCTTCTCCTGGTGAGTTGCCAAATAGACTACTGCATTCCCACCCTTGTGGAAGCAGTCAGTCATTTCTTTCTTGTTGAGATTCATCTCAAACCTTATAGATTTTATATCTTGAGCAAGATCAAACTGTAATGATCTGTGCCCTGCATCAACATAAGCCTCTATGGCTTTCCTTTGTTCATCTATTTTGATCTGTAGTGTAATCAGTAAAGCACTATAGTCAGCAGTTGGAGCTTGCTGAACTATAGGCTGTGGGGCAATGGATTGTAGGGCTTTCTTGTAGCTCTGACTTCTTCTCTTGAATACAAAGAGTTTCTTCTTTTTAGCCCTAGCACTCTCCTCATCTTCAGAGGCAGAGGTGCTTGCAATATCAACTCTATTCTTAGGGCTCTCTGGTTTGTCTGCTTGCACATCAAGTGCCTTCTCAGTCTCTGGCCTTAAAGGCTCATCCTGAACTGACATGTGCTCCCCCTCAGCAGCAGCACTCTTATCTTCAGCAGCAACCTTGTCCATGTCAAAATCCTCTTGATCTAAATTCAGAAAGAGGTCTTCCATGGTGTATTCAGGAGGTGACTGTGCAGGAGAAGTACTTGGTTCTTCAACTACTTGAGTAGTATCTGGAACATTTTGCACAACAACAGATGTGTCTTGAAGAACAACATCTGGAACTTGACTGTCTAGCTGAGTTTGCTGATGGACATCAGACAAATTAGCATCTTATATAATATATTCTAAAGTTTTTAAGTCAGTGAGTACCTCTTGAATAATGATGGTTGCTTGCTCACTGGCCAGAGTAGATGGTTCTTCTACTACTGGAAGCTCCCCCTGGCTGTGATCCCTATGGATGGGGCTAGCTTGAGGCAGCTCCCCCTGGATCTCAGCTACATCTTGAGGAGCAGGAGACTTGACTACTGTCTCTTCCTCCTGATCATCAGGTGTGAACACCACCTGTTCTTCACTCTCAGAACTGCTGGAGGACTCTTGTACCACTTGCACAGTCTTTCTCTTCTTCTTAGGAGGAATTTCTTTTGCAGATACTGGCTTTTCTGGGGTTGCCACTTCCTTGGACAACACTCTTTCCCACCTTGAAAAGATCCTCATATCCATCTTTCTCATGTGGTTGATTTTGCTACCTGCAGGAGTGCTCATTACCTCTGGTATTGTACCAGCCAGGTAGAGATTAAGTATTCTGCCCAGATTGGGCTTCTTCAGACTTTCCTTTATCTTCTCATAGATAACCATTGACCAATCTGTTTTTAGGTTGAAGATAATTCTGGTCATAACATTGAACATGGAGGCTGACACCCTGTCATGCCCTCCAGTCTTACTGAGAATGACCTTGCCCACTATCTCTGACAGAAATTTTCCTTGACTGTTCATGCCTTTTCTGTTAAAGACAGAACCTAGCTTCATCTTAGAATCAAGACCACACCAGACCAAAGCTTCCCTGGTCTTGGATGTAGAAACTTCTTCTTCTTCTTGAGTCTTAGGTAGCTGAAGTACCTTTCTCAGATTTTTGGGTGATACCTTGACCTTGGTTCCATGCACTCTGGATTTGATTCTGTATCCAGAGTCATCCACAGTTGCTCTAGTAAGGAATTCAAGCACTTCCTTCTTCCATATCTTGGTTGGTTCTGAAACCAAGTATTCTAGTCCTGAATCGCTGACTAGGGTAACCACTGACTTGATATCTTGATCGCCATCGTCGAATGCGCCGCGCACAAGTTCGTATCCTTCATTGACGTTTTCCTCGAGCTTGGGAGCCATTAGGGTTTGAGAATTTGTCTTTAGAAGAGAGAAATGTCGACACAAGAGTTTTGGTCTCGAAACTTTGAAAGCGTGTCGACAATCAAAGACAGAACCCTATTTATACCTTTCTGATTTTGAAGGTGAACAGGCGGGACAGCTAGCTTAACATGTGTCGACACTGGCAATAAGTGTCGACACTGACTTATAATGTCTCGACACACATGTGTCGATACAAGTTTAGGCAACAGATATTATTTGTCGACACTTGGTTATGTGTCGACACAACATAACTCGACACATCGTCGAGACTTTACTTAGAAAATTCTGAGTAAAACATAAGTGTCGACACCATATTGGATGTGTCGACACCTACTTGACATGTGTCGACACTAACATTCTGAAGTGTCGACACTACATTCCTAGATGTGTCGACACGTTTTTCCTGAAGTGTCGACACCATTATTCTGTGTCGACATAGACTTGTCTATGTGTCGACACCTTTTTACTTAGTCAATTTTCTAGTCTGTAAACTTAGTCTAAGTTTATCATACCTAGTTCAATTTTGAATCTATTGAACTTAGCTTCTTCTAGTGGCTTAGTAAACATATCAGCTACTTGTTCATCTGTTTTAACATATTCAAGTGAAATATCTTCTCTTTCTACATGTTCTCTAAGAAAGTGATATTTAATCTCAATATGTTTTGTCCTACTATGAGATACAAGGTTATTAGCTATTGAAATAGCACTTGTAGAATCATAGAAAAGTGGAGTTCTACTTACCTGAAATCCATAGTCCTCTAGCTGATGTTGAATCCACAGAAGTTGAGCACAGCAACATCCTGCAGCCACATACTCTGACTCAGCTGTGGAGATAGCCACACTAGTCTGCTTTTTGCTGCTCCATGAAATTAGTCTTCCACCTAGGAATTGACAGGTTCCAGTAGTGCTCTTTCTATCCTCTTTGCATCCTGCAAAGTCTGTATCTGAATAACCTGTTAGATCAAAGTCTCCATTCCTAGGGTACTAGAGGCCTAGATAGGGAGTGCCCTTTAGATATCTCAAAATTCTCTTGACTGCAGTCAAGTGAGACTCTTTGGGGCAGGCTTGATACCTGGCACAAACCCATGTAGCATACATGATGTCTGGTCTACTAGCAGTTAAGTACAATAGGGAGCCAACTATCCCTCTATACAAGGTTTCATCCACAGGTTTCCCTGCATCATCCTTGCTAAGAGACATACTTGACCCCATAGGAGTCTTCATGGTGCTGGATGAATCCATACCATATTTCCTTATGAGTTCTAGGGTGAACTTGGACTGACAAATGGACAAACCACTTTCAGTCTGTTTAACTTGGAGACCCAAGAAAAACTTCAGCTCTCCCATACTACTCATTTCAAACTGACCTTGCATAAGTTTTGCAAACTTTTTGCAAAGGCTGCTTTCAGTAGACCCAAATATAATGTCATCTACATATATTTGGACAAGTATGACTTTGCCTCTAGATTCCCTAAGGAATAGAGTCTTATCTATTTTCCCCCTTGAGAACTTGTTCTCAATGAGGAAACTAGATAGGGTTTCATACCAAGCTCTAGGAGCTTGCTTTAACCCATATAAAGCTTTCCTAAGTCTATAGACATAATGAGGTAGAGTTGGATCAACAAAACCTGAAGGCTGCTCCACATAGACTTCTTCTTTAAGATTACCATTTAAGAATGCTGACTTGACATCCATCTGGTAAACCTTGAATCCTTGATAGGTTGCATAGGCCAAGAACATCCTTATGGCCTCCAGTCTGGCTACTGGGGCAAAGGTTTGATCAAAATCAATACCTTCTTCTTGCCTATATCCTTTTGCAACCAGTCTTGCTTTATTCTTTATGATGACCCCTTGTTCATCCATCTTATTTCTGTAGATCCACTTAACTCCTATAACATTGTGGTCTTTAGGTTTTGGAACCAATTCCCAGACCTTGCATCTCTTGAACTGATTTAGCTCTTCTTGCATAGCTTCAGTCCATTGTGGATCTTGTATTGCTTCTTCAAATCTTTTAGGTTCAACTTGAGACAAAAAGCTGGAATAGATTGCAGCATCCTGATTTCTGCTCCTTGTTTGAACTCCTTGTCTTGGATCCCCAATAATCAGCTCTACTGGATGATCTCTAAGATGCCTGTGGGCTGGAGGCATCCTAGCTTCAGGTTGAACCTCTTCAGCATCTGCATCATGCTGTATACCTTGGATTTCTTCAGCAACTGGCACATGTAGTTCTCCCCCTGGACAGCAGCTACTTTCCTCTCCTTGCTGTCTAGCAGCTGGTACTTCTTCTATAGTAAGCTTGTCCAATTTCTTTGTCAAACCTGTGGGGCTGCATACATTGTTAGACAACTCATTGTTAATTAGTTTTGTCTCATCAAAAACTACATGCACTGATTCTTCTACAACTTGTGTAGTCAAGTTGTAGACTCTATAAGCCTTACTATTATTGCTGTACCCAACAAATATTCCCTCTTGGGACTTGGCAGCAAACTTTGTTAAGTAAGACTTTCCATTGTTAAGTATGAAGCATTTACAATCAAAGATCCTAAAATAGGATAGGTTTGATTTCCTGTCTTTCACTACTTCATAGGGGGTCTTGTTTAGCCTTTTAGTGATGGTAGCCCTATTTATCACATGGTATGCAGTGTTAACTGCTTCAGCCCAGAAATATTCTGGCAGTGATGTATCACTAAGTAGGGTTCTACCAGCCTCTATCAAGGTCCTATTCTTCCTTTCAGCAATGCCATTTTGCTGAGGTGTTCTAGGTGAAGAGAATTCTTGAAATATCCCAAAGTTTTCACATAGTTTTGTCATGCTTTCAGACTGAAACTCAGTACCATGGTCACTTCTAATTTTGACCACAGTACTATTTAGTTCATTCTGAATTTGCTTGACAAAGCTGTAGAAGACACTAGGTGTTTCAGATTTCTGCCTTAAGAAGAACACCCAGGAAAATCTTGAGTAGTCATCAACAACTACAAAGGTATAGACCTTCCTACCTAAGCTGTGAACTGGCATTGGACCAAATAGATCCATATGCAAGAGGTATAAACACCTCACAGCATCTTTGTTATCTATGCTTCTAAAGGTGGATTTAGTCTGCTTGCCCTTTTGACAAGCTGAGCAAATACCATCTTTGACACACTTAACTTGAGGACCATTCCTCACTAACTCTTTGCTAAAGAGTTTGCAAATAGTCTTGTAGTTAAGATGAGCTAGCCTCTTGTGCCACTTGACACAATGAGAGACTGTCTCATAAGCTACAAGACAAACAGGAGAACCATTGTTCTCAATCATAATGTCTAGACAGTAGACATTCCTCTTTCTATATCCTGTCAAAATGATCTCTTGATCACTTGACCTCTTGATATGACAACTATTTTTAACAAATGAGATGTCATACCCTACATCACTTAACTGACTTATACTTATAAGGTTGTGTTTCAACCCTTTAACATAAGCCACTTGAGTAATGGTAACAAGGTTTGAAGAAATGTTACCAAACCCTTTGATGATTCCTTTTTCAGAACCACCAAAGGTCACTTTAGGACCATTTTTGATTGGAATATAGTCCTTCAGTAGTCCCCTTGTTCCAGTCATATGTCTGGAACATCCACTATCCAAGTACCATATTGGGGTATGGCCACTTGGATTCACCTGCAAAACAAATTAATGAACCTTAGAACCCAAAGTAAACTTGGGTCCTTGGTGATTGTTAGTTTGCAACATGACACAGCTACCTACTGGCTTTCCACCAGGTAGCTTGCTACTCCTTTTGGCACTTGCATTGTGCCAACAATCCAAGGCAAAGTGGCCAACCTTGCCACAACACCAACATTCAAACTTATTGTACCTTTGCTTAGGTACAGACTTTGCTGTCTTAACTGCAGCTGACTTATTGAATGTTGGGGCCTTGCCCTTGGGCTTGGACTGATCCTGAACAGTCCTGGCAGGTTTAACAAAACCCAGTCCAGCATTACCTTTGTGATGAGTAAAATCATCAATCAAAGGTAGAACTGATTTAGGCTTTGAAAACTTTGCAACCAGTTCTCTCTCTTTCTGAAGATTTGTCTCCAATTTCTTAATTTGATCATTCTTAAATGTGATAGTACCCATCTGAATCACTGTAATGTGTTTCAGCCTAGCTACCTCATTCAGTTTTTGATCAAATTGCTTCTCAAATTCTGTTGCAGCAGCCTTGAGATCAGCAATCTCCTTTGCCTGACTTTTGGCAAGGGACTTGCTTTTCTTATAAGCCTGTAACAGCACCTTATATTCATCTATAAGCTGATGAATATCATCCTCAGACTCAGAACCACTTCCATCATTTGATGAAGATGATTCTGATTCTGAACTAGAATAAGAAACTGAACTTAGAGTTGGACTTTGTACCTGACTAGGTCCTGGCTGCTCCAGGATTTTGGTACTCTCAGTCAATGCCATCAGTCCTTGGCACTGGCAGTCTTCTTGTTCATAAATTGACTCCAAGATCTGCATAAATTCTTCTTCTTCTTCTTCAGCAAATAGCCCTATGTAGGCTTCAGCATCAGTATCAGTGTCTGAAGAAGAAATATCTGAAAGAGTCTTCTCATTCTTGGCAACAAAAGACTTCTCCTTTCTTCCCTTTGAGGTGAGTCTTTTTCCTGTCACTGGATTCTTTTCTTTTCTCAGGACAATCAGCAATGACATGACCCTGTCTATTGCAGCAGTAGCACACAATCTTTGATCCTGTTGCCTTGCTTGTCTTTGTCTTTTTCCTGTCCTTCTTTGAAGGCTTTTTCTCCTGATACAAGACTTCTTTTCCCTTGTAAGTAGATGGTCTGGACCTCCACTGTTTCTTCTTCAGGAATTTCTGAAAGTGTCTAGTGAAGGCAGCAAAGTCTTCATCACTTTCACTGCTTGTAGACTTTGTACTGACAGACTCTTCTGACTCAGATTCAACTACCTCTGGAGGTGGAGTTGATGACTTAGTCCTGCATTTTCTGGGAACTTCTGTCTTGAAAGCAACAGTCCTTTCCTTGTGCTCAGTCCTAGTAGATTTCTCTTCCTCTTTCCTCACTGTCAGCTGCATCTCATATGACAACAACTTGCCAAACAATGTAGGAGGTGGAATTTCTCCCAACTTTGCCATTTCTCTTATGGCACAGATCTTGGTGTCCCAATCTTTGGTTAGGGACCTTAGGAATTTGTCATTCAGTTCATAGTTGCTGAACTCTCTTCCATATGACATGAGTTCATTAACTATTCTATAGAACTTCTTGTAGCATTCAGTGATGCTATCTCCCTTTCCTTGCCTAAAGCTCTCATACTCTTGATTAAGCAAGGACTTCCTATCTTGCCTAACTTCTTCAGAACCTTCCATATAGACAATGAGAGTATCCCACATTTCTTTTGCTGTCTTACAGTGAATTAAGTTCTGAAAAGTGGCATCATCAATGGCACTAACTATTATGTTCAGTGCCCTCTTGTCCATGGTTGCTAGGACAATCTCATCCTTGGTCATCTCAGAGAAATCCTTTGGAGTCCTCTGATTTGCATCTAATACTGAAATCTTCATTGGCACATAAGGCCCTTCCTTAACTGTAATGTAGATTCTAGGGTCAGAGGCTTCCATAAATAGCCTTACCCTCTCTTTCCAGATTCCAAAGATCTCCTTCCTGCATATGGGTAACTTCATGGAACCCAACTCTTTGTGATTCTCATAAGAACCCATGTTTCTTGAAGTTCTTGAATTTCTTGAATCTGTTTTCTGACTTAGACTGTTTCTGCCAAACAGGATCTCCTTAGACTGTTAGTCCTTGTTTTGAGGAACCTGGCTCTGATACCACTTGTAAGATATGGTACCTAAACACCTAGAGGGGGGGGTGAATAGGTGACCTAATCCTTTTTCTAACTTTGTTGACAGTCAAACAGTTATATCACAGATTTCTAACAAGTCAATTTCAGCAATCAACAATTATCAAACAAACACAGATCATCCACAGCACAAACACAGCACAGCACACAGTGATTTATAGTGGTTCCCCAAGATCTGGGTACATCCACTTTCCCCCTTCGCCTATCTAGCAGTGTACTAGATTCAGCCAAACTTCTCCACTGTCTCAGAACCCAAATAGGTTCCTACACCTCAGGCCCAAAGCCTTACACCTCAGCTTTCTCCAAAGCCTACACTCAGCCACAAAGGCCTACACTCAGCCAACCAAGGCCTACACTCAGAGATCTATATCTCCTACACTCAGGCTAACAAGCCCTACCCTCAGCCTTTATAAATATAGGCTTACAATCACTCAGATCCAATGGATCCTACAAGTTAAAATAGTATTACAACAAATAACTCAACAACTCAGAAAATAAGAGAGGAGTTGAGAGTTTCTTGCTGAGTTCTTGGAAGAACTCAGATAGATCCAAACTGACTTAGCTTCCTTCAAAGCTTCTTGAGTAGAACTGAATAAGTCTGAATCCTCTGCAGTTGTTCCTTGACCTCTGCTTCTTAAGATCCAGATGCTTCTGAATTCTTCTTCTCAGCCTAGTTCCAAAGACTGAATTCTTGATTGGAGCTCTCTCTCTCCAACTTCTTGGATCTGCCGTTGGACAGCAAGATCTTCTTGATTTGTATCACTTGGATAACTTGATCAGCAACCACTTGAACAAATCTCTTAGATTAATCTGAACTCAATCAGAACTTAATCTTCTTCTGTTAACTCTTAACAATGTTAACAACCTTGGTTTCTGTAAACAGTCTGTGCCTATTTATAGGTCTTCTTCATGGTAACCGGCTGGTCCGGTTCATAACTGACTTCTGACATCTCTGACAAGTGCTGTAGACCGGCTGAAACGGCAGCTGTCACGTCATCCAGTCAATTCTTGAAATTCTCTAACTGTCAGATAGTGTCGAGACTTTCTGTTCTTAAGTGTCGACACTTATAGTCCAAGTGTCGACACATGTTGTGTAAGTGTCGACACAAGTCTACAAGATGTCGACATATTTCCTTGTATGTCTCGACACAGATTCTTCTGCATGTGTCGACACTGAAATTGAGTGTCGACACAAGTACTTGATCTTCTATCTTCAACTGTATTCTTCTAAGTGTCGACACATCTCCTTTGTGTCGACACAACTTCTTGTGTTGAATTTGTCAAGTGTCGACACTGCTTCTAGGTGTCGACACATAGTCTTTTATGTTGATTCTTGCTGAGTGTCGACACAGCTCCTTGTGTCGACACATCTTCTTCTTGTTGAGACTTCAGCTGAGTGTCGACACATTCCCTTAGTGTCGACACTTGTACTTAGAATAATTTGCTGTTCTTTCTGTTCTTGGCTAAGTGTCGACACAGCTCCTTGTGTCGACACTTTCTTCAAGTGTTGAGTCTTTAGCTGTGTGTCGACACATTGTTCTGAGTGTCGACACATTCATATGTTGACTCATCTGTTGAGTGTCGACACATTGTGCCGAGTGTCGACACTTACATCAAATGCTGATTCTTCTGCATAGTGTCGACACATTGTGTTGAGTGTCGACACTTGTACTTAGACTCTGCAGACTTTTGCTGAGTGTCGACACAGCTCCAAGTGTCGACACTTTCTGGTGTAGACACTGCTCCTCTAGGTGTCGACACTTCTGCTAAGTGTCGACACTGCTTCTCTGCATTCTTCTTCACTGAGTGTCGACACAGCTCCTTGTGTCGTCACTTTATGTCTGGTGTCGACTCTGCATCCCAGGTGTCGACACATCTTCTTCAAGTGTCGACACTGCTTGTCTGGGTGTCGACACAAGCTTTCTCAAGTGTCGACACTTTCCCTCTGGGTGTCGACACATGGACTTAGAAAGTTTTAGCTTCAGTCCAGTGAATACCTAACCTGCACAAGTAACTCAAACATACATCAAATACATTATGATGTATATTATTGTGTTGGGTGAGGCTTCTTCAAATCAGGTACATTTGACCAATGTACCCAACAAGTAGTCTTTGTAGAAAGTTTGCAAAACTAATGCAAGGACAGTTTGAAATGAGCAGTATGGGGGAACTTAAGTTCTTCTTGGGTCTCCAAGTTAGACAGACTGAGGATGGTTTATCCATATGCCAGTCTAAGTTCACCCTAGAATTGATAAGGAAGTATGGTGTGGAATCATCCACTACCATGAAAACACCTATGGGGTCAACAATGTCTTTATGCAAAGATGATGCAGGGAAACCTGTAGATGAAACTTTGTATAGAGGGATAGTTGGCTCCCTATTGTATTTGACTGCTAGTAGACCAGATATCATGTATGTTACATGTGTCTGTGTTAGGTACCAAGCATGCCCTAAATAATCTCATTTGACAGCAGTCAAAAGAATTTTGAGATATCTTAAGGGCACACCTTATCTAGGCCTTTGGTACCCTAGGAATGGAGATTTTGAACTGACAGGTTATTCAGATGCAGATTTTGCAGGCTGCAAGGAAGATAGAAAGAGTATCACATGTACCTGTCAATTTCTAGGTGGAAGGCTGGTGTCATGGAGTAGCAAGAAGCAAACCAATGTGGCTATCTCCACAGCTGAGTCAGAGTATATTGCTGCAGGAAACTGCTGTGCACAACTTCTATGGATACAACACCAGCTAGAAGATTATGGTATTCAAGTAAGTAGAACACCTTTATTTTGTGATTCTACAAGTGATATTCCTATTGCAAACAATCCTGTCTCTCATAGTAGGACTAAGCACATAGAAATAAAATACCATTTTCTAAGAGAACATGTGGAAAAAGGAGATATTTCACTAGAGTATATTAATACAGATAATCAGCTAGCTGATATGTATACTAAGCCCTTAGATGAAACCAAATTCAATAAATTTAAAATTGAATTAGGGATGATAAACTTAGAATAGTTTACAAAATTGGCTAAGTAAAATAGTGTCGACACACAGAGTTGTCTGTGTCGTTACATAGAAGTGGTGTCGACATTTCAGAGAAATGGTGTCGACACATCTAGGAAGTCTGTATCGAACTTCAGAGAATTAGTGTCGACACATGCAGTATAGGTGTCGACACATCCAAGGTGGTGTAGACACATATATAAGTGTCGACACTTATATTTTGTCGACTATACTTGTGTCGACACATAGTTGTCGAGACATAAGCAGTATGTGTTGACACTTTTCAACAGTGTCGACACAATTTAAGTATTTTGACGCGCCTTTTCACCTTCGATTCTAGAAAGGTATAAATAGGTTTTCGCCAGTGTTTGTCGACACGCTCACCAAAGTTTTGAGACCAAACTTGTGTGTCGACATCTCTCTTCTCTAAATTCAAATTTCTTCAAACCCTAATGGCACCCAAGCTAGAAGAGAATGTTAATGAAGGATATGAGCTCGTGCGACATGCCTTTGATGATGCGGAACCCGAAATCAAAGGTGTGGTAACCCTAATTGCCGAGACTAGATTGGAATATCTTGTATCAGAACCAATCAAGATCTGGAAGAAGGAGGTCCTGGAATTTTTGAGTGCAGCTTCACTTGACGACTCTAGACTCAAGATTAAGTCCAGAGTTCATGGAACCAAAGTTAAGATCACACAGAAAAGTCTGAGGAAGGTACTTCATCTACCAAGAACAAAAGAGGAAGAAGATGTATCCACTTCTAAGACTAGAGAGGCATTGAGATGGTGTGGACTGGATTCAAACCTGAAGATTGGATCTGTTTTCAACAGAAAAGAGATGAACATCCAAGGAAAATTCTTGTCTGAAATAGTTGGCAAGGTCATCCTGAGCAAGCCTGGAGGACATGACAGAATTTCTGCTTATATGTTCAGTTTGATGACTAGGATAATTTTCAAACTTAATACTGATTGGTCTGCAGTTGTGTTTGAGAAGATAAAAGAAAGTATGAAGAAGCCCAATCTGGGTAGAATACTGAGTCTATACCTAGCTGGTAGTATACCTGAGGTAATGAACCAAGCTGCAGGTTCAAAGATTAACCACATGAGGAAAATGGATATGAGAATTTTCTCTAGGTGGGATAGAGTGTTGACTAAGGAACTGCCATCTCCAGTAAAGGACACACCCCAGAAGAAGAAGAAGAAGAAGACAGCCACTGTAGCTCAAGAATCCTCCAGCAGCTCTGAAGAGCAAGTAGTGTTTAGTTCTGATGATGAACAGGGAAGAAATGCTGGACAGTCTCCAGCAAGATAAGAAGATACACAGAGGCAGGGGGAGCTACCCTCAGCAAGCCCAATTCACCTGGATGCATTCCAGGGGGAGCCTTTACTTGTGGAAGAGCCAACTCCACTAGAGAGTGAAAGGGCTACTCAAACCATACTAGAGGTAATAACTGAAATTAATCAATTAGATTTTCCTATTGAGGATGAAGTTTTGACAGATTCATTACCTAATGCTCATCAGCAAATAAAGATACAACCTCAACCACAAGATGTTGTCATGGAGGACACATCTATTGCTGATACAGTGGTTGATGAGATCAGAGATTCTCCAGCCTTTCCTCAACAGGAATTTACATTAGAAGAGCTATTCCCTGATCTTGTACAGACAGATCTTGAGAAAGAAATAGTTGTTGTTAAGGGGAAGAAGGCCCTTATTGAGGGGGAGCATATGGAGAATGTAGAGGAAACTGCTACACAAGAGATAGAGAAGCCAAAGTATGCTGAGGAACCACAAAGGACTGAAAAGGATTCACATCCTAGTCCTAAGGATAGAGTGGATATAGCTAGCACTTCTGCTTCAGAGGATGAGGAGGCTGCTAGAGCCAAAAAGAGGAAGTTCCAGGTCTTCAAGAGAAGAAGCCAGAACTATAAGAAAGCCCTACAGACCATTGCTCCACAGCCTTCCCCATCTACTGATTACAGTTCCCTAATGGTGGCTTTGCAGATTAAGCTAGATGAGCATAGGCAAGCTCTAGAAAAGTACATGGATGAAGGGCATAAGTCACTGCAATTTGATCTTGCATAAGACATCAAATCTATCAGATTTGAAGTAAATCTCAACAAGAAGGAAATGACTGACTGCTTCCATAAAGGAGGAAATGCAGTGGTCTATCTGCCTACACATCAAGAGAAGATAAAGACAAAACTTGATGATCTAGAAGTCAAGCAAGGATATGTTCTAGAAAATCAAATAAGAATGAATGATAATTTGACAGCTTCTCATAATGCTATAGTCACTGAAATGAAGAATAGAGCAACTTCCCAAACTGCACACAGTGCTGCTGCCAAAGCTGAGTTTGATAAGCAACTCCAAGAGAGCCTTCTTGCAGTTCACACTGCTATTGCAGATTCACAGAAGATAATTACTGACAAGCTCCAAAGGTTGAAACCTTTATATAAAGATGGATTTAACTATCTGAATGCCCAGATCAGGTTTCAGAAAGATGATCTGAGGGATCACATAGAGAGAGAAGTCATAAAGGGGGGAGGGTATTAGTCAAGACAGGCTCTGATCATGCCAAATGGATTTCAAATTCCATCAGAGCCACCCTTGGATATCCACCCTTATGTGATGATGACAATGTGGCAGAGTCTGGAATCAATCCTGCATACTTTGGAGGAGAGCAAGCTGAAGTAGCTCAAGTGATATACCCTCCACCAGACTTTGACATGATACATCAAGAAATACAATCTATGTATAGCCCTCCTGAGGGAAATCAGAATATCATTCTTGAGAAAGTAGTTCAGCCTGTGCCAGAGGCAATACTAAAAGAACAAGAGGCCTTATTAAAGGAACAAGAGGCTCAATTGACTAAGAAAAGATTTAGAGAGCAAGCTGAATTAAGGCCTGATTTTGAACAATGGAGCCCCACATCCAGGAATATCATCTTGACTGCTTGGAAGGCTGCAAAGGACAATATCCTGGATAGAGGAAAATGGTATTCTGAACAGGAGTGGAGGAAACATGAGAATAGGCAAGAGGCCATTGTACAGTATAGAAGAAAGGCTAAAGTGGGAAAGCTACCTCCTAATGCACAGGAGCCTAGCAAGTATTTCCCCAAGCCTTATCACTATTTTGAAAGGCAGAAGATCAAGGCTGAAGAGCTGAAAAAGAAAGATCTTAAGGGGAAGAATCCTGCTGCTGCTGATGACACTGAAGCCTCAGTTCAAGCTAAGATTCAATCTGGAAAGGGGATTGTAATCAAGGAACCAGAGCAGCAATAGGATAGCATTTTTCTTAAGTTTACAAGTTGTAATCATTTGTATTAAAATTCTATGTAAACTTTTGACTAATGCAAATGTTGGAATTTGTAATAACATTGTGTCATGGTTTAAATCTATTACATTAATTGTTCTGAGCTAATTGTATATACATGTTCTGTTCATGCATGTTTAAGTATTTTCCCTGTCATATGTTACTGTTTTACATCATATTGAGAATTTGTTATGTATGGTGTATATCATTGACTAAGGGTTATGACTTCTCCAAATAGGGGGAGAAGGTTGGGTACATTGGAATATATGTACCTGATTTGAAGAAGCCTCACCCTACTCAATGATATACATCAAGATGTATTTGATGTGCTTTAAGTTTCTTTGTGCAGGTTAAGTAACTGCAAGTTTGCAGGAAAAGTTTCTAAGTCCATGTGTCGACACCTAGAAGAAAAGTGTCCACACTTAAGAAGGCTTGTGTCGACAAATAGAGAAGCAGTGTTGACACTTGGAGTAATTGTGTCGACACCAGGAATGCAGAGTCGACACCAGAAGGAAAGTGTCGACACATACAGGCAGTGTCGACACACAATGAAGAAGTGTCTACATAATCAGTGTCGACACTTAGAAGCAGTGTCGACACCCAGAGGAACTTTGTCGACATCAAAAGTGTCGACACTAGGAAGCTGTGTCGACACTCAGCAAACTTCAACAAAGTTTAAGTCCAAGTGTCGACACAAAGGAGATGTGTCGACACTCAGCAAAGTCTCAACACATGAAACATGTGTCGACACAAAGGAGATGTGTCGACACTCAACAAAAGTTTCAACACAGAACGCATGTGTCGACACAAAGAAGATGTGTCGACACTTAGCAAGTTTCAACACAAGAAGATGTGTCGACACAAAGGATTTGTGTCGACACTTAGCAGAATTCAACTAAGCATTGAAGGAGAAGGCTTGTGTCAACACACAGGATCAGTGTCGACACATTCTGAAGAAGCGGTGTCGAGAAAAAGTTTCTACAACACAAGGAGTTGTATCGACACCATGAAGGCTAGTGTCGACACTTAGTCTACTTGTGTCGACACTTAGTCTCTTTGTGTCGACACATAAAGACTGTCTGTCTCGACACTTTCAGACAGTGACAGAGTTTTCAATAAGTGACTGGATGACTTGACAGCTGCCATTTCAACCTGTCAACTGCTACTGTCAGAGCTGTCAGCAGATCGTTAGAAACCGGATCAGCCGGTCACCATGAAGAAGGCTTATATAAAGGCTTATTCCTTCAATAAAAAAAAATTATTGAGAATAGAAGAAGCAATCACTGAAGTGAAAACCAACACAACAAGAAGAAGACCTTCAAGTGAAGATCTAAGAAGTTGGAGAGAGAAAGCTCCTTCTAAGAAGACAGCTATTGAACTAGGCTGATAAGAAAGTTTCAGATTGAGATCTGATTCTCAAGTCTGCAGTTGATTGAAGATCATCTGCCTAGAGATTCAACCCTACTATGTTCTAATTCAAGAAGCTTTGAAGAAAGCCAAGGGAGGTTGATCTCTGTAAAGTTCTTCCAAGAACTCATCAAGAAGCCAGTCAACTCATCTTTCTCAATCATAGTTGTGGTTATTAATCTTTGTACTTTTTATTTTCTGTAGGATCCTATGGGATCTGAGTTGTAAGCCTATATCTATAAAGGCTGAGTGGTAGGGCTTGTGTGCCTGAGTGTAGGAGATACATTTCTCTGAGTGTAGGCCTTGTTGAAGGCTGAGTGTAGGCCTTGTTGAAGGCTGAGTGTAGGTCTTGGTGAAGACTGAGTGGTAGGGCTTTTATGCCTGAGTTGTAGGAACCTATTTGGGGTTCTGAGTTGTAAGATCTGAGGATCTGAGGAGAAGAGGAGAAGTTAGGCCGAATCTATTACACTACTAGATAGGCGAAGGGGGAAAGTTGATGTACCCAGACCTTGGGGAACCACTATAAATCCTGTGTGCTCTCTGTGATTGTATGCTTGTGTGAATGCTGTGTTAACTGTGCTGAATTGCTGTAAAGAATTGCATAGACAGGTCTAATAATTCAGTGTTTCTGCCTTAAAAGTTAAAAAGATTAAGTGTACTTATTCACCCCCCCCCCCCTCTCTAGGTGTTTAGGCACTAGTTCTTTCACCCTCTGTATGATTTTTTCCTGAAATCCTTCCGGGCCATTTTATAAAACCTTCTGGCCAGTAAGCTTAGCAGCTCTTCATTGTCTATGACCTTATCTTCAGGATGATTTTCAATAGCTTTGAATGCTATTGATTTCTCTTTTCTGACTATTGGTGAAGTAGCCTTCTGCTCTTCTTCTCTATTCTTGATGAGCAGCTCATAAGACTTGAGCTTGCCCAAGAGAGCTTCACTTGTGATCTTATTTAGGCTTATGACATCCTTGATTGGTCAGATCCTTGAGTCCCAAGTGCTTGGGAAGCACATTAGGATTTTATTATTGAGCTCAGTCAATGAGATCTCTTTGTCCAATGTTTTCAGATCATTGACTATGAGACTGAGTCTATTATGCATATCAGCAACTGACTCACTTTCTCCTTTCTTGAAGTTCTCATACTGAGTTATGAGATGGGATCTTCTATCTTTTATCTCATCAGCAGATCCTGAGACTATCTCAGATAACTTGTCCCAGATGTCCTTTGTTGAGTTGCATTCAGCTACGTTTTGAAATATGTCATCAGACATAGTCTGGGCTAAAATATTCATTGCCTTAGCATCTGCCACTTTCCATTTCTTGATTTCTGCATCTGTTCCTGAAGGAGGTGGAACAGCACTTGTACTTGTATTTTCTGGGGGTCTTGGACACACTGTCAAAACAGAATTAAAAATATCTTCATCAATAGAATTCATGTACAATCTTCTCCTTGCCTTCCAAAGTGCAAACTTAGATAGATTGCACACTGGAGGTCTGGTGCTAGCATAATCTTTGCTCTGTGCCACGGTTTTATATAAGGATAAATATACGACGAATAATGAAAATAAAAACCCTCTATGAAAGATTGATCTTATCAGAGATCTTTTGGTTCAGGTGTTAGCCTGTGCAACCACTCAGGTGTGTTATTTTAACCAACCTCTAGGGTCTGGTATTTTAACCAACCTGCCTCTGATACCAATTATAGTATCAAGCGCATACCCAACTGCACCAAAAGCCCAGACTGTTGTAGAGGGCGCTACTTAATTTCTTAAATAAGTAGCAAAGCGCCACGGGTCAAGTGAAGGAACGTCGGACCCAACACACTGCTAGATTGGCGAAGGGGGAATGTGGATGTACCCAGACCTTGGGGAACCACTATAAAAACTGTGTGCACTCTGTGATTGATTGTTTCTGTGATTGTTGTGTTGTGTTAGCAGTAGAATGTGCAGTTTATTAATAGTTAACTGAACAGGATTTCTGCCTTAAAAGAAAAACAGGAATTACACCTATTCACCCCCCCCCCCTCTAGGTGGTTAGGCACTAATTCTTTCAAGTGGTATCAGAGCGAGGTTCCTCAAAGAAGGACTTAATAGTCTGAGTGAGATCCTTAAGACAGATTCAAGAATCAAGAAAATGGGTTCAGGGGAAAATCATAAGGAGCTGGGTTCTATGAAATTACCCATATGTAGAAAGGAGATATTTGGCATCTGGAAAGAAAGGGTCAGGCTGTTTATGGAGGCTTCTGATCAAAGGATCTATATTACAGTCAAGGAAGGTCGTTATGTTCCAATGAAGATTTCAATTCTGGATGCAAACCAAAGAATTCCCAAGGATTATTCAAAGATGACCAAGGATGAGATCATCTTGGCTACTATGGATAAGAGAGCCCAGAACATCATAGTGAGTGCCATTGATGATGCAACCTTTCAGAATTTGATTCACTGCAAGACCTCCAAGGAAATGTGGGATACTTTAATAGTCTACATGGAGGGTTCTGAAGAAGTAAGACAAGATAGAAAATCTATGCTAAACCAGGAATATGAGAGTTTCAGACAAGGAAAGTCTGACAGTATAACTGAGTGTTATAAAAAGTTCTATAGGATTGTAAATGAGCTGATGTCCTATGGTAGAATATTTAGTACATATGAACTGAATGATAAATTCCTAAGATCCTTGACAAAGGATTGGGACACTAAGATTTATGTCATTAGGGAAGTGGCCAAACTAGCAGATATCTCTCCACCAACCTTGTTTGGAAAATTGCTGTCATATGAGATGCAGCTAATTTCAAGGAAAGAGGAAGAGAAAAGTGCAAAAGGTGAGCATAGAGAAAAGTCTGTGGCCTTCAAGGTTGAAGCCACTAAGAAAAATAGGAGGATGTCTCCATCACCTCCTAAGATTGTTGCTGAAACTGCTTCAGAAAATTCAAACAATCAAAATTCAGACAGCAATGACTCAGATGAAGATTTTGCAGCATTTACAAGACAGTTTCAGAGATTCCTGAAGAAGAAGCAGTGGAAGTCTAATCCTTCCACATCTCAGCCTAAGGATGAGTATTATCAAAAGAGGAAGTCATCCAGGAAAGACAGGAGCAGATTTAAGCCAAGCAACTCTTCTACATCAAAGATAGTTTGCTACTGCTGTAACAGGCCTGAACATGTTGTGGCTGAGTGTCCAGATAAAAGAAAAGAAACTGCAGATAAAAAGAAGAGTTAACATCAGAGCAAGAAGGAGAAGTCTTTTGTTGCTAAGAAGGAGAAGACCTTGTCAGACCAATCTACTTCAGAGTCAGAATCTGAAGTTGAGGCCTATATTGGTCTATATGCAGCAGATGAAGAAGAAGAGTTTCTCCAAGTGATGAACTCTATATATGAACAAGAAGACCATCAGTGCAAGGGACTGATGGTTGTGTCAGAAGAAGACAAGTGCTAGGATCAGCCTGGTCCTAGTAAGCTACAATGTCAATCTAGAATTTCAGATTGCAGTACTGAGTCAGAGTCAGCAACATCTGCATCAAGTGATGTGGATGGGTCTGAGTCTGAAGGTGATTTTCATCAGTTGATAGATGTATATGGAGACTTATTACAGGCACTTAAGAAAAGAAAAAACTTGGTCAAATCTCAGGCTAAGGAAATTGCAGATCTTAAGATGACTGCATTAGATTCAGAGAAGTTAATGGATCAAAATTGAATGAGATTGCCAGATTGAAAAACATAACTGTTATTCAAATGGGCACAATCACATTCAAGAATGATCAGATTAGAAATCTGGAGGTTAGGCTTTAGAAATAGAAAGAGATAGTAGCTAGCTTTTCTAAACCAAAATCTGTATTACCCTTGATTGATGAGTTTGTATGTCAAAAGGGTAAAGCTGGATTAGGGTTTAAGAAAACTGCATGTACTGCTAAGTCCAAATCTAAAGGCAAAGCCCCAGCACAAAACAAGAAGCCTGATGTAGACAATTCATCTAGGGTTCTACCTAAACAAGGTACAACAAGTTTGAGTGCTAGTGTTGTGGCAAGGTAGGCCACTTTGGCTTAGATTGTTGGCACAATTCCAGTGTCAAGGAGAGTAGCAATCTGTCTGCTAGAAGAGCTACAGGCAGATTTGTTAAAATTCAGACTAACTTGCACCAAGGACCCAAAAGTTATTTGGGTTCTAAGGTTAAGTAATCTGTGTTGCAGGTGAGTCCAAGCAGCCATGCCCCAATATGGTACTTGGACAGTGGATATTCCAAGCACATGACTGGAATAAGGGGGTTGCTGAAGGACTACACACCTATCATGGATGGCTCTAAAGTAACCTTTGGTGGTTCAGAAAAAGAAATCATCAAAGGATTTGGTAACATTTCTAATAACCAGATTTCTATCTCTCAAGTGGCCTATGTGAAGGGTTTGAAACACAACCTTATAAGCATAAGTCAGTTGAGTGATTTAGGATATGACATTTCATTTATTAAAAATGGATGTCATATCAAAAGGTCAAGTGATCAAAAGGTCATATTGACAGGATATAGAAAAAGAAATGTTTACTGTCTTAACTTTGAGTGTGAGAACAATGTTTCTCATATTTGTCTTGTAGTTGATGAGAGAGTCTCACATTGTGTTAAATAGCACAAGAGACTAGCTCATCTTAACTACAAGACTATTGGTCAACTCTTTAGCAAAGAATTAGTGAGGAATGGTCCTCAAGTTAAGTGTATAAAGGATGGGATATGCTCAGCTTGTCAAAAAGGCAAGCAGACCAAATCCACCTTTTATAGCTTTAAAAACAAGGATTCAGTGAGGTGTCTATACCTCTTGCATATGGATCTATTTGGTCCTATGCCAGTTCACAGTGTAGGTAGGAAGGTCTACACATTTGTGGTGGTAGATGACTATTCTAGATATTCCTGGGTGTTCTTTCTGAGACAAAAATCTGAAACCTCAAGTGTCTTATATAGTTTTGTTAAACAAATTCAGAATGAGTTGGATAGTACAGTGGTCAAAATCAGAAGTGACCATGGCACTGAATTTCAGTCTGAAAGTATGACAAAACTGTGTGAAGAATTTGGGATTTTTCAAGAATTCTCCTCACCTAGAACATCACAGTAAAATGGTATTGTTGAAAGGAAGAATAAAACATTGATAGAGGCTGGTAGAACTCTATTGAGTGACACTTCCCTCCCATAATATTTCTAGGCTGAGGCAGTAAACACTGCATGTCATGTGATCAATAGGGCTACTATCACCAAGAGCCACAAAAAGACTCCCTATGAGATTGTTAAGGGCAGAAAACCAAACTTATCATATTTCAGGATCTTTGGTTGCAAGTGCTATATACTTAACAATGGCAAGTCTTATCTAACTAAGTTTGCTGTCTGATTGTCTCTGAGATATCTGCAAAGAGAAAATACCAAACTAACAATTCATCAAGGCAAGTATACCTATCGAAATGCAGCTAGGGGACACAAGTGTCGTATTGAAATCCGGGAACAGTTGAGTAAGCTTACTCACACGAAATCTATTATTTTATCGACGGCAAAATAAGGTTTAGCTAAATGTACTAAAGGAAGAGAACTACTTGCATGAAAAGATAAAGAGAGCTAAAAGAGCGATTAACTTAAGCTTAGTAACGATGAAGGGAAAATGCACTCGATCAGAAATCACCTCGGCAAGAGTGGTTAGAAAAATACGATAAATAAACCTAAGCTAATTAGGGTAAAGGTCCTTGACCGTGGAGGTTCCATGAATATTGACACGCTTCTCTCGAAGGCCGTGCCTAACTGAGTTTAGGAAGGTCCAACCGACTCTCGCCTAAATCGGAGGCCTAAAACTCGCTTTACGCGGTGAACCCCTCTATTGGATTTTACTCCAATCCGGGAGATTTGAACGTCTACCTCTCTCGAGGGGTGCGAACAACTCCCTTTACTCTTGAGTGCTCATTTCAAACCTTCGGCCTCTCGGCTAGCCCAGAATGAAAGCAAAGGTGGAGAGTATATATCGATGATATACCTCCAACCCGTGATAAATCAAGAGTAATTCAAAGCCAAACCCTAAACAGAAAAGGTAAGATTCAAAGCATCATAACCTAATCACTCGAACCTCGGATCAATTAGATCGAGTACATGGAGGATTAGTTAATCATGGTGAGGTGGAAGAGGGGGATGAGTAGAAGAAAAATACTGAAAACAGAACAGGAACGAAAAAGAAAACAACACTTTTTATTAAGAGAAACAGTGATCTTACAGCTTGAAAACCAGAGATTACAAGAACATGAAAAGGAAACTACACTATCATTAGCATCACACTATAGAAAGAAGCTAGGAGCTAATACAGGGAAAGCATAAAGCTAGAGCTACGAACTAAAAATGGAAAGACATGCTTAAAAAGTTCAGAAATACAAAGGACAGAACCTCCCCTCTCAAAGCGAAAAGTTGTCCTAAAACCCCTGGAGTTGGGCTCTATTTATAGAATTTTTCGGGTCGGGTCACGCCCCCCTGTCACGCCCTGGTCGGGCGTGACCCTGGGGCGTGACAAATTCAGCGCGACTTTTTCGGGCAGGAATTGAATTCTGACGGAGTTGTTGCGGTACACGCCCATAAGTCACGCCCTGGTAGGGCGTGTACCTGGGGCGTGTTCTTTGCGGCGTGACTTTTTCGGGCTGAAATTGAATGCTGGAGGTGACAGGCAGAATTGCTGAAGTACACGCCCATATGTCACGCCCGGGTCAGGCGTGACCCTGGGGCGTGACACTTTTGGTGCGACGGTGGAGCGGGAAAAACGAGCGCGCTGCGGCGATTCCTCGGAACCTGGGGACACGCCTCTAGTACACGCCCGTGTCGGGTGTGACACGGGCGTGACCGAGGGCGTGTACACTAAGTTTCCACGGAATGCAGTTTCAGACCAATTGCTTCATTCCTCTGGGTTACACGCCCTAGGTACACGCCCTGGTAGGGCGTGACCTTGGGGCGTGTCACAGCAAACTTCGGCTGAAAGCCGTGAAAACCTGCAAAAAGCAGAAAAAATGCATTAGCGACAAAAATATATACAAAGGGGAATCAAAACAAGTACTTTACAAGACATGACTGGCTTTAAAACCCCGAAAATATCCTAATAAAATTGACTGCAAACGTATTATCAAATTCCCCCAAGCTTAAGTTTTGCTTGTCCCCAAGCAAAGATATAAAGACAAGCTAATCATAAAAAGTGACTAATTCAAAAAGTTTTAATCATACTCACACAAGTACTATGCGAAATTCTAGGTAGGGAGAATGTGAAATGTAAATCTAAAACAATTATTTAGGTATGGTTTAACTTTTATAAACTTTACTTAATAAAAATAAATCATCCAGAATTTTGACGAAATTCTTTAAATAGATTTGAGCAAGGCAATGAAAATGAAAAGAACGTATTGAGTTATTACTGGATCCAAGCAACACATTATAATTATATCAATTAAATAACAAAAATCTAAGTTTAAATCCAAAACTAAAACTGATTTACTTTTCTTCTTTTCTTAGTTGTTAAATAAAATTAAAAAAAAAGGCGTGAATCAAAAGGACTTAATAGGACCGAAACGTTTGGTTTAGGAATATGAATAGGAGTGGAATTCAAATATAAACATGGAGGCTTAAAAATAACACTAAACCAAAACAACGAGCTTCAAAAAAAATAAATTTATTTTGAACAAAATATGTATAAATAAATTTATTTTTTTTTCTCTTTATGATTATTTATCTCTTTTTTTTATTCTTATTTTCATTCATTTTTGTTTTCTTCTTCTTTTTTTTTCAATTTATTGCTTTTGAGTACACTTTTTTCAACAATATCTCCACAGATAAGACAAAATTTCCTATCAAAAAAATTAGCGTGATTAGATAGGTAGGAATTTGGGCTTTGGTGAAAATGAAATGCTGTGTGGAGTTATCAAATGAATTTGGAAAAAAGGCTCAAAAGCGGCTAACTAGTGGTAAAAGAGTTTAGGTTGGCAAGAAAGCTCAAACGTAAACAAAAATGGCCTAAATCATTTTCACGCTTTTTTTAAAAAAAAATTTATTTAAAACATAGAGTCGATAAATTTCAAAAAGCAAGTTCGAGATAATAAAAGAAGATTGATGAAATTATCTTAAAAATAAAAATAATATGTGACTTGGATCGTTCATATCTACTACGTTATTCAAAATTTGTTCTTACAAAAATCATCTAAAGACGAAAAGGAAAATAGTGGATGATAAATTTTTAGAGAAAGTAAAGAAAATAAAGAACGGAAAACCATAATAGAAATGCACGGTTTAGAGAAATATTTTACCTTAACATGCTACCGTGAATTAGAAACACAGCATGGCCAACATTTTACTTGTGAAATATGATTAAAAAGAATGATTAGAAAAATTATAATTAACTACGTTGTTTATAAAGAAGTTTGAGAAAAACAAAACATAAACATGGGGTACTTATTGAAATACCAAAATGCAGCTATCTATATATAATAATTTTTTGAAATTTTGTGAAATTTTGGATTTTTTGGGATTTTTACAAAACAAAAGGAAAACAAAAAGAAGGAGGAAGTCCTCCCCCAAGCTTAAAATCTACATTGTCCGCAATGGAGAAGGAGGTCGGAGAACGAGAGAAAAGTAAAGTACAGAAATAAAAGACAGAATTGAAAAGCAGGTACTTCCCCGGTTTTATTTTGCAGGGCAAGTTGAGTGATGCCGCTCCTCCATGTCTGTGCTGTGGATCTTCATGAAACGTCGTCCGGCGGACTTTGGCATGGAAGCAGAACCGTTGGAGCAGGCGATCGCAGAAGTTTTAGCTTGCCGGAGCCAGTCGGGGCAAAAAGTGTAAAAGAAAGAAAACAGAAAAAGATAACTTGGGTTGCCTCCCAAGAGCGCCCTTTGTTTAAAGCGTCGTTTGAGCTCGACGCATCAAAATAATAATGTCCCAAATATTGTTTAAAAATAAAGTTCGAATAAAGTCAATGTTTTTGAGAAAAATAAAATTCAGATTAATCAAATGTCAGGACCGGAAAGATAGAGTTAACAGGGTTGAGACTGACATCATCACAGAAATACAGTTTAAGACGCTGACCATTCACTTTGAAAGTACCCTTATCAGGGTGAGAAATTAAAACAGTACCATAAGAAAAGACTTCTAAAACGGTAAAAGGCCCAGACCAACGTGATTTTAATATACCCGGGAATAAACATAAACGAGAGTTATAAAGAAGCACTTGGTCGCCTGGCTTAAAGATTTTTGGGTGCCTAAGATGTCGGTCGTGTAAACGCTTCGTCCGCTCTTTACAAAGTCTATTATTTTCATACGCGTAAGAGCGCCACTCGTCGAGTTCGTTAAGTTGAAATTTTCTAAAATCGCCGACGGAGTTGGGATCGAAGTTTAAAAATCGCAAGGCCCAAAAGGCGCGGTGTTCTAACTCTACGGGTAAACGACACGATTTTCCATAAACCAACCGATATGGCGTACATCCGAGGGCGGTTTTGTACGCTATTCGGTAGGCCCATAGAGCATCTTCTAATTTGGCTGACCAGTCTTTTATAGATGTGGAAACAGTCTTTTCTAAAATTCGTTTTATTTCTCTATTCACTACTTCGACTTGTCCGTTAGTTTGGGGGTGGTAGGCAGTGGAAAGCTTATGAGTAACGCCATATTTAGTTAGAATTTTTGAAAATTGTGCGTTACAAAAATGGGAACCCCTATCACTAACGATAGCGCGCGGCGTACCGAATCGAGAAAATAATTTTTTTAGGAAATTAACTACAACTCGGGCGTCATTCGTAGGAAGAGCTTGGGCTTCGGCCCAACGCGAAACATAATCAACGGCAACTAAAATGTACTTATTCCCGAAGCTAGAAGGAAAAGGGCCGACAAAATCAATCCCCCAGAGGTCGAAAACTTCGCACTCTAGGAAATAATTTTGTGGCATTTCATTTTTATTCGAAATATTCCCCGACCGTTGGCAACTATCACACCTACTCACAAAGGCATGCACGTCTTTAAACAGGCTGGGCCAGTAAAAACCCGCGCTTAACACTTTGTGAGCGGTGCGAGCAGCTTGATAGTGCCCACCTGTCGGTCCTTCATGCAAATGTTTAATAATATCTAATCCTTCATCAAAGGAAACACACCTCCTGATCACTTGGTCTGCACAGACTTTAAAAAGATGCGGGTCCTCCCAAAAGTAGTTCTTCAATTCAGAAAAGAATTTCTTCTTTTGCTGAGACGAGAACTCTTTTGGGAGCACACGAGCCACTAGATAGTTGGCGATGCGGGCAAACCAAGGAGAAGTAGATGTGTTAATTATGAATAGCTTCTCATCAGGGAAATAGTAATGAAAAGAATTTTCGTCTAATTGCTCCATAAACGGGTTGTCTAGGCGCGAAAGGTGGTCGGCGGCCAAGTTCTCGGCACCTCGCTTATCACGGATCTCTAAGTCAAACTCCTGGAGGAGTAAGACCCAGCGAATCAAGCGAGGCTTGGCATCCGTTTTAGAGAGAAGATATTTGAGGGCCGAGTGGTCCGTAAAAACAATAATTTTCGAAAGAGTAATATAAGGTCGAAATTTGTCAAATGCGAATACTACCGCTAAGAGCTCCTTCTCGGTTGTGGTGTAATTTTCCTGTGCAGATGTGAGTGTTTTACTAGCGTAATAAATGGGGTGGAAGTTTTTGGAAATACGTTGACCTAGTACGGCTCCCACCGCATAACTACTCACATCACACATTATTTCAAATGGAAGATCCCACACCGGAGCTATCATGATTGGCGCATTAACTAATTTTTCTTTTATTAAATTGAAGGCAGCTAGACAGAGGTCATCAAAGATGAATGAGGCGTCTTTTTCTAAGAGATGGGTAAGGGGCTTGGTGATTTTGGAAAAGTCATTTATGAAGCGGCGATAGAAACCCGCATGACCCAGGAAACTTCTTATGGCTTTTATGTTCGTAGGTGGCGGCAGTTTCTCGATAACTTTTATTTTCGCAACGTCTACTTCAATACCCCTTTCAGAAATTTTATGTCCCAAAACTAACCCTTCCCTTACCATAAAATGACATTTTTCCCAATTTAAGGCGAGGTTAGTTTCTTCGCATCGCTCTAAGACTTTTTCAAGGTTCTCTAAGCAACTATCGAAGGAATTCCCGAAGACGGAGAAATCATCCATGAAGACTTCCATAATGCTTTCTACGTACTTCTCAAAGATGGCGAGCATACATCGTTGGAATGTAGCCGGTGCATTGCACAATCCAAACGGCATTCTTCGGTAGGCGAAGGTGCCGAAGGGACAAGTAAACGTAGTTTTCTCCTGGTCCTCGGGGGAGATGGGGATTTGAAGATACCCCGAGAGGCCATCGAGAAAACAATAAAAGCTATGTCCGGAAAGTCGTTCTAAAATTTGATCAATGAACGACAAGGGGAAGTGATCCTTGCGGGTGGCGTCGTTCAACTTACGGTAATCTATACACATTCGCCATCCGGTCACCGTCCGAGTCGGGATTAATTCATTATTTTCATTACTTACGATCGTTATCCCTCCCTTCTTTGGTACTACCTGTACTGGGCTAACCCACTTACTGTCGGATATAGGATAGATAATTCCTGCGTCTAACAATTTCATAACCTCGCCCTTAACTACGTCTTTCATGTTTGGGTTTATACGGCGCTGAGGTTGTATAGAGTTACGTGAATTATCTTCCATTAAGATTTTATGAGTGCAGAAAGATGGGATTATGCCCTTAATATCAGATATCTGCCAAGAAATAGCTTGGCGATGGTTTTGTAAAATTGAAAGAAGTTTATCCTTTTGTGCATCCGTGAGGTAGGCCGAAACTATGACAGGCAGCTTGGATTCCTTTTCTAAGAAAGCGTATTGAAGGTGCTCTGGTAGTTCTTTCAGTTCCAAGGTAGGGGGGTCATCATACGAGGTTTTGGAAATTTGTTCTTTTTCAAAAACTATGTCCTCGTACACTTTTTTATATGTAAAATTAAAAGGGGTGTTGCTAGCGGCCATGGAGGCTTCGTGCAGCGATTCAGTTGGAAAAGTAGAAGAGGAACAGAAATCGAAAAATTCTTTTTCAAAATCAGAGGGGCGAGTGGAGGATTCTTCACTTAGGTGTAGAGATTCAGTTGGAAGAGTAGGAGAGGAACAAAAATTGGAAAATTCTTTGTCAAAATCAAAGGTGGGAGAGAAGGATTCTTCACTTATGGTATCCATGAAAAAACAGGAGTCATCATTAGCTAGTGTGTTCTTCATCGAGGGGGTGATAGAGAAAGTTACCTCATCGTCGCCCACTCGAAGGAAGAGCTTACCATTGCTTACATCAATGATAGCTCGGGAGGTGGCAAGGAAGGGTCGGCCAAGGATCAGGGGAACCTCGACGTCTTCTTCGATGTCTAAAATGACAAAGTCCACCGGGAAGATGAACTTGTCAACTTTGACTAGGACGTCCTCCACTATTCCTAACGGGTATTTGACTGACCTGTCGGCTAGCTGGATACTCATGCGTGTGGGGTTTAGACTACCAATTCCTAACTTTTTAAACAACGAGAGGAGCATAAGATTAATACTCGCACCTAAGTCGACTAAAGCGTGTTTGACAAAGAGATCACCAAAGACACACGGGATAGAGAAACTACTCGGGTCACTGATTTTCTTCGGTAATCCGTTTGTCAAAACCGCCGAGCACGCGGCATTTAACGTGACATGAGAAAGGTTCTCTAACTTCTTCTTGTTGGTTAGGAGGTCCTTAAGGTATTTTGCGTACTTAGGCATCTGGGATATGGCTTCGTGGAAAGGCAGATTTATGTGGATTTGTTTAAACATTTCTAAAAAACGGGTGTATTGATCATCCTGTCGTTGTTTATTAAGTTCGGAAGGGTATGGCGGGGATGGATTGTTTTTAAAGGTGGGTGGTGGAGTGAGTTGTTGTTCTAAAATAGGAGTGATACTTTCTTCGGCAGAGGGTGGAATTTTTAAAATGGGAACGGAGCTTTGATTTTTTAAAGCGGAAGCGGAGATTGCCTCGGGCTCTTCACTTATCATACCGGGAACTTTCTTCCCACTCCGAAGAGTTATAGCTTTCGCTTGCTCTCTCGGGTTGGGCTCGGTATTGGAAGGAAGAGACCCTACGGGTCGCTCAGAAATTATTTTAGCGAGCTGTCCTACCTGATTTTCTAAGTTTTTAACACTTCCGGTTAAGGTCCTAATCGTAGCGTCATTAGCATTCATGTATTTTGAAAACACTTCCTCCAAATTTGGAGGTTTTGGAAAACTTTGAGGAGGAGGTGGTGGTGGAGCAAAAAAATCACTTTGCGGTGGCGGGCGCACAACATTCGATGGATTGCTACACGAAAAATTCGGATGATTTCTTAACGCAGGATTATAACTATTCGGAAAATTAAAACCAGGAGGATGATAATTCGCAGCAGAAAAATTATTAAAAGCAGTTCTAGGCATATTATTTACATAATCCAAATGTTCGGCGGGAGGAGTTGCAGATTCCCATACCTGAGGGGCGGAGGCAGCAGTCATCTCCGTAATTTTTTTGCTTAATATTTCAACTTGCAGTGCGAGTTGGGAGACGTTGTCCTCTTCAAAGAGACCTGCAGGTTTGTTTGGGCGGGACCTAGGCACATTCCACTGGTAAGTGTTCATGGCCATGTCTTCAAACAGCTCAAGAGCTGCTTCCGGGGTCTTATGGTTTAAAGTACCGCCAGAAGCTGCGTCTATCATTTGCTTCGTGCTTTGATTTAGCCCATTATAAAACGTCTGTACCTGCAACCATACAGGCAGAGCGTGATGTGGGCATCGTCTTAATAATTCTTTAAATCTTCCCCAGGTTTCGTAAAGGGTCTCAGAGTCTATTTGTCCAAAGGCAGAAATGTCATTCCTAAGTTTAGCAGTTTTAGCAGGCGGAAATACTTGGCCAAAAATTTTTCAGTTAATTGCGTCCAAGTAGTTATGCTATTTTTAGGAAGGGTGTTCAGCCACTGCTTAGCCTTAATTCTAAGAGAGAAAGGAAATAATCTTAGCCTAATAGCATCATTTGTGACACCATTTATCTTGAAGGTGTCACAAATCTCAAGAAAGCTGGCTATGTGTGCGTTCGGGTCTTCATCTTGAAGCCCGTCAAATTGCACATACTGCTGCACCATTTGAATTATGTTAGGCTTCAGTTCAAAATTATTATTATTTATTGCAGGGCGAACTATACTAGTTTCTGTACCCTCGAGATTTGGTCGTGCATAATAGGACATAGGCCTTTGCACGACTTCCTCCACGTTGGGTTCTGCCATTCTTAAGGTAGAAAATGACTCGGAATCCTCAACCGGCACTTGGGTAGTAGGGCCTTGAAATCGCGATCTTCTCCGAAGAGTACGCTCAATTTCGTGGTCCAGGTCCAAAGTAACCGACGGACTTCCGCGGGTCATACACTAGAAGAAGAGAGGAGAAGCAAGACTAAAAAGTAAAAGAGCTAATGAAGTTGGAAAAATTTTTTGAAATAGATTTTTTTATGTTTTAACTCCCGAACTTCCCAAGTGCTACCCGGTGAAGGGTTCGCAAGGTACTAGACAAGATAGTGGCATTTAGAGCCACTTTGCCCTTTTTGAGAGAGTTAGGTGGTGTAGAAAATTTTGTGATGTGGGTTTCTATTACGAATGCGGTAACTAAAATCCAGCCATTTATCTCTGTGCGAGTAGGCGGAAAATAAAAGCTATACTCATGCACTCGATAGAAAATTAAAACACACCCACTCTACAGAAAGTAAACACACTCTACTGAAATGAAGCCTGCCAATTAACTCAAGTGAGTAGGCGGAAAAATAAAAATACGCACACTCTACTGAAATAAATCCAGCCAATTAACTCTAGTGAGTAGGCGGAAAAATAAAAATACGCACACTTAACAAAATCCAGCCATTTAACTCTAGTGAGTAGGCGGAAAAAAAAATTTAAGAAGGAGGCTGAGAAAGAGAAGTGATAAAATTAATATATTCGCGTTTTTAATTTATCAACAAGCGTTGCTTCCCCGGCAACGGCGCCAAAAACTTGATTGTCTCTGAGATATCTGCAAAGAGAAAATACCAAACTAACAATTCATCAAGGCAAGTATACCTATCGAAATGCAGCTAGGGGACACAAGTGTCGTATTGAAATCCGGGAACAGTTGAGTAAGCTTACTCACACGAAATCTATTATTTTATCGACGGCAAAATAAGGTTTAGCTAAATGTACTAAAGGAAGAGAACTACTTGCATGAAAAGATAAAGAGAGCTAAAAGAGCGATTAACTTAAGCTTAGTAACGATGAAGGGAAAATGCACTCGATCAGAAATCACCTCGGCAAGAGTGGTTAGAAAAATACGATAAATAAACCTAAGCTAATTAGGGTAAAGGTCCTTGACCGTGGAGGTTCCATGAATATTGACACGCTTCTCTCGAAGGTCGTGCCTAACTGAGTTTAGGAAGGTCCGACCGACTCTCGCCTAAATTGGAGGCCTAAAACTCGCTTTACGCGGTGAACCCCTCTATTGGATTTTACTCCAATCCGGGAGATTTGAACGTCTGCCTCTCTCGAGGGGTGCGAACAACTCCCTTTACTCTTGAGTGCTCATTTCAAACCTTCGGCCTCTCGGCTAGCCCAGAATGAAAGCAAAGGTGGAGAGTATATATCGATGATATACCTCCAACCCGTGATAAATCAATAGTAATTCAAAGCCAAACCCTAAACAGAAAAGGTAAGATTCAAAGCATCATAACCTAATCACTCGAACCTCAGATCAATTAGATCGAGTACATGGAGGATTAGTTAATCATGGTGAGGTGGAAGAGGGGGATGAGTAGAAGAAAAATACTGAAAACAGAACAGGAACGAAAAAGAAAACAACACTTTTTATTAAGAGAAACAGTGATCTTACAGCTTGAAAACCAGAGATTACATGAACATGAAAAGGAAACTACACTATCATTAGCATCATACTATAGAAAGAAGCTAGGAGCTAATACAGGGAAAGCATAAAGCTAGAGCTACGAACTAAAAATGGAAAGACATGCTTCAAAAGTTCAGAAATACAAAGGACAGAACCTCCCCTCTCAAAGCGAAAAGTTGTCCTAAAACCCCTGGAGTTGGGCTCTATTTATAGAATTTTTCGGGTCGGGACATGCCCCCCTGTCACGCCCTGGTCGGGCGTGACCCTGGGGCGTGACACATTCGGCGCGACTTTTTCGGGCAGGAATTGAATTCTGACGGAGTTGTTGCGGTACACGCCCATAAGTCACGCCCTGGTAGGGCGTGTACCTGGGGCGTGTTCTTTGCGGCGTGACTTTTTCGGGCTGAAATTGAATGCTGGAGGTGACGGGCGGAATTGCTGAAGTACACGCCCATATGTCACGCCCGGGTCAGGCGTGACCCTGGGGCGTGACACTTTCGGTGCGACGGTGGAGCGGGAAAAACGAGCGCGCTGCGGCGATTCCTCGGATCCTGGGGACACGCCTCTAGTACACGACCGTGTCGGGTGTGACACGGGCGTGACCGAGGGCGTGTACACTAAGTTTCCACGGAATGCAGTTTCGGACCAATTGCTTCATTCCTCTGGGTACACGCCCTAGGTACACGCCCTGGTAGGGCGTGACCTTGGGGCATGTCACAGCAAACTTCGGCTGAAAGCCGTGAAAACCTGCAAAAAGCAGAAAAAATGCATTAGCGACAAAAATATATAGAAAGGGGAATCAAAACAAGTACTTTACAAGACATGATTGGCTTTAAAACCCCGAAAATATCCTAATAAAATTGATTGCAACCGTATTATCACTGCCAAATCCCAAGATGGGATATTTGTTGGGTACAACAATAATAGTAAGGCTTATAGAGTCTACAACTTGATTAATCAAGTTGTAGAAGAGTCTGTACATGTAGTCTTTGATGAAATAAGACTGATTAACTGTGAGTTGCCAAGTAGTGCTTGCAGTTCTACAGGTTTAAATGAGAGAATGGACAAGCTTACCATTACAGAAGATTCTACTGCAAATCAGGAACTGGAAAATGGTGGCTGTTGTCCAGGGGGAGTACAAGACTCTCTAGATGCTGAAGAAAACCAAGAGGTGCAGCTTAATGAAGAGGCTGGAGGTGTACAACCTGAAGATAGACTACCTCCAGCTAATAGACACAGAAAGGATCATCCAGCAAATCAAATAATTGGTGATCCAAGACAAGGAGTGCAAACAAGAAGTAGGAGTCTGAGCACAGTTCTTTGCTCTAGCTTCCTATCACAAGTGGAACCAAAGAAATTTGAAGAAGCTGTTCTAGACCCACATTGGATTGATGCAATGCAAGAGGAGCTGAATCAGTTCAGAAGATACAAGGTCTGGAAGTTAGTTCCTAAACAAAAAGACCACAACAACATTGGAATAAAGTGGATCTTTAGGAACAAATTGGATGAGAATGGGATCATTGTGAAGAATAAAGCAAGACTTGTTGCAAAAGGATACATGCAGGAAGAAGGTATTGACTTTGATCAAACCTTTGCCCTACTAGCAAGACTGGAGGCAATCAGGATGTTCGATGCTTATGCAACATATCAAGGTTTCAAGGTATTCCAAATGGATGTAAAATCAGCATTCCTGAATGGAAATTTAAAAGAAGAAGTCTATGTAGAGCAGCCCTCAAGTTTTGTTGATCCTCTCAAACCTGATTATGTTTATAGACTTAGGAAAGCATTGTATGGGTTGAAACAAGCCCCAAGGGCTTGGTATGAAACCTTGTCTAGTTTCCTCATTGAGAACAAATTCTCAATGGGGAAAATAGACAAGACTCTATTCCTTAGGGAATCCAAAGGAAAGATTATCCTAGTCCAAATATATATTGATGACATAATATTTGGGTCTACTGAAAGTAAGCTTTGCAGAAAGTTTGCAAAACTTATGCAAGGAAAATTTGAAATGAGCAGTATGGGGAACTTAAGTTCTTCTTGGATCTCCAAGTAAGACAGACTGAAGATGGCTTGTCCATAACTCAGTCTAAGTTCACCCTGGAGTTAATAAAGAAGTATGGTATGGAATCATCCACTACCATGAGAACTCCTATGGGGTCAAGTGTGTCTCTTAGCAAAGATGATGCAGGGAAACCTGTAGATGAAACTTTATATAGAGGGATAGTTGGCTCCCTCCTATATCTGACTGCTAGTAGACCAGATATCATGTATGCTACATGTGTCTGTGCTAGGTACCAATCCTGTCCTAAAGAATCTCATCTGACTGTAGTAAAAAGGATTTTGAGATATCTTAAGGGCACACCTAATGTAGGCCTTTGGTACCCTAGGAATGGAGATTTTCTACTGACAGGCTATTCATATCCAGATTTTGCAGGTTGCAAGGAAGATAGAAAAAGTACTACAGGCACCTATCAATTTCTAGGTGGAAGACTAGTGTCTTGGAGCAGTAAGAAGCAGACCAGTGTGGCAATCTCCACAGCTGAGTCAGAATATGTTGCTGCAGAAAGCTGTTATGCACAACTTTTGTTGATTCAGCACCAGCTAGAAGACTATGGTATTCAAGTAAGTAGAACACCTTTGCTTTGTGATTCTACAAGTACAATTTCTATTGCTAATAATCTTGTTTCACATAGTAGGACTAAGCACATAGAAATTAGATACCATTTTCTAAGAGAACATGTAGAGAAAGAGGACATCTCACTAGAATATGTCAAAACAGATTATCAAATTGCTGACATATTTACTAATCCTCTAGATGAAACTAAATTCAATAAGTTTAAAATTGAATTAGGAATGTTGAACTTAGAATAGTTTAATAAAATTGGCTAAGTAAAATACTGTCGACACAAGAAGTTGTCTGTGTCAACACATAGAAGTGGTGTCGACATTCCAGATAAATGATGTCGACACATCTAGAAAATTGGTGTCGACACTTCAGATAAGTAGTGTCGACACATCCAGAGTAGGTGTCGACACTTAGGTTCAACACAGATTTCGTCGAGTGGAGTATCAACTAATCGTCGAACACAGATATATAAGTGTCGACACATAACAGTAAACACTTATGTCGAGACATTAGAAGTCTGTGTCGACACTTAGGTTCAGCACAGATTTCGTCGAGTGGAGTATCGACTAATTATCGAACGCAGATGTATAAGTGTCGACACATCATAATTGGTGTCGACACATATAAGTCATCACTGTTGTCGAGACTTAAGTAGTCTGTGTCGACACTTTTCAACAGTGTCGACACATTTAGAGGATTTTTGACGTGCCTTTTCACCTTCGTTTTTAGAAAGGTATAAATAGGTCCTCAACATTGTCTGTCGACACGCTCTCCATAGTTTCGAGACCTAAACATTGTGTCGACAACTCTCTCATCTAAATTCAAGATTTCTCTAAACCCTAATGGCGCCCAAGCTTGAAGAGAACGTCAATGAAGGATATGAGCTAGTACGCAACGCATTTGATCATACGGAACCCGAAATTAAGGAGGTTGTAACCCTAATTGCAGAGAATGGGTTGGAAGTTCTAGTTTTAGAACCAACCAAGATTTGGAAGAAGGAAGTACTAGAATTCTTTGGTGCAGCTATTCTAGATCAGGCTGGACACAAAATTCGATCCACAGTCCATGAAGTAAAAGTAAAACTCACCCAGAAGAGTTTAAGAAAAGTACTTCACCTGCCTAGAACACAAGAGGAAGAAGATGTACCTGCATCAAAGCTAAGGGAAGCACTTCAATGGTGTGGACTGAATTCCACCATGAAGATTGGCTCAGTATTTAACAGGAAAGGCATGAATATACAAGGAAAGTTCTTGTCTGAAGTGGTAGGAAAGGTGATTCTGTGCAAGCCAGGTGGGCATGATAGGATATCAGCTCTTATGTTCAGCTTAATGACAAGGATCATCTTTAAACTAAAAACTGATTGGTCAGCAGTTATTTTTGAGAAGATTACAGAAAGCATTAAGAAGCCCAATCTGGGTAGAATTATGATCCTGTACTTAGCTGGAACTATTCCAGAAGTAATGGAACAAGTAGCTGGTTCTAAAATTAACCACATGAGGAGGATGGACATTAGGATTATCTCAAGATGGGATATGGTCGTAAGTAAGGACAAGCCTGATGAGGAAAGGCAAGAGGTTCCTGAGAAATCTACAGCACAAGAAGTTCCTGCACAAGACCCTGCAGATGAAGCACAAGTGCAGGGGGAGCAACCATCTGCTAGCCCCATTCACCTGGATCCATTCTAGGGGGAGCCTCACCATGAGGAAGTGCCAACTCACTTGGATAGTGAAATGGCAACACAAACCATACTTGAGGTAATACATGAAGTAAATCAAATAAATTTCAATAATGAAGATGAACTGCTAACTAAATATTTAATTGATGTTGACCAGCCAACTCAATTAAATAGTCAAACTCAAGATGTTGTGCTGGAGGATACATCTGCTATTGCTGATGCTCCAGAGATCACCGTGCCTCAAGTTCCTTCTCAACAAGAGTTTACCTTAGAAGAGTTATTTCCTGATTATTGAGGGGGAGCATGCTGGTTTTGAAGGGGAGAAAACTGCTTATGACGGAGAGCAAGCTAATCTTGAGGGGGAGCAAGCAGAAACTCATGAGGAGACTCCAAGAAATGAGGAGGAGCAAATTTGAACTGAGACTGAGGATCAAAGGACTCAGGGGAGCTACCTAAGACTGCACAGGACTTGCCTCCTAGTCCAAAGGATATAGTAGATATAGCAAGTACCTCTGATTCTGAGGATGCAGCTGAGGTTCAAGCTAAGAAAAGGAAGCTCATGGTCTTCAAGAGGAGTCAAAGCTACAAGAAGGCACTACAAACTGTTGTTCCACTGCCAGCCCCAACAACTGATTATAGTTCTTTGTTAGTATCCATGCAAGTGAAGTTCGATGAGCAAAGGATTGTCATGGAGAAGTATATGGATGAGACTCACAAGGATCTTCAATTCTCTTTGGCTCAGGATATCAAATCAATAAGATTTGAAGTGAATCAAAATAAGAAGGAAATGACTGATTGTTTCCACAAAGGAGGTAATGCAGTGGTTTTCCTAGCTACTCATCAACAAAAGATAAAGACACAAGTTGATGATATAGCTCTTAAGCAAGGCTATGTATTAGAAAATCAGATTAGAATGAATGATAATCTGACTGTATCCCATAATGCAATTGTTACAGAACTAAAAAATGGTGCAACAGCCCAGACTATTGGAACCCTAGTTCTGATTTGGGCAAGGATCACTATTAGGTATATTAGATTGACCCAACATGTATAGTCATGGGTCATAGGACTTTTTCTAGGATTGGTCATTCAGAAGAATTCCAGAATTGCTGAAAGAATTCCAAGGAATGCAGTTAAGACAAAGTCAGAAAATCAGCTCGACGATCGTCGAACTCAGTTCGACGATTAGCGACCTCCGGTCGACGAATTCTGAGTTGCTTCTCTGAAATCAGGTCGACGATCTCAAGACTCTAGCAAGGCTGTGTCGACACCATCAGAGCAACTGTGTCGACACTCAACAGTTCTCTCAGCTCGACGAACTCAAACTCAGCTCGATGAACGCAGGCAAGATATTCAGCTCGACAAATCTAGCTGAGTTCGACGAATGTCGAACTCAGGTCGACGATTGATGAACTCGACGAAAGTTCAGGTCGACGATTTATGTGTAATCACTAACAGTTGGCAGAATTAATTGGGGATTAATTACAGACAACATTCCCAATGAAAATAGCCGTTCAAACGGATAGTTACAAAGGAATTAAGTGAGGATCAGTTTCCAAAGCATCTTCACTCTCGGGAATGTTTGTTCCACCATCAAGTCTACGGAATTCAAATAGAGGGAAGAAGAGAGAACAAATACAACAGACAGAAAAAGAAGAAAAATCACTGTAGAAAAAAAACAGAGATAGAGAAAGAAAGACACAGAAAGGGCAATATCACTACAGTAACTAGAAGCTCAGGCCAGAGAACAACTTCATCAAGAAGAAGAAGAAGAATCTATCACCATCAAGAGTCTTCTTCTTCCCTATCACTGCAGGACAACTTCAAGGACAACAAATCTCTATCTGTCAGAAGTTCCTGAAGGATACTCTTGTCAAGGCCAAAGATTGAAGGCCTATCACCCTGAAGCAGTGCTCCAGCTTTCCTGATACATTCAAGATCTCAGGGGGAGCTTTCTGCTAACATCAAATATCCACAAGTCTTCTCAGTTGTTTTGAGAAAGAGAAGACACCATCACTCCTTTCCCCCTCCTGTATAAAGGGTTGTCATCTCCCTTCAAAAGTGATTCCTGGTTGCAAGTCTCCTACCAAAAGACATGAGTTAGTTTTTGGGGACCTGATCAAAATCCATTGGTGTCAGGCACCTGATCAAAAACCTGAGTGGATTCCTACCAGGGTGGTAGAAGAGTGGACTACCCAGATTTGGGGAATCACTATAAAATCCTTATGTCTTTTGTGTTGATTGATTTCTTTCTGTATATCTTATTTTATATTTATGCTGTGATATTTATAACTCTATTCAGCTTAAGTTAAGTTCTATCACTTTCAATTGGTATCAAAGCGAGGTTGGTTAAAATACCATACCTTAATTGGTTGTACAGGCTAACACCTGAACCACAAAGATCCTTTGATAGATCTTAAGAATCTTTTGAGTTTTATCGTGGCACAAATTGCAGATTTTTCAAGCACCAGACTGCCCATGTGCAATCTAGATAAGCTTGCACTATGGAAGACAAGGATTAGGCTTTTTATGGACTCCATTGATGAAAACATCTTCAAATCTGTTTTGATAGGTCCAGCTCAACCTCAGAATACAACAAGGACAAATGTTGGTCCATCATCTCAATGGACAGATGCCCAGAAAAAGATGAAGATTGATGATGTACAAGCAATGAACATTCTGGCTCAATCAATGTCTGATGACATTTTTGAAGAACTTGCTGAATGTTCATCAGCAAAAGAAATGTGGGACTCCATCACAGCAATGGCTCCTGGATCAGCAAAAGAAAGAATAATTGAAGCTGAATCCTGGAGTGAATCAGATGCTTCATCTTGCACAACTGAAGATGAAGAAGAGGCAAGAGCAAGAGAGTTTTGCCTAATGGCAATAAATGTATCTTGCAGCAATACTGATGTAGAAACAGACTATGAAGAAGAATCAGAATCAGAAGAGGATCAGGTTACTTCTTCTTTTGATTTCTCGTCAAAATAATTTAAAGAAGATTTTAAAATATTGTGTAAAGATTTGATTAAATCTGAGAAGGAAATCAAACTTCTCAGAGAAAAATTGATTCATTTATCTTCAGAACATTCAAAATTTAAAGAAGATTTAAAAACTGCTTTTGAGAAAATAAATCTTTTAGAATCATCTAAACTAAAAGAAAAATTAGAGGTGATAAATAAAACTACTAAAGAACATCAATATAAAAATACTTCAGAAAATAAAAATCTGAAAATTTTAGTTCAACACATTTCGTCGAACCGAGCTCGACGAAGGCAACATCTTTCGTCGAACAAAGCTCGGCGAACTTTGAACATCGTTTTTGATCTCAACTGCTCAGGATTCTGTGCTCGACGAAATAAATATCATTCATCGAACAGAGATCGACGATCTCAATATCATTCGTCGAACTCAGCTCGACGAAAGTACACTAATTCGTCGAACTCAGAATTCAGAACAGATTTTTATTCTTTTCAACATTTTTATCAAAGTCAACATTTTAGGAATCCTTTCTCTGAGTGGATCATTCCTCCAAGGACATATCATCCACTTGGCTCTAAGGATCAACCTAAATGTTCTTTTATTTCTAATTATTATAAAAGAGAACCAGGACCCAAGGTTATCTGGGTCCAGAACTACTAACATTTCCTTACAGGAAAAGAATTCTGTTCAACCCACACAGAGGATATCAGTGGCTGAACATTTTGAGCAAGGTCATGTATATAGGGGGAGTTTGGCTAGTTGTAGTAGATTAGGTTTTGTATTATTTATTTTATTTTCAAAGCCTCTATGTAAATGCTTCTATGTAAATCTACGGATATCTTATAACTCAGGCAGATTGTTTTTGCTTTGCATTTTTATTTGCTTTTGATGTAAATAGTATCCTTACCCAAATAGGGGGAGATTATTGGAACTCTAGTTCTGATTTGGGCAAGGATCACTATTAGGTATATTAGATTGTCCCAACATGTATAGTCATGGGTCATAGGACTTTTTCCAGGATTGGTCATTCAGAAGAATTCCAGAAATGCTGAAAGAATTCCAAGGAATGCAGTTAAGACAAAGTCAGAAAATCAGCTCGACGATCGTCGAACGCAGTTCGACGATCGGCGACCTCCGGTCGATGAATATAGAGTTGCTTCTCTGAACTCAGGTCGACGATCTCAAGACTCTAGCAAGGCTGTGTCGACACCATCACAACAACTGTGTCGACACTCAACAGTTCTCTCAGCTCGACGAACTCAAACTCAGCTTGACGAACGCAGGCAAGATATTCAGCTCGACGAATCTAGCTGAGTTCGACGAATGTGGAACTCAGGTCGACGATTTATGAACTCGACGAAAGTTTAGGTCGACGATTTCTGTGGAATCAGTAACAGTTGGCAGAATTAATTGGGGATTAATTACAGTCAACATTCCCAGTGAAAATAGCCGTTCAAACGGACAGTTACAGAGGAATTAAGTGAGGATCAGTTTCCAAAGCATCTTCACTCTCGGGAATGTTTCTTCCACCATCAAGTCTATGGAATTCAAATAGAGGGAAGAAGAGAGAACGGATACAACAGACAGAAAAAGAAGAAAAATCACTGTAGAAAAAAATAGAGACAGAGAAAGAAAGACACAGAAAGGGCAATATCACTATAGTAACTAGAAGCCCAGGCCAGAGAACAACTTCATCAAGAAGAAGAAGAACAACCTATCACTATCAAGAGTCTTCTTCTTCCCTATCACTGCAGGACAACTTCAAGGACAACAATCTCTATCTGTCAGAAGTTCCTGAAGGATACTCTGGTCAAGGCCAAAGATTGAAGGCCTATCACCCTGAAGCAGTGCTCCAGCTTTCCTGATACATTCAAGATCTCAGGGGGAGCTTTCTGCTAACATCAAATATCCACAAGTCTTCTCAGTTGTTTTGAGAAAGAGAAGACACCATCACTACTTTCCCCCTCTTGTATAAAGGGTTGTCATCTCCCTTCAAAAGTGATTCCTGGTTGCAAGTCTCCTACCAAAAGACTTGAGTTGGTTTTTGGGGACCTGATCAAAACCTATTAGTGTCAGGCACCTGATCAAAAACCTGAGTGGATTCTTACCAGGGTGGTAGAAGAGTGGACTACCCAGATTTGGTAAACCACTATAAAATCCTTGTGTCTTCTGTGTTGATTGATTTCTTTCTGCATATCTTATTTTATATTTGTGTTGTGATATTTATAACTCTAATCAGCTTAAGTTAAGTTCTATCACTTTCATAGCCTGCTGATAAGTCTAAAGCCAAGCCAGAGCTTGATAAGGAGATGTTTGATAAGGACTTCCAGGAAGGCATAACTGCTGTCAAAACAGCTATTAAGCTATCTCAAAAGACTATTTCTGGCCTGCTGCTTAAGTTAAAGGGATTTTATAAGGATGGTGTTAACTTTCTGGATGAACAAATAAGATTTCAGAAGGATGATCTTAGGGATCATGTGGCCATATATGTCATAAAGGGGGAGAGAGTATTAGTCAAAGCTGGATCTGATCATGTTAAATGGATTTCCAATAGCATCAGAGCCACACTTGGATATCCACCCCTGTGTGATGATGACAATGTGGCTGAATCTGGTATAAATCCTGATATTTTTGGAGGTGAGCAAGCTGAAGTTGCTCAAGTAATCTATCCTCCAGCAGATTTTGAGATGATACATCATGAAGTACAATCTATGTACAGTCCTCCTGAAGTAAATAAAAATACTATTCTTGAGAAAGTAGACAAGCCAGTGTCTGAGGAAGTTTTGACCAAAGAGCAAGAAGCTCTATTGTCAAAGAAGAGATTCAGAGAACATGCAGAGTTAAAGCCAGATTTTGAGCAGTGGAGTCCTACTTCTAGAAATATTATACTGACTGCTTGGAAAGCTGTAAAGGACAATACCCTAGAGAGGGGTAAATGGTACTCTGAACAAGAATGGAGAAAACATGAAGCCAGGCAAGAAGCTATTGTACAGTATAGAAGGAAAGAAAAACTTGGGAAGCTACCTCCTAATGCACAGGAGCCTAGCAAATATTTCCCAAAGCCTTATCATTATTTTGAAAGACAAAAGATAAGGGCTGAAGAGATAAAGAAGAAAGATCAAAAGGGCAAGAAGCCTGTTGATGACACTGATGTTCTAGTTCAAGCCAAGATTCAATCTGGCAAGGTCATTGTCATCAAGGAGCCAGAGCAGTCTTAAATTAGATTTACTAGATTTTATCACATTGTAAAATTTAGTGTCTAAAATCTATGTAAACGTTTATTAAAGAAACTTTTGTAGTTGAAGCAAAACATGATTAATGCTTGTTCTGTGTTAGCATTATTATTATTCTGTGATGATTTGTTTTATATGTTTTGTTATAAGTATTTACCCTATCATATAATATTGTTATACATCATAATGTATATTTGTTATGAATGGTGTATATTATTGACTAAGGGTTATGACTTCTCCAAATAGGGGGAGATTGTTGGGTACATTGGAAAATGTGTACCAGATTTGAAGAAGCCTCATCCTACTCAATGATATGCATCAAGATGTGTTTTGATTTTATATGTGTAGGTTAAGTAATTGCAGGAAATGCAGAAAAATTTCTAAGTCCATGTGTCGACACCTAGAGAAGTAGTGTCGACACTTATGAAGGCTTATGTCGACATTGGAGAAAAGTTGTGTCAACACTTGGAGTTAGCTGTGTCGACACCAGGAAAGGCTTTGTCGACACAAAAAGAAATTGTGTCGACACCAGGAGGCAGTGTCGACACACAGAGAAGCAAAGTCGACATCAACTGTGTCGGCACCAAAAGTCAGTGTTGACACACAGGAATACTTAGTCGACATCAAATGTGTCGACACCAAAAGGCAGTGTCGACACACAGAAGTATTTGTCAACATCAACTGTGTCGACACACAGGACTTCTGTCGACACACAGCAAAGCTTCAACAAAGTTAAAGTAAAGAAGTACTTATGTCAACACAAAGAAGATGTGTCGACACACAGCAAGTTTCAACAAAGTTAAAGAAAAGAAGGCTTGTGTCGACACACAGAATCAGTGTCGACACATTCTAAAGAAGCTATGTCGAGAAGCTATTACAACACAAGAAGGAGTTGTGTCGACACCACCAAGACATGTGTCGACACTTAGTCCACTTGTATCGACACTTTGTCTACTTGTGTCGACACATGATGAAGATCAGTCTGGACACTTTCAGGCAGAGACAGTATTTCAAGAAGTGACTGGATGACTTGACAGCTGTCATTTCAACCGGTCTACTGCAACTGTCAGACCTGTCAGAAGGTTGTTAGAAACCGGATCAGCCGGTTACCATGGAGGAAGACTATATAAAGGCCTTCTCCTTCAATAGAAAGAAGTAACGATCAATTAAAAAGAATATTGAAGATCTATACAGATTTCTAACAATACAAAAAGAAGAAGACCTTCGACAAAAGATCTAAGAAGTTGGAGAGAGAGAGCTCCATCTAAGAAGAGCAATTGCTGAACCAGGCTGCCAAAAAATATTCAGATTGAGATCTGAATCTCAAGTCAGAAACTGATTGAAGATCAACTTCTCAGGAGATTCAACCCTACTGAGTTCAGATTCAAGAAGCTTTGAAGAAAGCTAAGAGAGGTTGATCTCTGCCAAGTTCTTCCAAGAACTATTCAAGAAGCCATCCATCCCTTCTCTCTCTATCTGGGTGGTGGTTAATTACTTTGTAAACACTATTTTCTGTAGGATCTATTCTAGATCTGAGTTGTAAGCCTAATATATAAAGGTTGAGTGTAGGAGAATAGTTCCTCTGAGTGGTAGGGCTGTGAGCCTGAGGTGTAGGAGATTGTGATCTCTGAGTGTAGGCCTTGTTGAAGGCTGAGGTAGGGCAGTTGGCCTGAGTTGTAGGAGTGTGGATACACTCTGAGTTGTAGGAACCTGGATTGGGTTCTGAGCTGTAAGATCTGAGGATCTGAGGTGAAGTGCAGAAGTTAGGCTGAATCTAGTACATTGCTAGATAGGAGAAGGGGGAAAGTGGATGTACTCAGACCTTGGGGAACCACCATAAAACCTGTGTGCACTCTGTGATTGATTGTTTCTGTTATTGCTGTGATGTGTTAGCAGTAGAATGTGCAGTTTATTAATAGTTAACTGAACAGGATTTCTGCCTTAAAAGAAAAACAGGAATTACACCTATTCACCCCCCTCTAGGTGGTTAGGCACTAATTCTTTCATGAATCATAGGCTATCACGCTCCCATACTGTAGTAGAACACAGCCCAAACCACTGCCCGAAGCATCACTATAAATCTCAAACCCCTCGGTTCCACTCGGCGAACGCAAAATAGGCGTCGTGGTCAACCGCCTCTTCAATTCTTAAAAAGCCTGCACAAAATCCAGCAACCACACGAACTTTTGATCTTTCCTTGTCAACGTCGTGAGTGGTAACGCTATCCGCGAGAATTTCTCTACGAAGCGCCTGTAGTAGCCGGTAAGCCCCAGAAAGCTCCGAACTTGCGCCACTGAAGACAATACAGGTCACTCCCATATTACTGCTATCTTAACCAGATCCACCGCTATCCATTCTCCACTAACAACATGACCAAGGAACGCTACTGAGGATAACCAGAACTCACACTTGGAGAACTTTGCATACAACTGATTCCACCTCAAGGTCTCCAACACCATGTGTAGATGCTTGTAATGGTCCTCCTCACACTGCAAATATACCAGGATATCATCGATAAATATTATCACGAAATGATCCAGGTATTCTCTAAACGTCCTGTTCATCAAATCCATAAACACGGATGGCGCATTGGTCAACCAAAACGGCATGACTGTGAACTCGTAATGCCCAAACCGCATGTTGAATGTTGTATTAGGGATGTCGCTTTACCTTATCCTCATTTGGTAGTAACCGGACTACAGATCTAACTTCGAATATACTGTTGACCCCACCAATTGATCAAATAGATCGTCAATCCTGGGGATCGTATATTTTTTCTTCTCCATAAGCTTGTTCAACTCCCGATAGTCAATACAGAGTCGCAAGCTCCCATCCTTATTCTTAATGAAAAGAACTGGTGTGCTCCAAGGCGACGAACTTGGACGCACATACCCTTGCTCCAACAACTCCTGTAATTGCACCTTCAACTCCGCCATCTCTCGCGGCACTATCCGATATGGAGAACGTGACACCGGTTTGGCAACCGGTACCAGCTCAAAGGTAAAATCAATCTACCGTTGAGGAGGGGCTCCTGGGTGGTCATCTGGGAACACATCAGGATATTCGGACACAAATGGGATACTGTCCAGACATGGCCTAGGCGTTGAAGCTTGCACTAAGGTGACAAACAGCTCTGCACCAGACCGAACTGCCTTAATCACTTGAAGGGCCGACATCAAAACTTTACCCAACCCCTTCATGCCCGCAAATATAGTCTCCCGTTCAGTATGCAGTCCCAACTTAACCTCCTTTCGATTGCAATCGATGTAAGCTCGCTGCTCCAAGAGCCAGTCCATACCAAAGATTACGTCGAAATCCACTAACGGTAGAACCAACACTCGCAAATCAAACTCCTGTTTCCCAATCCGAATCTTTACCACACAGAACTTGTTCGCTCGCATTGAGTACCCATTGGGCAACAACACATCCAACCTGTCTTTTGCCATCGAGGAAGGGGCCCCGACGTGCGATATGAATCTTTCGGACAAGAAGGAATGTGATGCTCCCATATCAAACAGGGCTCTTGCCGGACGATCGAAAATCAACACGAATCCTAGCACCAACAAACATAAGCTAACATATAAAAAGGTAACAACTACATAAAGTTAAACTGCTATAACTTAACCCATACCTGTCACCACGTCATCTTGTTTCATGGCCTCTTGCAGACCAAGATTATAAACTCTAGGCTGGGCTGGAGCATGATGGGACGCTGTTGATTCCACCGCCTTCCCTTTCTCTTCATAGGTCGCTCCAGGCTTCCTCTCGGACTTTGCACGTCCACTCCAACATTCAAGAGCAAAGTGCCCCATCTTCCCACAATTGTAGCAAGCTCCTGGAACTCGACTTGTGGTTGCACCCGATGCACCAGACGAAGGGGCTGAGTTCGAAGTCTTCTGCTTCTTGCTCCATCTACGGAATCCTGACTTTGCATTTGGCACTTTGAACTCTGCCTTCTTTTCCCCTATGTCCTTCTTCTCTTGGACTTTCTTCACAACCTTTTCGAATGACCGGACCGAATTGACCAAGGCTAAGAAGCCCTGCGCCTTAGGCCCAGCAAGGAGTAACTGTAGGTCATCGCGTAGACCCTCATAAAATTAGTTTGTCTTCCTCTCTTCTTCCGTAAACATAACACCAGCATACCAACCCAACCGTGTAAACTCGTAGAGGTACTCGTCCATGCTTCTGGCTCCCTGAGTCAACCAAAGATACTGATTTTCCATCTCAAGCTTCTGAGCAGTGGGTAAATATCTGTCCAAGAACAATCTTGAGAATTCCTCCATAGGCATATCAGCAAGCTGCCTTCCCACTAAGAGATGAAACTACAACTCATCCCACCACAGCCTTGCCTCATCATCCAAAAGGAAGGACGCTATGGTGGTCTTCTGTCATTCTTCAGTTAACGTGGCCGTTAAGACCGTCTTTATCGTAGAGAGCCAATCTTCAGCTTGATCTGGCGTTCCAACCCCATCGAACCTCAGAGGATTAAAGCCCATTACATGCTTGAGCTGTCTCTTCGTAGCCCTCCTCGACTCTACCTGATCCACCACCAAGAGCTCCACCACTCTCGGCTCTGCCGCCCTAACCAGTTCTTGCTCATTCACAGGAGGTGCGTGATGCATTTGCCCTACAGGTTGGGCATTTATCATGGCAAAACCTGCTTCAGCCACCAACCTGATGGTTTCCGCTGAAGGAGGTGTTGTAGGCACATCCCACGGTGCACTACTTTCCGCTGATTGTGGATACTCCGATTAACCAGCACCGCTCCTAGCTGTCTATAATAGCAAAGAACCTAGATTAGACGACACACAAATTGCTAAAAGAAATCATTAGAACACTCAGGTTCCACAAAACAAGTGTATTTTTCATTCCTAAGTGGACATTCATGGGTTCCTTTGATGTTATAACTATGACGCACACATGTGCTCACCACCCCTTAAAAGAATTCGCCCACGAATTCATTTAAGCCTGACCGTAACCAGAAGTCTGATACCAAATTGTAACACCCCCATCCGTCGTATGGCATATAGTAGAAGGTCCATTTGGAACCCGATGCCATATACCACGGATAGTCGGAAGGGTTACGTATGAATAACCAAACTATCTAATTAAGACTACTCGTCCTAACACAGAGCATTCTAGCGGAAGCTTTTAAACAGTTGAAAGAACCCAAACTTGTATCCAAATAACATGAATGTCCAACACCACTACAACAAGAATGAAAACAAAATACACAGAAAGGTACACGGCCTTATGGCCTTACAGAGTTTCACTTGATTAAATAATGTTTTCCATACATCGGCTCGCAGGCTGGCAACACATGACAAAATATAGTACAACTATTCGTTTTGGCCTTCTAGGGCCAGCACAACATGGGCTCCAGCCCGCTATTTGGTACTCGGCTCCGTAGCACCTGCAAGCAACATTCCACCGTACGGTGGCAAACAAAGCAAGGGTAAGTCAAAAGCCGACCAAATTATAACGACCGCTCCCCTAACTCGGGATGGCGGTGCTCCTTCCCTGCAATTCATTAGCCCAGCTAAAATAATATAGCATAAACAAGCTAGCCACAGGTGTAGGCTCGCACGGCCAAACACCCCGTGCACTCAGGGCACATTATCGGTGAATCCTGACATTTCAGCGTCTTCACCACCACCCCCGTGATGGCAACAACGTGAGCATTTTAGCCTTTCTGACCACCGTCTAAGGCTCCTGACTATGCCAACGGCCAGTCCACTTTTCAGGTCTCTCGCACTGAACCACATAGCCTAGGTCCGATTCCACTTGCCTGTTGCTTACAACGCGTAGTACACCTTAAGACGTATGCATGAGCCAAGCTTCTCTCAGATCCTGTCATTTCCAAACAATCACATAACTCAGTTATGTTCAAGGCCGGTTCCCAGACTGGCAAGTTAGCAGAACAACGATTCCGCTCAGTTTTTCGGGTGTGCCTTGGAGTTAATCCCCAAGGATCCCTGTTGCAATCTACCGCGTAGAAACCCGAAATCCCAAAGCACGGAGTCTTCTCTAGCAAACCATAACAAATGCAATATCACCGATCCAGAGCAACATGTCCGGGTAGGCTTCACACACAATGCATATGCTCGTACTTCGATTCCGGACTCTATATGCAACACAAGGGGGACTATTCCCGTCAACCCCAAGGAACACCACACACTCGCGGGAGCGGGTTTCTCTATGCAAAAAGGAAGAGAGCTTCACATGCTCAAGTAGAGAATCATTACCCTTGTAGTACACTTTTGCGCCATGGAAAACTACACGGATAGAAGTCTACGCAACGGGATTTACTCCACGGATCCGCTCTCGGTTCTCTAACCGGTGCTCCGATGCTCCGCCGGTGGCCGAAATACTCCTTATTCCTCCTTGCTCTAACTCCTTGGAAAGAGAAATCTTAAGGGAGAAATGAGGAGTTAAACCACCATTCCCGTCCTTAACAGAGCAGGAACACGCCTGGGCCGTCAAATCTTACTTAAAGAAAATGAACGGCTCAGATCTGTACAGAAATCCTCAGACCTGGGCTGAACACGACCTCGCACACGGCCGTGTCCCAGGAAGTGTGCCTCGATCCTGGCACGATCATCGAATGCAGAAAAACCACACGGGCAAGACACGACCGTATCTCAACCTGGCACCCGTGTCGGGTCCTGTACACGCCCGTGACCGGAGGCATGTCACGAATAACCATCACGCCAACCGTCACGACTCTAGGGAACACGGGTACTGACATGGGTAGGCACACGCCCGTGTCAAATGACACGCCCGTGTCATTCTGCCGTGTTTCTTGTCGTGTCCTTCTCGGGATACAGACGGCCAAAACACCACGCCAGACACGGCCTTGGACACGCCCGTGTCCTACGCCGTGTACCCCTATACAGGCACCAAAATTACTTTTGGACGCGACCAGCTCGATAACGATTTTTGGGGCGTTACAATATCGACCTGACTAGTCGCAACAACTAACATCGCATGTTAATTTTAATGCCAGGTGCTAACATATTTACAGGATGCAAGATTTACTTGAGCATCAATGTCGACTGGATGGAAAGATCGGCGTGTGAGCGCATATCAATGAAAGTTGCATGTTAACTCTGGACACTAGCTTTGCCGCCAGTGCAAGCTGTGTCTACCAGATGACTATATCAATTGGATGGAGAATATCAACTAGAAATACTACGTCGACTGGAAGACAACAGTGACTAAAGCTACCATCTACCGCTGTCGCTATCCCTAATGTCGAGCTCTATCCATCTCGACTAGAAGAATGATGTCGAATTGAAGAGAATATTGATGACACGGCACATGTAAAATAGAAGTATAAGATACCACTAGCTCTAGTTAGGTGGAACGCTAGCTATGTCGACTGGAAAGAGGGATCGACTGTACAATCTCATATCGACTAGAAGACTATATCCACAAGACTAAGTTCAACTACTACCACTGCATGCTAACACCCAACGCGTCGCTCTACCTTGAAGTCTATGCTAGCGATCCAAGTGATCAATGCGGTGAGGTGTTGGCATCCAAATAAGGAATTTAAACTATCGCTCTGTGGTAGCTCTTACCGCTCCGTGGTAGCTCTTACCGCTCCGTGGTAGCTCTTACCGCTCCGTGGTAAGTATGGTTTGCAAGGAAATTGTCACTACCTTCCTTATCCGCTAAAGACCAATTATGCATGTGCCAAGTCAAGCACTCATACTGCACCGCACTAGTGCTAATGCTTCGCGCTAACTGTTGAACACAAGAAAAGCGTAGATACCTTCCTTACTTGAAGCATGATAGCAGACAAATAACGCGTATATGGTTCCTACTACGGTGTGGTAACCTACCATTGGCAATAGCTTATTTAAAGTCTTTATAAACGTGTTTTTCTTTCTACTGAGTTAGTGAGACACACTTAAGAACAAATAGGGTTTCCAAGCCGCCTCTATAGCAAGGAGCCACTGACTCGAGGGAAGGAAAAGAGATCTTGCACCCTCCCATTCGTGAACAAAGATCTCCAAAGAGCATATTCCTAAATGACAATTAGAAGTTGATCGTGTGCCCGACGAACGAGAATCATAAGAACCAATCGCTCACTGTTCTACGCAGAACAAATTTTTGAGGGACCATATGTTTTCACTTTCTACATCTTTTCATGTATTTCTATTTTCTTATTTATCTTGTGTGCCGAGAAAAATCGATCGGGGAGGTCGTCGGAATTCGGAGAGATTCCATGAGAAATCATCTGTAGCGGACGTCTAGTTAGGAGGGATCTAGCGGGCTCAAAGACCTTCGGGGAGAAGGGAGGGAGTCAGCTCGAGGACCGTAGGGGAGAAGGGAGAGAGTCAATCGGTTCTTAAGGTGGAGGGTCGGTATAAAAAACAAAAAGAGATTTCTATTTAACGTCTTGGATCTTCGACATCATGGAGATTTAGTTTAGAAATTGTAAAATTAATTATAATATTAAAAGAAGTCATGTTTTGTGTTCTGAACTGCAATTACATCATTCTACTGCTGCATCTCTAATGTATCAATTGTGTGTTTATTGAAATGATCCTTGCGAGCGTCGTGCGACGGAAACGAGAACACATGAGTGGAAGCCCTAAAGCTTTACTTTGAGAATGTAAGGGTTAGGACTTGTTCAAAATATTCTATATTGATTCATCAAATTTGAAACGACCTTTTATTATACCTCCAGTATAGATTCTTGTCTTAGGTAGATACGCAACTCACCAGTCACTAATAAGTCGGTCTCGAAGTGTATGGACATATATGAAATATTCAACAAGTCGAAATTTAGTATTTTACTTGCCCAAAAAAAGAAATTTAATTTGATTTTATAAAATTTGGGGGCATTTGAAATAAATCTGTAGAATTTTGTTTGTTGGATAATGGTCCCTAAGATTTCTAACTAGTATGAAATTAGGCCTACTTAACCTTCTGTTATTTTTTTAATAGTTTTTCTACCTAGGTAAGAACAAGGCATTGTTTTTTTTACAGATATATCCAAAAAATTAAACTATAGGAATGAATAGTAAAAGACATTTTTGAATAGTGCTTAATATTAAAATAATCATATTTATATATTTTGAATAAGGAAATATGAGTTCAAAACGGAGGCCCAAACGCGTGTCGAATCAAACGAAATTCGCACCGTAGGCGAACACCGACGCTACGAACTCAATGGCGAACTCAAAACCAGAATCTCTTTGGCCCGCCCGATTTGGTAAACCCGTGCCCGGTTCCCGGCTCACCAGCCCGCCCACCCGATTTTCTGATTCTTGGGCGGTCCTTTGTTCTACCTGGTCACTAGCCTTGACCGGACCGGGTGGTGGTCCGACCTGTGGCCCGACCGGTTGGACCGGTCCGAAGATTGGTTTCAAAACTCTCTGGGAGGTAGCGTGAGTTCAAGTCGGACGTGCAGAGGAGAAATCGTAAGATGGGGCTGCAATTAGGATCTTTTATTTATGTTATAAATTAGGTGAATTTTTAAAAAATGGGGCTGCAAATATCATTTTTAGATCTACAAATATCAGCGCCTTATTAAAAATTGTTTACTTGCTTGTTCACTATCTTCGCTTTCATCACCGACATTAAAAATTTTTTTATCTTAGTGCCTATAGGTAGTACGCAAAATTAGTAGACAAAAATAACATGAGAAATTTGTCAACAGGTTTAAATATGAAATGCATCCAAATTTAAACAATCAGTGTAAGCATGCTCCAGGTCTGTTGTACTCTATGAAACAAAGGCAACTACACTACCAAATATTTAGAAAGATTGTAGTTAATTTCCTAAATAATATCAGTATTTGCTTAATAAAATTATTTTAAAAGCTCTAAATAAAGTCTTCTTCTGTAAATGCAGGTGCACTTGAGAGCATCTAAAAAAATCATGGTGAGGAAGCAGGAAACCATTTGCCGGAAGCCTCCACTGCGTGTTATGATCTTTTATTTGCGCGTATTTTGGGAGGGGTATTTCTGTAATTGGCTTGGCTACGGTTCATATAAGTAGCCGGCTGTGTTAGGGTTGGGTTTTTTATCGAAAAACTTGTTGGATGTTTTGTGTATTGGAGGCTGAATCGGGAAGCTTTCCCTTCGCCGTGAAGACCACCTCTCAGGTCCTCACTCTCAGGTGATCTTGTATCCTTGTGTTTACTTCTGTTGATGAAGAGATTCGTATGCTAGCTGGTGTTTCCTGTTACCTTTTGATCTTAACAAGGTATCAGAGCCAGGACTGGGAGTGGGATGGCTCCGGCAAACAGCACTCGCTCGCGTGACCTCCTCCTTGAGGTCGACACCCTGTGCCAGGCCCAGGAGCAAATGCAGGGAACGCTCCAGGCGGTGGAAGATCAACAGAGTCGTACATTGGAGGAAATTCGGGAGTTGATTTCCACCATCCGTGTGGATCGCAGCGCCGGCAATGGCAGCCCCGACTTGTCGTTGGGCATCCGACCCGAGTCCGTCCTTCCCTCACAAGCTCTGGCGGGAACACCGACATACCAGCAGGGTCCGCTACCGGAGTTCGCAACTCTCCTTCCACGGATAGACTTCCCGTGCTTCAATGGGGATGCGCTCCACGAATGTCTCTTCCGCTGCGACCAATTTTTTGCAATTGACGGCACCGCCCCGGAGACGAAGGTTCAACTTGCCTTGATGCATCTGGAGGGCAAGGCTCTTTTTTGTCAACAAGCCTTTATGAACTCGCTCTTGTCCACACAAGGGCCGACGTAGGAGTAGTATGGCCAAGCTATCTCCAACAGATTTGGATCCATTCTGTCTGACGACCCTATGTGGGAACTGAAAAATTTGAGGCAACAGGGGACTGTTCAACAATATTTAGAAGCATTCAACATGCTCCGCCACTGGGCACACATCCAAGAGGATCATGCCATGAGTTTTTGTCTCGCCGGGTTGAATGAGGAGATTGCGTATTCGGTGCGGATGTTCCAACTGAAGACGTTGGCGGACATGGCCTCTCTCGCTCGTCTTCAAGAACACAAGATTAAACTGCGACAACTACAAGGTGCCGGATGGGCAGCCACCAGCACCCCTCGCAACAGCCGGCCATCGGCCAGTTTTACTCCAGGGCAGCCTCCACACCACAGCCCTCAATCAAGCACCAGGTTTACTTCAGTTAAGCGGGGGCCACGGCTCACAGCGGCCGAAGTTGAAGACAAGCGCCGCAAGGTCTTATGTTTTGGGTGTGACACACCATATTCCCCGGGCCATCGGTGTGCGGGACGCAAGCAAGCTTATGCTATCCAACTCATACTGGAGCAAGACGATGACCACTGGGTGGACGACGAACCAGAGGAGAACATCGAAATATGCCCGGATGCCAAGAACATGCAAGAAACGCCGCAAGTATCTGCACTCGCATTAAGGGGAACCGGCCACTTCTCCACCATATAGGTGACGGCCTCCTACCAAGGGCAACCGATCAGTATTTTGATCGATTTGGGCAGCACTCAAAACTTTCTGGATAGGTAGACAGCACCTCGGTTACAATGTGAACTTGTCTCTATACCCCCATTTAAGGTGGCGGTCGCCAATGGCAAGTGCATCTCCAGTTCACATAAGGTGGAGGGCTTCCAATGGATGATGAGAGGCGCCTTTTTCTCATCAGATATGCTGGATTTACCTCTCGGAGGGTGTGAGGTGGTGCTGGGAGTACAATGGCTCGTCACCTTAGGAGTCATCCAATGGGATTTCTGTAACCTCATGCTGGAATTTACTACCCAAGGGCGGCGAATTGCATTGAAAGGATCTACAGGCGTATCGGGCACTTGGATTGCACACCAACATGAGGAGAAGGGACACAGGCGCTCAGGACAGTTTCATATGTTAACGGTTTTGGAGAGGCGCATAGCACCTGGGGAAGGGCAAGAGGCCGGACGGCTCTGCATGATCACATGCGGCCAACCAACTTCCGTCCAAACCTATAGTTCGGAAAACCTGCTACAGGAATCACTAGGAGATTAACTTGGGGATCACCCTCAACAGCAGTTGTTGGAACAGCTTTTGGAGGTTTTTCAGGATCGGTTCAAGGAACCCAAAGGGCTACCACCTTTGAGACAACATGAGCATCACATCACTCTCCAGGATGACAAGGTAGAGATCAACTTGCGGCCGTATCGTTATCCACCCTTGCAGAAAACTATCATTGAGCACTTGATTAAGGAAATGCTCCAGACCAGCGTCATCTGACATAGCTTTAGTCAGTTTGCATCGCCCGTTGTGTTGGTAAAGAAGGGTGACGGAACTTGGCGGCTATGTATCGACTACTGTCAGCTCAACAAACATACAATTAAAGACAAATTCCCAATTCCCATCATTGAAGAGCTGATCGACGAGCTTTGTGGAGCACAATTTTTTTCCAAACTGGACCTACAGGCAGGTTACCACCAAGTGAGTATGGCGGAATCCGATATTCATAAGACAGCATTTCGTACCCATCAAGGACACTACGAGTTCCTGGTGATGCCATTTGGGCTTATGAATGCTCCGTCCACATTCCAAAGTTTGATGAACAAGGTCTTCCAGGAGCAACTCCGCAAGTTTATTTTGGTGTTTTTTGATGATATTCTTGTCTTTAGCAGGTCTTGGGACGAACATCTACAGCATCTCCAATTCGCATTTACTACCTTGGGCCATCATCAACTATATCTTAAGAGATCCAAGTGCAACTTTGGCATGCCGCAAGTACACTACTTGGGCCATCTCATTTCCGGCGGGGTGTCGAGACGGACACCATGAAGATTCAGGCCATGTTGGAGTGGCCACGACCTACCACGGTGAAGAAACTACGGGGGTTCCTCGGTCTCATAGGTTAATACCGGTGCTTCATCCAACATTACGGCACCATCGCCCACCCACTTACGGAGTTACTACACAGCACAGGATTCAAGTGGACCCAAGCAGCAGAACAAGCTTTCATTCCACTTAAGGAGGCGGTTTCCCACCCACCGGTTCTATGTGTGCCGGACTTTCACAAGCCCTTCATCTTGGAATCTGTTGCTTCAGATGTGAGCGTGGGTGTGGTGCTCATGCAAGAGGGGAGGCTGATTGCTTACTTTATTCGGGCGCTCGGGAAGAAGAATGTAGATATGTCTGTATATGAGAAAGAGCTCCTTGCTATCGTGATGGTCATGCAACAATTGCGCCATTATTTGTTGGGAAATTCATTCGTAATCAAGACGGACCACCGCTCCTTAAAATCTCTACTTGACCAGAAACTAGGTACACCCGCGTAACAAAAGTATTTAGCCAAACTCCTAGGCTATGAATACACCATCCAATACAAATAGGGTAAAGAGAACCTGTGTGCGGATGAGCTTTCAAGTAAGGAACAAGGGCACGGGGGAGAACTCAATGTGATAGTCACGGTCCAATCTAATGTGTTACAACAGTTGCGGGACTCTTGGGCAAAGGATGCGGATTTGCAACAGATCATGGCTCAAAAGGAGCAAGACTCCTCTAGTTGTTCGAAGTACGAGTGGACACACGGCTTGTTGAAGCGCAAGGGGAAATTGGTGGTGGGAAGAGACCCGGCTATGAAGGAGACCTTGCTGAAACTGTATCATTATGGGGTGGTGGGAGGGCACTCGGGCATTAATTCCACCTACAGGAGGCTCAAAAACATCTTTTATTGGAAGAGGATGAAACCGAAAGTATACGCGTACATTCAACAATGTCTGGTGTGTCAACAATGCAAAGCAGATACACAAAAACCGATGGGGCTACTGCAGCCACTCCCGATTCCATCCAGAATTTGGCAGGATATTTCTCTGGACTTCATAGAGGGGCTACCTAAGAATAAGGGGATGATGACGATACTCGTGGTGGTTGATCGTCGAAGCAAGCAGGCCCATTTAAGCACTCTCCCCCACCCGTACACCGCCCAAGGAGTCGCCCAGCTCTTCTTTGATGTGATCATCCGGCTCCATGGACAACCGGCTTCCATAGTGAGTGATCGGGACACAACCTTTCTAAGTCAGTTTTGGCAGGAACTATTCAGCCTCCTCGGAGTCCAGCCGAAGTTCTCCACGGCTTACCATACGCAAACTGACGGGCAAACGGAAGTGGTCAACCATTGTCTTGAGGGATATTTGAGATGCATGTGCTTCGAACGACCACGTAGTTGGGCCACGTGGTTGCCGCTAGCGGAGTGGTGGTATAACACGACGTATCATAGCGCCATCAAAATGACTTCCTATGTGGTGGTATACGGCCAAGAACCGGTGATTCATGTTTCATATATTCTCGGTGAAGCGCGAACAGAGGAAGTGGATCGTTCCTTGGAGGCATGATGAGTCTTCTTTATATAGGGTTTTGCGGACTCATCTGGGCTGGTTTTCATGGCTTTGCACTTCACGTTTCGGCTGTTTTCATTGATATTTCGTTCCTACTGCATTTCACTTTAGTGCACTTTTCTACGCCGTGGGTGCGCAATTGCGCATTCGATTGCTGGGGGTATGCACTTGGTGCTCCCCAGGGCTCGTTCCAGTAGTTTTTATTGCATTTTGTTGATTGTTGGACGGTCCTCCTTTGTGAGTTTATATTTTGTGCAGGTGGTGCGTTTTCCCCCAAGACAGGAATTCTGACTCAAGGAAAACGCACGGTCGTGCGTTTCTTTCATGAACGGTTTGCGTGAAATCGTGCGTTGTAGTCAGCTGGAAGTACGTCGAGCTGAGCTCAACGAATTTCCTCTCGCACGGTTGACGCATGGTTTCTTCGAAACCGTACGCGAAGGAAACGCACGGATTTCCTATAACTTCCCAGTTTATTTTGTTCTGTGGCTAATCGTGCGTGTTGTTCACACACGGGCGGCTGCGCACGTGCGCGAGTAAAACGCACGGTTTTCCTTTGTGTTTCTATTTTCCAGCACTCTGTCTCTACCCGTGCGATGTCGTTCACGCACGGGCAGAACCGCCCGTGCGTGAAGGAAACACACGAGTCAACGTTTCTTCTTCCTCAGGCATTTTCTGGATATTAATATCGCACGGTTCAAGCACGGTCGTGCGCCAGACCTTGCGTGACCATTTTTTCTGACTTTTACTATTTAAGCCGCAGATTTCTTCTGGACCGGGACATCTCCATTTTCCCCCGCCATTTCCGCCCCTTGGAGCGGAACTCATCCCTCCAGCAGTCATTTTCTCTCTCCACCTTGGAGGATTGATCCGGCCACCCATTCTCCTCCAAAGAGCTTGCTAAAGCTTTGTCTCCGACCGCCATCGCCATTGCCGACCTCCAAGCTACTGTTTGAGTTCTTAGTTGCAGAACTTGTGAAGCATTTCGCTCTGATCCGAATCAGCGACCACAACATGAAGAAGACGGGTATGAAGAAGGAAGTGACAGCCCTTCGGAATCGCGGATACCTTCCAAAGACCGAGCGAGGACGAGGCTCTAGAACCCTCACTTCCGGCCGTGAATCTTGGAGAGCCTTCGAGTGCTTGGTTGTGTTTCACCCCCTATTTTCTTTGATTTGGTTTAACCTGAACTTGTGCTTGTATGCTTGAGGTTTAATAACCATGTTTTGCTCAAGGTCTTGTTATGGTTTTGTGTTTTATTTCTTGATCATTATGTGTGTTGATGAGCTTCATCTTTGATAGAGAAAGTTGCATTTGAGCCGTTCTAGTGACTGCTAGAAGCGCGTGTTGCGAAGAGGTGTTTACGACCCTCGATAGTTTGTTCGTCTCCGTTATTACTCTTTGGAGTAATTCACCCTGGCAACGCGGTGACGGCGACCCGCACTAGATTAATGCTGCTCAGTGTAGGAAACCCAAAATCAAACCCCTCGTTTTTACTTAGCACTTTCATTCAATTCTCTGAAAGCGGAATCCATGCTCCCTACTTACACTTTGCATGAGATCAATACTTGTGGAAGCCACTCCTCCCTTTTATTGCATGGACGTGAACGGTAATCTTACCGCCAGCGCATCAAGTTTTTGGCATCGTTGCCGGGGAGTGCAACCGTTGCATGTATTTTTTAGAGATATGGATATTGTTTGATGATTCCATCCTTTTCTGTACTCACATTGTTCAGTTCGATTTTTGATAAAGGTTAATTCAAAATGCAGGACATTATGTTAGCCTCTAACCACAAGGCGGATAACTCTGAGCTGTCCGTGGATCTGATCAAGTTTGTCTCGCAGTATTGTTTATTTCATGGGTTCCAAGGAGAGAATGTCAGGGCTCGTATCAATAGCTTTTTGGAGCTTTGTGGCACTTTTTGCTATGCTGGGAAAATGCAGGATGTGGCTATGATTAGACATTTCGCGTTTTCTCTTGCGGGAAAAGCTAGACAATGGTATAGGGATATCTTCCCTAGTGCGCTGACTTCGTGGAAGTGTTTACACAGGTGAATTTAGATTTGTTCTCATTCGCACAGGCTCCTGGTGAGTCTCTTTGTGAGGCTTGGGAAAGATTTCAACTGTTGCGATGGAGGTGCTCTAGGCTGGACACATCTGGAGTGCTGTTTTTGCAAATGTTTTATTTCGGTATTCATGAGAGGTTTCGATACCTATTCTACACAGCTGCTGGTGGTGCCCTCCTTAACAATACTACGGATGATGCTTGGCGGATCGTGGCTGATGTAGTGTGTTCGAGTAGTTTGTGGAAGATTCTTCCCATGACTGAAGTGGTCGACAACTCTTGTTTCAGAGCTAACAATACGGGGGAGAGGGAACGTCTTTTCTGTGGTTTTCTGGAATGGTTGGAAAAGTGGTGGCAGTCCCAAGTCGTAATATTTTGACAGCTGCAGGACATCATCGTCATTGTTGGTAAGATGTTGAATTTATGGGTCTGCTGTCCTACTGAAACTGTTAATGCTATGAACTTCAGAAGTGGTAGGTTGGTGGAGAATCCTGCATTTCAGGAGGACCTGGATTCTGAACGCCAGGCTGAGTGCTGTAGCAATGTGCCTTCCAAGGAACATCGGTGATTTTCACACCTGAAGTTCAAATTCAGCCAGCGCAACCCCCATTTCCCCATAGGTTGCAGAATATCAGAAAGGTGAGGCAGCAACAAAAGTTTCAGGATATTTTGAAGGGGATTCAGGTTAACATTCCCATGGTGGATTTGCTGACTCAGGTGCCTCGCTATGCGAAGTGCTTGAAAGATCTATTGGCCAAACAGCGGGCCTTTGAGTTATGCGGCAGTATTTAGATTTGGGAGGATTGCCCCACTATGGCAGTATGGCATTGGCCTTTGAAACAAAAAGATCAAGGGAGCTTTACGATTGCTTGCACCATTGGGCGATCCGTGATTAGACTGGCTTTATCTGATTCAGGAGCGTCTATCAACCTCATTTCGTTATCCATCTTCCGTGAGCTGGACTCTGGGGTTCTCAAGCCCACTAATGTCATTTTACAGCCGGCTGATCAGTCGAAGAAGAAACCTGTGGGAGTGGTTGAAGATCTCACGGTTGTTGTTAACGGGTTGGCCTTTCTGGCGGACTTTGTTATCCATGACATTGAGAATACGTCTGACGCTCCCATTATTCTGGGGAGGTCATTCCTTGCCACTGCCAGAGCCATCCTTGATGCGTAAAAGGGTTTGTTGACGTTGCGCCTTGGATTAGAAGAAACGGTTTAGATATGTTTAAGGCATTAAGGGAGGTTGACCGAGCAGAGCTGGGTGCAATGGAGTTTCAGGACGATGAAGTTGAGTTACGGGGTCCCGATATGGACATTCTGGAAAGGCCTCTTGAGGCATGGGATGGAGGCCATGACTGTGCGACCGTTCTCCCGTTCGATTTCGAAGGTTCTCACGAGCTCAAGCAGCTTCCTTGCACTCTGAAGTATGCCTTTGTAGGGGAGAAAGACACTCACCCTGTCATTATTTCAGTTTATCTTACGGCTGATCAGGAATGTCGTCTCGTTGAATTGCTAAAGCTACATAGGAAAGCATTTGGGTGGAAAATTTCAGATGTGCAAGGGATCAGTCCCGCTGTTTGCATGCATAAGATTTTACTGGAGGATAACTTCAAGCCATCTGCCCAACCGCAATGTCGATTAAATCCTATGTTGCGGGAGGTGGTAAAAAGGGAGGTTATCAAGCTTTTGGATGCTGGAATTATTTACCCCATAAGTGACAGTAAATGGGTGAGTCTGGTTCAGCTGTTACCCCAAAAAGGAGGTGTTAATGTCATCCGTAATGTGAATGGCGAACCGCCCACTAGAAGGTATGTTATTGGGTGGAGAGTTTGCATTGATTATTGAAAGTTGAATGTGGCGACCAGAAAAGACCAGTTCCCCCTGCCTTTCATGGACCAGATGCTGCAAAGTCTGTCCGGGCATGGGTACTACTGTCTCTTGGATGGGTATTCGGGATATTATCAGCTGGCTATTGCCCCCGAGGACCAAGAAAAGACGACGTTTACATGCCCGTCTGGGACGTTTGCTTTCCGGCGACTTTCTTTTGGGTTGTGCAACGGTGTAGCCACTTTTCAGCGATGCATGACCGCAATTTTTTGTGAAATGGTTGGAGATTTCTTATAAGTGTTCATATATGACTTCTCCCTTTTTGGTGATAGCTTTGATGGAGCATTATGCAACCTCTTGTTGGTCTTGCAGCGCTGCGAGGCTACCAATTTAGTGCTCAACTGGGAGAAGTGTCATTTCATGGTGCGTGAGGGGATTGTTCTGGGGCACAAAGTCTCTCAGCTGGGGCTAGAATTTGTCCTGCAAAGGTTGAGGTGATTAAAAACCTTCCCCCTCCTTCATCACTTCATCGAATTCGCAGTTTCTTGGGGCATGTTGGGTCATATCGGCGCTTCATTCGGGATTTCTCGGCTATGGCTAAGCCCTTATCCAATCTTTTGGGGAAGGATGCTAAGTTTGAGTTTAATGATGATTGTCATTGGTCGTCTAACTGCTTGAAAGATCACTTGGTTACTGCCCCAGTTCTCTCATCCCCTGATTGGACAGCACCTTTTGAGTTAATGTGTGAGGCTAGTGACGTGGCAGTGGGGGGTTGTATTGGGGTAGCGTAAAAATAAAATCTTTCATACGATTGCTTACGCCAGTCGGACATTGAACAATGCGTAGCTAAATTACACCACTATCGAGAAGGAGTTCTTGGCTGTCATCTTTGCTTTTGAAAAGTTCCACTACTATTTGGTCCCTTCCAAGGTGGTGGTGCATTCTGACCACGCGGCCATTCGCTTCCTCATGCGCAAGATTGATGCCAAACCTCGGCTTATGCATTGGATTTTATTACTGCAGGTGTATGATATTGAAATTCTGGATCGTCGAGGAATTGATAATGTGATTGTCAATCATTTGTTGAGAATCGACGGGGGAGGATGCGAGGATTCGCGTGGAATTTCTATTTCTGATGCCTTTCCTGATGAAGGCCTCTTCGCACTTTCTTCTTTTATGCCTGCTCCGTGGTATGTTGATTTTTCTAGGTTTTTGGCAAGCAAATCGTTGCCTCCGCATTTAACGTATCAACAAAAGAAAAAGTTTTTCTCTGACGTCAAATATTACCTTTGGGAGGATCCTCTCCTGTTCCTCACCTACGCTGACGGTGTTATTCGACGTTGCATCCCTGAACTTGAGGTTAAAGACATTCTGAGGCCATGCCATGATCGTGAGGCAGGCAGACATTTTGTTGCCGCACGGACTACTCGCAAGGTCCTTTAGTGCGGATTATTTTGGCCTACGCTATTTATGGATTCTTTTACATATGTCAAAGAGTGCAACGAATGTCAACGGATTGGAAACATCGCTCGTCGTGATGAGATGCCTCTGAACAACATGCTGGTCTGCAAGTTATTTGATGTTTGGGGAATATACTTTATGGGTCCCTTCCCCTTGTCGCATGGGAAGCAGTACATCCTGGTCGCTGTTGATTATGTGTCCAAATGGGCGGAGGCAGAGGCGGTTGCATCGAATGATGCTCGCACCGTACTCAACTTCCTACATAAAAATATCTTATCCTGCTTTGGTGCCCCGAGGACTATAATTAGCGACGGAGGTAGTCATTTTTGCAACCAGTTATTCACTCAATTGCTGAAAAGGTTCGGTGTTCATCACAAGGTTGCATTGGCATATCATCCCCAGACTTGTCGTAAAGTGGATGTTTCGAACAGAGAGCTGAAGCAAATTCTGGAAAAATCGATCCACTCCAACCGAAAGGAGTGGGCAAAGTGAGTGGATGATGCTCTTTGGGCTTATCGAAATTTAAGACACCCATTGGGATGTCGCCATTCCAACTGGTTTATGGGAAACCTTGCCACCTTCTGGTTGAATTGGAACACAAGGCACTGTGGGCCACTAAATTGCTCAACATGGACTTCAAGGAGTTGTCGCGTAAGAGGCGTGGGCAGATTTGCGAGCTCGACAAATTCCGCTTGCATGCGTATGAAAGCACGAACATATATAAGGAAAGGATCAAACGCTGGCATGATAGTCGTATCTTACCCAAGGAATTCAAGCCGGACTACCAGGTTCTTATGTATAATTCACGCTTACGGCTGTTCCTTGGGAAGTTGAAATCCAGATGGAGTGGTCCTTACACTGTAGTGAGTGCTTCTCCCTATGGCGCAATTGAGATTCGAGATAACAAGGATAACACTTTCAAAGTGAATGGGCACCGCTTGAAGCAGTTTGATGGTGGTATTACTGAAAAGGACGTGCACTGCTTGTGGTTACAAGATCCCGATGATAGCTTAGCTTCTTGAGTTGTTTTTTCTTTTGCTGGTTTCTTAATTTACTTACTTGCTCGAGTGGTTAAATGAACATTGTCTAAAATTGTTAATGTAGGTATTTGGTCCACCTTAAGGATGGTAAAGAAAAGGGCTTCTGGGAGACAACCCAATTTTTCTTCGTTTAATTTGTTTGTTTAGCTTTTTGAGTGTGCAGGCCTATTATTTGCTTAGTTGGAGATGTGCTTCTTGCAGGTGATTTTGTCTGGTCTGTGGTCTTATTGATCAAGTTTAAAGTCAATTTTCTGGTATGCTCATCTTCTGAGCATTGGGTAACTTCTCCACTTATCTCATTTTGATTTTAGCTTCAACATATTTTGCTGTGCTTCTTAGCTTAAGTCTGGGGGAGAGCTTGTCGATGTTACCTTTCCACGTGCACTTCATTTGCATACCAGTAGCTGTTTCTAATTTATTTGTTTAGTTCATTGAATTGCGCATCGTTGCACCTACATGAGCGCGTACTTAACTTTTTGCGTACAACGAGTCAAACTTGTTTCTTTCGTTAGATTTAGGAAATTTACCTTGCTAACATAGGATTGTGAGACGGGGTAAAATGTTGACCTTGATGTGCTCCTAGATGAGTGCTCCCGTCTCGTGTAGAAATTAGAGTAGAATTAATTTTTCTGCATGCTTTTAGTTTTATAATTTTTCTAATTGTGTAAATTCTTTTTATTCTATTCAAAAATTGCTGAATTCGGTGTGAATCCGACAGTAGCTTAGGGATGTGTGTAGACAGCCGTTAGATTCGTATTGCTCGAGTAGGGAGGATGGATAGTCTTTCTCATTGTCTAAGAACTTGCCTCAAGCTACTCTCAAAGCATTGGTGAATGGTTAGTTAAGCGTGATCATGATGTAAGCCATCATTTTGGCCAGGTTGAGCTTTGTACACTGATTTTCTCTTAGATATCTGCAAGGAGAAAATAACCAAACTAACAATCCAACAAGGCAAGTATACCTATCGAAATGCAGCTAGGGGACACAAGTGTCGTATTAAAATCCGGGAACAGTTGAGTAAGCTTACTCACATGAAATCTATTATTTTATCGACGAAAAAATAAGGTTTTTTAGAAGAAAGCTAAACGTACTAAAGGAAGAGAACTACTTGCAATAAAAGAGAGCTACTTGCATGAAAAGATAAAGAGAGCTAAAAGAGCGATTAAACTTAAGCTTAGTAACGATGAGGGGAAAATGCACTCGATCAGAAATCACCTCGGCAAGAGTGGTTAGAAAAATACGATAAATAAACCTAAGCTAATTAGGGTAAAGGTCCTTAACCGTGGAGGTTCCGTGAATATTGACACGCTTCTCTCGAAGGTCGTGCCTAACTGAGTTTAGGAAGGTCCGACCGACTCTCGCCTAAATCGGAGGCCTAAAACTCGCTTTACGCGGTGAACCCCGCTATTGGATTTTACTCCAATCCGGGAGATTTGAACGTCTGCCTCTCTCGAGGGGTGCGAACAACTCCCTTTACTCTTGAGTGCTCATTTCAAACTTTCGGCCTCTCGGCTAGCCCAGAATGAAAGCAAAGGTGGAGAGTATATATCGATGATATACCTCCAACCCGTGATAAATCAAGAGTAATTCAAGGCTAAACCCTAAAAAGAAAAGGTAAGATTCAAGCATCATAACCTAATCACTCGAACCTCGGATCATCAAGATCGAGTACATGGAGGATTAGTTAATCATGGTGAGGTGGAAGAGGGGGGATGAGTAGAAGAAGAATAATGAAAACAGAGCAGAAACGTAAAAGAAAACAACACTTTTTGTTAATGGAAACAGGGATCTTACAGCTTAAAAACCAGAGATTACAAGTGCATGGAAAGGTAAACTACACTATCATTAACATTATACTACAGAACGAAGCTAGGAACTAATACAGGGAAAGCATAAAGCTAGAGCTAAGAACTAAAAATGGAGAGACATGCTAAAAAAGTTCAAAAATACAAAGGACAGAACCTCCCCTCTCAATGCCAAAAGTGTCCCTGAACCCTTAGAGTTGGGCTCTATTTATAGAATTTTTCGGGTCGGGTCACGCCCCCCTGTCACGCCCTGGTCGGGCGTGACCCTGGGGAGTGACACATTCGGCGCGACTTTTTCGGGCTGGAATTTAATTCTGACGAAGTAGTTGAGGTACACGCCCACAAGTCACGCCCTGGTAGGGCGTGTACCTGGGGCGTGTTCTTTGCGGCGTGACTTTGTTGAGCTGAAATTGAATGCTGGAGGTGACGGGCGGAATTGCTGAAGTACACGCCCATATGTCACGCCCGGGTCAGGCGTGACCCTGGGGCGTGACACTTTCGGTGCGACGGTGGAGCGGGAAAAACGAGCGCGCTGCGGCGATTCCTCGGAACCTGGAGACACGCCTCTAGAACACGCCCGTGTCGGATGTGACACGGGCGTGACCGCGGGCGTGTACACTAAGTTTCCATGGAATGCAGTTTCGGACCAATTGCTTCATTCCTCTGGGTTACACGCCCTAGGTACACGCCCGGGTAGGGCGTGACCTTGGGGCGTGTCACAGCAAAATTCGGCTGAAAGCAGTGAAAACCTTCAAAAAGCAGAAAAAATGCATTAGCGACAAAAATATATACAAAGGGGAATCAAAATAAGTACTTTACAAGACATGATTTGCTTTAAAACCCCGAAAATATCCTAATAAAATTGACTGCAAACCGTATTATCAAATTCCCCCAAGCTTAAGTTTTGTTTGTCCCCAAGCAAAGATATAAAGACTAGCTAATCATAAAAAAGTGACTAATTCAAAAAAAATTTAATCATACTTACACAAGTACTATGCGAAATTCTAGGTAGGGAGAATGTAAAACGTAAATCTAAAATAATTATTTTGGTATGGTTTAACTTTTATAAACTTTACTTAATAAAAATAAATCATCCAGAATTTTGACGAAATTCTTTAAATAGATTTGAGCAAGGCAATGAAAATGAAAAGAACGTATTGAGTTATTACTAGATCCAAGCAACGCATTATAATTATATCAATTAAATAACAAAAATCTAAGTTTAAATCCAAAACTAAAACTGATTTACTTTTCTTCTTTTCTTAGTTGTTAAATAAAATTAAAAAAAAGGGCGTGAATCAAAAGGACTTAATAGGACCGAAACGTTTGGTTTAGGAATATGAATAGGAGTGGAATTCAAATATAAACATGGAGGCTTAAAAATCACACTAAACCAAAACAACGAGTTTCAAAAAAAAATAAATTTATTTTAAACAAAATATGTATAAATAAATTTATTTTTTTTCTTTATGATTATTTATCTCTTTTATTATTATTATTATTATTATTTTCATTCATTTTTTCTCTTTTTTTTCAATACATTTCTTTTGAGTCCACTTTTTTCAACAATTTCTCCAAAGATAAAACAAAATTTCCTATCAAAAAAATTAGCGTGATTAGATAGGTAGGAATTTGGGCTTTGGTGAAAATGAAATGTTGTGTGGAGTTATCAAATGAATTTGGAAAAAAGGCTCAAAAGCGGCTAACTAGTGGTAAAAGATTTTAGGTTGGCAGGAAAGCTCAAACATAAACAAAAATGGCCTAAATCATTTTCACGCTTTTTTTTTAAAATTTATTTAAAACATAGAGTCGATAAATTTCAAAAAGCAAGTTCGAGAAAATAAAAGAAGATTGATAAAATTATCTTGAAAATAAAAATAATATGTGACTTGGATCGTTCATATCTACTACGTTATTCAAAATTTGTTCTTACAAAAATTATCTAAAGACGAAAAGGAAAATAGTGGATGATAAATTTTTAGAGAAAGTAAAGAAAATAAAGAGCGGAAAACCATAATAGAAATGCACTTTTTAGAGAAATATTTTACATTAACATGCTACCGTGAATTAGAAAACAGCATGGCCAACATTTTACTTGTGAAATATGATTAAAAAAATGATTAGAAAAATTATAATTAACTACGTTGTTTATAAAGAAGTTTGAGAAAAACAAAAGATAAACATGGGGTACTTATTGAAATACCAAAATGCAGCTATATATATATATATATTTTTTTGAATTTTTTGGATTTTTTGGATATTTACAAAAAGAAAAAAGGAGGAACTCATCCCCCAAGCTTAAAATCTACATTGTCCTCAATGGAGAAGGAGGTCGGAGAATGAGAGAAAAGTAAAGTACAGAAATAAAATACAGAATTGAAAAACAGGTACTTCCCCGGTTTTATGTGGCAGGGAAAGCTGAGTGATGCCGCTCCTCCATGCGTGTGCGGTGGATCTTCATGAGATCGGAGAACGTCGTCTGGTGGACTTTGTCATGGAATCAGAACCGTTGGAGCAGGCGATCGCAGAAGTTTCAGCTTGCCGGAGCCATTCGGGGCAAAAATTGTGAAATAAAGAAAACAGAAAAAGATAACTTGGGTTGCCTCCCAAGAGCGCCCTTTGTTTAAAGCGTCGTTTGAGCTCGACGCATCAAAATAAGATTGTCCCAAATATTGTTTAAAAATAAAGTTCAAATAAAGTTCAAAGTTTATGAGAAAAATAAAGTTCAGATTAATCAAATGTCAGGACCGGAAAGATAGAGTTAACAGGGTTGAGACTGACATCATCACAGAAATACAGTTTAAGACGCTGACCATTCACTTTGAAAGTACCCTTATCAGGGTGGGAAATTAAAACAATACCATAAGAAAAGACTTCCAAAACAGTAAAAGGCCCCGACCAACGTAATTTTAATTTACCCGGGAATAAACGTAAACGAGAATTATAAAGAAGCACTTGGTCGCCCGGCTTAAAGATTTTTGGGTGCCTAAGATGTCGATCGTGTAAACGCTTCGTCCGCTCTTTATAAAGTATGTTATTTTCATATGCGTAAGAGCGCCACTCGTCGAGTTCGTTAAGTTGAAATTTTCTAAAATCGCCGACAGAGTGGGGATCGAAGTTTAAAAATTGTAAGGCCCAAAAGGCGCGGTGTTCTAACACTACGGGTAAATGACACGATTTTCCATAAACCAACCGATATGGCGTACATCCGAAGGCGGATTTGTATGCAGTTCGGTAGGCCCATAGAGCATCGTCTAATTTGGCTGACCAGTCTTTTCTAGATGTTGAAACAGTCTTTTCTAAAATTCTTTTTATTTCTCTATTGACTACTTCGACTTGTCCGTTAGTTTGGGGATGGTAGGCAGTGGAAAGCTTATGAGTAATGCCATATTTAGTTAGGATTTTTGAAAATTGTGCGTTACAGAAATGGGAACCCCTATCACTAACGATAGCGCGCGGCGTACCGAATCGAGAAAATAATTTTTTTAGGAAATTAACTACGACTCGGGCGTCATTCGTAGGAAGAGCTTGGGCTTCGGCCCAACGCGAAACATAATCAACGGCAACTAAAATGTACTTATTCCCGAAGCTAGAAGGAAAAGGGCCGACAAAATCAATCCCCCAGAGGTCGAAAACTTCGCACTCTAGGAAATAATTTTGTGGCATTTCATTTTTATTCGAAATATTCCCCGACCGTTGGCAACTATCACACCTACTCACAAAGGCATGCGTGTCTTTAAACAGGGTGGGCCAGTAAAAACCCACGGTTAACACTTTGTGAGCGGTGCGAGCAGCTTGATAGTGCCCACCTGTCGGTCCTTCATGCAAATGTTTAATAATATCTAATCCTTCATCAAAAGAAACACACCTCCTGATCACTTGGTCGGCACAAATTCTGAAAAGATGCGGGTCCTCCCAAAAATAGTTTTTCAGCTCAGAAAAGAATTTCTTCTTTTGCTGAGATTAAAACTCTTTTGAGAGCACACGGGCCACTAGATAGTTGGCGATGCGGGCAAACCAAGGAGAAGTAGATGTGTTAATTATGAACAGCTTCTCATCAGGGAAATAGTAATGAAAAGAATTTTCGTCTAATTGTTCTATAAACGCGTTGTCTAGGCGCGAAAGGTGGTCGGCGGCCAAGTTCTCGGCACCTCGCTTATCACGGATCTCTAAGTCAAACTCCTGGAGGAGTAAGACCCAGCGAATCAAGCGAGGCTTGGCATCCGTTTTAGAGAGAAGATATTTGAGGGCCGAGTGGTCCGCAAAAACAATAATTTTCGAAAGAGTAATATAAGGGCGAAATTTGTCAAAAGTGAATACTACAGCTAAGAGCTCCTTCTCGGTTGTGGTGTAATTTTCCTGTGCAGATGTGAGTCTTTTACTAGCGTAATAAATGGGGTGGAAGTTTTTGGAAATACGTTGACCTAGTACGGCTCCCACCGCATAACTACTCGCATCACACATTATTTCAAATGGAAGATCCCACACCGGAGCTATCATGATTGGGGCATTAACTAATTTTTCTTTTATTAAATTGAAGGCAGCTAGACAGAGGTCATCAAAGATGAATGGGGCGTATTTTTCTAAGAGATGGGTAAGGGGCTTGGTGATTTTGGAAAAGTCCTTTATGAAGCGGCGGTAGAAACCCGCATGACCTAGGAAACTTCTTATAGCTTTTATGTTCGTAGGTGGCGGTATCTTATCGATAACTTCTATTTTCGCAACCTCTACTTCAATACCCCTTTCAGAAATTTTATGTCCCAAAACTAACCCTTCCCTCACCATAAAATGACATTTTTCCCAATTTAAGGCGAGGTTAGTTTCTTCGCATTGCTCTAAGACTTTTTCAAGGTTCTCTAAGCAACTATCGAAGGAATTCCCGAACACGGAGAAATCATCCATGAAAACTTCCATAATGCTTTCTACGTACTTGTCAAAGATGGCGAGCATACATCGTTGGAATGTAGCTGGCGCATTGCACAATCCAAACGGCATTCTTCGGTAGGCGAAGGTTCCGAAGGGACAAGTAAACGTAGTTTTCTCCTGGTCCTCGGGGGAGATGGGGATTTGAAGATACCCCGAGAGGCCATCGAGAAAACAATAAAAGCTATGTCCGGAAAGTCGTTCTAAAATCTGATCAATGAACGGTAAGGGGAAGTGATCCTTGCGGGTGGCATCATTCAACTTACGGTAATCTATACACATTCGCCATCCGGTCACCGTCCGAGTCGGGATTAATTCATTATTTTCATTACTTACGACCGTTATCCCTCCCTTCTTTGGTACTACCTGTACTGGGCTAACCCACTTACTATCGGATATAGGATAGATAATTCCTGCGTCTAACAATTTCATAACCTCGCCCTTAACTACGTCTTTCATGTTTGGGTTTATACGGCGCTGAGGTTGTATAGAGTTACGTGAATTATCTTCCATTAAGATTTTATGAGTGCAGAAAGATGGGCTTATGCCCTTGATATCAGATATCTGCCAAGCAATAGCTTGGCGATGCTTTTGTAATATTGAAAGAAGTTTATCCTTTTGTGCATCCGTGAGGTAGGCCGAAATTATGACAGGCAGCTTGGAGTCCTTTTCTAAGAAAGCGTATCGAAGGTGCTCTGGTAGTTCTTTCAGTTCCAAGGTAGGGGGGTCATCATACGAGGTTTTGGAAATTTGTTCTTTTTCAAAAACTATGTCCTCGTACATCTTTTTACATGTAAAATTAAAAGGGGTGTTGCTAGCGGCCATGGCGGCTTCGTGCAGCGATTCAGTTGGAAAAGTAGAAGAGGAACAGAAATCAAAAAATTCTTTTTCAAAATCAGAAAGGCGAGTGGAGGATTCTTCACTTAGGTGTAGAGATTCAGTTGGAGGAGTAGGAGAGGAACAAAAATTGGAAAATTCTTCTTCAAAATCAGAGGTGTGAGAAAAGGATTCTTCACTTACGGTATCCATGAAAAAACAGGAGTCATCATTAGCTAGTGTGTTCTTCATCGAGGGGGTGATAGAGAAAGTTACCTCATCGTCGCCCACTCGAAGGAAGAGCTTACCATTGCTTACGTCAATGATAGCTCGGGAGGTGGCAAGGAAGGGTCGGCCAAGGATCAGGGGAACCTCGACGTCTTCTTCGATGTCCAAAATGACAAAGTCCACCGGGAAGATGAACTTGTCAACTTTGACTAGGACGTCCTCCACTATTCCTAACGGGTATTTGACTGATCTGTCGGCGAGCTGGATACTCATGCGTGTAGGGTTGAGACTACCAATTCCTAACTTTTTAAACAACGAGAGGGGCATAAGATTAATACTCGCACCTAAGTCGGTTAAAGCGTGTTTGACAAAGAGATCACCAAAGACACACGGGATAGAGAAACTACCCGGGTCACTGATTTTCTTCGGTAATCCGTTTGTCAAAACCGCCGAGCACTCGGCATTTAACGTGACATGAGAAAGGTTCTCTAACTTCTTCTTGTTGGTTAGGAGGTCCTTAAGGTATTTTGCGTACTTAGACATCTGGGATATGGCTTCGTGGAAAGGAAGATTTATGTGGATTTGTTTAAACATTTCTAAAAAACGGGTGTATTGATCATCCTGTCGTTGTTTATTAAGTTCGGAAGGGTATGGCGGGGATGGATTATTTTTAAAGGTGGGTGGTGGAGTGAGTTGTTTTTCTAAAATAGGAGTGATAATTTCTTCGGCAGAGGGTGGAATTTTTAAAACAGGAACGGAGCTTTGATTTTTTAAAGCGGAAGCGGAGATTGCCTCGGGCTCTTCACTTATCGTACCGGGAACTTTCTTCCCACTCCGAAGAGTTATAGCTTTCGCTTGCTCTCTCGGGTTGGGCTCGGTATTGGAAGGAAGAGACCCTACGGGTCGCTCAGAAATCATTTTGGCGAGCTGTCCTACCTGATTTTCTAAATTTTTAACACTTCCAGTTAAGGTTCTAATCATAGCGTCATTAGCATTCATGTATTTTGAAAACATTTCCTCCAAATTTGGAGGTTTTGGAAAACTTTGAGGAGGTGGTGGTGGTGCAGAAAAATCACTTTGCGGTGGCGGGCGCACAACATTCGATGGATTGCTCCACGAAAAATTCGGATGATTTCTTAACGCAGGATTATAACTATTCGGAAAATTAAAACCAGGAGGATGATAATTTGCAGCAGAAAAATTATTAAAAGCAGTTCTAGGCATATTATTTACATAATCCAAATGTTCGGCGGGAGGAGTTGCAGATTCCCATACCTGAGGGGCGGAGGCAGCAGTCATCTCCGTAATTTTTTTGCTTAATATTTCAACTTGCAGTGCGAGTTGTGAGACGTTGTCCACTTCAAAGAGACCTGCAGGTTTGTTTGGGCGGGACCTAGGCACATTCCACCGGTAAGTGTTCATGGCCATATCTTCAAACAGCTCAAGAGCTGCTTCCGTGGTCTTATGGTTTAAAGTACCGCCAGAAGCTGCGTCTATCATTTGCTTTGTGCTTTGATTTAGCCCATTATAGAACGTCTGCACCTGCAACCATACAGGCAGAGCGTGATGTGGGCATCGTCTTAATAATTCTTTAAATCTTTCCCAGGTTTCGTAAAGGGTCTCAGAGTCTATTTGTCCAAAGGCAGAAATGTCATTCCTAAGTTTTGCAGTTTTAGCAGGCGGAAAATACTTGGCCAAAAATTTTTCAGTTAATTGCGTCCAAGTAGTTATGTTATTTTTAGGAAGGGTGTTCAGCCACTGCTTAGCCTTAATTCTAAGAGAGAAAGGAAATAATCTTAGCCTAATAGCATCATTTGTGACACCATTTATCTTGAAGGTGTCACAAATCTCAAGAAAGCTGGCTATGTGTGCGTTCGGTTCTTCATCTTGAAGCCCGTCAAATTGCACATACTGCTGCACCATTTGAATTATGCTAGGCTTCAGTTCGAAATTATTATTATTTATTGCAGGGCGAACTATACTAGATTCTGTACCCTCGAGATTCGGTCGTGCATAATAGGACATAGGCCTTTGCACGGCTTCCTCCATGTTGGGTTCTGCCATTCTTAAGGTAGAAAATGACTCGGAATCCTCAACCGGCACTTGGGTAGTAGGGCCTTGAAATCGCGATCTTCTCCGAAGAGTACGCTCAATTTCGTGGTCCAGGTCCAAAGTAACCGACGGACTTCCGCGGGTCATACACTAGAAGAAGAGAGGAGAAGAAAGACTAGAAAATAAAAGAGCTAATGAAGTTCGAAATTTTTTTTTTTTTTTTGAAATAGATTTTTATGTTTTAACTCCCGAACTTCCCAAGGGCTACCCGGTGAAGGGTTCGCAAGGTACTATACAAGATAGTGGAATTTAGAGCCACTTTGCCCTTTTCGAGAGAGTTAGGTGGTGTAGAAAAATTTGTGATGTGGGTTTCTATTAAGTAGGCGGTAATTAAAATCCAGCCATTTAACTCCGAGCGAGTAGGCGGAAAATAAAAGCTACACTGACGCACTCGACAGAAAATTAAAACACACCCACTCTACAGAAAGTAAACACACTCTACTGAAATAAAGCCTGCCAATTAACTCAAGTGAGTAGGCGGAAAAATAAAAATACGCACACTTGCTTGAAATAAATCCAGCCAATTAACTCAAGTGAGTAGGTGGAAAAATTAAAAATACGCACACTTGCTTGAACAAAATCCAGCCATTTAACTCAAGTGAGTAGGCGGAAAAATTTTAAGAAGGAGTGTGAGAAAGAGAAGTGATAAAATTAATATATTCATGTTTTCAATTTATCAACGAGCGTTGCCTTCCCGACAACGGCGTCACAAACTTGATTGTCTCTTAGATATCTGCAAGGATAAAATAACCAAACTAATATTCCAACAAGGCAAGTATACCTATCAAAATGCAGCTAGGGGACACAAGTGTCGTATTAAAATCCGGGAACAGTTGAGTAAGCTTACTCACACGAAATCTATTATTTTATCGACGGAAAAATAAGGTTTTTTTAGAAGAAAGCTAAACGTACTAAAGGAAGAGAACTACTTGCAATGAAAGAGAGCTACTTGCATGAAAAGATAAAGAGAGCTAAAAGAGCGATTAAACTTAAGCTTAGTAACAATGAGGGGAAAATGCACTCGATCAGAAATCACCTCGACAAGAGTAGTTAGAAAAATACGATAAATAAACCTAAGCTAATTAGGGTAAAGGTCCTTGACCGTGGAGGTTCCATGAATATTGACACGCTTCTCCCGAAGGTCGTGCCTAACTGAGTTTAGGAAGGTCCGACCGACTCTCGCCTAAATCGGAGGCCTAAAACTCGCTTTACGCGGTGAACCCCGCTATTGGATTTTACTCCAATCCGGGAGATTTGAACGTCTGCCTCTCTCGAGGGGTGCGAACAACTCCCTTTACTCTTGAGTGCTCATTTCCAACTTTCGGCCTCTCGGCTAGCCCAGAATGAAAGCAAAGGTGGAGAGTATATATCGATGATATACCTACAACCCGTGATAAATCAAGAGTAATTCAAGGCTAAACCCTAAAAAGAAAAGGTAAGATTCAAGCATCATAACCTAATCACTCGAACCTCGGATCATCAAGATCGAGTACATGGAGGATTTGTTAATCATGGTGAGGTGGAAGAGGGGGGATGAGTAGAAGAAGAATAATGAAAACAAAGCAGAAACGTAAAAGAAAACAACACTTTTAATTAATGGAAACAGGGATTTTACAGCTTGAAAACCAGATATTACAAGTGCATGGAAAGGTAAACTGCACTATCATTAACATTATACTACAGAACGAAGCTAGGAACTAATACAGGGAAAGCATAAATCTAGAGCTAAGAACTAAAAATGGAGAGACATGCTTAAAAAGTTCAAAAATACAAAGGACAGAACCTCCCCTCTCAATGCCAAAAGTGTCCCTAAACCCTTAGAGTTGGGCTCTATTTATAGAATTTTTCGGGTCGGGTCACGCCCCCCTGTCACGCCCTGGTCGGGCGTGACCCTGGCGCGTGACACAGTCGGCGCGACTTTTTCGGACTGGAATTTAATTCTGACGAAGTAGTTGAGGTCCACGCCCACAAGTCACGCCCTGGTAGGGCGTGTACCTGGGGCGTGTTCTTTGCGGCGTGACTTTGTTGAGCTTAAATTGAATGCTGGAGGTGACAGGCGGAATTGCTGAAGTACACGCCCATATGTCACGCCCGGGTCAGGCGTGACCCTGGGGCGTGACACTTTCGGTGCGACGGTGGAGCGGGAAAAACGAGCGCGCTGCGGCGATTCCTCGAAACCTGGGGACACGCCTCTAGAACACGCCCGTGTCGGATATGACACGGGCGTGACCGCGGGCGTGTACACTAAGTTTCCACGGAATGCAGTTTCGGACCAATTACTTCATTCCTCTGGGTTACACGCCCTAGGTACACACCCGGGTAGGGCGTGACCTTGGGGCGTGTCACAGCAAAATTCGGCTGAAAGCCGTGAAAACCTGCAAAAAGTAGAAAAAATGCATTAGCGACAAAAATATATACAAAGGGGAATCAAAATAAGTACTTTACAAGACATGATTTGCTTTAAAACCCCGAAAATATCCTAATAAAATTGACTGCAAACCGTATTATCATACACGTTCCTAACATCTTATCCTCGCTAGCCCCGTTGTGCCTACCCCACCTTTGATTCAGCTCCACTTTTATTTCACCAAAGAATAGTAACCAACCCTAGTCGCACACCCAATTCAAGCTTTATTGTTTTCGAATTTCAGGATGGGGGTGTTGATGCAGTGTTGTTCTTTGTGAAATTTGTGGTTGTGCTCCCATGGACTTATTTGCTGGAATTGTCTAAAAGAAAACGAAGAATTAAGAACAAAATTTATAAAAAGAAAATTTTAAAAAGAAAGAAAAAGAGAAAGGAAAAGTATAACTGAAAATGTGATTTGAGTTAATATATTATTTGGAGTAGGTGGTACGCACACCCGTATTTTAAAAATTAAGTCTGGGGGTGTAGTGTACCCGCGTGTTTTGTGGGTAGCGGATAGACTCTTTTTGTGCTAGCTCAGTTGGGTTTTGTGCGTAGCCTTCATTTTTATCCTTGATTACCTCGCCTTAACCCAAGCCCCATTACTACCCGAAGTCCTACGGACTCACGCTTAAAGCAAACTAGTGTCGTGGAGAGAGTGCAAATGGGCAAGCATATGGTCACCGACATTGGTGGATTCCTTTTGAGGTTGCCCCGAATCCCAATCTTTAGCAATACTCACCTTAGCGGTGAGTCTATTTTCTCCCTACGCGTGACCGGAGGATTCACCGTGATTATGTTTTTGAGTAGTTATAGAATTTTTGTTACGCGGGCTGAAAAGTATAAATTATTTTGTATGCTTAGAAATTTTCTCTACTATATTTTTCGCCCGCGAGCGTGTGACTTCGCATGGTTATCCGGATCATAATTAATGTGTTAGTTAGTTCTTTTTCTAGTCTGCAAGGATCTTCTTTGCTCGGGACGCGCAAATAGGTAAGTCTGGGGTTATGATGAGTCCCGTTTAGATAGTGTTTCGCGGACTCATCTGGGCTGGTTTTCATGTCTTTGCACTTCACTTTTCGGTTGTTTTCATTGATATTTCGTTCCTTTTGCGTTTCACATTTAATGCACTTTTCTAGACCATGGGTGCGCAATTGCGCATTCGATTGCTGGGGGTATGCACTTGGTGCTCCCCCGGGCTCCTTCCAGTAGTTTTTATTGCATTTTGTTGATTGCTGGAGGGTCTTCTTTTGTGAATTTATATTATGTGCAGGTGGTGCGTTTTCCCCCAAGGCAGGAATTCTGTCTCAAGGAAAATGCAAGGTCGTGCGTTTATTTCACGCACGGTTTGCGTGAAATCGTGCATTGTAGTCGGCTGGAAGAACGTCGAGCTGAGCTCGACGAATTTCCTCTCGCACGGTTGATGCACGGTTTCTTCGAAATCGTGCACGAAGGAAATGCACGGATTTCCTGTAGTTTCCCAGTTTATTCCGTTCCGTGGCTAATCATGCGTGTTGTTCATGCACGGGCGGCTGCGCCCGTGCGCGAGTAAAACGTATGGTTTTATTGTATATTTCTATTTTTCCAGCACTCTGTCGCTACCCGTGCGATGTCGTTCACGCATGGGCGGAACCTCCCATGTGTGAAGGAAATGCACGAGTCAAAGCTTTTTCTTCCTCAGGCATTTTCTCGATATTAATATCACACAGTTCACGCACAGTCGTGCGCCTGACCGTGCGTGACCATTTTTTCTGACTTTTACTATTTAAGCCGCAGATTTCTTCTGGACCGGGACATTTCCATTTTCCCCCGCCATTTTCGCCCCTTGGAGCAAGAACTCGTCCCTCCAGCCGTCATTTTCTCTCTCCTCCTTGGAGGATTGATCCGGCCACCCATTCTCCTCCAAAGAGCTTGCTAAACCTTTGTCTATGACCGCCATGGCCATTGCCGACTTCCAAGCTACTATTTGAGTTCTTAGTTGTAGAACTTGTGAAGCATATCGCTCTGATCCGAATCAGTGACCACAACACGAAGAAGACGGTTGTGAAGACGGAAGTGATAGCCCTTCGGGATCCTGGATACCTTCCAAAGACCGAGCTAGGACGAGGCTCGACAACCCTCACTTCTGGCCGTGAATCTTGGTGAGCCTTCGAGTGTTTGGTTGTGTTTCACCCCTCTTTTCTTTGATTTGGTTTAACCTGAACTTGTGCTAGTATGCTTGAGGTTTAATAACCATGTTTTGTTCAAGGTCTTGCTATAGTTTTGTGTGTTGATTTCTTGATCATGATGTGTGTTGATGATTTTCATCTTTGATAGAGAAAGTTGTGTTTGAGTCATTCTAGCGACTGCTAGAATGCGCGTTGCCAAGAGGTGTTTACGACCCTCGATAGTTTTTTCGTCTCTATTATTACTCTTTGGAGTAATTTACCCTGGCGACGCGGTGACGGTGACCCGCACTAGATTAATGCTGCTTAGTGTAGGAAACCCAAAATCAAACCCCACGTTTTTACTTAACACTTTCATTCATTTCCCTGAAATTGGAATCCATACTTGCAATCCGCGTGAGATCGATACTTGGTGAAGCTACTCCTCCCTTTTATTACGTGGCCTTGAACGGTAATCTTATCGCCAGCGCATCAAGGCATGTGAGAGAGTGATCTCACTACTAAAGACCAACTTGGCACAGGCAAAAAATCGAATGCGAGTCATGGCTGATAAGAAGCGGCGGGGGAGGACCTTGGAGGTGGGTTCATGGGTGTATGTTCTCCTCCAACCTTACAAGCAAACAAGTCTCCGAGTACATGGATTTCACAAATTGTCCCTAAGGTTTTTTGGTCCTTTTCGGGTAGTGGAATGCATCAAACCGATGCCCTATAAATTGGAGTTATCGGCCGACGCCAAAATACATCATACCTTTCACATTTCCTAACTTTGGGACATGTCAGAGACAACCCCTTCCAATCAATCCCGCTACCGACTGTCACCAATGCGGAGGGAAATCTGATGGTGGAACCGCACAACATCCTGAACCGCCGCATCGCTGGAATCTGCGGCCGGGTGGTGACGCAAGTTCTTGTGCAGTGGGTTAACGACACCAAAGATTCAGCAACATGGGAAGAGCTACAATATTTCAAGAGGCGATACCCACACTTTATTATTCCTTGAGGACAAGGAAGTTGTGGGGGAAATGCATTGTTATGATCTTTTATTTGCGAGTATTTTGGGAGGGGTATTTCTGTAATTGGCTTGGCTACGGTTCATATAAGTAGACTATTGTGTTAGGGTTGGGTTTTTTATCGAAAAACTTGTTGGATGTTTTGTGTATTTGCGGCTGAATCGGGATGCTTTCCCCTCGCCGTGAAGACCACCTCTCAGGGCCTAACTCTCCGGTGATCTTGTATCCTTGTGTTTACTTCTGTTGATGGAGAGATTCGTATGCTAGCTAGTGTTTCTGTTACCTGTAAGTTGGTTGTTTCTCCTTGACCCCTTTTGATCTTAACACTGTGACACCAACTACATCCTTTGGAGACTCAACAGAAGAGGATCGAGGTTGTAAAGAGGAGCAGAAACGAAGTTATACCTCAGGACATTAGGGCTTTCTTTTGGACGACCGGCTTTAAACCTTGATGAAGAAGAACAGAGCCGATCGGGACGTGTGCTGCAATGTGGACGACGAAGAAGACGCCGGATGGGTGGGTGCTGCGGCGTGAACAGTGAAGAAGAATGACCTCTTGCCGGAATGCGAAAATGCCGAAGGAAGAGGGCTCGGGAGTGTGCTCCGTAACGGCGATCCTTTGCTCTGCAGGAAATATCGAGGACGGCGACGAATTTGGATGAAACCCTAAAATCGTGAATGGTGTTTTTATGCCGCTCGGGCTTCTGGAGGTTGGGGAAGAGAATCAACAGGCTCGATAAATAAAGATGGTTTATTATCCCTATATACCCCAATCCAGGGCCTCAAGCAAAACCCTGAACAATCTGGGCCGTCCATCCTCCAATCTAGAGGATTTTGATTTAAAACCCGATCTAACTTAAACCATGCATCACTATTGGGCCTAGCGAGTCGCCACTTTATACTAACCACCCTACCGGACTCCTACGAGTTGAATTAAATAGTTAATCTTACATTCTCCCACTTATTCAACATGTGGGCGTTCCACTTATCATTTAAAAAAATAATTAATTTGTTCTATAAGAATAAAATTACACTAGACTCTTAGGGTGATAGTGAACTACAAAAAGAAAAAAAAACAATGACTTTTAGCCCAAACCTGATGTGATGTCTTTATACTTGCATAGGACCTCATAACTACATGAACCGCAGCGGTTGTGTAACATGTAAGCAAGAAGGAAGATCACTCGTTGGATCTAATGAAGAATAAACTTGATACCAAGGTTTTTAGGATCGAGATCCTAGATAAGATAGTTTCGAGGTATGATTGGATTTGATAGTAGGGTCGAATCGAGGATCGCTTTATAAAGTCAGGATCGATTTACAAAATCTGGATCATATAATCGTAAGATCCTATGATCTGGATCGCGATCCTGACAACCTTGCTTGATACCTACTGCCATGGTGCGGAGCTGGCCGTGAAGGAGATGTATCACAAAGACGATCTAGTCCCGGAGCGAATCCAGTGGGCGACGAAGGCGGCAAAGAGGCCGTCGCGGGGTGATCACCGGAGCAAGAGCGTTGTGTGGGTGAGCACCGGAGCAGGTGAGTTTCTTTCTCCCGATCCCTAAACCCTTAGCGCAGCTCTCCAAGTGATGGGATAATATGAGAGCAAGATGTCTTAGAGTTGGGAGGAGAACCAGACCAAGTATTATATATCGTTTCTCTATCCACCCATCACAGATTGGAGGGATACAGTTCATTGAACTTGAATTCTACACATTGATAGTCCACATTTATATTAAACCACACCCATGGTTAAGGCATAGCGGAAATATGACTAGACCCGCTATGATCATTATTTATTGGGTCACATGGATGGCCAAACTATTCTGACGGCGAACATGGTCTACATGACACATGATGGCCCGTATACAAGATATTATCTAACAATCTCTCACTTAGGCTAAATAGGTCATACTGAATATAGACCATGTAAACTTTATGACGTCAAATTATAGTAGCACCGTCAAAATTGACCAACGTTTCCAAACATTCTGGTCCATTAAAACCTCCAACGTCGACATGGCGGCCATTATCACTTCCATTCGTGATAGGACCTTCCAAATCACAGATGTTAGTACTCTCAACGACATAGATCAAATGGGAATGTGTAGCATGGAAATTACATACTATATGATCGTTTATGCCTATTTCCAACTGGTTCTTCTTTATGACTCCAATGAGTCCAACAATGAATTCTGCCAACTTTAAACAAATATGTACTACTAAATAATAAAGAAGGCAGACATAACTTTATCTCAGAATCATCAAATAGAATGTGCACAAAAATGTCTGTCGAACAAAAATAAGCAAAGAAAATTGCAGACTCCCACTAAACCAGCACATCAGAAGGACTAGTCACACACATACGAGCAACATGCTCCAGAAAGACTTTAGGTAGCAAGCCCTTAGTGAGGGGATCTGCAATCATGAGTTTAGTACTAATATATTCAACAGACATTAGACGATTCTGAACCCTTTCCTTAACGACGAGAAACTTTATATCAATATGTCTTGACCGTGCTGAACTCTTACCGTTGTTAGAATAAAACTCTGCAGCATTGTTATCACAATAAAACTTTAATGGTTTCTCGATTGTGTCCCCCATTTGAAGCCCAGAAATACAATTTCAAAGCCATATTACTTGATTAGATTCCCCATAACAAGCGATGAACTCTGCCTCAATGGTGGACAAAGCAATAAGTTCTTCTTGACACTTTTCCATGAAACTACTCCTCCTCCCATCATGAAGATGAAACCTGATTTGGACCTTTTGTTGTCAAGAAAACGCACAAAATCTAAATCTGTGTATTCAATTATCTCCAACTGATCTGATCTACTGTACGTGAGCATGTAATCTTTCATTCTCTGAAGGTATCACATCACCCTCTTAGCAGCCTTCTAATGGTCGATACCAGGATTGCTCAAACATCTGTCAAGCATACCAATGACGAATGCAATCTCTGGATGGGTACAAACTTGAGCATACATAAGACTCCCAACCACTGAGGCATAAGCGATATCTTTCATTTGCTCTACCTGAAGATCATTCTTAGGACACTGGAGTCAACTGAATTTTTCTCCCTTAGCAATAGGTGTTTCACCAGGTGAACACCCCTTCATGCCATATCTATTTAGCACCTTATCTATATAAGCCTTTTGTGACAAACATAATATACCACGTGATCTATCACAATGTATCTGAATGCCCATCACAAAAGGTGCCTCCCCAAGATTCTTCATCTCAAGGTTCTTTGAAAGAAAAGTCTTGGTCTCATGTAAAAGTTCTATATCGCTGCCTGCTAATAGAATGTCATCCACATATAGCACTAAGAATAAAAATCTACTTGCTTTAATTTTATGGTAAATACATTGATCAGCTATATTTACTTTAAAACCAAAACTAGAAAAGACTTGATCAAATTTCATGTACCATTGTCGTGATGTCTGCTTCAAACCGTAAATGGAATTCTTTAATCTGCACTCTAGGTGTTCTGAACCCTTCAATTCAAAACCCTTTGGCTGCACCATATAGATTTCTTCCTAAATATTCTCATCAATAAAAGTCATTTTAACATCTATTTGGTGAATCTCTAGATCATACTGTGCCACTAGTGTCATGATGACCCTAAAAGAGTCTTTCAAAGAAACTAGAGAGAAAGTCTCCTTATAGTCAATGCCCTCCCTTTGAGTGAACTCTTTGGCAACAAGACGTGATTTATATCATTCGACATTGCATTTAGAATCCAGCTTGGTTTTAAATATCCATTTGCAACCAATTGGTTTCTTTTCTTTAGGCAATTCAACTAGATCCCAAACGCCATTATCATTCATAAACTTCAGCTCTTCTATCATAGCATTTGACAATTTGGGAAAGTGAGCACTCAGTTTGGCCTCATTGAAAGATGTCGTGTCATCTTCTAGCCCTATGTCAAACTTATGCTCATGAAGATATGCTTCATAGTCATCTGAAATGGCTGATCTCCTTTCCATATTGGATCACCTTAATGGCACTTGTGGTGGAGGATGTTCAAGTTCTACTGCATTAGTGTGGTTTAACTCAATATCTTGATGAGAGGTGTTTGTACCTTGCAAAGGTATAAAAAGGGTATTCTGCAAAGATACATCTACTTCAGCACTTTCAACATTAATCATGGGAATGATTACGTGTTCTTATTCAAAAGCAAACTCTCGGACTGAATTTCTCCCACTACTTTCAACATCGTCAAGGAATTTGGCATTATATGTCTCAATTATGGTTTCAGGGGAAGGACAATAAAATTTGAAGCCTCTAGACCTCTCAGAGTATCCAAAAAAGTAACAACTAATAGTTCTAGAGTCCAGCTTCTTCTCATGTGGCCTATGGGGTCGAGCTTTAGCTGGACAACCCCAAACATGAAGATGCCTCATACAAGGAAGTTTCCCAGTCCATAACTCATATGTGGTTTTACGTACTACTTTGCTGGGCACCCTATTAAGGAGGTAGACTGCGGTCTTTAAGGACTCACCCCATAATGACTCGGGTAGGGAGGTATGGACAATCATACTCCTAACCAAGTCCTTTAAGGTGCGGTTACGTCTCTCAGCAACACCATTCTGATGTGGAGTCCCTGGTTGTGTATATTGAGGAACGGTGCCACACTCTTCTAGAAATTTGGCAAAGGGTCTTGGATGTTTACCTGACCCGTCATTCCTACCCTAGTATTCACCACCCCGGTCGGTTCTAACATCTTTAATCTTCTTATTTAGTTGATTCTCAACTTCAGCTTTATAGATTTTAAACATGTCCAATGACTGTGATTTCTCATGTATTAAGTATGGGTACTGATATCAAGAATAGTCTTCTATGAAGGTGATAAAATATTCATGGCCATTCCAAGACATTATAGGGAATGAACCACAAATGTCTGTATGAATCACCTCTAAGACACACAAGCTCCTTTTAGCACCAAACCTCCTGATGTTTGTTTGTTATCCCTTTGTGCAACCTGTACAGATCACAACATCTGAGTAATCTAAAGGGCCTATAACTCCACTAGATAAAAGCCTCTCAACATTGTCTTTTGAGATGTCACCTAATCGCCTATGCCATAAACTATTTGAGTTCTCATTAATTAATTTTCATTTAGTGCCTTTATAATTCACATGTAAGGATTCATAACTTGAGAAATTCAAGTCTAATTTATATAAGTCATCAACTAAAAAGCATGTTCCAATAATTTTAGAATAAAAAGAGATATTAAATACTTCATTACTAAAAGTGATAGTAAAACCAAATCAGTCTAATAGTGGAATAGAAATTAAATTCTGTCTAAACGACGGTACAAACATAGTCTCTTCCAAATCCAAAACTGTTTGGTTCATTGATCTACATGACCCAGATTTGTAAGAAGTCAAAAACGTCAATGACACACACACTAGTTGAATTTGATGTGTGTTTGAGTTTATGCATGTACGGTGAAAACTTGAAGAAGTGACTAAGGACATGTTGCAGTATGGAGACCGGGCGGTCTGGCGGTTTGTCTGGCAGTCTGGCGGCTTCTCCCAAAGACTTGGTAGCCGAGCTATTGATGTTTTGTGTCTGGAGTTCATGCGGCTTCTCCCAGTGGCTTGGTAGCCGGGCTGTGTGATGATTGGTGTATGGCGGTCTGGCGGCTTCTCCCAACGGCTTACTATGGCGACTTGAAGATATTGTCGGGTTGTCTTCTGCACATTGTAGTTGTCGGGCGGTTAGTCTGACCGCGTGGCTTATGTGGCTTGTATAGATGCTTATTCCTGTAATTATTCATCCAACATTGCATATTTGTAATCTCTCTTCTCTCCTCCATTCTATAAAAGGGAGGTCATACCTTTGTATTATATACCTTTTTGGATAATAAAAATGTTGTTACTCCAAATTTTCGATCTACTTATTTTCTATTTGCACATGGTATCAGAGGACTCGATCTTTTCCTCCTGATTCTGTAAGCTCTCTTTGTCCGCACGACCTATCTGCATGGTCTGATCCTTCTTCTCGCGACCTTTCTTTGCAACTTGTTACTTACACCGGTTTGCACCCTGTTCGCGCGGCCTCTTTCTATCCATGTCGTTGCTCTTTTGTGTGCATGACATTTTTGATTCCCCTTTCTTCTCGCCGCGACCTGTTCTTAAGTCGTCACGACCTGTTCTTCTTGTCGCAACCTGTGCTTAGTCTACGCGCCCTCCTTTTCAAGTTGTTCTTCTTCTTAAGTCGTTGCGACCTATTATTAAGTCGCTGCGACCTGTTCTTATTGTTGCGACTTGTGTTTAGTCGCCGCGACCTGCTCTTCTTATCGCGCCCTGCGCTTAGTTGCCGCGCCATCCTTTACAACCCATGACTTATTATTCTCTCTACTCTCTTCTATGGCTATCTCTTCTTCGAAGTTGTCCGCCTCCATGGTCATGTTTTCAGGTAGTGCCAGCATCGCTAGTCAAGGTAAATGGTTGATCGACTTTGGTGCTACCAATCATATGATTGACAATCCGCAATGTTTTTCTCTCAAAGAGCAGCATGATCGTTTGCCCCCGGTACTTATTGCGGACGGCTCTCCCTCACCGGTCAACGGGACAGGAGTGGTTCAAGTCACTCTGTCACTTCGCTTGGAAGACACCCTCTACGTGCCAACTTTCCCTTGCAATTTCTTATCTGTTCTCTTTGCAAGAAACTAGAGTGTTATGTCACATTCACTTCTACTACTTGTTCTTTTCAGGATCCGGGCTCCAAACGGACGATTGCTACTGGGACTTAGAGCGGCGGCCTCTACTTTCTCGATAACGTTTCCGCATTATCCGCATTCTCCTCCTATTATACTGATCTTCTCCAGTGGCACCTTCGTCTTGGTCATGCTCCTCCAAGACTTCTTCGTCAGCTTCTGCCCCATCTTCCTTCAGAGTCCTCCTCTCAACTGTGACGCATGTCAGCTTGGCAAGCATCACCGCTCCTCCTTCCCACCGAAGCAAGGTCGTGGATCTTCCCGACCATTTGATCTAGTGCACTCCGACATCTGGGGTCCTGCTCCTACCCTCCCCATAGGTCGGAGTAGCTCATATATTGTAACATTTATTGATGATTTCTCTCGATGTACGTGGGTGTATCTTTTAAAGGATCTCTTCAAACTATTTTCAGTGTGGACATCGTTCTATAATATGATTAAGAATCAGTTTGATAAATCTATTAAAATCTTTCGCTCGGAAAATGCTAAGGAATAGCATATTAATGATTTCTCTTCTTTCTCTATGCAACATGGTATTATTCATGAAACTAGTTATCTGTATACCTCAAAGCAAAATGGGGTAGCAGAACGTAAAAACTGCCACCTTCTCGATGTCGCTCACACTCTGATGACACAGATGCAGGTTCCTTGCTCCTACTGGGGCTACGCCGTACTCATCTCCTGCTATCTCATTAATTGAATTCCTTCCACAGTTCTCCCGGGTCAAACCTCATTCTCCATTCTCTATCCGGGCAAGGATCTGTTTCCCCTCCCTCTGCGTATCTTAGGGTGCAAGGCTTTTGTGCACGCTCCTTCCACCACTCATGACAAACTCGCCCCATGTGCCACCAAGTGTGTCTTTTGGGGTTACTCCACTACTCACAAAGGCTATTGTTGCTTTGACCCCATTCTTCGTAAACAATATATATCCACAAATGTGATCTTCGAGAATGCATCATATTTCTCTTTTGATTCATCACCCTCTCCAGATATTTCTGCACCTCCTACCATCCCCACCACCACGTCTACTCCCATCGAGCTATCTCCACCGTCATCTCCACTGTCTCCTCTATCTCTCTCTCCCTCTCCACCGCTGCTATGTCCCTCTTCTCCCGTGTCAGCTCTCTCTGCCACAGATGCTCCGGTTACTGAGGAACACACTTACTTGGATCTTCATATTGCTCTTCGCAAAGGGGTGCAGTTGTGTACCCAGAACCCTATAGATGTTGTAGTTTCATATGATCATCTAACTCCTTCTCGCAGGGCATTTTCCTTAGCTATCTCTGCCACTGCCACTCCCCGTACCTACCAGGAAGCTCAAACTATTCCTCATTGGAAGACTGCCATGGACAAGGAAATTGCTACTCTCACTGAAAGGGGTACATGGACCCTTGTTCCTCCCCCTTTGGGCACTGATGTGGTTGGATATCGCTGGGTCTTTGTTGTGAAGTTCCATCCAGACGGCAGCGTGGATCGATACAAGGCCCACTTGGTTGCCAAAGTCTTTACTCAGACTTATGGTGTTGATTACTTTGACACCTTCTCTCATGTTGCTCGTCTCAGCACCATTCAGGTTCTTCTCTTTGTGGCTGTCAACTGGGATTGGCCCATTTCCCAACTGGATGTCAATAATGCCTTTCTCTATAGTTATCTTCAAGAGGACACTTACATGGAATAAAATCCTGGGTATGTTGCTCAGGGGGAGACACGAGTATGTCGGCTGAAGAAGGACATCTATGGGGACTAGTACAAAGCCCTCGGGCTTGGTTTGACAAGTTTAGCGACATTGTTGCGACCATTGGTTTTGCAAAACGTTCAGCCGACCATTGGTGAGCTCAAGTTCTTTTTGGGACTCCGAGTAAGACAAACTGATAATGGCTTGTTCATATCCCAGTCTAAGTTCACTAGAGAGTTGATTAAGAAATATGAAATGGAGAATGCTTCTACCATGAAAACTTCCATGGGGACTAGTATGCCCTTAAACAAAATAAAGCAGGGAAACCTGTTGATTAAACTTTGTATAGAGGGATAATTGGCTCCCTACTGTACCTCACAGCTAGTAGGCCTGACATCATGTATGCTATATATGTCTGTGCTATGTATCAGGTCTGTCCTAAAAAATCAAACACTCTGCTGTAAAGAGGATCTTGAGATATCTTAAGGGCACACCATATCTTGGCCTATGGTACCCTAAAATAGGGATTTTGAACTAATAGGGTATTCAGATGCAGATTTTGTAAGATGCAAAGAGGACAGGAAAAGAACTACAGGGACCTGTTAGATCTTATAAGGAAGACTAGTGTCTTGGAGTAGCAAAAAGTTGACAAGTGTTGCTATATCAACTGCAGAGTCAGAGGACATTTCAGCAGGAAGCTGCTGTTCTCAGTTGCTGTGGATTTAGCATCAGCTCTAGGATTATGACCTCAAGGTAAGTAGAACCCCTCTTTATTGTGATTTTACTAGTGCGATTTCTACTGCTAGAATCCTATCTCACAAAGCAGGACTAATAATAGAAATAAAATATCATTTTATTAGGGAGCATGTTGAAAAGGAAGATACCAGTCTTGAGTTTGTCCCCACAAACAAGCAAGTGGCTGACATCTTTGCTAAGCTACTAGATGAAGCAAAGTTAAACACCTTTAAGTTTGAGTTAGGAATGTTGAACGTAGTCTAACTTCAGTCACTTCCTTTAGATTTAGTTTTGGTGCAGGTTGTGTTTTCTTGCAGGAGATGAAGAACTTGAGTGCTAAGAAGATCAAACTGACCATCAATAAATTGATGACAAAAGTGGCTCCTATTGAGGGGGAGCAAATTAACAGCTGTAGGACCAGAATCAACCTCATATAAAGAGGAAGTTAGCATTTGTACCAAGAGTATCAACTGTAATCAGATAGGGGGAGAAACACATCAAAACAAGCCAACTCTTCCCTGATTATTCTTCAGAAGTCAAAAAGGAGGAGATAAAAAAGAAATTCAAGTGATATCAAAGAGCTTCAAAGATTTATCAAATGTAGCATCATCAAGTGTAGCATCAGAGCTTGATGAAGTGGTATCAAATCCAGGGGTAGAAAGAAATGTTGCTCTGATCAAGTGGTATCAGATTCAGGGGGAGAATCCCATGCAGCATTCAAGTGGTATCACACAACTTGCAGCAAAATAAGGGGAGCAGGTGATGCTCACCGAACAGGAATGACTAAGAAATGTTATAACCTTCTAAGATCTCCTCTATTATAATAATTCATTTTATTATTGCATATGATGTGTGTGACATTGATTAAGAAATATGAACAATTTGAATAAGGGTTTTGACTTCTTTCAAATAGGGGGAGATTATTGGGTCCATTAATCTACATGGCCCAGATTTGTATGAGGTCAAACAAATCAATGGCACACACTAGTTGTATTTTATGTGTGTTTGAGTTTATGCATGTAAGGTGAAAAATTGAAGAAGTTACTAAGGGCAAAAGTGCCGAGACAAAAGTTTCATGACAGAAGTGTCGAGACAATTCAGACAGAAGTGTCGAGATAGCTCAGGATAGTAGTGTCAAGACAATACAACTGTCTTGACACAATAAAGAACTGAGTGCAGTCTTAAAGATGTCGACACCTAGCAAACTACAATATCGAGACAACTCAACTGTCTCGACATAGTGAAGTTCTGAAAAGCAGCTAAGTCCATAGGCATTGAGTGAAGTCGATTCACTCAATGCTAGGTAAGTAAAATCATTGAATATTGCTAGATTAGTTAATGTTTAATAATTTGAAGCTAAAAATGTGGCTAATGCTACAGGCGTTGAGTTTAGTCTACTCACTCATCGCCATACAAAAAAATCTGTGAGAGAGGCTGAGATAGTTAAAGCCTTAAGAGATACTGGCTGAGAAGTGGTTATGTCCACAGGCGTTGAGTGAAGTCCACTCACTCAATGCCATAACATCAAAATCATTGAGTATTGCTCAGTCAATCAAAGCCACAAAAATTATGTGTAAATATTTGACTAAGTCTACAGGCGTTGAGTGAAGATCACTCACTCACTCAACTTCATGTGATAAAAAGCATTGACTGATTCTCATCCAGTCAAAGCCAGTGTTTTCAGATATGGAAAATTAGTTAAGTCCAAAGGCGTTGAGTGTAGCTTACTCACTCTGTAAGACCCCCTACCATGAACACAAAATACGGCATGAGGGGAGTCTTATGGCCAAAACAGCCGCCTTGCGGTAGAGTTAGCATATGGTCTAACCTGTACTACAAGACGCCTATCCTGCTAGCTATAATCAATATCATTCATTGCCAACCCAACCAAGAATATAAAGGTGAAGTCAAATCCACACAAAAGTAAAATAGTCCAAAGAAAGTACATCAAATAAAAGAAGCATCAACAAGCTTCTATCACATCAGAGTACATGTACAAAATGTGTCTCTCTACAAAACATTCACATCCGTCACTGACGGCAACGACGGTACCGTCATATCAAGCCATGTCGCCCTGGCCTGGCTATCCTCCTGTGCAACCTGCTGCTGCTTTATCTGCGGGGTTCCCTCCTAAAAAGGAAGACGTAGCAACTGTAAGTCATAAAGACTAAGTGGCTTCACATCCGCTCCCTCGGCGACTCTTCGGCACCGGGCAGAGTCGCCGAGGGTATAGATGCTTATTCCTGTAATTATTCATCCAACATTGCATATTTGTAATCTCTCTTCTCTCCTCCATTCTATAAAAGGGAGGTCATACCTTTGTATTATATACCTTTTTGGATAATAAAAATGTTGTTACTCCAAATTTTCGATCTACTTATTTTCTATTTGCACATGGTATCAGAGGACTCGATCTTTTCCTCCAGATTCTGTAAGCTCTCTTTGTCCGCACGACCTATCTGCATGGTCTGATCCTTCTTCTCGCGACCTTTCTTTGCAACTTGTTACTTACACCGGTTTGCACCCTGTTCGCGCGGCCTCTTTCTATCCATGTCGTTGCTCTTTTGTGTGCATGACCTTTTTGATTCCCCTTTCTTCTCGCCGCGACCTGTTCTTAAGTCGTCACGACCTGTTCTTCTTGTCGTAACCTGTGCTTAGTCTACGCGCCCTCCTTTTCAAGTTGTTCTTCTTCTTAAGTCATTGCGACCTATTATTAAGTCGCTGCGACCTGTTCTTATTGTTGCGACTTGTGTTTAGTCGCCGCGACCTGCTCTTCTTATCGCGCCCTGCGCTTAGTTACCGCGCCCTCCTTTACAACCCATGACTTATTATTCTCTCTACTCTCTTCTATGGCTATCTCTTCTTCGAAGTTGTCCGCCTCCATGGTCATGTTTTCAGGTAGTGCCAGCATCGCTAGTCAAGGTAAATGGTTGATCGACTTTGGTGCTACCAATCATATGATTGACAATCCGCAATGTTTTTCTCTCAAAGAGCAGCATGATCGTTTGCCCCCGGTACTTATTGCGGACGGCTCTCCCTCACCGGTCAACGGGACAGGAGTGGTTCAAGTCACTCTGTCACTTCGCTTGGAAGACACCCTCTACGTGCCAACTTTCCCTTGCAATTTCTTATCTGTTCTCTTTGCAAGAAACTAGAGTGTTATGTCACATTCACTTCTACTACTTGTTCTTTTCAGGATCCGGGCTCCAAACGGACGATTGCTACTGGGACTTAGAGCGGCGGCCTCTACTTTCTCGATAACGTTTCCGCATTATCCGCATTCTCCTCCTATTATACTGATCTTCTCCAGTGGCACCTTCGTCTTGGTCATGCTCCTCCAAGACTTCTTCGTCAGCTTCTGCCCCATCTTCCTTCATAGAGTCCTCCTCTCAACTGTGACGCATGTCAGCTTGGCAAGCATCACCGCTCCTCCTTCCCACCGAAGCAAGGTCGTGGATCTTCCCGACCATTTGATCTAGTGCACTCCGACATCTGGGGTCCTGCTCCTACCCTCCCCATAGGTCGGAGTAGCTCATATATTGTAACCTTTATTGATGATTTCTCTCGATGTACGTGGGTGTATCTTTTAAAGGATCTCTTCAAACTATTTTCAGTGTGGACATCGTTCTATAATATGATTAAGAATCAGTTTGATAAATCTATTAAAATCTTTCGCTCGGAAAATGCTAAGGAATAGCATATTAATGATTTCTCTTCTTTCTCTATGCAACATGGTATTATTCATGAAACTAGTTATCTGTATACCTCAAAGCAAAATGGGGTAGCAGAACGTAAAAACTGCCACCTTCTCGATGTCGCTCACACTCTGATGACACAGATGCAGGTTCCTTGCTCCTACTGGGGCTACGCCGTACTCATCTCCTGCTATCTCATTAATTGAATTCCTTCCACAGTTCTCCCGGGTCAAACCTCATTCTCCATTCTCTATCCGGGCAAGGATCTGTTTCCCCTCCCTCTGCGTATCTTAGGGTGCAAGGCTTTTGTGCACGCTCCTTCCACCACTCATGACAAACTCGCCCCATGTGCCACCAAGTGTGTCTTTTGGGGTTACTCCACTACTCACAAAGGCTATTGTTTCTTTGACCCCATTCTTCGTAAACAATATGTATCCACAAATGTGACCTTCGAGAATGCATCATATTTCTCTTTTGATTCATCACCCTCTCCAGATATTTCTGCACCTCCTACCATCCCCACCACCACGTCTACTCCCATCGAGCTATCTCCACCGTCATCTCCACTGTCTCCTCTGTCTCTCTCTCCCTCTCCACCGCTGCTATGTCCCTCTTCTCCCGTGTCAGCTCTCTCTGCCACAGATGCTCCGGTTACTGAGGAACACACTTACTTGGATCTTCATATTGCTCTTCGCAAAGGGGTGCAGTTGTGTACCCAGAACCCTATAGATGTTATAGTTTCATATGATCATCTAACTCCTTCTCGCAGGGCATTTTCCTTAGCTATCTCTGCCACTGCCACTCCCCGTACCTACCAGGAAGCTCAAACTATTCCTCATTGGAAGACTGCCATGGACAAGGAAATTGCTACTCTCACTGAAAGGGGTACATGGACCCTTGTTCCTCCCCCTTTGGGCACTGATGTGGTTGGATATCGCTGGGTCTTTGTTGTGAAGTTCCATCCAGACGGCAGCGTGGATCGATACAAGGCCCACTTGGTTGCCAAAGTCTTTACTCAGACTTATGGTGTTGATTACTTTGACACCTTCTCTCATGTTGCTCGTCTCAGCACCATTCAGGTTCTTCTCTTTGTGGCTGTCAACTGGGATTGGCCCATTTCCCAACTGGATGTCAATAATGCCTTTCTCTATAGTTATCTTCAAGAGGACACTTACATGGAATAAAATCCTGGGTATGTTGCTCAGGGGGAGACACGAGTATGTCGGCTGAAGAAGGACATCTATGGGGACTAGTACAAAGCCCTCGGGCTTGGTTTGACAAGTTTAGCGACATTGTTGCGACCATTGGTTTTGCAAAACGTTCAGCCGACCATTGGTGAGCTCAAGTTCTTTTTGGGACTCCGAGTAAGACAAACTGATAATGGCTTGTTCATATCCCAGTCTAAGTTCACTAGAGAGTTGATTAAGAAATATGAAATGGAGAATGCTTCTAACATGAAAACTTCCATGGGGACTAGTATGCCCTTAAACAAAATAAAGCAGGGAAACCTGTTGATTAAACTTTGTATAGAGGGATAATTGGCTCCCTACTGTACCTCACAGCTAGTAGGCCTGACATCATGTATGCTATATATGTATGTGCTATGTATCAGGTCTGTCCTAAAAAATCAAACACTCTGCTGTAAAGAGGATCTTGAGATATCTTAAGGGCACACCATATCTTGGCCTATGGTACCCTAAAATAGGGATTTTGAACTAATAGGGTATTCAGATGCAGATTTTGTAAGATGCAAAGAGGACAGGAAAAGAACTACAGGGACCTGTTAGATCTTATAAGGAAGACTAGTGTCTTGGAGTAGCAAAAAGTTGACAAGTGTTGCTATATCAACTGCAGAGTCAGAGGACATTTCAGCAGGAAGCTGCTGTTCTCAGTTGCTGTGGATTTAGCATCAGCTCTAGGATTATGACCTCAAGGTAAGTAGAACCCCTCTTTATTGTGATTTTACTAGTGCGATTTCTACTGCTAGAATCCTATCTCACAAAGCAGGACTAATAATAGAAATAAAATATCATTTTATTAGGGAGCATGTTGAAAAGGAAGATACCAGTCTTGAGTTTGTCCCCACAAACAAGCAAGTGGCTGACATCTTTGCTAAGCTACTAGATGAAGCAAAGTTAAACACCTTTAAGTTTGAGTTAGGAATGTTGAACGTAGTCTAACTTCAGTCACTCCCTTTAGATTTAGTTTTGGTGCAGGTTGTGTTTTCTTGCAGGAGATGAAGAACTTGAGTGCTAAGAAGATCAAACTGACCATCAATAAATTGATGACAAAAGTGGCTCCTATTGAGGGGGAGCAAATTAACAGCTGTAGGACCAGAATCAACCTCATATAAAGAGGAAGTTAGCATTTGTACCAAGAGTATCAACTGTAATCAGATAGGGGGAGAAACACATCAAAACAAGCCAACTCTTCCCTGATTATTCTTCAGAAGTCAAAAAGGAGGAGATAAAAAAGAAATTCAAGTGATATCAAAGAGCTTCAAAGATTTATCAAATGTAGCATCATCAAGTGTAGCATCAGAGCTTGATGAAGTGGTATCAAATCCAGGGGTAGAAAGAAATGTTGCTCTGATCAAGTGGTATCAGATTCAGGGGGAGAATCCCATGCAGCATTCAAGTGGTATCACACAACTTGCAGCAAAATAAGGGGAGCAGGTGATGCTCACCGAACAGGAATGACTAAGAAATGTTATAACCTTCTAAGATCTCCTCTATTATAATAATTCATTTTATTATTGCATATGATGTGTGTGACATTGATTAAGAAATATGAACAATTTGAATAAGGGTTTTGACTTCTTTCAAATAGGGGGAGATTATTGGGTCCATTAATCTACATGGCCCAGATTTGTCTGAGGTCAAACAAATCAATGGCACACACTAGTTGTATTTTATGTGTGTTTGAGTTTATGCATGTAAGGTGAAAAATTGAAGAAGTTACTAAGGGCAAAAGTGCCGAGACAAAAGTTTCATGACAGAAGTGTCGAGACAATTCAGACAGAAGTGTCGAGATAGCTCAGGATAGTAGTGTCAAGACAATACAACTGTCTTGACACAATAAAGAACTGAGTGCAGTCTTAAAGATGTCGACACCTAGCAGACTACAATATCGAGACAACTCAACTGTCTCGACATAGTGAAGTTCTGAAAAGCAGCTAAGTCCATAGGCATTGAGTGAAGTCGATTCACTCAATGCTAGGTAAGTAAAATCATTGAATATTGCTAGATTAGTTAATGTTTAATAATTTGAAGCTAAAAATGTGGCTAATGCTACAGGCGTTGAGTTTAGTCTACTCACTCATCGCCATACAAAAAAAATCTGTGAGAGAGGCTGAGATAGTTAAAGCCTTAAGAGATACTGGCTGAGAAGTGGTTATGTCCACAGGCGTTGAGTGAAGTCCACTCACTCAATGCCATAACATCAAAATCATTGAGTATTGCTCAGTCAATCAAAGCCACAAAAATTATGTGTAAATATTTGACTAAGTCTACAGGCGTTGAGTGAAGATCACTCACTCACTCAACTTCATGTGATAAAAAGCATTGACTGATTCTCATCCAGTCAAAGCCAGTGTTTTCAGATATGGAAAATTAGTTAAGTCCAAAGGCGTTGAGTGTAGCTTACTCACTCTGTAAGACCCCCTACCATGAACACAAAATACGGCATGAGGGGAGTCTTATGGCCAAAACAGCCGCCTTGCGGTAGAGTTAGCATATGGTCTAACCTGTACTACAAGACGCCTATCCTGCTAGCTATAATCAATATCATTCATTGCCAACCCAACCAAGAATATAAAGGTGAAGTCAAATCCACACAAAAGTAAAATAGTCCAAAGAAAGTACATCAAATAAAAGAAGCATCAACAAGCTTCTATCACATCAGAGTACATGTACAAAATGTGTCTCTCTACAAAACATTCACATCCGTCACTGACGGCAACGACGGTACCGTCATATCAAGCCATGTCGCCCTGGCCTGGCTATCCTCCTGTGCAACCTGCTGCTGCTTTATCTGCGGGGTTCCCTCCTAAAAAGGAAGACGTAGCAACTGTAAGTCATAAAGACTAAGTGGCTTCACATCCGCTCCCTCGGCGACTCTTCGGCACCGGGCAGAGTCGCCGAGGGTATAGATGCTTATTCCTGTAATTATTCATCCAACATTGCATATTTGTAATCTCTCTTCTCTCCTCCATTCTATAAAAGGGAGGTCATACCTTTGTATTATATACCTTTTTGGATAATAAAAATGTTGTTACTCCAAATTTTCGATCTACTTATTTTCTATTTGCACATGGTATCAGAGGACTCGATCTTTTCCTCCAGATTCTGTAAGCTCTCTTTGTCCGCACGACCTATCTGCATGGTCTGATCCTTCTTCTCGCGACCTTTCTTTGCAACTTGTTACTTACACCGGTTTGCACCCTGTTCGCGCGGCCTCTTTCTATCCATGTCGTTGCTCTTTTGTGTGCATGACCTTTTTGATTCCCCTTTCTTCTCGCCGCGACCTGTTCTTAAGTCGTCACGACCTGTTCTTCTTGTCGCAACCTGTGCTTAGTCTACGCGCCCTCCTTTTCAAGTTGTTCTTCTTCTTAAGTCATTGCGACCTATTATTAAGTCGCTGCGACCTGTTCTTATTGTTGCGACTTGTGTTTAGTCGCCGCGACCTGCTCTTCTTATCGCGCCCTGCGCTTAGTTACCGCGCCCTCCTTTACAACCCATGACTTATTATTCTCTCTACTCTCTTCTATGGCTATCTCTTCTTCGAAGTTGTCCGCCTCCATGGTCATGTTTTCAGGTAGTGCCAGCATCGCTAGTCAAGGTAAATGGTTGATCGACTTTGGTGCTACCAATCATATGATTGACAATCCGCAATGTTTTTCTCTCAAAGAGCAGCATGATCGTTTGCCCCCGGTACTTATTGCGGACGGCTCTCCCTCACCGGTCAACGGGACAGGAGTGGTTCAAGTCACTCTGTCACTTCGCTTGGAAGACACCCTCTACGTGCCAACTTTCCCTTGCAATTTCTTATCTGTTCTCTTTGCAAGAAACTAGAGTGTTATGTCACATTCACTTCTACTACTTGTTCTTTTCAGGATCCGGGCTCCAAACGGACGATTGCTACTGGGACTTAGAGCGGCGGCCTCTACTTTCTCGATAACGTTTCCGCATTATCCGCATTCTCCTCCTATTATACTGATCTTCTCCAGTGGCACCTTCGTCTTGGTCATGCTCCTCCAAGACTTCTTCGTCAGCTTCTGCCCCATCTTCCTTCATAGAGTCCTCCTCTCAACTGTGACGCATGTCAGCTTGGCAAGCATCACCGCTCCTCCTTCCCACCGAAGCAAGGTCGTGGATCTTCCCGACCATTTGATCTAGTGCACTCCGACATCTGGGGTCCTGCTCCTACCCTCCCCATAGGTCGGAGTAGCTCATATATTGTAACCTTTATTGATGATTTCTCTCGATGTACGTGGGTGTATCTTTTAAAGGATCTCTTCAAACTATTTTCAGTGTGGACATCGTTCTATAATATGATTAAGAATCAGTTTGATAAATCTATTAAAATCTTTCGCTCGGAAAATGCTAAGGAATAGCATATTAATGATTTCTCTTCTTTCTCTATGCAACATGGTATTATTCATGAAACTAGTTATCTGTATACCTCAAAGCAAAATGGGGTAGCAGAACGTAAAAACTGCCACCTTCTCGATGTCGCTCACACTCTGATGACACAGATGCAGGTTCCTTGCTCCTACTGGGGCTACGCCGTACTCATCTCCTGCTATCTCATTAATTGAATTCCTTCCACAGTTCTCCCGGGTCAAACCTCATTCTCCATTCTCTATCCGGGCAAGGATCTGTTTCCCCTCCCTCTGCGTATCTTAGGGTGCAAGGCTTTTGTGCACGCTCCTTCCACCACTCATGACAAACTCGCCCCATGTGCCACCAAGTGTGTCTTTTGGGGTTACTCCACTACTCACAAAGGCTATTGTTTCTTTGACCCCATTCTTCGTAAACAATATGTATCCACAAATGTGACCTTCGAGAATGCATCATATTTCTCTTTTGATTCATCACCCTCTCCAGATATTTCTGCACCTCCTACCATCCCCACCACCACGTCTACTCCCATCGAGCTATCTCCACCGTCATCTCCACTGTCTCCTCTGTCTCTCTCTCCCTCTCCACCGCTGCTATGTCCCTCTTCTCCCGTGTCAGCTCTCTCTGCCACAGATGCTCCGGTTACTGAGGAACACACTTACTTGGATCTTCATATTGCTCTTCGCAAAGGGGTGCAGTTGTGTACCCAGAACCCTATAGATGTTGTAGTTTCATATGATCATCTAACTCCTTCTCGTAGGGCATTTTCCTTAGCTATCTCTGCCACTGCCACTCCCCGTACCTACCAGGAAGCTCAAACTATTCCTCATTGGAAGACTGCCATGGACAAGGAAATTGCTACTCTCACTGAAAGGGGTACATGGACCCTTGTTCCTCCCCCTTTGGGCACTGATGTGGTTGGATATCGCTGGGTCTTTGTTGTGAAGTTCCATCCAGACGGCAGCGTGGATCGATACAAGGCCCACTTGGTTGCCAAAGTCTTTACTCAGACTTATGGTGTTGATTACTTTGACACCTTCTCTCATGTTGCTCGTCTCAGCACCATTCAGGTTCTTCTCTTTGTGGCTGTCAACTGGGATTGGCCCATTTCCCAACTGGATGTCAATAATGCCTTTCTCTATAGTTATCTTCAAGAGGACACTTACATGGAATAAAATACTGGGTATGTTGCTCAGGGGGAGACACGAGTATGTCGGCTGAAGAAGGACATCTATGGGGACTAGTACAAAGCCCTCGGGCTTGGTTTGACAAGTTTAGCGACATTGTTGCGACCATTGGTTTTGCAAAACGTTCAGCCGACCATTGGTGAGCTCAAGTTCTTTTTGGGACTCCGAGTAAGACAAACTGATAATGGCTTGTTCATATCCCAGTCTAAGTTCACTAGAGAGTTGATTAAGAAATATGAAATGGAGAATGCTTCTACCATGAAAACTTCCATGGGGACTAGTATGCCCTTAAACAAAATAAAGCAGGGAAACCTGTTGATTAAACTTTGTATAGAGGGATAATTGGCTCCCTACTGTACCTCACAGCTAGTAGGCCTGACATCATGTATGCTATATATGTCTGTGCTATGTATCAGGTCTGTCCTAAAAAATCAAACACTCTGCTGTAAAGAGGATCTTGAGATATCTTAAGGGCACACCATATCTTGGCCTATGGTACCCTAAAATAGGGATTTTGAACTAATAGGGTATTCAGATGCAGATTTTGTAAGATGCAAAGAGGACAGGAAAAGAACTACAGGGACCTGTTAGATCTTATAAGGAAGACTAGTGTCTTGGAGTAGCAAAAAGTTGACAAGTGTTGCTATATCAACTGCAGAGTCAGAGGACATTTCAGCAGGAAGCTGCTGTTCTCAGTTGCTGTGGATTTAGCATCAACTCTAGGATTATGACCTCAAGGTAAGTAGAACCCCTCTTTATTGTGATTTTACTAGTGCGATTTCTAATGCTAGAATCCTATCTCACAAAGCAGGACTAATAATAGAAATAAAATATCATTTTATTAGGGAGCATGTTGAAAAGGAAGATACCAGTCTTGAGTTTGTCCCCACAAACAAGCAAGTGGCTGACATCTTTGCTAAGCTACTAGATGAAGCAAAGTTAAACACCTTTAAGTTTGAGTTAGGAATGTTGAACGTAGTCTAACTTCAGTCACTCCCTTTAGATTTAGTTTTGGTGCAGGTTGTGTTTTCTTGCAGGAGATGAAGAACTTGAGTGCTAAGAAGATCAAACTGACCATCAATAAATTGATGACAAAAGTGGCTCCTATTGAGGGGGAGCAAATTAACAGCTGTAGGACCAGAATCAACCTCATATAAAGAGGAAGTTAGCATTTGTACCAAGAGTATAAACTGTAATCAGATAGGGGGAGAAACACATCAAAACAAGCCAACTCTTCCCTGATTATTCTTCAGAAGTCAAAAAGGAGGAGATAAAAAAGAAATTCAAGTGATATCAAAGAGCTTCAAAGATTTATCAAATGTAGCATCATCAAGTGTAGCATCAGAGCTTGATGAAGTGGTATCAAATCCAGGGGTAGAAAGAAATGTTGCTCTGATCAAGTGGTATCAGATTCAGGGGGAGAATCCCATGCAGCATTCAAGTGGTATCACACAACTTGCAGCAAAATAAGGGGAGCAGGTGATGCTCACCGAACAGGAATGACTAAGAAATGTTATAACCTTCTAAGATCTCCTCTATTATAATAATTCATTTTATTATTGCATATGATGTGTGTGACATTGATTAAGAAATATGAACAATTTGAATAAGGGTTTTGACTTCTTTCAAATAGGGGGAGATTATTGGGTCCATTAATCTACATGGCCCAGATTTGTATGAGGTCAAACAAATCAATGGCACACACTAGTTGTATTTTATGTGTGTTTGAGTTTATGCATGTAAGGTGAAAAATTGAAGAAGTTACTAAGGGCAAAAGTGCCGAGACAAAAGTTTCATGACAGAAGTGTCGAGACAATTCAGACAGAAGTGTCGAGATAGCTCAGGATAGTAGTGTCAAGACAATACAACTGTCTTGACACAATAAAGAACTGAGTGCAGTCTTAAAGATGTCGACACCTAGCAGACTACAATATCGAGACAACTCAACTGTCTCGACATAGTGAAGTTCTGAAAAGCAGCTAAGTCCATAGGCATTGAGTGAAGTCGATTCACTCAATGCTAGGTAAGTAAAATCATTGAATATTGCTAGATTAGTTAATGTTTAATAATTTGAAGCTAAAAATGTGGCTAATGCCACAGGCGTTGAGTTTAGTCTACTCACTCATCGCCATACAAAAAAAATCTGTGAGAGAGGCTGAGATAGTTAAAGCCTTAAGAGATACTGGCTGAGAAGTGGTTATGTCCACAGGCATTGAGTGAAGTCCACTCACTCAATGCCATAACATCAAAATCATTGAGTATTGCTCAGTCAATCAAAGCCACAAAAATTATGTGTAAATATTTGACTAAGTCTACAGGCGTTGAGTGAAGATCACTCACTCACTCAACTTCATGTGATAAAAAGCATTGACTGATTCTCATCCAGTCAAAGCCAGTGTTTTCAGATATGGAAAATTAGTTAAGTCCAAAGGCGTTGAGTGTAGCTTACTCACTCTGTAAGACCCCCTACCATGAACACAAAATACGGCATGAGGGGAGTCTTATGGCCAAAACAGCCGCCTTGCGGTAGAGTTAGCATATGGTCTAACCTGTACTACAAGACGCCTATCCTGCTAGCTATAATCAATATCATTCATTGCCAACCCAACCAAGAATATAAAGGTGAAGTCAAATCCACACAAAAGTAAAATAGTCCAAAGAAAGTACATCAAATAAAAGAAGCATCAACAAGCTTCTATCACATCAGAGTACATGTACAAAATGTGTCTCTCTACAAAACATTCACATCCGTCACTGACGGCAACGACGGTACCGTCATATCAAGCCATGTCGCCCTGGCCTGGCTATCCTCCTGTGCAACCTGCTGCTGCTTTATCTGCGGGGTTCCCTCCTAAAAAGGAAGACGTAGCAACTGTAAGTCATAAAGACTAAGTGGCTTCACATCCGCTCCCTCGGCGACTCTTCGGCACCGGGCAGAGAAAAGGACAAGGTACAATATACATATATAAAAGAGCAGTAGTACAAACAAGTGGTATTAGAGAGAATAATATTAGAGCATGTCAGTAAAACAAGAGGTGAGTAAACAAACTACTCTAGCAGGACTACTATCTACAGCAGTATAAGGTATAGAACTACAATAGAAAGAAACTCAACTTATATGAATGCCAATACAGACATATAAGTTGAGGATCGGCTCAACAGTAAACTAACTCTTCGTATAAGAATACCCATACAAACTTATATGATAAGGATCTTATGTATGCAATGTAATGTAATGACATGAATGCAATGCAATGGAATACCCATGATCATGCACATACAACTACTATATCGACACAGACTTGTAGTTCCCACTTTTCGAGCAGGTAGCTAACCTCTCAGGCGTCAACCATCGTGGCTAGACGATGATAATGGAGCAGGCTTCTCCACTACTAGACAGGCATCCACACTACCAAGCCTAGGCCTCTGTACGCCTCAATGCTAAGAACATAACAGCGAAGCTCACATACGGTCTACGACCCAGAAGGTGTCTCGGTAGATGTGCACCGAGAGCCCGCCGAACTGGCCTATCTTCGTGGCACGGAAGGTGCCTCTATGAACAAATCACCAAAGGACCATGTCCAACCATCCACTAGAACAGAGGGTGCCTCAGGAAGTAAGAACCGAGGACTAAGGCCCAATCGTGCAAGTCTATCAGTTAAATCCCGTCGGTGTGATGACTAGCGAGCTCGTATACCTACCATACTATCCTTAACCCAGTATTATGACACCGCGTGTCCACTCACACCGCATACAATTTCATATGTAAGTGCTCCACTTCGAGTCCTTTTTATTTAATCGCATCTCATGCTCAACAGCACGCAAGGTCTCCACACTGAGTCCCTTATCAGCATGTCGTTTTAATGCAGCAACACCCTCGCACTTCCATCCCTTCCACATGTCCTTCATATCAACATAATGGTACTTCACATATTCATCAACCATTCGGTTATCATAATTATATATGGACTATGGTCACATAACTTTAACATCAACTGGATATAATCTTTTTACCAAGTTCAAACCATTCGTGCATACATGGATCTATCAACTAAATGCCAACAACCATTTGTTCAAAGCAATCACGACCAACTATGTATAGCAAACTTCAAGCCAACCTCATCATTAATCAACGTATTGCCATTGTCAAGTACGCCCCTATTGGTTCACATATTTAAACCATTCCTACCATCTCAACTCGTCAACCCATTCGTTCACTAACCTCCACAAAATCGTCTCGTTCAGGTACACTTCACTACACCATTTGTTCGTTAAGGATCTATCCAGCAAATGTCATTAACAATATTTATCACAATTACTTATAGACTAAACTTACCAAAATGTTAATGTTATTGTACTACAGTCTCTCCCAATCAAATCCAAAGCCGATTCAACACAAACCCGAGAATTATATGTGCAGGAAAGATTGTCGTATAGCAACTTCGATTAGGGATTCCCGAGGGTACAAAAATCTATTGAAGGCGTGTAAACCCTCATTGGAAAGGTATTTCCAAGGGCTACAGCTTTTGTGTTTAACCGAAAGTCCAGATCTGGACGCACCATGTAAGAAAATGGCCACGAAGATTGCTGCGCGCAGAAAATTGATTTCTGCGCGCATCTTAAAGCGAGATGGACAACATCGGTTCTTCTTCCTCTGCCAACCAGAATTATCAAATCACTTCCAGAATTCCTCAGCCCTTATTCACCCTCAAAAAGGACAACTTTCTTCATGAAACCAAGTCCTCATCTTCACATAGAAGGGAGGAGTGGTCGAAGACATCTTATCTCTAGGACACAAGTCCTAACGTGGCCTTCTCCTAGGAAGCTTCTTCTCACGAATCAAGACACCTTTGAGTCAATATCTCTCCTAGGGATAACTATAGATCTAGCACCAAGGGAGAGGGTAGGAAGCTCCCCTCGTTTCCGGCGGTTTCGGCCATGGATCTCGTCACTCTTCTTTGCGGCATCTTCTTCTCTTTCATTGGGGTTCATTCTTTAGGGGAAAGAGAAAGGAAAGACTTCCTACAAAAAAACCTACTCCAATGATCTTATCATTCCTTCTGCTTCCGTCAGGGTTGCACAGTAACGGCTCGAGAAAATGGCGAAGTGGCAACTAGGGTTTTCTGTAAATGTCCTTTTTAAGAGGAATTAGGGTTGAACCGCTTTGCCACGTGTCACCGTGTTACTGGACCTCCTATTGTTATATCAATTATGTCCTTTTGAAAAGATGCGTCTAATTTAAGTCCTCTGGTGTCAATTCCGAAAATTCTAGTTCAGACTATTTATATGAAGCAGCAAACAGGGCAAAAAATTCGCCTAAGGCAAAAAGCGTTGACTCCAGTCAACGCTCTAAACGCCTACAGATGCCAGAACAACTTAATGGTAAAAGCTTTGAGTGTGTTGAGTGCACTCAATGCCGCATTGAGTGCACTCAATGCAGTCAATGCCTAACCCGCCAGAACAATTTAAGTAAAGAAAAGGCGTTCGACGAATTTTAGCCTACTTCGACGAATTTACCTGAGCTCGACGAATCAGCGCTCGACGAATTTGGCGTTCGACGAATTTACCTGAGTGCAACGAATCAGCGCTCGACAAATTTGGCGTTCGACGAATTTACCTGAGTTCGACAAATCAGTGCTCGATGACTTTAGCGTTCGATGAATTTAGCTTAGTTTGACGAATCAGCGCTCGACGAATTTGGCATTCGACAAATTTACCTGAGTTTGACGAATCAGCGCTCGACAACTTTAGCGTTCGACGAATTTAGCAGAGTTCGACGAATCAGTGCTCGACAAATTTGGCATTCGATGATTTTACCTGAGTTCGACGAATCAGCGCTCGACGACTTTCACGTTCGACAAATTTAGTTGAGTTTGACAAATCATCGCTCGACAAATTTGGCGTTCGACGAATTTACCTGAGTTCGATGAATCAGCGCTCGACTACTTTAGCGTTCAATGAATTTAGCTGAGTTCAACGAATCAGTGCTCGATGAATTTCGGCGTTCGACAAATTACCCTTAACCTATGGCGTTGAGTGGTGTTGAGTCTACTCAACGCACTCAATGCCCCGAGCTAGAATATTTCTCTAAGTAAAATGGCATTGAGTGGACTCAACGCACTCAATGCCAATCGGTCGATGGCATTAAGTGCACTCAATGCACTCAATTCCCCGAGCCATAAATCTGCCAAAGTATATTGGCGTTGAGTGCACTCAACGCTCTCAACGCCAATCAGCCCATGGCGTTGAGTGCACTCGTCGCACTCAATGCCCCGAGCCCAAATATTTTCTAAGTAAATTCCGGGTCTAATCGTCGAGTCTGGTCGACTCACTCGACGCTTCACGAACCTGAGCCAATTCTCTTGGCTCAAAATGCATGCGAGGGGCCTAGCACGAAATGAGATGTTACAAATCCTATAAACAAAATAAAAGATTTCGTCCTCGAAATCAGCCTAAGATTGTGGGGCAAATAAAGCATAAAAATATATTCTGTTTTAGAAATTACCTGGGGAAAAAACTCCGGGTAGCGCTTTTGCATCAAGTCCACCAGATCCAATGTATACTCCTCCTTCCCATGACTGGACCACAAAACTTTTACCAACGGGACACTTTTCTGCCACGAGCTCCTTGTTTCAGTGTCCACAATCCGCACCGACTCTAGTCGAATAGATCTATCATTTGCCACCACTCCATCTGTGGTGAGGACATGTTGCTTGGGTCACAAAAGCGCCTTCCGAAGTGACAACACATGGAATACATCATGTAGAATCTCCAGCTCTGACAGTAACTCCAACCGATAGGCCAAAGGGTCAATCTTTTCCAATATAGCATAATGCCCAACGTACCTTAGGCTGAGCTTCTTCACACCACGTACCTGTTACACTCTACACATCGGCCGGATCTTCAGGAACACTTTGTCACCCACTTGAAATTCTACCATCCGGTGCTTTGCATTATAATATTTAGCCTGCCGACTTTAATCCTCAAGCACGCGGTCCCGTATTACTCTAACAACAACATCTGTATCATCAATGTGCTCAATTGCCAAAACCTTCGGGTCTTCATCGTGCACCCATGATCTACACCTTCTTCCATGAAGGGCTTCAAGGTGTGCCATCCCGATACTGGCCCAGTGACTGTTGTCATATGAGAATTCTATCAGGGGTAAGAGCCTTTCCCATGGCTCTCCTCTATCCAGCACACAACCTCAATAGATCTTCCAAAGTTCTGATGGTCCTCTCAGTCTGTCTGTCCATCTGAGGATGAAAGGTTGTTCTGAAGTTAAGGCGTGAACCCAAATACGCTTGTACGGCCTTCCATTCTTTAGAGGTAAAATGACCATCCCGATCAGAAAAAATTATCTTTGGCATGCCATGGTACCGTACAAACTGCTCCACAAAGAGGCATGCCAAAATGTCCACATGAGCCTCTTTCTTCATCGGAATAAACCTAGCTACCTTTGTCAGGCGATCAATGATTACCCAAACCGAATCATTCCCTGAGCATGAGTAAGGTAAACCGTGAATGAAGTCCATGGAGATATCCTCAAACTTCCATTCGGGGATGGGCAATGACTGTAACAATCCTCTGGGACTCTTGCATTCTGCCTTCACCCTTTGATAGGCCGCATAGTGCATAACAAAATATCTGACGTCTCTCTTCATTAATAGCCAATACAGGGTCTTCCGCAAATCAGCATACATTTCGGCAATCCCAGGATGCACTGAATACTGAGAGAAATGTGCCTCTCTCAAAATATCTTCCTGAATTTTACCGCCTTCGGGAATGTAAAGAAGGCGATGAAAATTAACGAGGCCATCTTTTATGGAATACTCGTTAGTAGACCCATCCTCAATTGTCTTGAACACTAGGGCCAGAGCAACATCCTTTCCTTGCTCTGCCTGGATTCAGCCCCTAATATCGCAGACTATGATCATCACGGTTAGGTACTCCGCATACCCTTCTGAATGGTCTTTATATACCAGGGTAATCTCCATCTCTTCAAGCATCCGAGCTCATTTCATACTCATCAATCGGGACTCAGGGCTTGACTCTGGTACTTTCATGCTCAACACATCATCCACGGATTTGATTTCCCGTGGTGGTAGTTCAGGGTAAAGTCATAATCACACAAAAATACAACCACCGCCGCTGAATCAAATTCAGTTCCTCCTGAGTATGAACATACTTTAAATTCTTATGGTTTGAACATATCTCGCAGTAGATGTCATATAGATATTGACTCCAAACCTTCAAGGCGGACATCACTACTCCCAATTCTAAATCATGTACTGGATAGTTCACTTCATTCTTCTTCAGCAGCCTCGAAGCATAAGCAATCACATGCCCATGTTGCAACAGTACTGCTCTCATCCCTTGATAAGACACATCTGTGTAGACTTGATATCCTTCCTTCCCAGATGGAAGGGCTAGGATGGGTGCAACAGTAAGTCTGTCCTTCAGTTCTTGGAACGCAGCCTCACACTGGGGTGTCCACTCATATGGCACACCTTTCTTTGTCAGAGTAGTAAGAGGAAGGGCTATCTTTGAGAATCCTTTCACAAACTTGCGATAATACCTGATATGTCCAAGGAAACTCTGTACATCTGTTGCTGACTTCATTGGTGACCATTCCTTTACGACACGCACTTTGGACGGATCCACAGCTAGTCCAGCCCCACTGATCACATGACCCAAGAACGCAAACTTCTTGGAGCCAAAATTCGCACTTGATGAACTTGGCAAAGAAGGCATGCTCCTTTAGCTTCTTCAGCACCAAGGTCAGATGTTCAGCATGCTCCTCCTCTGTCTTTGAGTAAACCAAAATGTCATCGATGAAGATGATGACAAAGATGTCTAGATATGGCTCAAACACTTTGTTCATCAGACTCATGAATGCTGAAGGGGCATTTATGAGCCCTAACGACATCACGAGGAACTCATACAAGCCATACCTTGAGCTAAAAGTTGTTTTCTGAATGTCCTCCTCTTGTATTCTCAATTGGTAATACCTCGAGCGCAAATACAACTTGGAGAATCAACACTCCACGAATTTGGCATTCGACGAATTTGGTGTTCAACGAATTTACCTGAGTTCGTCGAATCAGCGCTCGACAAATTTGGCGTTCGATGAATTTACCTGAGTTTGATAAATCAGCGCTCGATGACTTTGTCGTTCGACGAATTTAGCTGAGTTCGACGAATCAGCGCTCGACGAATTTGGAGTTCGAGGAATTTACCTGAATTCGGCGAATCAGCGCTCGACGACTTTAGCATTCGACGAATTTAGCTAAGTTTGACGAATCATTGCTCGATGAATTTGGCGTTCGACGAATTTACCTGAGTTCGACGAATCAACGCTCGACGAATTTAGTGTTCGACGAATTTAGCTGAGTTCGACGAATCAGCACTCGATGAATTTAGCATTCGATGAATTTACCTTAGTTCGATGAATCAGCGCTCGATGACTTTAGTGCTCGATGAATTTAGCTGAGTTCGACGAATCAGTGCTCGACGAATTTCGGCATTCGACGAATTACCCTTGTCCTATGGTGTTGAGTGGTGTTGACTCTACTCAACGCACTGAACGCCATGAGCCAGAATATTTATCTACGTAAAATGGTATTGAGTGTACTCAATGCACTCAACGCCAATCGGGCCATGGCGTTGCGTGGACTCAACGCACTCAATGCCCCGAGAAATAAATCTGCCAAAGTATATTGGTGTTGAGTGCACTTAATGCTCTCAACGCCAATCAGCCCATCGTATTGAGTGCACTCGACGCACTGAACGCCCCGAGCCCAAATATTTTCTAAGTAAATTCCTGGTCTACTCGTCGAGTCCGGTTGAGTCACTCGATGCTTCCCAAACCTGAGCCAATTCTCTTGGCCCAAAACGTGTGTGAGGAGGGGGCTAGCACAAAATGGGATGTTACACACTCAACGCCAGATAATAGAAGAATATTTGTTAAGTAGTTTGGCGTTGAGTGAAGCTTAATCACTCAACGCCAAGTGACAAAATCTGTCTAAGTAACATGGCGTTGAGTGACGAATGCTCACTCAACGACAAGTGACGGAAAATTTGGCTAAGGCAAAAAGCGTTGAGTAATGAACACACACTCAACGCCTGATAACAGAAAGTTGGCTAAGGCAGAAAGCGTTGAGTGATGAAGACATTCTCAACGCTCTTAATGCTAAGGAAAAAAGAGTTGAGTGGGCTCAATGCTCTCAATGCCTAGAGTCAGAATAACTTTCTAAGTGTTTCGTCATTGAGTGAAGGTTGCTCACTCAACGCCTAATGACTGAAACATTATTCTAAGTGTTTTGGATTTGAGTTAAGGTTGCTCACTCAACACCTAGTGACAGAAAATCTATCTAAGTATTTTGGCATTGAGTGAAGCTTACTCATGTAATTCCTAATGACAGAAAATCTGTCTAAGGGTTTTGGCATTGAGTGAAGCTTACTCACTCAATGCTCGTGCTAATGTTTGATTTTGTCTAAGTCCACAAATGGCTGATGTAAGCATGACTCAGCAAAAGTCAACAAAGTTAATGCAATTGAAAATCATTGCGGGAAAGATAGAATAAGCCATTGATGGCACCAGCAGACCACTTTTGTCGTCTCCTACAAATGGAAGGTGGTTAATCGACAATTAAGGCTGGGTTCCACAGCGCAAAGAGCCGTTGATCGATGAGCAATAAAAAGGAAAGTTTGCCTGAGTCGATAACAAGAAATTAGGGTTTTCAGAGTGTGCAAATGCGGCTAAGCATCGTCTTCCTCCTCGCCATTACAGTAGTGCCAGAAGGATTTGTATTGTTCAGTCAACCTGAAAGCAAAAAGTATAAGCTACTGTAATTTTCGTCTGTGACAGCATGGTTAGGATTGATTCCTGAAAGAGAAGAGGCAGAGATGTCTACCAGTAGGTTCCAGCACAAGTAGTGAATCAACTGAAGACCTTGTCAACTTATTGTTGTGAAGAAGATAGGGCTGATATCTGCTCAGCCCAGGAAGACAGAGACAATGCTTTTTGTCTGGTGTTTAATTGTTTCAAAACACTTCTATTTTCTGTAGGATCCTTTAGGATCTGAGTTATAGGCCTGATCTATAAAGGCTGTGTGTAGGATTCTTGTGAGAATTTGAGTTGTAGGCTTGATCTATAAAGCCTGAGTGGGTAGGATTCTTGTGAGAATCTGAGTGGTAGACCTGAGTTATAATGGTTGAGGTAGGATCCATTTTGGATCTAAGTGTAAGGCTTAGGCCTGAGTTGTGGGATCCTTTGGATCTGAATGGTAGGGCTTAGTGCCCGATTGGTAAGTCTTGGAGAAGACTGAGTGGTCCTGTGGGATCGTGTTGTAAGCTCATTTAAGCCGATTTTTGGGGGAACAGCCTTGTCTAACACACTGTTAGAAGGGCGCAGAGGGACAGTGGACGTACCCAAGATCAGGGAACCACTATAAAAGTCTTGTTTTCAAGGTCATCTAAATACCTAGAGGGGGTGAATAGGTTTTTGGTCTTACTTCCAGTCTTTCTAACTTTTACTCAATAGTTGTACTTAGTGATTAGGTTATTTTTAGCTTTCAAGATAAATCACAGACGACACAGTTGTTTATAGTGGTTCCTCGATCTTGGGTACGTCCATTGTCCCTATACGCCTTTCTATTAGTGTGTTAGATCAGGATCTTCCCCCAAAACTCGGCTCCTTATGAGCTTACAACTCGATCCAGCAGGACCTCTCAGTCTCCTCCAAGACTTACTCCTCAGACACAAGGCCCTACAACTTAGTGGCTAAAAAACCACCTACCTCGGACCAACGACCCTACCACTTAGGATAGGAGGACAACCCTACACTCAGATCCAAAATGGATCCAACACTCAGCATTTATAACACGGGCTTACTCACTCAGATTCCTCATAGAATCCTACCCCGAGGCCTTTATAAATCAGGCCTACAAACTCAGACTCTGCACAGAATCCTCCCACTCGGCCTTAAACAAAAAGGCTTACAACTCAAACCCTAGATAGGATACTACCCAAAGAAAGAAAGGTGTTTGTTTTGAATTGACAACAGAGTAAGTACTCTGTGTCCACTTCTTCCTGTACTGAGCAGATATCAGTCCAAGCTTTTGCTAATGAAGTCTATGAAGTGGACAATTGAATCTTCTTCAATGAGCAACCTTTTCTTGCAAAGCTTGTATGATCTGACTCTTTTTTTTCTGTCTCATACATTGCTTCTATACATTATGTCGCAGATGATGATTGCTTCAACTATCTCTTTTCGCTTTCAGGTTGGCTGAATTGAATAGGTCCTTCTGGCTCGGCAGCAATGGTGAGGAAGAAGATGATGCTCAGCCGCAATTGCGTATTTAGAAAATCCTAATTGCTTGTTGTCGACTCAGCCAAACTTTCCATTTTATTGCTCGTCGATCAAAGGCTCTTTGTGCTGTGGGGCCCAGGCTTAATTACCGATTTACCACCTTTCATTTGTAGAAGACGATAAAAGCTGGCCACCGACACCATCAATGGCATACTCCATCTTTCCCGCAATGATTTTGAATTGTGTTGACTTTGTTGACTTTTGCTGACTCATGCTGACGTCAGCCATCTGTGGACTTAGCCAAAATCTAACATTAGTATAGTCGTTGAGTGAGTAAGCATCACTCAACGCTAAAACACTTAGATAGATTTTTTGTCATTAGGCGTTGAGTGAGCAACCTTCACTCAACGCCAAAACACTTAGAATAATGTTTCAGTCATTAGGCGTTGACTGAGCATCCTTCACTCAACGCCAATCACTTAGAAAGTTATTCTGACTCTTGGCATTGAGAGCATTGAGTCCACTCAACGCTTTCTGCCTTAGCCAACTTTCTGTTACTTGGTGTTGAGAGCGTTGAGTGTGTCTTCATCACTCAACGCTATATTACTTATTCAGTTTTTGTTACTTGGCATTGAGAGAGTAAGCTACACTCAACGCCAAACTACTTAAAAGATATTCTGTTATCTGGCATTGAGTGAGTAAGCTACAGTGAACGTCATTATACTTATCCAATTTTTTGTGTCTAAAAACACGGGCTTTGACTGGATTAGAGTCAGTCAACTCTTTTTATCACATGGCATTGAGTGAGTGAGCTTCACTCAATGCCTGTGGACTAAGTCAAATATTTACACAGAATTTCTGTGGCTTTGATTGACTGAGCAATACTCAATGATTTTGTTGTTATGGCGTTGAGTGAGTGGACTTCACTCAATGCCTATGGACTTAGCCACTTCTCATCTAGTTTCTCTTAAGGCTTTGACTGTCTCAGCCTATGTCACGACTTTTTACTGTATGGTATTGAGTGAGTAGACTACACTCAACGTCTGTGTCCTTAGCCACTTCTCTGTCCAACCAATTATTAGGCTTTGACTAACTTAGATATTTTCAATGATTTTACTTACCTGGCGTTGAGTGAATAGACTTTACTCAATTCCTATGGACTTAGCTGCTTTTCAGATCTTCGCTGTGTCGAGATAGTTGAGTTGTCTCTACACTATAGCCTGCTGGGTGTCGACATCTTCAAGTCTGCATGTTGTTCTTCATTATGACGAGACAATTATATTGTCTCGACACAACCGTCCTGAGCTGTACTCAGTTCTTCATTATGTCGAGACAGTTATATTGTCTCGACACTACTGTACTGAGCTGCCTCGACACTTTTATCTCGACACTTTTGTACTTCAACATTTCTTCAAGTTTTCACCTTGCACCTGGCGTTGAGTGAGCTTGCTTCACTCAACGTCTATGGACTTAGGCAAATTCCTGCCTGTCCACTAGCTTGCTTGGTGTCTACCTGCATGCATAAACTCAAACACACATCAAATACAACTTGTGTGTATCACATTGATTTGTTTGACTTCTTACAAATTTGGGCCATGTGGATAAATGGACCCAACAATCTCCTCCTTTTTTAAAGAAGTCAAAACTCTTATTCAAATTATTCACATTACTTAGTCAATGACACATACAACATATGCAATAATAATGTATTATTCTAACAGAGCAGATCTGGGAAAGTTACCACATTTTCTGTCTGCTCCCCCTATTTTGCTGCAAGTTGTGTAAGACCATTTGAATGCTGCATGGGAGCATTTCTTTCTCCCCCTTAATCAGATACCAGAGCATCATTTATTTCTCCCCCAAGATTTGACACCACTTGATCAAGCTCTAATGTCACACTTGATTAATCTTTGAAGCCCTTTGATACCACTTGAATCCTTTGATAACATTTGAATTTCTTCTTTCTCTCCCCCTTTTTGACTTCTAAAGAATAGCCAGGGAAGAGTTGACTTGTTTTTATGTGCTTCTTCCCTTTTCTAATTGCAGTTGATACCCTTGGTACAACAGCTAGATACCTCTTTATATATGGCTGATTTTGCTCTTGCAGCTGCTGGACTTGCTCCCCCTCAATAGGAGTCACTTTTGCCATCATTATACAAATCATCATTTGGTCTTCTTACCACTTAAGGTCTTCATATGCTGCAAGAAAAACACATCCTACACCAAAATTAAATCTATAGGGAGTGACTGAAGCTAGAATAGGTTCAACATACCCAACTCAAACTTGAAGGTGTTGAACTTTGCTTCATCTAGTGGCTTAGTAAAGATGTCAGCCACTTGCTTGTCTGTGGGGACAAACTCAAGGCTGATATCTTTTTTTTTCACATGCTCCCTAATAAAATGATATCTAATTTTTATATGCTTAGTCCTGCTGTGTGAGATAGTATACCTAGCAATAGAAATAGCACTTGTAGAATCACAATAAAGAGGGGTTCTACTTACCTGGTGGTCATAATCCTGGAGCTGATGCTGAATCCACAGCAACTGAGCTCAACAGCTACCTATTAAAATGTACTCTGACTCTGCAGTTGATATATCAACACTTATTTTCTTCTTGTTGCTTCAAGACACTAATTTTCCTCCTAAGAATTAACAGGTTCCTGTAGTGCTTTTCTTGTCCTCTTTGCATCCTGTAAAATCTGCATCTGAATAGTCTGTTAGTTCAAAATCCCTATTTTTAGGGTACCATAGGCCAAGATCAGCTGTGCCCTTAAGTTATCTCAAGATCCTCTTTACAAAAGAGTAGTGAGATTCTTTAGGGCAGGCATGTTACATAGCACAGACACATATATCATACATGATGTCAGGCCTCCTAGCTGTGAGGTATAGAAGGGAGCCAATTATCCCTCTATACAAAGTTTCATCAACAAGTTTCCCTGCTTCATCTTTGTTTAAAGGCATACTTGTCCCCATGTGAGTTTTTATGGTGGAGGCATTCTCCATTCTATATTTCTTAATCAACATCCTGGTGAACTTGGACTGGGATATGGACAAGCCATCATCAGTCTGTCTTACTTGAAGTCCCAAGAAGAACTTGAGCTCACCCATACTACTCATCTCAAACTTCCCATGCAAAAGTTTAGCAAATTTCCTGCAAAAGTTGTCATCAGTAGATCCAAAAATAATGTCATCGACATATATCTATACTAGCATGATCTTGCCCTTAGATTCTCTTAGGAATAGGGTCTTGTCTATTTTCACCCTTGGGAATTTGTTCTCAATGAGGAAACTAGACAAGGTCTCAAACCATGCTCTAGGGCTTGCTTCAACAAATATAGAGCTTTCCTAAGCCTATAAACATAATCAGGAAAGTTAGAGTCGACAAAACCTGATGGCTATTATACATATACTTCCTGCTTTAAGTCCCCATTCAGGAAGGCAGGCTTTACATCCATCTGGTAGACTTTGAATCCTTGATAGGCAACAAATGTAAGGAAGAGTCTTATTGCTTCTAATCTGGCTACTATGGCAAATATTTGGTCGAAATCTATTCCTTCTTCTTATCTGTATCTTTTAGCCACCAGTCTAGCCTTATTCTTGACCATTCTCATCTAACTAGTTCCTGTAGATCCACTTAGTTCCTATGATATTATGTCCCTTAAGTCTGTGAACTAGCTTCTAGACTCTACATCTCTTGAATTGGTTCAGTTCTTCCTGTATTGCTCCAATCAAAAATTGGTCTTTGATTGCCTCTTCAAACTTCTTGGGCTCTACTTGTGACAAGAAACTTGAGTAGAATGTTGTGTTGATACTCTTACTCCTTATTAGTACTCCTTGGCTTGCCTCACCAATGATTTGTTGTATAGGATGGTCCCATATATACCTTACAGTAGGAGGCAATCTAACTTCAGCTGGTTATTCCTCATTACCTTCAACTGATTGTTCTTCATCCTCAACTTGAGAGTCTTGGGCTCCCTCTGGACAGCACACATCTTGTTGGGTATTTCATCCACATGAACCCAGATTTGATGAAGTCACCCTGGAACTAAGATGAATTAAGTTGTATTTGATGCTTGGTTTGAGCTATATGTGTGCAGGAGTTTCACTGGGAAGTGTAGGCCAATGTCAGCCCACAGTGGGTCACCAAACACAGGAACTGTGCAATGTAATCCCTCATTGCATATTCCAAAGTGTTGACTCATGTGTGGTCTCTCTATTGGGATACACTTCATATTCAAGCTATTGGACTATGGGAAAGGCATTGGGAGTTGGCTACTCTAGAAGAATCAATTTTTCCAACATCAGAAAAATTCTAAGTGTTTTACCCGAGTAGTGCTTTCACCTACTCGAGTGGTCTGGGTATAAGTTACTCGAGTAAAGGAATCTTGTACTCGAGTAGACATAGTCATATACTCGAGTAGCTAAGTCATCTACTCGAGTAGACTAAGTCATATACTCGTGTAAGTTTACTCACATACTCGAGTAGATAGAAACATACTCGAGTAGTTCACTTTACATACTCGAGTAGATAGAAACATACTCGAGTAGTTCACTTTACCTACTCGAGTAGTTCTTGTGTTACCCGTGTACCTTGCAATTTCCCTACTCCAGAATTTTTCTAAGTCTTTTACTCGAGTAGAACCTTCACCTACTCGAGTAGGTTACTTCCTCTCGAGTAGTTTAGTTCAACTACTCGAGTAGTTGCCAGCAGACCTCTTCAGAATTTTTCTAAGTATTCCACTCGAGTAGGACTTCATGTACTCGAGTAGGTTATGTAATATACTCGAGTAGCTCTTCCAGTACTCGAGTAGTTCCTCTATATACTCGAGTAGGTCTCTTAGTATACTCGAGTAGTTCTGTCTATATACTCGAGTAGTTGATCTCTATATACTCGAGTAGTCTGTTTATACTTACCCGAGTATGTTTCCCATCATATACTCGAGTAGCTATTCAACTACTCGAGTAGTTATTGACCTACTCGTGTAGTTGGCCATATATTTCCGAAAATTTTCTAAGTCATTTTTCTGACGGGATTTTTCAAATCACGCGACATGATTGGTCCACGTGTACATCATTAAGACCGATTATGACCGTTAGTCTCTCCTATAAAAGGTCCTATCAGAAAATGACAAACCCTAAGTTTTTCTCAAAGCTTTCTTGTAATCTCTTTTTCGAGAAATATTCTTCAGCTGCCTCTCTCCGACTTTCGCGAAACGGAAGCCGTCGCCGCCGCCTTCTTCTCCGGCCAAAGCTTCTACTTTCAGAGGTTTATTCTGAAGAAAAGTTACAGATCGAGATCGACTTCACTGATCACATTCTCTCTCGATTTCTGTAAAAGGAAGTAGATCCAGATCGAGGCCGAGACCTTCTTCACCGATTTCTGAAAAAGCTGCAAAGTTGAAAAGAAGAAGATCCTGGTCATTTCTTTCAAATCTGAGTGATTTACTGTTTGTATTCTTGTAAACACTTTATTAATCTTGTAGGAGAAATCTTCTCCGAGTGTAGGAGTTTTTCACTCCGAGTTTGTAGGAAGTGCTATCTTCCGAGGTGTAGATCCGTTTTGTTGGATCGAGTTTGTAGGAACTTTGTTCCGAGGGTAGGATCGATTTTTGATCCGAGATAGTGGAGTAGTCGAGTCTAGTTGATTGCTAGATCGGTGAGGGAAAGTGGATGTACCCAAGGTTGGGGAACCACTATACATCTTGTGTCGTCTGTGATATTGGTAGATATTTCTGTGTAGTGCTCTAATTAATTTTTATTCCGCAAAAGACGCACAAACCACCTATTCACCCCCCTCTAGGTGATTTAGGTCGATAACAGTTTCATTTCAATTGGTATCAGAGCCAGGTTCATCGTTAAAAGGCTAACACCTTGATCAGATCCTGATCTGTTGTCTGAAAGATACTACCATAAAATGGACAAGGGCAAAGATTTCGCCAAGCTTCCTCTGTGCAACAAAAACAACTTTCCCATGTGGAAAGAAAGGATAAAAATTTTCATGGAAGATGTGGATCCAAGGATCTTCATGATCGTTGAAGAAGGTCCTTACGTTCCCATGACTATGTCCACTATCGACCCTACCAAGAGAGTTCCCAAGAAGCTAATGGATCTCGACAAAGATGAGATTGCACTTGTCTCTCTCGACAAGAAAGCTAAAAACATAATAGCAAGTGCAGTCGATGACTCGATGCTGCAGAACTTGATTCACTGTCAATCAGCTAAGGAGATGTGGCACTCCTTAGTCACATTGATGGAAGGGACTGAAGAAGTAAGGGATGATCGGAGGTCCCTCCTCAATCAAAAATATAAAGCGTTCCGACAAGGGAACAAGGAAACAATTGCCGACACCTTCGAGAAATTATTCAAGATTGTAAATGTCCTAAGGGTGTATGGCCGTGTCTTCACAAACGGAGAACTGAACGACAAATTCTTGAGATCCCTAACCAAGGAATGGGATAACAAGGTATGTGCCATCAGGGAGTTCGGGAAGCTAGCTGAAACGGACCTGCAAAATCTCTTTGGAAAGCTTATGTCCTATGAACTCCAAATCAATACAAGAAAAGTTGAAGAAGAGAAGGGCAGGTTTGCTCTAAAGGAGAAATCTGTCGCTCTGAAGGCAGACACCTCCAGAAAGACTAAGGCTGCCTCCCCCGCTCTAGCTCCAAAAGTTGATGAAGAAGAAGAAACATCAGAGCCCAACACCTCAGGCTCTGAAATATCTGAAGGAGAGTTCTCCTTGCTCTCAAGGCAATTCAAGAAGTTTCTTAACAAAAAGAAACAATGGAAAGGCAAGGATGCCTCACACAGAAGATCGTGGCGCGATGACGATCGACAAAGAAAAGGCTCAAGCAGCCACGACAGGTATAACACTAAACAGAACAAATACGTTTCAACTGACATCATTTGCTACTGTTGTAATAAGCCAGGTCACGTCATTGCTGACTGCCCCCACAAGAAGAAGGAGGGTAGCAGAAGGGAAGATAAGAAATCCTCACACAACAGAAAGAGGAAAGAGAAGAGCCTCATAGCCAAAAGGAGCAAGACTCTTAGCGACTCCGACTCCTCAGAGTCAAGCGAAGAAGAAGAAGCTTACTTTGGGCTATTGGCTCAAACAGATGATGAACAAGAGCCCCAGTTCACTGGGAAGGTAAACTCTCACACCCCTCTCTCAGAGTCTGAAGTCTCTGAACATGATTGCGAGAGTAGCTCCTCTGACGATGAGTCAGAGTTGATGGCCCAGTATAAGGAGTTAATCATGGCTTACGACAAATGTCGTCGAGTCGTGAAGACTCAGGCTAAAGAGATCAAATCTCTAAAAGCCGAAGAGAGCAACTTGAGAGAGAAAGTCGCAAAGACTGACAACCTCGAAGAAAACTTCAATAATGCTATTGAAGAATACAACAAGGCTCTCGAGCACCTTGACATGAAGGAGAAGATTATCAAAGGTTTGGAAGCCGAACTTGCGGCTGAAAGGAAACTTGTTGAGAGTTTCTCTAAGCCCAAGACAGTTCTTCCATTCATTGCTGAATTCTCAGCAAAGGCCAAGGGAGCTGGACAAGGCCATGAAGAAGCTCCTAGTAAATCCTCTAGGAGAAACAAGAACCAACAAAAAAAATAAGGCCGCCAAAAAGGCCTCAGCTGAAGAAAAGGGAAAAGCCCCTCTGAATCAAACCACATTCAGAAAGGTCATCTTTCCAACAAATGAGTTTGATTTTGACTCATCATACGGGCACTTTGCTAGGCCTACTCATGTAGAGCCAAAGTCCCGCTATCAAGGAAGGGCTCGACCCCGAAACTTTGGCGAAAGTGTCTTTAAGGCACCTTATGAAGAAGTTATTCTTCAGAGCTATGACCCTTTCAATCATGGGCATAACTTCAAGAACGCACCAAAGACAAAGCATGTTGTAGAAAAGCCTATAAAGGAGAAGAAGCCATGTGATTGCCATCACCATGAGGCAACTTCCTCCAAAAATGCTACCCCTGCTAGACCAAAGCTCCAGAAGGTCAAGCAGGAGATCTTGAGGCAAAGGTACAACAGATTTGACTGTTGGTGCTGTGGCAAGGTTGGTCACTTCGCCATAGATTGCTGGTTCAATTCCAGAAATGCTGCAACCCCTCATGTCAGCAATATGAGAAAGACCGCTCATAATGCCAACACTCGCAGGGGGAGCACTCTAACCCGAGACCAAGGACCCAAACGTGTTTGGGTTCCTAAGGCGAATTGATTATAATTGCAGGGATGTCCAAAGGCCAACAAAATGCCTATCTGGTACTTGGACAGCGGATGCTCTCGGCATATGACCGGGACGAGAAGCCTCATTCAGAACTTTACTCCAGTCGTGAACGGACCAAACGTCATCTTTGGAGGTTCAGACCGTGGAATTACTAGAGGCTACGGTATGATTACTAACGACAATGTATCCTTCTCGGATGTGGCTTATGTTGAAGGATTGGAACACAATCTCATTAGCATAAGCCAACTCTGCGACAAAGGATACATAGTTGAGTTCCATGCTGATAAGTGCTTGATAAAATCCGTTGACAATATGGAAACGAATCTATCCGGCACTCGAAGCAGGAATATTTTCTGTTTAAACTTCATCTGTATAGATTCCTCCACACCAGTGTGTCTTTTGGCAAAAGATAGTGCGTCTCTTGGTGACCAATGGCACAAGAGACTAGCACATATTAATTTCAAAACAATTAATAAACTATTTTCAATGAACTTGGTACGTGATGCCCCAAATGTCAAATGCGTCAAAGACAGACCTTGTCATGCATGCGTAAAAGGCAAGCAAACAAGGGCTACCTTTAAAAGCACTGTTGGCAAAGACTCTAACAGATGTCTCCATCTATTGCACATGGACTTGTTTGGTCCACTGCAGATTAGAAGTTTGGGAGGCAAGGAATATACATTGGTAATTGTTGATGACTACTCGCGCTTTGCGTGGGTGTTCTTTCTGAAGCACAAGTCAGATACCTTCGATATCTTTACCAATTTTGTCAGGCAAGTCCAGAATGAATACAACTGCTCCATAGTCAAAATCAGAAGTGACAACGGACAGAGTTCAAATCTGGGGCCATGACAGAATTCTGTGAAGCTTAGGTATCTTTCATGAGTTTTCCTCTCCTCGTACTCCACAACAAAATGGAGTGGCTGAGAGAAGGAATAGAATACTCATAGAGGCCTGCAGGACCATGTTGAGTGATGCTTCACTACCGGAGTACTTCTGGGCCGACAGTCAACGTCAACATGCCTGTCACTGTGCAAAATCGAGCAGCACCATAAACAAAGACCACAATAAGACTCCTTACGAACTTCTGAAAGGCAAAAACCAACAGTCTCTTACTTTAGAATCTTTGGCTGCAAATGCTTCGTACTTAACAATGGGAAGTATCATACCACCAAGTTCAGCGAAAAGAGCTTTGAAGGTATTTTTAGTAGGATATT